>CM029779.1:8737648-9963778 GCA_017562165.1 Ectropis grisescens | reverse complement strand
AAGTAACCTGTTGACCATCTCGTTTAGGTACGTTTTTCTAAATCGATAATAGGCTTCCACTTCACTGCCATCTCGTCTAATTTTAAACGACGATGATGAAGTCTATGATAGAGCGCTATTGTACAGTCACACGCAGAAATACATGTACACTTAGGTATACCTTTTTAGCATTTCAGTCAAATAATGTTTTAGTGAATCGGTAGAAAACAGCAATTCTAACACATGATAAAATACTACAATAGCAAGTTGTCACATAAAAACTTACTAAGCTTAAACAATAACGTATGTCAGGTTTGATGAGTTCGTTATTACGTTATGTTTACTATTCAGTTGTATCCGCCGGCCTATGATTGCATCCGGTTCGCAATTTGCAATCATTTGTAACTCTATGCCAACGAGTTCCCGACTAGACATGCGGCTGCGACTGATAGATAGCAGTAACCGCCGTATCGTAACATTTATAATGTATCTAAAGACTTGTATTAGTCAAATTTTTGAGTATAGTAAAAAAGTAACGCCGAAAATTGCAATACCAATTTAAATACGGAATTGCAATGCGGAAGCCAGTGTAGCTATATGTAACCGCTAATACGAGTATGTTATGTAAGTGAGCATGATTAGAATAAAAAAGTGCGTGTGTTACCTACTTATTTATTTTATATTCGCACGCAAGAAGTTATAGGTACTTCTTTAATTATTAAGACGTACCTACTCTACTACTAACTCTCCAAAATAACGCTCCATCTGAAATCCAAAGGCAGTAGAGGACAGTAGAGGTCACTTCAGGCCAACTACCATTGGTACCTAAAAACACTCAACTTCTGTGTGTCGGTGTTGAAACGCATCGTAAAATTCCACTCTGAAGAGACAGTTGCCAGCCAACTCTATCGTGTCGTTTTATGGTTGTTTGGTTGGTGTAAGCGCGCATCCTATTAAACCACTATCATCATTTTTTCCAAATGCCAAACGAACATCAAAAAATTTGCTAATAATTTGAAGATCTTCAAGACGAAGGGGCGTCCCGGAATATTTGTACAAAACTATGCAGACAGTAAACCGAAAGGGAAGCTTTGTACAGTTGTAGATATAAGGACCTACATAGGTAATTATGAACAACTCTTATAATAATAATAATATATTCTTTATTTCAGACATCTGTCCATAGTGCACATGTGCATCAAAATAAAAACTTTACACAATATATTTTTAAAAACAAGAAAAAAAAAATGATCATCATGTTGAATTCGCAATTCACGAAAATAATAAGCATTTTCATACATTATGTCGATTCTAGATATAAAGTAACTTTTTGTTTTGAACAGCGGGTTTTTTACGTTTGCATTGCGGTGTCATGGTACCTAGGTAAAAATATGGAAAAAAGCGTTTCTTTCGGCTTAGATACCACAAGTGTTCTCAACTCAATCAAATCAACGACGGACATGAGAGTACTTTCTTTTTGTTGGAATTTGTATTTTTAATAGTATTATCTAGTGACGTTTTATTCAGAGGTATTTTATTTGGATAGGTATTTGAGGCAAGTTGAAAACTTGTCACATATCTCTCCTATTACACCCCAACAAGGAGTTGCAGACCTGGCTGGTGAGTGGCGAGGCAAAATGAATCCCTAAATGACCTTGACGTATTTAATACTTCTGTTAAACAATGCAAGAGACTTCTAACACAGGAGTATTTTGTTTGAGATAAAATGTATTATGTGGTATTGTTTAAACCTTTTTGTTTGCTTTTTTATGTCATAAGTCTACTTGATTTATTTAATGTTTACTTATGTGTTACAAGTGGAATTTTATAATTGGACTTTTGGACCTATTATGACATATTTTTTTGTACCTAGCTGTAAGATTTCCTAACTTAATAAAATAAAATAAATTTAGACCAATAGTCAGGTAGAGAAAGTCCAGGGTATTTTTGTCATAAATAATACCTAATAAAAAATTCAAATTGCTTGGTGAAAGCTCTCGGAATATTTAACATTTTGGAAACCTTCAAACCTACATTCTAATTTCTACGTATGCGTTACAAGTAGTCGCAATTCCAGCAAGCAGCACTCGTTCAAGAGTATGACGCTTGTGTCAGACATTACTTTTCAGGACCCTGAGGGAGGGAAGGAGACAACCCTCTACACGAAGATACGCTAAGTTTAGTTTAAAAACTTACATGTCACACGCAGCGCTTACCTATTTACAAAAAACTATATACGTAGGTAATCAATGAAATTCTGAAGCTCGGAGTTGGTATAAACTAATTTTAGAATCAATAATAGGTATGCGCTTGACGACCATCTCGCTTGATGTTAGCGACGATGCGGTCGACCATTATCTGGAAGAAACCGATTCCCTCTCAATTTAAACACAACGTGTAAAGCACGGTTTCACCATACAAGCAGCAAGCAGCGGCGCGCAGTGCAGCGACGAGCAGTTTTATTAACCCCCGACCAAAAAAAGG
Source organism: Ectropis grisescens (assembly GCA_017562165.1). Classification (NCBI taxonomy): domain Eukaryota; kingdom Metazoa; phylum Arthropoda; class Insecta; order Lepidoptera; family Geometridae; genus Ectropis; species Ectropis grisescens. Next base: position 9,961,315 of record CM029779.1, on the reverse strand, counting down.
GGTGTTATAAATTTGACGTCGATGTCTGTCTGTCTGTGTGTGTGTGTCTGTCTGTGGCACCGTAGAGCTCAAACGGATGAGCCGATTTCGATGCGGTTTTTTTTTATTTGAAGGTTAATATCCGTGCGGATGTTCTTAGCTATGTTTGGTTAATATCGATTCAAAATGGCCGCCTCCACAAAATGGCGGACAAAATATTTCTTCACAACCTACCTCAATATGGGTATCAAATGAAAGGGCTTGAATAGTAAAATACTATAACACTATAACAAATTTCAAATCCAAGATAGCCGCCACCACAAAATGCCGAAGTATATTTTTTTTTCACTACTAACTCAATATGGGTATCAAATGAAAGGGCTTGACTAAGAGAGTACTTTGCACTATGACAAATTTAAATCCAAGATGGCCGCTACCACAAAATGGCGAAATACATTTATTTTTTCACATCTCCCTTAATATGGGTATCAAATGAAAGGGCTTGACTAGTAGAACGTTATACAGATAATCCGAGATCCGAGGTAGTCGGGGGTTAATCAAAATTTTTAATTTTGTTCTTGTTGTAGTGCAATTCAAAACCTTGTAGTCAAAATAGTATGTATAAATAGTATTTCTTGAGAAACTTGTAAATTGGCGCGCCCATCCGCGTTTCCTCGAGCGGCAGAGCGCGATTTCTCAAGCAATGATATGTAGAATAGCAATGACAATAAGGTTTTAAATCGCATTACAACTTTACAAGGAAATTGTTCGTCGCTGCTGCCCGCATTGCTCCTTTAGTGTGAGGTGAGCCTAAAGCGGATCTGAAGGTTAGATCTGAAAACGCAATCTGCTAGTGAACGGTTCCTGGTTTCCTGGAAGCGAGCGAGCAAGCAGACCGCGCCCGCCACGAGCCGTGTTTATCTTCAAACCCAACAGAAAACAAACTAAAATTGTACTTGTTTACACGAAGAAAACGTGGAAATGTTCGTGATGTTGTTTGCTACTGCAATAATACTTTTAGCAACGTTTCTAAGAAAAGTCTAAACTCTGACTAACAGGTATTCAACTTTTACTACGAAACCAGGGATTTTAAATGACCGCTATATACTCGTAGGATTAGGTAGGTACTTACAAACGGGTTACAAAGACATTACGAGTAAAAGCTTGTTGTTCTCATAGTTATGGAACTAGCTGCGCTCCGCTGACTTTTGCGGGATGATAAGTAGCCTATTTTTCAATCCAGGTAATAAACTTAAAATGGAAGGATGCTATATAAAGTACTAGCTGTTACCCGCGACTTCGTCCGCGTAGAATTTTGATTTGTTTTGTGCGTAAATTCACTGCTTTTAAAAAATGGTAAAAATGTAGAGTTGTTGTCTTACTTTGTTTATTATAGTTCTTATAGTAACTACGGGGTGTTTGTATATATTTCACTCTTTACCAGGGACTACAAACATAGGTTATTATTATTCTTACAAAACCAATAATTTTGCCAAATTAGTAACGTCGGCAGAGTTTTAGTCAGCTGTATGCCGATTCAGAGTATATATCTTATGTCGCCAAAACCGGCTGACATACAAAATACCCTTTTTCGTATTTATTCGTCGTTATGTTAAGCTAACGACGTTAGCGTAAACGTAACGTAAACGTAACGTAAACGCAACGTAAACGTAACGTAAACGCAACGCAACGCAAACGTAACGTAAATTTCAACTAACTCTAGTTTGGCGTACCGATGTTGATACTTGATCCCTAAGGAACTGTGGATGATTTCGGGATAAAATGTAGCCTATGTGTTATTCCAGACTATAAGCTATCTATGTATTATATTGCAGATCGATCCGTTGAGCCGTTTGGGCGTGATTGCGCAACAAACATTCATACATTGAGATTTATAATATTATTATAGTAGGATAGGATTTCAGACTAAGAACTATTTGTGTTCCAAATTTCAACAAAATCTATTAAGATGTTCCGATATTAAATTTATACTTGATCCCTTAGGAACTGTGTATGTTTTCGGGATAATAAATAGCCTGTTTTGTTTTCATGTTTGGATCTGTGTTTCACATTGCAACAAAATCTAGTTAGGCGTTCCGATGTTACATTTATACTTGATCCCTAAGGAACCGTGCATGATTTCGGCATAAAATGTAGCCTATGTGTTATTCCAGACTATAAGATATCTGTGTACTTAATTTTAGGTCGATCCGTTGAGCCGTTTGGGCGTGATTGAGCAACAAACATCCATACATTGAGATTTATAATATTAGTAGGAAGTAGGTTTATAGGAGACCTTTGCTCAATATTTGGACACAAAGGGGTCTTAAAAATACACTTTACGTACCAATCAATTTTATTCAATCAGAGAATCCTGTCAGACATTACTAAGAGTCGAGGGAACCAATACACAGCCATACACATACACTCTCACCTTTATAATATTAGTGTGACACTGAAATAGTGAAATATTAAAAATAGGTTTTTGATAATATTGAAAATTTGATTCAAATTAGGTAAATGTAACTCATGAGACAACGTGTCACCTACAAATTTTGACACAGCTCTTTGTGTATTACTTATATACTATTATTGTTTTTCTAGAAAAAAACCGGCCAAGTACGAGCCAGCTTCGCGGACGAAGGGTTCCGTACCATTATCTATAAGAACGGCATAAAAATCACGTTTGTAGTGCAGGTGCAGTTGTTTTTTTGTATATTTTTATAGCGGTAATAGAAATACACAATCTGTGATAATCTCCACTATCTATCACGGTTCTTGAGATACAGCCGGTGAGAGACGGACGGACAGCGGAATCTCACTGATAGGTTTTCGTTTTACCCTATGGATAAGGAAGCCTAATTAATGGAATTAGTAACGATCTATTTTATAAAGGAATTGACAACTCTCAATGTATACAACTGAGTTGAAAACTTGAAAAAGACATTTTTTATTGGCTTTGAGCAAAACTTGCAGAACAGCTTGCTTTTTATGCCTTGGCGTCTGTCTGTGTTTTTCGCTGGAAATGTTTAAAGTTTATATCAAAACAAAAAGTTTATCTTCTCTTTTAATGATTTGGAGTCAGTTCATGTTCCAATAGATGGGTAACACTGTGCTGTCATGGGTAGACGTATTGTTTACCATCAGGCACATACTGCTCGTTTCATCACTCTATAGACTCTATACTATAAGAAAAACCAGTAAATTTATTTCCCCGACGATAGGTACAGGTTGCCAAGAATAAAATAGACCCAGCTGACAATTTGTAATTCTATGCGCATGCGCGAGCAGTAAACTCAAATATGGCGGCTACAAACCGCAATTAGCATCGCCTCCATACAGATGAACTTTTTACACCACAAATGGCTGGTTACGTAACACACTGCAATTCAAAATTCGAACTGTCATTGTTATTAACGATAGCCGTAACACGCGGTTTTATACTAGCGGGTCGTTCCGGCTTTGCTCGGATACGGATACTGTCATACAAAGACCTTAGAAACCGTCTTTGGGTCATACACAACAACATTGGTAAGGATCAAATACATACTTTACAATTATATCAAGGACATACAAACATTCATTTTTACATACAGTATGGTGTTGCTACACCATACTGTACTTGTATACACATTCTTAGCTCGTCATGTTGTTCGTTGATTTTTTTTTTATATTTCATTGTAAAGGTGTAAATACCGTAGGTTTCTAATAAAACGCTCGAGATTGTAAGTCTACGGTAGGTTAGGTTAGTTTATTATTATCTACGTTAGATGAACTTTTCATACCGCAACTGGACAGTTCTTAACGTAACACACTGCAATATAAAATTCGAACTGTCATTGTTGTTATCGAACTAGCCGTATCGGACCTGATTTATTACCCTTACAAAAAAAATGCATAACGCGGCTAAAAAATATATTGAAAAAATGCTTTAAAAAATCGTCTCTATCTAAGTTGTATGCGGCTGAAGTCGCGGATACCCTATTAAATTTAATTCGTGTTTCTATTGTTACAGGGCCAAACTCCGGCAAGAAAGGACTGGGAAATGTGTACACGCAAGAAAAGCACCCTACTTGAAACCGCCGATAAATGAAGTACAAAAATTACAATATCGTTAGTTGACCTCGCACTTATGAAATAGTTACTAAGGAAAATATATTTTCATTACACTAATCTTTTTTTTTTGTGTTTACATGAGCAGTATTTCATGTAAAAGTGTATGTCTGTAATGATACGCATTGGAAAATTAGGCTTGAATAGCTTTTCTTAGTAAGAGGCGTCATCCAACGTATGCACAGCTATATTTGTATTTTGCTACAGTTACTTTCAGACGCAAATATTAATTTTCTACAGAAATAACTCCGGTCTCTTTCTTCTACACAGCAAGGCAATAAAATAGGACTAAACGATCACTGGAAAATCTGGATTTCACAGTTAAGACCGCGTGGTGTAGCTAGCTCTCTATAAAAACAAATCTTAACATAAACACATTACATTTCAGAATTTAATGCGCATACCGAGCACCAACTAAGCTAGCTAAGTGAGGGAGCCACTATTTTATTTTCAAGTGACCGTCCTCGGCGTAGCTAGATTTTTGCTTATGCTTAGGTATCAAATGAGTAAGAAAATGCAGTTGAGAATACTTCGATAATAAAATTATAATAGATACAATAAAACGTCTTCGATATTGAAATAGATTATCGTGTCAAATAAAATAGATAAGTGTCAATGATAACTTGTGTAGGTAAACGAGACATGGTAGTCTGCAGTTATTATGATCAGATCTCTCCTAAAACAACAAATAATTTCAACATTTAGCCAGCTCTACTTAGAAGTTGGTAGTTTGTAAATTCTGGGGCGAACGAGTGACGCGCGGGCGTTCTCCAAATAGATTTGACCGTAGCTCGTCTAGCGCGTATATTAAAATATTTGTATGTATACAGAACTCTATCTCAAAAACCGTAAGATACATATTGGAACGATCAGCGGATATCGACAAAATTAAATGGCGAAATCACGAGAACTATCTACGTCGCGGTGGTGGAACCTATCATCATGTATGCCTCAAGTGTATGGGCGCAAGCGGCAGACTTCGAGGAAAACAAGTCTCAGTTGAACGCTATCCAAAGAGGTTTTGCCCAGAAAATCTGTAAGTCGTACCGTACTGTTTCCCTGAAAGCATCACTTGCCCTTTCCGGCCTGCTCCCCCTGGATCTGAGAATACAGGAAGCGGCAAATTTGTACAGAGTAAAAAAGAACCTCTCCCAAGACTACCTCCCACCAGAAGTGGAGCTCGAACAGAATGTTAACTGCCTAGACCAACCCCATCCGTCCACGCAGTTATCCGTAGAGTACGAGCTCCTAGAAGACACCTCAATCTTCCACAAGGGCCTCAAATTTATACTGATGGCAGTAAAATTGAAGGTAAAGTTGGAGCTGCTCTAACATGGTGGGAGAATGGCAGAGAGGTCAAGAACTCGACCTTCAAGCTCCACTCCGAATGCACAGTCTTTCAATCGGAACTTTATGCTCTTTACCGGGCAACTCAAATGGCGTTAAAGAGCAAGGACCCAGAAGTCAATGTCCTGAGTGACTCCCGATCTTCACTCGAACTGCTAAGTAACCCAAAACGAGCCACCCCTTGGTTAAGTGCGTAAAGGAAAACATTGAACAGATAAATGCTGAAGGAGATCTCTTCGTCTTTTCTGGGTGAGAGCGCATGTTGGCACCGTCGGCAATGAAAGAGCCGACGAATTGGCCAAATCGGCGGCACTCACGGAGTCACCCAGGGACTACGAGGGGATCCCTTGTCCTACGTCAAAAGGAAAATCCGCGAAGAATCGGTCAAGAAATGGCAGGATCGATATGAGACCTCGGACACCGGAAAAGTCACCCAGACGTTCCTCCTGATATAGCAAACGCATATCGGGTGATGAGAACCACGAAACTGACTCCTTCCAGGTACAAGCGTTGACGGGACACGGAGGAATAGCAGATTACCTGTACAGATTTAAGCTCAAGAGCAGTCCGGCATGCGAGTGTGACCCCGACCAACCCGAAACGATCTGGCACGTGCTAGTCGATTGTCCCCGATTCATGGTCGCAAGACATGAGCTGGAATCTATGATCGACAGAAGACTGGTTGTCTCGGATCTCCACAACATCTTAGTAGATCCAGACAACAGAACACGGCTCCTGTCCTTCATGGAGAGCTCATTCCGCATAGCGGCCATGAGAAACTCCACTAAATCAAATACGCGCCCCCATCACCACCACACTCTGCCCCGCTGTCTGTGGACGCCGCGCGGCATGCGGTTCCCGCCCAACATAACTCCTCGAAGAGCATCTCCGTCAAACAACTACTGGAGAACGCAGACCGAGGAGAAGCAGGGATCCGTATCCGCGGAGTGGCTCTCTTCATGGACAGCAACAAAGAAAGATTCGAATAAGCTTTTGCTTCGCTTGGGAACGGAAACGAGCCCGTTTGTCGCCTGGATTGTCTCGCCTGCTCAATGGGAGTACCGCAAAAGTCACGATGAAGCGGAAAACCTACGACGCCATGCCGGTGTGCGAGTTAGACGGCCACCGATTTCGGTTGGTGCGATCGAAGAACAAAACGATTGCACTAATAGAGTACTCGGAAGGTCGGACGCCTTTCACACAGGCAAGTGCGCTGCTCGCACATCTGAGCAGAAATGCAGGTGAAACACCCCGGGTGATAAGCGTGGATGCGATGGCAATCGAATATTCAAGAGCGAGAGTCGCAGACCGGCTGGGTTGCATTGAGGCCTCTAAACATCATGAGGTTGTCGTATACGAAGACAGGGGGAAAATCTGAGCTTCCTCAGAACCCCTTCGCACGACCAAACAAATGCAACTGACAGCTGGGGACATCCTGTTCCTAGTTCGACCATCCAAACCGGCTCCGAAAGAGTACAGCAGAGGGCAGCCGCGGAAAAGCCTCAGCCAATCTAACTGGCAGCCGAGGCACCAACACGGCGTTCGTGACTGCTTTCAACGCAGCGGCAAGGAGCGTACTCCGAATCACATCCCATTCATCACCCCCTCGACGTCAAAGACCCCAAAGCAGCTTCACAGCAACAAACAGCCCGAACGAGAGCCGACATGGGACAGGTTGAACCGCCCCGCTATGTCACGGCTTCGGAGCCGCGGAGCCATGCACGTAACGCCTTCATCGAATTCATAGCCACACTGAGCGCGACACGACAAGTCAACCTCAAGACCTGCGAAAACATCATGCAGTCCTATAGGCTAGGAAGTGAAAGCCTTTTAAAGGCGAAACTCGAGGAGGCCGAAGCAGCCATTTACAATAATGTCACATCCCGGGTCATCAAGGGAACCATGACAGGACAGTATATGGCAGCTTACAGTGCTGAAAATGGCTTCGTGACACTGAACGAGAGAGAGACAGAGCGCGCGGGAGTGCCTGTTTATGCGACACCACCAAACGACCCAATTGTAGTTACTGCCCGATGCACCAAGATTATGCTGGACGATAAGATCCTAGAGATGGCCAAGACCATCGAAGGAACGGAAACGTCAAAGCAGATTGGGAAAATTGGGAGGTACCGAGAATACAGTGGGTCAACGGAGTTCCAGGATGTGGGAAAACAACATGGGTGATTAGACACTTCGACGTGGACAAGGACGCCATCATTACTACAACAACTGAGGCAGCAAAGATCTAAGAGAAAAGCTATCGCACCGAATCGGAAACCTGGTCAAAACCAGAGTGCGAACCATGGCTTCTGCTCTGGTAAATGGTTTCGGTAGAGAAAGTTTCAGCCGCCTCATGGTGGACGAAGCTCTCATGAACCATTTTGGAGCCATTGTGATGGCTTCAAGGCTGTCTGGTGTTGGCGAAATTGTCCTCATTGGAGACGTCAATCAGTTGCCTTATATCGACAGGGAAAATCTCTTCGAAATGAGGTATCATCGCCCGAACCTGGTAACAAAGATCAGCCAGGAGTTGCTCTGCACACATCGAAACCCAATGGACGTCGCATATGCACTGAGGGAAATATACTCCGGTATGTACTCCTCAGCGTCCCGTATAAAGTCCCTAGAGCAGAGAAGATATAAGGGAGCGCAAATACCCAACACCCAACCAAACACCCTCTTCTTAGTTCACACTCAAGAGGAGAAGGAGACCCTGACAAACCAGGGTTATGGGTCAGGCACCGGGTCACGCATCCTTACCATCCATGAAGCTCAGGGACCAACATACGAGTCGGTAATCGTAATCAAAACCAAGGCAAACATGAAGCTGCACGAGAGCGTGCCCCATGCGGTAGTTGCAATCTCACGGCACACGGGGACCTTCACATACTACGCTGACGACACCGACGACGCCATCGGTCGGTTCGTGCGGCGAGCGTGGGCTGCATCATCGAAGACCATCCGCGATTTCAACCTACAGATGGCCATCAGGGACAGAAATGCGGCCGTTGTGGAGGCTCTGGGCCGGGAGGAGGCAGCTTAGGCAAATGGCAAAAGGCAATTAGGCAAACACTCGATGTCGAGTCGATTACTAGCGGAATCCCAACTGGTAGTGATCGGCTCTACAGACGAGCACTAGAATTAGATTTTAAATGTACCCAAATCCCTTCTATTTTCCTCTTCTCCTTATCCAAGAAATGTGTAAAAAAAATAAGATTATTGTAATGACAAAGATCACGGACCCCGGAGTCTGTGGAAAAAAAAAAAAAAAAAAAAAAAAAAAAGCGGATATCGACAGGAAGGAAGCGATTCTTTAGCGTCAACATCTACTCTCGCACCTGGTTAGCTGAAATACCAGCTTTGAACTTTGCTTATAGAACATGTTTCCTAGAAAATAGAAACTAAAACTAACCCTAAAAATACGTGCATTTATTCGTCTAGCAAACTCTCTCTAGTACATTAAACTCTATATTTCAGTTTATAATAATATATTATCTATTAAAAAACGGAATCAAACACTAATTCGTTTCTAAAGCAATTCAAAATGTAGGTAATCGATTTGGTTTTTTGCAAGATTCAAATAATTTCACACCTGGCAAGCTGGGTTTTGTATGACTTTTTGCAGTTTAGCGATCATACTTATTTCCTTATTAGACTAAATGAGTAGTCGTTACAATTATTATTATCTATACTGATATTTTGAACTAAATATTTGCTTTTGTTATGTACGATGAAGCAGATAGTGTTTACAACACCGCAGGGACCACGTTGTTTGTAACCGTAAAATTGTAAAAAATACGGTGACATAATATACCTACAAATAAACCTGGAGTAGTTAAGGAAAAATCGAACGCACTTTACCGTTCGTTCGTCGGAATCTGTATCAGACGTTTTTTAACCCCCGACCAAAAAAAGGGGTGTTATAAGTTTGACGTCGATGTCTGTCTGTCTGTCTGTGTGTGTGTGTGTGTGTGTGTGTGTCTGTCTGTGGCACCGTAGAGCTCAAACGGATGAACCGATTTCGATGCGTTTTTTTTTATTTGAAAGTCAATATCCGTGCGGGTGTTCTTAGCTATGTTTGGTTAATATCGATTCAAAATGGCCGCCTCCACAAAATGGCGGACAAAATATTTCTTCACAACCTACCTCAATATGGGTATCAAATGAAAGGGCTTGACTAGCAGAGTACTATACGCTATAACAAATTTCAAATCTAAGATGGCTGCCACCACAAAATGGTGAATTATATAATTTTTTTCACTACTACCGCAATTTGGGTATCAAACGAAAGGGCTTGACTAGTAGAATACTTTGCACTATGACAAATTTCAAATCCAAGATGGCCGCTACCACAAAATGGCGAATTACATTTCTTTTTTCACAACTTCCTTGGGTATCAAATGAAAGGGCTTGACTAGTAGAATGTTGTACAGATAACAAATCTAAGGTAGTCGGGGGTTAATCAAAATTTTTAATTTTGTTCTTGTTTCCATTTCACGGTAAGTATAGTATGCTTTTTAGGTACACTTTTACTGCGACGGAGCAGTCCTTGTATGTCGCTACTGCGGGTACTATGCCAGGGTCAGACAGAGTCAAGGCTACAATACATTAAGTGCATTACGCTGGCCAAATACGGATTGTATGACATCAAATATCCTCAATATAAGCTTTTTGTTGGAACCAGTTTCTTTGATCTTTCGGGTAGGTCATACTCAGTGGGGAGGAACCCTCATGTCGCATGCCTCGAGACACTTAGCATTTTCAAATGAGCTATCACCACTTCAAACCGTATCACCAATTTAAACTTTCGCAATTTGAACACAAACATAATGTAAACACTCTATTCAAAGAAGATCGGATCCTATTATGTCACTGTTCATTGTAAACGCCATCAGTAGTCTCAGACTATCAGTCAGTGGTTTCTAATAAAAAGCGTAAGATTATAAATATACGGTAGATTAGGTTAATTTGTAATCTAACATCATTAGATTGTAAACTGATGGTATTTACAGTTTTATGGCCACATTTACAACTATAAAACTACGGGAGTAAATCCGAAATGGCGAAAGAAATCACCAGTGTCATACATTTTCATTGTACTAAAAGGCCATTTTGTATGGGACAGCTAATCCTTTTTTCTCGATTTTAATGCCAAACTTTTTTCAATAAATAATGAATATGTTTACACCTGACCTCCATCTCACCTGATGACGATGCGGCCAACGATGGAGCGCGCTTAGGTACCTGTTACGGCGACATACCTGCCTAGTCGTGGGCTGTGGAGACTTAGTTACGCCGAACCACCCTCAAATATTAATCTTGAAGATACATAGTAGACAGAAATATACACTACAGATACACTTGGCAGTGTGCTCACTGTTCTGCTTGATCGAATGCCACCATTTTCCTACCTGACTGATTGTAGCTCGATAAAGCGAAATCGTTTCATGGTCGATTTTCTAAAGGTTCGAACTTGGAGGTTAGCCTGGGAATCGTGGCGTGGGTGGACCCCCTCTGCCACCGAGCGCCGAGACAGAGACGCGTCCCGAGGGACACACTATGTTCCCGGGACCACGGCCGCAACCTTCAGTGCCCGGCTTCGCACTTCACACAGTTTCATTATCTTTAAGTCCTGAGGGGCGCCTGCGCAGCTGTCGCAACCGGGGTGCACCCGAAGCTCGCGGCGGCTAAGGTGATGTCCGCTATTCTAAAACGCCTGTACGCATAGCGGACTTAACACCGAAGACGCACTAACTACAAGTCGCCCGACGTAACCGACGCGTGTGCCGCGCGAAGGGGCCTAGAGGCCTGCCCAAAAAGAGGGCGGTTTGCTTGCCCAGCACGCAAACTCCCAGAGGCCGATGTGCCTCTGAGCCCTATCCCGGTAAAGAGGGTTACCCTCGTGGCTGGTTCCCTACCTTCGTAACAAGCTCATATTAACTGTGGAATACGTTGCATGAGTAGGTATTTCGTGATGTAGGTACCTATATAATCTAGATGTCTTCAAGTCGAGAGTGAATCGGTTTCTTCTAAAGGTAATCGCGCTCCAACGTAGACTGCATCGCTTAACATTAAGCGAGATGACGGTCTAGACTCTAGACCGTCATCTAGACTCTAAGACTCTAGGCTCTAGAGCATACCTATTATCAGTAAAAAAATATGTAAATCCATCAGGAAATAACCACTCAAGTAATGTATTCCAGTTCACATGACATTACTACGAAAGTGGAGTCAACGGTCAAAAACTCTGGTAAATTCTTTGGAACATCAACCATAAATAACTTGAGCAAAACCTGTTGACGTGTTTGAGGATTTGGTCGCGACTCTTTTAGGCACAGTACAGTCACTTTGTCTAATAGGTTTTATTTAATAAAGAGTGACTAGCGAGCAGGCCATGTGTATGATGGTAAGCAACATGCCTGGCACATAACAGCACACTGACACGCAGCTATTGGAACAGAAATAGCCAACCATTACTCAAAACAAAACCTCAACCAAAACGACGGAGTGGTCGTAATGACTAAAGTTGGTCTTCCTGTGACTATTGTGGAGCCTCCTCTTCTTGATGCGACTGGTCTCGTTATTACAATTGGAAACAAATACTCAATTTTAGCACTATATAGATCTCCTTCTTTCGATAGTACATCCAATTTCCTGATTTCACTGGAAAAAGTACTAGCTGAAATGAAAGGCCAAACATCTATAGTAATGGGTGACATAAACATAGATATCACGCCTTGTCACGACAACTCTATAAAAGAAAAAAAGGCAGATTCATATTTGGGAACACTGGCATGCCACGGTTTCATCCCAGGTCATCAGATACCAACACGCGGCCCATCTTGCTTAGACCATGCCATGATTAAAAGTCCATACAAAGCTACCATAGTAGTCTGCGCAAACAACGTAACGGATCACGATGCAATTATCGCAGGTATTCCTAAGGCAAAGGAAAGAACTGTGTCTAATAAAGAAATCACAACTATAGATTACGCCGGCGTTGTCAACGATCTCGAAAAAATAGACTGGTGTAACCTCTACTCTCAAACTAACCCAAATACGGCTGTTCAGGAATTTGTGGACATAATAAATTGCGCAGTGGAATCTCATAAAAGCACTAAAATCGTACGCAACTCAAATTCAATCCGCAAAACATGGATCACACCGGGGTTGTTGAAATGCATACGCAAAAGAGATAATCTTCATCAGAAATTTAAAACAGACCTAGCGATCGTAATTTGGAAGAAAATATAAAACATACAGAAATCGTTGTAATAACATTCTTCAAAATCTAAAAATGAACACGATAAAATAAAATAAGATCTAATATAGGTAACAGCAAAGAGCTCTGGAGCTCCATTAAAGAGATATGCAACATCAGTCCTAAAATAACAAAAAATTATGCCCTATTGGACACTGCTTCCTCGCCGTCTGAGGCACTTAACAGAGTGAATCATTATTTTGCTACAATAGGTGAATCGCTTGCAAAACAAATACTTGATTGTACCAACACTACTGAGTTAGCTCTAGCTCAGTCCACACACGTACCTAACACTCCCGTAAACTCTTTGTTCCTGAAAGCTGCCAACTCCCAAAATATCTGCAAAATAATTGATTCTCTTAAAATAAAATCTTCCCCCGGCGGAGATAGCATCACCAACCGACTTCTTAAATCAGCTAAACATGTTGTCGCTGCTCCTATAGCGTTTATCTGTAATCTGAGCTTAGACACAGGAATTTTCCAGATTCTTTCAAAGAAGCTAATGTAACCCCAATTCATAAAGCGGGTGATGTAGGCGAACCATCAAACTACCGTCCTATTTCTTTGCTTTCTTCTATCTCTAAAATCCTTGAGAGGCTAGTGAATGGGGATTTGGTGGGCTTTTTGGAGAAGGAAAATGTCTTATCGCCACATCAATTTGGATTTCGTTCTGGTAGGTCCACGGAAGATGCTGTGTTATCGCTTTTGGATTTTGTGTCTGGTAAAATGGACAGTGGCTACAAATGTGTGGGGGTCTTTTAGACCTCGCCAAGGCCTTTGATTGCGTTTGTCGCCCTATCCTGTTAAAAAAGCTGGAATGTCTTGGGATTCGTGGGTCTGCACTGGACTGGTTTCGGTCGTATCTTTCTAATAGAAAACAAAGAGTCAAGGTCAATAATCTTTACAGCTCTTTCGAGGAAGTCAACTACGGTGTGCCGCAGGAAGTGTGTTAGGTCCCACCCTTTTCTTGACTTACATTAACGATCTTTGCCATCTTCGCGTCGCTCACGCCGAGATCTTTTCCTTTGCTGATGATACGGCCATAATCTTTCATGGGCGGAATTGGGATACGGTATCGAGGGCTACCAACGATGGCCTTCGAAAAATTACAGCTTGGCTCCAAAGAAATTTACTAAGTCTTAACGCAGCTAAAACCAAAATTGTAGTGTTTCGCATATCAGCCCGATCAGCACCAACTAATCCTCTCTGTATAAAGCTCCACGTATGCACAGCCTCTTCTGGCCAACAAGATAGATGCCAATGCACAATTTTGGAACAAATTTCTAATGTTAAATACCTTGGCATTTACATAGATGAGCAGCTATCTTGGAATAAGCAAATTGAAGCACTGAGCATGCGTCTCAAGAAACTTGTATTTGTTTTCAAAAGATTGAGGAATATTGGGGACTACAAAACTATCACCATGGTCTACACTGCACTATGCAAATCTTTGTTGGGTTATTGCGTCTCTGCTTGGGGAGCAGCTTGCACTACAAGTCTAATAAAAGCGGAAAGAGTACAACGTCTGGTCTTAAAAGTAGCGCACAGAAAACCGTTCTTATATTCAACTGATGATCTGTATAAGGACACTAAACAACTCCGAGTCCGTCAGCTGTTCATTCTATCATGTGCGCTACGATTCCATAGAACAGCTTTGCATACAACAAATTATTACTGCCCAGATATGCGGTCAAGGCGCACTTTCAGATGGGAAATTACCAGGAAAAATACTAAGTTTAGTCAGAGGTGCTATGGCTACTTAGGAGCTGTAATTTACAAACAACTAAATGAAAAACTAAATATAGTAAAAGACACAAAATGGAAATGTAAAAAAAAGATCAACGAATATCTACTTTCCCTAGGACACAGTCAAACCGAAAATATAATACGAGCAGATTATTAACTAACAGCAAGTTATTAACAAATAATTAGTAATATCGCACGCATGGCTTGGATAAACAAGTCCCTACATTAACACACAAGAACACACCTCATTCCCACACTTAGTCATAAACGTTTAGGTTTCATTCTCCTAAATCACACACAAATGCACTCTTTCTCTCAACAGACACGAACACACCTACATTCACACATATATACATTTTTCTTTTTAATCTTACTTACACACTTATTGACATTTTTACATCCATGCACACTCTTTTCGACATACTCACACTCTTCCTCTGCTTCTTTTAACTCTTACAAAGCACTCTTGAAGAGAACTAGCTCCCACAAACACAGGGAATCCTACTGTGGGGGCTAGAGCTTCCTGACTTCATTATTGTAACTGTGCATTTTTTGTTATTGTTAGAGTATTTTTAAGTATCGCATTTATAATCATGTTACATGTTGTTGGTCACTGAATAAATTATTATTATTATTACGTAGAATTGTACTGCGCTCGTCACCCAGCGATCTAAGATGTTGTATCTCTGAGCCCTTTAATTTCTCTGTCAACATTGTCCTTCAAACCGGAACACAGCAATGTTTGCACATTACTACTTGGCGGTAGAATAACTTTTACTACGAAACCAGGGGGCTTAGCCAAGTTACAAGCGCTTTCAATCTATTCTCTATCTACAATCGTTAACGTCTAAGCGTTAGCGATCGTAGAAAGCGATAACGAGGTAGCCAAGTCATTACAAGTACGGCGAACGCTCATTCTACAATGGCCATAGAAAAAACATGGACTTTACTCTATGGTGAGCGTTCTCGAAAACGTCACTGTTGTCGTCACGGGCGCGCGCGTCAAAAGTTCAAAACAAACTATTTAAATCAAATCAGTGAATTGAAGAAAAATATTAATTTTGGTATCTATCGGTGAATTTATAAGCTAATTAGTGGCCATTATTTAATATTACCTTTTTGAAATAGTGCGAAACTGAAATACTGCGTTAATATTTAAAAAAATATAGTTTATATTGGATTCTAGAAATAGAGCTAGCTCGGAACAGTTTTTAATTTTATTGGACTTTAAGGATTGGATGGAAAGGTAAGTTACACTTAAATTATTTCATTGAAATTAGTCCTATCTAATAATCTAAATCATTTTGTGATAATGAACTCCTTTGTTACTCTGGAATTTGAAATATAAACAATGACGTGTTACGCGACACAAACTAGGTCCTTGAGAAACAGACCACTTATATTTCGACCCTTTTTAAGTGCCTTTTTAGTATATTCTAGCTTTAAAATATATTTTTTACTAATATTTCAGTGGCGATTTATCAAGGCCCCAATCAGAACCTCAAGGCAGAATCAAACAGGTTATGGCAGGAATTAATTGAATTACTTATCTCTACTGGTGGAGGGATAGTTAAATCAAAGGAGAAATGGAAAAAGTAAGTTGTACATTTATGTTTTTTTTATTTTGTAATTATTATTCTGATAGGTATGATGGAGAAAAGGAATGTATGGGATGAAACATATCATAATCAGATAAAGGTTCAACGAGTGACTATTTTTATTTGATTACATTTAAAGTATCTGATGGTTTTTTATATAACTATAGGTACCTATGGGTGGATTGGAAGACCAAGTAAAAAAAAGGCTCTGACATTGCGCCGTGAAATTCGTGGCATTGCTGGTGGTCCAAGCAGCAGACAAGCCCTCTCAGATTTAGAGCAAAGGGTGTTGGCAATAATGGGCTTGTCTGCTGTTGTTGGTTTAGCTGGCATTGTAGAGAGAGGATTTGATGTTAGTATTTAATGTGCTTGAGATCTTTGCTTATATTAAAATAATAAGTATTCATAACTTTATGGTCTAAAAACGTTTTTCAGAACCAACCATCATCTTTCCAAAACACCACTGATAGGACTCAGGACCCGTCAAGTGACATACTATTGGAAATGCTACCTAGGCATCCCCTCACAATCAATAGAAGGTACACTGAACTACTTAGATTTATTTACTAATTTTATTTTGACTGGCCTTGTGGCTTAGTGTGTACTGTAGCTCTGCATGCGAAGCTAAAGGTTGTGGGTTCAATTCCCACCCAGTGGAAATATTTGTGATAATTTCAAATATTTGTATATTGTCTGGCTATAATATAAGTATTATATCAGCTATCTGGCTTCCATAGTACAAGCATTGCTTAGAGTGGGGTCACATGATGTTGTGTGTAAATTGTCCACCAATAGTTATTTTAAATAATTTTATTAGTTTGGTTCACTCCCAACGACCCCACGTTAAAAGATATTATTTTTTTGTACCAACTGCCACCAGTGATGGTTGTTGAGCCATTAATAAATATTTATTAATGGCTCAACTATATAAATATTAAAAATATTAGTTTTTACGTCTACTATCAAGTTAAATTAAGGAAAACAATTTAGGAATCCTAACTAAAAGTCGAAATTGAAAAATCGATTCTGTGAACTGACTGTTTCATTAATTGACAGACAGTATGTAGCCAAACACATACCTAATATATTATATTAAATAAAATAAAAACAATTTTTATAATTAACGTAGAAAACTTTATTCCAAAGGAAAAATTCGGCAGGGACATTGAGAATCGGTGGGGTCGTTGGGAGTAATTACGTATACCATTATTTTAGTAAATAACTACCCAAAATACATCTCACTCATTTTTGTCTAGAAATGGCATCTGGCAGTCTGACTATTTTACCACCTCCCTCTGGTGGTAATTCCAATCCAGCGCCAGCAACATCTCCCGTCGATACCACGTCACGCGGTGCGCCGGCGGGACGGCGGCAGCGGGAGCGCACAGCGAGCCCGGCGCAGCGGCGCGAGCGTGCACCGAGCGAGGCGCTCGCAGCGTCGCCGACCGCGTCTACGCCGCGACGCCGCGCACTGTTCGCTCGACGCAGACGGATACAAACTCCTTTTGAGCGTTCCACTAGTGTGTTTGTTAACGTTGAGAACCGTCGGTTAAAATTGGAGGACCGCGAAAGAAATTTACACCAGAGGGAAACAGAACAGCTTCAGTTGGAATCTAGAAGACTTGATATATAGGAAAACTGCAATAAAATTTTGGCTGATTTTGCTACAGCTTTAACAACTAGACTTTTACCATCCTCATCATCACTTCCTTCAACTGACATCCTTCCTTCCTCTTCTGATCAATCTGGTAGTAGCAAAATCAGTTAACATTTTACATGTATAATGTAACACTACATCCTGTATTACAATTATCCTGGATTCCAACATCAATAATGATCACCTACTATGAATAGAATGTTGTATTTTTTATATAGCAAGAAGATTGTTTTTTTTTATTTTAATAATTGTTTGTATGTAATAGTGGAAAAATAAAAAACTTTTCAAGTTATTCAGTATTTTATTGATATAATAGTAAAAATAAATGCCTATGCTAAACCTAAATGCTAGTAGCTCGAATGTTCTAATAATAAATGCAAAAAATAAAATAACTACCTTAACCATAGCTTTATAGTCTAAGACCCCACCATACAACGACCATCACCAAGCTGGTTATTGGATAATAAGTATTTTATATAAAATTTAATATGTCAACAATTATATTGCAATTGGGTCGTCTAAAAAATTTCAGTTCTGGACTAAAATACTTTTCACCCAATAACTAGCTCGGTAATGGTCGTTGTATAGCGGGATCTCCTACTATTACTATTTCTGGGATTCAATGAATCCTACTTATTAAGCTATTTAATATAGCTCTGCCTTGGATTAACTCAGACTGACTATTTGCACTACATATGGGAATGAATAGTCATACTCACGCTGTCATCCTCATCTACAGTGAGCACTGGTGGTGGTGGTGGTAACCCAGCTTTTAATGCTATGTTGTGCATACACAACATGCCATTATTATTTTGCTAGCAACATATGGTTGTTAGTGGAGTACCCTATCTTTGAGCAAACATCTCCACCGAGCTTTAAGTAATCCAAAACAGTGCTCTATTGGGATGCAGGCTTGCACATGCATATGGGTATATTGCTCCTTCCTTGACCCTTGAACTGCATTAAGGATTGGTGTCATAAGCCAAGGGTGTTGTGGATATCCAGAATCACCTGAAAAATTAATAATTGACTTTTATAGACAACATTAAAGGAAACAACAAACATAATTATTTTAAAAGGAAAAATTAACAATAAATACTCGCCTAACATCAAGCCTAGTATCAAGCTCTACAAAATTTAAACTGTAAACTAAAAATACTATCATTACATACCTTAACCTCTACGGATTTCTCTATAGTTCCTTTTAATGATGTTTGTCGTCGGAGGTCCTCACAAAGGTCTTGGAAAGTTGCTTTATCTAACCGAAAACGCTTGATAAAAAGGATTTCCGACATTTCATTGATAATTTCCACATAATCTCGATATATTCTTCTAGCTCGACGTGTAATCAACACTTCTTCGTTATAGGCGCCCCATAACATGTTTAGTGAGTGCATTTTTATTTAAAAATAAACAGCAATGACACAAAAATAATGTAAAATAACACTACAATCGGCGATCACAACAAACAATCAAACAGCTGACGGCAACGACGCCATATTTATTTTGTCGCTTTCTACACCGTCTCAGCTATCGCCTGAGTTGGCGCTTCAAAACTACGATAGCGTTACGTTTGCGCTTGTCGAATAGCCTCTTGGCTAGCTTTTGTACGGGAGTTAGCGATGGCCATTGTAGAAAACGATTGCGTGTAGTCTCTCTCGTAAAACACGAATAGATAATTAGTATCTTGGCTACGATTTTTTCTCTATGTATTCTCTGACCACGTGATTTATCGCTGTTAGTTGTCATTACCATACATTTACATAGTTTTCTCTAGCGTTTACGATTGTAGAAAGACATCTTGGCTAAGCCCCCAGGGTATCTAATAACCGCTATATATGATTAGGTACTTACAAACGAGTTCCAAAGTCGTTAAAATTGTTCTGTTTCTCAGCTCTCTTTAACAGGATAATAAGTAGCCTGGAAACATTGCCCTTCAAACCGGACAACAGTAATATTTGCACTTTGCTGCTTGGCGGTAGCATAACTGGCAAGGTGCGGTACTTCCCCACGCGGACTGTGCCAAGAGTCCTACCACTATTATGGTACTGACGGTACTGTAAGGTACGTAAGGTTTAAGACGGGACGGTAATGTCATGACGTATTATTGGGCAACGTTAGTGGCATTTAATACAAAAGTTCAAAGTTTTCATCTCTTCATCAGTTGTCCCTGTGACTGTCAATTTTTTTTAAGGTCTTGTGTAGTTGTGTATATAGTTGTTGTTCAAAACGAAAATTATATTTATACACAACAGTCATCAACACATTAAGAACGATGACGATAAAAGTATATAATTATATTCTAATATTTTATACATAAAGCCGTGACAACTGTAAAGCGTGAGATCCTAAGAGGAATGTGACATGGAATGCCATTATCGCGACACAGACACAACACACAGCCCATAAATGTTGGTTGCGATACATTCCGCAACTAACGCCTTATAAAGAAATCCTGCACGTTGTAAGTTAAAGTGCGTATATAAGTTTACATACTTCGTAAGCTTGATTACTAAAATAATATCGTCTTTACGTAAAGTAAAGAACTTGAGATATTAAATAACTTATATTTTCAACATCTGTGAGTTTAACTCTTTGAAGTATTCACTTGGGAGAGCATCACAGTAGAATGACTCGCAAAAGCAAGTCATTTTACATTCAAGCAGCAATGCTATGTGCAAACATTAAATACTATGTTATATTTATGTGAATAATGTAGGTATCGGATATGTTAAATTACACAGCAAAGAGACAATTTGGACTTTCCATGGTCTAACACCTCCAGACACAGTTTTTTTAGTGACAGGACGAGCAGGGTGTATGCCTGAAGGCGTATTACTTAACTAACGACTATAACAGCACAGCATCACACAGCAGTCGGAGCATGAAGAGTCCACAATCCACATCATTTCCTATCACTGTACTGCGCTCGTCACGCAGACATATAAGATTATTTATCTCTATTCCCAGTAATATGTCTGGAAACATTACCCTTCCAACCAGAACATAGGCAATTGCTGTTACAGGCAGGGGAGTTGCTTACCATATGATGTAAATTTTACTCGTCCTGTCGCCCTGCATTTTAAAAAGCGTTAGGTCTTCGGACATAAATAAAATACGCTTTTTTATTTTATCAATATTATATTACCGTCGTTTACCTTCACATGCAAACGTGAAGGAAAATAACTATCAATTATTTATTAAGTATATTAAATTACGTTATAAACTACTTAGCAACATTAAAAACATACCTTATATCTCAAAAAATAATTTACTAACAAACTTTGAATGCTTTAGTGAACATAAAACATCCACTGTTGCAACAAATACTTCCCATAGTGTTCAACTGTTTCCGTCAGACAGTTAGACAGTTATTTTATTTTGATTCCATCAGAGGTAGATTTATCTTGTAAATGCCCTATTTTAGCTAAACTACTTCTTCACTTAAAATGTTTGAAGTCTTATTGTTGGTCCCAAAATTACACTACTTACAATAAACCTTATGAAAAATATTTTTCTACGATTGAGAGCAGTAGCCAAAATATAATATGAAACATATGTATGAACACAAACAGGGTCTAAGTATAAAATAAAATACACACAATATAATACTTAAATGGTTAAATTATTATTTGTACACAGTTCAGCAAAGTAATGCTTCATCGAACATTATAATAAGTAATAAAGTAACGTAAGCATGGTTGTAGATATCTTAACAAATATTTCAAGTAAAATAAGATGTACAATATCGGTTATCTTCTAGACCTGTTGTGCTTAAGATGATCAGCACGGAGTGTAACATCCAGTAACAATATTGACAAGAAGTCTCATGTATGAAATCATCTTGAATTTTGCGGATGTATAGAAAAACCATGTACACAATCAATAAGAGAAGTCGATTTAGATAGATTTCCATGGGAAATTGTTGATTTCTTAAAGTAGTGTAACAAATAAGTTACACCAATAACCTCGAAATGTTTTACATTCTATTGAGCTTCGTTGTCTCAGATTAATTATAATTATTTTAAATATCCTGGCACTTCCTACTACTTTCATCAGACTTTCGTATTTGCCCAGGTTAATCAAATTATTTTGATTTACGTACAAAATTGCAACACATATTTCTGTTTTTAATGTCAAAATTGCAACTCTCACTGAATTATTTTACACTTTGAACTTTATTTTGAGTAATATCATATATCACTTTTTTTAACAAGTTTTTAACATCACAAGATTTACTGTGAAGGCTTGAAATAAGCCTATAAGGCATTTTACTAAGTTTTTGAACATTGATTATAGTTTGGTTCAAGTTATTATTATGTAAGTTCTTTGATTTCAATCAATGTACAAAAATACACACTATCAGACTGTTAGCGTAAGAATTAGAAATGTCGCATTCAGATTTACAGAAAATGCAGTTCAGAATATTAAACTATTACTAACTTTAACTTATGACATTTCAAAATGACTTACCACATGCTCATCTTTTTTATCCCAGGCTATTTGAGTCAGTTTTATATGTAATGTAGAAAACATTAGCTTCAAAAGGTAGACACAAAGATGCAGACAACAGACTTAGAACAAGGCCAGTGTACCTTTCAGTTGCTGCTGCGAAAAGCTCGTAATTCCCTGCCTTAGTTACGGTTATCATGTCACTCGCGCCAGAAACAGTATCCAAATGAACTACGATACTGTTGTAAACAGATGAGAGTCAAAGCCACATATATCGTGGTAAATGATCTTGTGTTCGTGATCCTGTGTCTTCCACCTAGTAACAAAATACATAATTATTCAATACGTGAAACCCCATCAGTAAGACTGCTAACTAAAAGTTTGATTACTGGGAACAGCAGGCACTAACATTTTGGCTTAGGTTTTACTCCAGTGGAAGTGATAGTTTTGTTGTCGAGGTGACATTTGACATGACCTTTCAAGCCACAAATCTGACCATTTTATATGAAAAAAATTTTTTTTTGATGATTAACCCAGTGAGAAACTAATACAACACTGAATAATCAATCATTCAGTTAGTTATTTTTATATTAGGTACCAGGTTGTCAGCACTAGGTTTACAAATTTTAGTGCACCTAACACGTCAGTACTAGGTAGCTTACTAGCTCCGTCGCCCAAGTTTACTAGCACTGTCATGCTGTTTTGCTAGCAATCTTACTAGCTTTTTTACATTTTTGCAAGTAATAAATTAATTGCACTGTCGCTTTACAGTACAGCTGTGGCAGTACCAGTTTACTAACACTTGTGCTTGCATAGTAACACCGGCGCAAGTTTACTAGCACTATCGTTCTAGGTAGCACTATCTGGCAAGTTAACTAGTAATATCGCGCTAACTTTCTAGCACTCACGTTGCTTCGTATCACTGGTATAGTAGTTTTATCTCACTAAGCAATGCACATCTTACTAGTGGTGACCAAATGTAAAAAACGCTTACTACGTGTGCGTGAAAACAAACACATCAACCCGCGTCTCGGGCGCTACTGAGAGCGTCCGCGGTCATGCACACATTCACAGAGTGTTTGTGAACATCGTTACCACAAGTAACGCTCGTGTCGCTTCGTGAGATAAAAGTACTATTGATCACCTGGGCATTTACTGAGGTGTATGTCGCGCTTGGCCCTTGGTAATAGTCGACGGTGCTTACTCTGACTAGGCGTTGCGCGCGGGTTCGGTCGCGGGCCGCGCGGACGCGGCCGGAGGAGGCGGCTGGTACTTGCGAACCGGGAACATGGGCCGCGCCTCGATCGACGATACACTCTCGAATCTGGATATCACAAACAGTAGAATATAAATATGTGTGTGTGAATACAAAAATAAATAAAATAAAAACTAGATATTTTTACCAATGACAAGTTTTAACTATTAATCCATTACATTTGACCAGCACCGAGATTACGTTACGTTAAGAAATGATGCAACAGTGGAGCGTTCTTACCTCGAAGAAACCGACTTTCCGCGTATTTATTTATACTTCTATCAGTTATTTTTACTGTCAAGTAGTAGGAAATAGGTGGTATAATTGAACTGTGGTTTGTTTTAAACTACCGTATTTCTCGACAGCAATTTGGTCTTTTCCCAAATTTGTTGTTATGGGCCCCTGCCCATAACCATAATTTTATCCATAATAACGTATCGGTGTAGTCACATCTACGCCTCGCATTAAAAAAATGTTTAACTAGTCTAATTAAAGTTTGAAATTTGAATAATGTTTTTTTTAATGCGACCTTTCTTTTGGCTTTCATTTGATAAATTACAAAATATTTATAACATACTAGCTGTACCCTGCCACGCTTTGCTGTGGCACATTGTGATGCAAAAATTAGATAAAAACAATCCTTGATGCGGATTATATATCATTGTAAAATTTCAGCTCAATCGGTGCAGAATTTTTTGAGTGTTTGAAGCGTACACAAACCAACATAACATTTTTATACAGAAAAAAAGATTATACTAACTTGTTGTTCTTGTACTTGTCGGGTATAGCTTGATACGGCTGCAGGGCGACGTGTGAGTGCGTGCGTGCTAGTTCTTTCAGAACGTTCTCCAGGTCTGAGAAAGTGTAGCCAGAACAATCTTCCAGTGCCTGTAGATTACATTTTTTTTAAATAAAATGTTTCATTTTCATAAGGCCCTACAAAGTATGGTAGTATTCAATAAATAGTTAAAATTAGACTAAAAATAAAAACTAGAACTAAAAATGAAAAAAAATGGTTGGAAATAAAGGTCAGATGCAGAAGTTGGTCATTCTGTATCGTCAGGTTATTTAGCCCGAACCACCGGTTGGGCCCATCACCCTGTCGTCATCGTGCGCGCGCGCCATGGCCAGCGCGCCCGCCGCTATCACCGATGATTTATACTTAAAACTATAATTGGAGGGGACGACATATCGCGGCAGGTCACCTATGCGCTGGACTGACCAAGTGAGATCCGCAATAAGAAGCCGCGTGTCTGAACTGCGCTAGACACACTGCGAATAGGGAGAGATGGCGGGAGATCGTGTGCAGAGCTGTGTCCACCTCTACCACCGGCGTGGACACACGTCGTGACCGCGACCGCGCTGCCAGGAGCGATACCATGAAGAACTCTAAATGGGTAACGTATATAGTAGTGTTGAATTGTTACCTGCGGCCAGGCGACCGCCGCGCAGAGCGAGTCGACGCGCACGTACTTCCCGTCGTCGTGCGCGCGCGCGTCACCCCGCGCGCACCGCTCGCACAACAGGCAGTGCCGCGCCGTGGCCAGCGCGCCCGCCGCGATCACCGACGGATTGTACTGCAGGTACGGGTCCGCTTCTAGCAGGCATAGCTCTGCGATGTACTGCAATACAATACACTTAAATTAATATTTATACATTGTGACACCACAAAAATGTCATGGATACGCTACCGAAATAGTAGTGATCTACTTCTCAATATCAATTTTTTTGTATTAAAATTAACGTGGTTGTTACACATATTTAATTGGATAACGGGACACTCACGTATATTTTTTTGTATTAAAATTAACGTGGTTGTTACACATATTTAATTGGATAACGGGACACTCACGTATATACGGTCGGTCAATCCGACTCGAGTTTCGGCCGCGTCCGGCGGCCTTTTTCAAGGCGAGTGCACACGCGCGGCGGCTGCCCGTTTGGCACTGCGGGCTGCCGCACGTCGCGCACGCAAGCTCAACGGCTGTTGCGGGGGTGCAGGTGAGGGGGTGCGAGAGGGTTGCGCAGGTATACACTCGAACTCTTCATCACTGGTAAGCTGCGAGTCGGGAACATTGCAGCACACTGAGCTCACTGTGTCTTCACTCATATCGCGAACACTATACCGAGCACTATGGGGCACGGCTTCCAAGCGGGCGGCATGCCATCCTCCATCTCTATTAAAGGTCGGACGCTTACTGATTTCAATGGCCTCCCTGACCTTACGGGGTACAAAGAACTTCTCCCGTGCCAGGACCTCCGCCTTATCGAATCGAATAAAATGTTGGGCGTCCGACCTAAGAGCATGTTCCGCCACCGCAGAGCCGTTAACATCTACATTTTCATGGCGCGTATGTGCTCCGTGAGTCTTGTGGACACATTTCTCCGTGTTTCCCCTACGTAACTTATGCCACAATCGCAAGGAATCATGTACACTCCCGGAACACTCAAAGGGTCTTTGTCTTTTGGAGAGCGTACCATTTGCCTTAGCTGTCTGAGCGGACGATACATTGTCTTGATGCAATATCTACGGCGTAACAAGTTTCCAATTTTGTCCGTCACTCCTTTGATATATGGCAGGTACGCGGGTAACCTCTCCACCGAAGCTGGACCCGTTCTCGACGATGTATTCGCCATACGCCACCCTTGTTTCCAGCTAAACCCGTTACCCTCGAGTACACCTTTTAAATGGTCTAATTCGGTTTTCAGATATTGTTGATCGCATAGTCTATCTACACGATCTATCGTAAACCTACACACACAGACAGATATTTAAATGCTGATTCACACCACCATCCAGTACACCTAGCTTCGGTACCACGCACGCTTATCAACAGAGCGTTGAGACTATGCGATCAACAATATCTGAAAACCGAATTAGACCATTTAAAAGGTGTACTCGAGGGTAACGGGTTTAGCTGGAAACAAGGGTGGCGTATGGCGAATACATCGTCGAGAACGAGTCCAGCTTCGGTGGAGAGGTTACCCGCGTACCTGCCAAATATCAAAGGAGTGACGGACAAAATTGGAAACTTGTTACGCCGTAGATATTGCATCAAGACAATGTATCGTCCGCTCAGACAGCTAAGGCAAATGGTACGCTCTCCAAAAGACAAAGACCCTTTGGGTGTTCCGGGAGTGTACATGATTCCTTGCGATTGTGGCATAAGTTACGTAGGGGAAACACGGAGAAATGTGTCCACAAGACTCACGGAGCACATACGCGCCATGAAAAATGTAGATGTTAACGGCTCTGCGGTGGCGGAACATGCTCTTAGGTCGGACGCCCAACATTTTATTCGATTCGATAAGGCGGAGGTCCTGGCACGGGAGAACTTCTTTGTACCCCGTAAGGTCAGGGAGGCCATTGAAATCAGTAAGCGTCCGACCTTTAATAGAGATGGAGGATGGCATGTGCCGCCCGCTTGGAAGCCGTGCCTCTCCATAGTGCTCGGTATAGTGTTCGCGATATGAGTGAAGACACAGTGAGCTCAGTGTGCTGCAATGTTCCCGACTCGCAGCTTACCAGTGATGAAGAGTTCGAGTGTATACCTGCGCAACCCTCTCGCACCCCCTCACCTGCACCCCCGCAACAGCCGTTGAGCTTGCGTGCGCGATGTGCGGCAGCCCGCAGTGCCAAACGGGCAGCCGCCGCGCGTGTGCACTCGCCTTGAAAAAGGCCGCCGGACGCGGCCGAAACTCGAGTCGGATTGACCGACCGTATATACGTGAGTGTCCCGTTATCCAATTAAATATCAATTTTTTTACCATGGGCCAAATTTGCAAGTTTGCAATCAAGTGAAAAACATCTCGGCGTCTACTCTCTTTCGACGAAAAAACGTAATTTCGAAATAAACTCGCGACTTTTCTACTGAAAATTCGCTAATAAAATATCTAAACTTACAGCAGCCAAATGGAATGTCTTCTTGGAAAGTCCATTGGATATGCAGTAGTGAGAGAGGAATGCCAGCGACGTCGGGGTGGAGAGGTCGAACGACAGCACTTTTAGAATGAGGTGCTCCATGCGAAGCACCTCGCGCTTGGTATATGTGTCATCAGTGATGTAGACAAACTCTGACACTTCTGGTGGGTACACCTCTTCATATTTCCTGAAAGATAAAATCACGAAATATAGTTTTAATGCAGAGCCAGATAAGCAATGTTGTCAGTTACACAGTGCTTTTAACTGAATTCAAAACAGGAGTTTCACATTTCATTGAAATTTTTAGAAGTTTCTGATAGCGATTGTTTCATAATCTGAGCTAGACTGAAAAAGATGTAAAACTTTTTCTCAGCAGTTCTTGCTATGGCTATAGCAGAGTTTGAACTTTATTCTGACCTCTATCCATCTCTTATGCCTTTGTATTTTAATGTATGATCACCAATTATTAGAAAAAACTTAAACCAATTATATACTATTTTTGATTTAAGAGGGATACTTTACAGTGTTTTAAAAGTATATCAGAATATCAGGAAATTGCATACATTGACGCCATTGTTACTCTAATTGGAGCATTGCAATCTACCAATGTTAAATTGATT
This sequence comes from Ectropis grisescens, assembly GCA_017562165.1. Taxonomy (NCBI): domain Eukaryota; kingdom Metazoa; phylum Arthropoda; class Insecta; order Lepidoptera; family Geometridae; genus Ectropis; species Ectropis grisescens. Next base: position 9,933,365 of record CM029779.1, on the reverse strand, counting down.
TGTATTTTTCTTTTATTAAATAGATCAGTGACACAATGGATTTTTGGTTTTTTTTTCATTAACACCCAAAGTGTTTAAGTTAGGTTTTTCAGGGGCATAAAAATTATTTATATGGTATATAACACAGATTTCTAAAACAAAAGGCAGATGGAACGTGCAGAACACAGATCCTTAGGTCCGGAAAGCAAATATTAAACGCCAAAGCAAATACAAACTCCAGTCAGTACGAAACTGACTTCCGTCTCGTACGGGAGTCCCGTGTGATTTTATGTTTTGTTTAAGATTATGCCGTCTTGTGTCATCAAACATTGCAAACATTGTTCCCAAAAATAAAAAAAGGAAATTTCATAGAAAAGTTTGAATATTTTTACTGGTATTTATATAATTTAGACGATTTTATTTCGATTGATGAATAGAAACACAACACCTCAACGAAAATAGGTCAGTGTTGCTTTACTAAATTGAAATTATTTTCCCTGAAGTTAAGGTAAAATATAGATTCTAATTTTGTTTTGAAGATACTCGTAGACCAAATTATTGATGAACATTGTATAATTCAATTTTAAGCCCTATTTTTATAATCGTTATTTTTTTTATTTAATGTGAATCGATGCCAAGAACAAATCCTCGCCGTTACTAGGGTTAATAAAAATACTAATAGTGTTGATGAAAACTATAGTTATGAAACGAATAGATAAGAACAAATCCTCGCCGTTATAAAACGTCTCGTCTATGACCTGTGGATTCTAACTTGATTTGTGCAGTGCTGTTAGCATATATATATTTTTAATAATACGAACATATTTCTTTCTTACTCCTTGTTGAATTAGAGCCTCCCAGAGCAGATTGTGTTTGATTGAGTCGAAAGCTTTATTGTAGTCGACAAATGCAATGTATAGGTCTTTCCCATACTCTTGAGATTTTTCTATTAACTGTTTTAATACATGCATATGATCAATAGTTGAAAACCCTGCTCTAAAACCAGCTTGTTCAATAGGCTGTTCTTAATTTATAGTCCTTGATATTCTATTTGGGATCAGCTTTGAAAAAATTTGTAAATGTTTGACATGAGGCTAATAGGTCTATAATTTTCAATTACGTTTCTGTCTCTTTTTTTGTGGAGCAAGTTATTAACAAGAAATCCTTGCATTATATATTATCGGTGTAATAATAAATTATTTAAAAATAATGTTTTATGCGTTTATTATACGTGAAAATTTCCAAGGCTTAATAAACACATATTAAGGCACATATTGGTGGGATGCAAGATGCTCCTTAATGGGGGTCATTATTCACGGCGCCATGACAGAGTACTTGAAATCATACGTGAAGCCATGAGCCTTTCAGTAGCTAGAGCCCAAAAGGGATTGACGACAAACAAAAGACAAATTAACTTTGTAAAAGAAGGCTCAACATCAAACTCCAGGAACAAGCCTTACTCAATCCTGGGTACAGCACCTGATTGGACTATTTTAATGGACACGTATGAAAAGCACTACAAAATCCCAGAGGATGTGGGTGTTTCGTCATCCAGACCGGACATTTTCCTTTTTTCTAGAGCTACAAAACGCATAGTCCTTGTAGAACTTACCGTACCGTGGGAAACTAACATACCTAAAGACCACGCGATGAAACAAAATAAGTATTACGACCTCCTAAACGAATTAACAAAAAACGGCTATGTAGTTAGTTTATACGCTGTAGAAGTGGGGGCGAGAGGTATACCAGCAAAATCTCTCTATAACCTGCTGAAAGACCTTGGCTTATCCAGAAGTGCAGTAAGTTCTATACTAGAATGAGTATCTAAAGCTGCACTAGTAGGCTCATATCAGATTTGGCTGGGCAGGAAAAGAAAGACGAGTAGTGAAGGTGAGTGTTGATGTACGTCAGAAAGAGGCCCCTTAAACCTACGCCCGAGTCACAAGTCTCGGGGTCTACTCGGGTTTTCTCTCTCTGCCACACGATGGACCCGGCACCCGCACGGTGAATCCATGGAATGCTAAGAAAATCGTCTCAACAATAGTGGGACTTTTTTTCTTAAGACTGGGAACATTACACGCACACCAACGTGAGTAATTTGACAACGTCTGTGAGAGCTGTCACGCATACATAACTAATGACTGGCCTCACAGTGTTGTTCACGAAGGTTTCATCTGTTTAGAAATCTGTGGTATATAATAAGTGAAGTGTAGTGTCAAGTTTATTGTCGGGAGTCGTCATTGTTTACTTTCAATAAAAAAATATATGACAGAAACCAGCATAAGTTGATTATACTGATTTCACACAGTGTCAAAATTAGAAGTGTTTGTCCATAACATTGATATAGATTTAATCTTTTATTATCCAAATAAAAAGCACAGTTCCTATAATTCTATTAGGGTTAGTGTCACATGTATCTGCAGGCATTACAAGCACTGGATGTCATATTATTGGTTTATTCCTAACCTGACCCGAAAACCTGACCCGCTACCGGGTCAGGAACAGGTTAGGAACAGCCAAAAAATATTAATTTTCATTCCCAACCTAACCCTCTTCCTAATAGAAGTAAAACAGAATTAATTATAGTCGCATACACTGAAATGACATAGGAATTAATGCGATATATACTCGTATGTTGTAGAATAAATAGAAAACACTTATTTAATTAATATTAAAACTACTAGGTAGGGTTTTAGATTCGAGATAACTTAGGAACATTATTTCCGGCTCAGGTTTAGAAGAGGGTTAAGTTCGTGATGAAAAAAATGAATCACTTTTGCTGTTCCTAATTATTGTAAATCATTTCGGGTCAGGTTAGGAAGAGGGTTAGGTTGGGAATGAAAATTAATATTATTTTGCTGTTCCTAGCCTAACCCGGTAGCGAGTGAGGTTTTCGGGTCAGGTTCGGAAGAAACCATATTATTCACATATTTATTTATCTCCTTAAGTCAAATTCTTTACAATATTTATACAAAAGAACATAAAAACTTAAACCCAGATAGCCGGCCGCCAGGAGCGGGGCAGGACCCAAGCTACCGGTGGTTAGGGCTGCAGAGTGAGGAATCTCCTGACGATGCTAACTGTGTCAAGGATGACTGCCTTCTGCATCCGGCCCATAAACCAAGCGTTTAGCGAAAGTCTCTTGAGATGTTGGTCAAGACTTTTCGCTATAAGGCCGTTTGCCGACACGACTATTGGGACTATGATCGTCGAATCAACGTCCCGCATGACAGTAACCTCATGAGCCAAGCCCAAGGTACTTGGTAATCTTGTCGTTCTCGGCTTTCACGAGGTTCTCGTCATGTGGTACGGTGATAACGACGATAACAGCCCGGCGGTGAGACCGGTCTACCAACAAAATACCAGGCTTATTGGCGACAATAGTCCCGTCCGTGATGATAGAGCGATCCCAGTAGAGCAACGCACGATCATACTCGAGAACTAAAAGAGGTGCGTACTTATAGTACGGCATCTTGGACTCGACAACGCTTTGTCGAAGAGCAAGTTGCTGATGGATGATCCTAGATACTAGGTTACGTCTGTGCGAGTACTCGCCGTTAGCAAGATGCGAACAACCGGAAATAACATGACGAAAAGATTCGCCTGGACGACGGCATGCCCGACAAATGTCGACCGTACAGTCCTTCATTAAGTATTTCCAGTAACTGTTCGTCTTGATAACTTCGTCCGCAATTGCACAGGCAAATTTCTGGGTGTTTCAATGTATAATAAGTACGGAATTAAAACTATATAAGTATTATATCAAATATCTGGCAGCCATAGTACAAGCTTTGCTTGTTCAGTTTAGGGTCAGATGGTGTTGTGTGTGAATTGTCCACCAATATTTAATGATTAATTATTTTAATTGCCATTGATTATTATTTTAATGTTTGTTTGATGTATACCATGAGATTACAACCTCTACTGATCAGTAGCAAAATTCAAATGTTGTGTTCTGTCCAGAGAGAACTCAATCTCATCAGTGTACAAATATTATTTCCAAAGCATGAATTGGAATTATGTGAGGATGCCATTAGAATGACCTAGTAACTTTTGACCTTGTTTATTGTAGATTGTTTTGTTTATTATCATAATGAATGCCTACTAACTTCTGAGCATTCATTGCTAAATATCTAAGTTTAATTAGGTTAAGAGGGTATGAGTCATACTTCTTTACTCATTTTGAAGTTTTAGATGTTATAAAATATATAAAAATGGATTTTCGAAATGTAAACGCTCATAACTTTTGAATGACTGCACCAAATTGGATGAGTTTTTGTTTAATGTATTTGTTATTGTCAGGACATGATTTGTAAAGAGACGATCTTCTTAGCATTCCATGGATTCACCGTGCGGGTGCCGGGTCCATCGTGTGGCAGAGAGAGAAAACTCGAGTAGATCCCGAGACTTGTCACTCGGGCGTAGGTTTAAGGGGCCCCTTTCTGACGTACATCAACACTCACCTTCACTACTCGTTTTTCTCTCCCTGCCCAGCCAAATCTGATATGAGCCTTCTAGTGCAGCTTTAGATACTCATTCTAGTATAGAACTTACTGCACTTCTGGATAAGCCAAGGTCTTTCAGCAGGTTATAGAGAGATTTTGCTAGTATACCTCTCGCTCCCACTTCTACAGCGTATAAACTAACTACATAGCCGTTTTTTGTTAATTCGTTTAGGAGGTCGTAATACTTATTTTGTTTCATCGCGTGGTCTTTAGGTATATTAGTTTCCCACGGTGCGGTAAGTTCTACAAGGACTATGCGTTTTAGTAGCTCTAGAAAAAAGGAAAATGTCCAGTCTGGATGACGAAACACCCACATCCTCTGGGATCCTGTAGTGCCTTTCATGCGTGTCCATTAAAATAGTCCAATCAGGTGCTGTATCCAGGATTGAGTAAGGCTTGTTCCTGGAGTTTGAAGTTGAGCCTTCTTTTACAAAGTCAATTTGTCTTTCGTTTGTTGTCAATTTTTGGGCTCTAGCTACTGAAAGGCTCATGGCTTCACGTATGATTTCAAGTACTCTGTCATTGCGCCATGAGTAATGACCCCCATTAAGGAGCACCTTGCATCCCACCAATATGTGCCTTGCTGTACATATCGCCTCTCCACAAGTATAGCAACATTTTTCAGAGGCTTCTCCCCACCTTACCAAGTTACTCTGGTCAAGGAGGGTCATTTTGGAATGCATTTAGATAAAATTGTAATAAGACAGGAGACCAGTCATAGATCAAGGTGCGCCACTTTAGAGCTAATGGGATACAGAACTCCCCTATGGTTAACCACTCACTTTGCATTTCTAAATTCATAGCGTGCACTTTGTAACCGTCATTTTCGTCTTGTTGTAGAAAGGTTTTGTGTAAACACACAAAAGTTGTGTTCCCACTGATGGATAAAAAAGTGACTAACAAACTCCTGAATTTATCGAGACCAGATCTCCGTCTAATGATAGGCCTCATCACTGGCCACAAACTACCATCTTCACAAAATGGACAGTTGGTGACTTAGATGGTTGTTGCCCATGGTTTTAGCTACACAAAGACGTATTATTAACTCTCTTTTCTTCCTCCATATTGACGAAAGAAAGTGTGTTGGTACGAAGTTCACCAGATCAGCTAGTAATACTTTATACAATAATTGAGAAACAACCTTTTCTTTTATCTTCACATAAATACCCACTTAGTTCATCAATTTTCTTAATTTATTTTTTAGTGTTAACATCATCAAGTGGTGATATTGCAATAGCAATGGTATGAATACATCAATGGTAATGAACAGATTATTTATTTGAGCATTATTATGTAATGTTGTCAAATAATTACTTTTTTTTTTAAATTGTATGACAGTTTCATCATTCTGCATATCCCTATGGCAATGCCTATTTAGATATTTATTATTTCAATGGCAATTTTTCAGATTTTAACCACGGATTTTAACCAGCATGACCTGGCAATTTGTGTGATATGTATTTTGTAACAAACAAACAATTTTACATTTCCAACATTATTCTAACTAAATTCTAATTAGTATATTGGGAAATTGATTCTTATAATATGTGAAAACAGAAAAGCTTTATAAATTATAAATAAAAATATTTTACTGGTGTCAAATACATCTCAGATGAAAAGCGGTATTATAAACTGTTTTATAAAAACACTTACGATGCAATGTACGTAGCAGCAGTGCCAACCAGTTGCAGTTTTGTTCGCACCACACTCATGTATGAGAGGAAACGGTCCACATATGATACAGCAAGATGCAGTGTCTCACTCTGCTGATTGTATTCATCGCACACTTCTACCAGCCAGTCTACGAGGATGGACCGCATTACGTAGGTGATGTCAGGCTGCTTGCGCATGTAGCGAGGGCTAGCTCGGTTCTTGACCTACACAACAAACAAGTTTCATTACAATAATGTGAAAAGAATAATCTTTCAAGCTCAAAACCATTTAGAGGGAATTAACACACATCAAAAAAAGAAGATTAACTACAAAATTTTACTATTATCTTAGTAATATGATAAATTCAAAAGTTTGGTAATTTATTGTTCAATCTTTTATACAATCACATTGGAACGTCTGGCTGGATCGGGTTGAAATTGGAATACAGTTAGATTATCGTCTGGAATAACACAAAGGCTACACAGGACAATAAGAGGAACAAAAATTGTGTTGGTAAAAACCCGGACACTGCTAGTATCCAATAATTTGTATGAAGTTGGTGCTAACAATGTTAGTAGTTGATATAGCAACTTGAAATAGATTACTAAGATATATAGAACCATTTATTACCATATGAAACATGGAATGATCTAAGTTTTTACTAGGTCTTTATTTAAGTTTTTGAAGTATTTTTTTTTTTTAATGTACCTAATCTTTGGTTTTGTCGAAACATAGGTAATTTATAACATATAACAGCCAGCCCTAAAGATACATTTTTTACAGATTTGATGTACCGAACTGCATACATTTATTTGTTATAGAGATTAACTCTTTATTGCAATTAATTTAAAAAACAAACAAAAGTTACTTATAACAAAACAAAATAAAGTAGCAATTGGCGACCTTATCACTAAAAGCGATCTCTTCCAGGCAACCATAAAGTAAGATATAGCAGTGGTCCCAAAGATTATCTAAAGAAAATAAATAAAATTGGTGCTTTCTCTTAACACCATAACTATAGTTCATCATAACACAAGCGCAGAAGTGTATGTGTAAGTGGGTCCACTTTTAAAATGTTTTGTATCACCTTATCTTACTTGCATACAGCAATAAAGATATTTGTATTTGTACCTCAATTTCTCTCATGTACTCGTAGATATCCTGCCTGTATTCCTCAACATGGAAGAACATTTCCCGCTGAGTCTGTGCAGTTGTGGTATCCTCTTCATCAATTAACTGACTCTCATTTTTCGATATTGACATAGAGAGGATACTGGAGTCTCCGATGGACATAGGCGATTCCAATACATCTTTTTGTTCTTGTTGTGGTTGCCTGAGAATTAAGGGTGTATATATATACATTATAGGTTTACTTTCATAAAGCAGTTCATTTTGCAAGCAAGTTGTTTTCATGTTAATAACAAAATTGAATACACTCAGCAATTATGTGCTCTGCCCAGTAGTAGTATACATAAGTAGGTCATCAGAATCCAAAGAGGCATAGGTTATAGATACTTACCGCAGAGAAAGTCCTTCTTTAAGCTGATCTGGTTGCTTTTCTAGTTTAGCACATAGCACTTTAAGATTTTCAGCCGCACTTATGAAAAGGTTGTCTTTTCTAGTGTCTTTGGGAACGAAGGGTTTGAACGTAGGCTCGCGTTTCTTAGCTTCCTCTTTCTCAGTCGGCTTGTCCTCGTAGACACTGAAGGCGCGAAACTGCGCCACGGGAGGTACGATGTTCTTCTCATTCTTTAACTGCCGCATGGCTCTATTCTCGTCTTGTACTTTGCAAGTAACATTCGTCAAACCGGGCTGAAATAACATCCGGTAACAAATAAAACGTTCAAAACATATCAACAAACTAGACGTTAGGATGCAAACTTACCAATTTACTATTCCGATTTTGGTTGCACGTGAACTGACTGAGGTCACCGAGCGCGCGACGTTGGTTTATTGACATTATATCTATTCCATCTTTCCTCGCCAGCGTTGTATTTTCTTGATCTTCGTGGATTCTGAATGCCATTGTCGTGCTTTTTCCGTAAACAACTAACGATTCTCCAAATCAGCAAAATGCGCGGGCCACGCGTTCGCAATATGGCAACCGAAGTTGTAAACTAGGTAATCAATTAATCTGAATACACATTTTCTAGTGAAATTGTGAGTAGTTTAGGAAAATATTGTCAATTTGTGCCTAAAATCACCCTCGGACGCTTTTGTGACCTCAACGGACAACAGACATTTTGGATTATTTCAGCTGTTACGTCTACTCTCTATGGTTATTCAAATCTAGCCAATAATAACCCTTGCTGTATTTCACTCTATATTTGTCTATGACTAAAGCCAAATAATGTTAAAAGCTCAACATATTTGCTCGCGAATACAAATCGATAGATGCTTTTTTCTTTTGATTGATTGCCTAGCGATTCTGAACCCAGTCGGATTAATCCGACATGGAATCTCATCTCTCGGTCTTTGTCCTATCTGTTTAGAATGACAGAGCCAGCTAAATTTGAGCCGTACGGATTGCGTTTAGAATCACTACCCTGGACTTAGTTTAACAATGGCATGGCACACCATAATACCAAAATTACGCTCTAGATGACAACAACTAAATTTTTAAACGTGAGTGTTGATTCAGTATTAGTAGCCGCGGTACTGGTTCACAACGCAAGAACGATTCCGATGTTTTTTTAGAAGATGTTTGATTCCGTGTCGAGATCAAACCGATTGCGTTTTGAATCAGAATAACGTAATGAACGTAATCTGAACCACTCAAATTCGGAATGACGGAACACAATCGGATAGTATCGAATCAAGAAAAAAAAGAGATAGAATCACATTAAAATTTGCTTTCTTTCATTCCAACTCATCGATAAGTCGACGGAGTCCCAAAGATATAACGAATTGACACGAAGCAGTTCGTTTTGAAATTTGGCGGTTCTAACAAAAAATAAAACTATAAATCAAGACAACAAGTTCTGATTCACATTGCAGCTAACATGCTCAGTAGTTAATAATAGTAAGTTACTTGTTTTCTGTTGTTTATTTTTGGAGGTATTGATTATTGATTTACGAATTTAGCGATTGATGTTCAGTGTACACTTGACCCTGGAGATGGAGACAAGTACAGTGCGTGCTTATTAATAATAATATTTTGTTTTCGTGAAACGTTTTAATTTAATGACTTTACTTTAAGGTCACGTGTGATTGTTTTTTAATATTTCGATTTTAATATATTTATTGTTAGGACTGTGCAGTGTGTAATATAAACAATTAGTGTAGTTCCTAGTTGGAGACTTTAACTTTGAAGTTTTTTAACAATTAGTGTTTTAGTGTAGTTTTCTTTCTTCCAACATGTCGCGCAATCTAATCATGTCATTTTCTGAAGGTATGTTCACATAAACCAACACGGATAGACAATACAACAAGAATTCGTTCGTTTGCGTTCGTCGCTTATTGTAGGAACTACGCTCCATCATCCGTTACTTTTTCTGCAAGGCCACCATTAATCTGTTCATATACCCCTGACTATCTCGGATTTGTAATTTGCTCATTATTCTACTAGTCAATCCGTTTCATTTGACACCCATATTGTAAAAAAATGGAAATTTTCATTTTGTGGAGGCGTTCATCTTGAATCCATATTAATCAAAGAATCACCGCACGGATATTAACCTTCATATAAAAAAAAACAGCATCGATATCGGTTCATACCTTTGAGTTCTACGGTGTCATAGACAGATACACACACACACACACACACACACACACACACCCTCATACAAACACACACACATACACAAACACAGAGAGAGAAAGAGAGAGAGACAGATATCGACGTCAAACTTATAACAACCCTTTTTTGAGCGGGAGTTAAAAATTGGTTATTGAAATCGATTACTAAATATCAAATCGGGTTTGTATCGGTTTGCGTAAAAATCTGAAAGCGTCCATCTCTAGTTTATATACTCTACACGCGGAAAGTACCGTCAGCATACTCAATAATTTTGGAAAAAATACGTTTCGTTAAGTTGGGTTTGGAATTAATTACAGTAAGAAAAAAATACCAGACTCAAAGTAAGAAAATTTAATGCTCTACAACTTTCATTCAAATTTTTTTTGCAAGATTCGATAATAATCAAGATACAGTAAAATTATACCTTTGACGTGTTTTTGCAATTATTTCCATAGATATCGATTGCACGAAAATATTAGGAAGTTGTAATAAATCAAATTTGCAATAACTTAAAATGAAAAATAAAGGAGAAATATCTAATATATTGTTTCACTTTCAAACCAAAATGGCGGCTAGCGCACCGGTACTTTATGACCGTAAGCATTGACGCAAAAAAATCTGACTTTAATTAATTCCAGTTTACCCCTATTTTTGAGCTAAGTTGACTGGGTTAGTTAAATAGAGAGGTTATGTGAATTACGCATCTTGTTCGTACAAAAGCACATTCAGTTACAGTTTGAAAACAACAAATATTTTACATAATTTAAGCCAAAAACCACGTGATTGTCTTTTTGTTTATTTCGGATTCTATTTATCCATTTTTCTTTCACACGCGTTTTTTGAGGAAATCTAAATTCATAAATAATTATTATATATAAACAAACAAACAACATAAAAATTAAGAACAGATTTTATTGTCTTGCTAACGCTACCAACGGTTATCTACGCAAAATCATCGTTGTCATGTTGTCATGGCAACGATGAACACAAGACATCTATCTCGCTCTCCCTGGTAATTGGTATTATTCTCTCTCTATCACACTGACGCTAGCCATTTTAAAATGTTAATGGGTAAGTTATTTGAAAATATTTAAAATAATTTTAAATGCTGTACTTACCCATGAGATTTTTAAGACTTGATGTTACATTGTTTGTACTAATGTAGTATCTGTATACTGTGTGTATTGATTATTTGTTATATTGTCTTCGACAAAGCCTTTTTACAGCTGCATGTAATTGACTAGGCCCCTTTACAGCTACTTTATTGTTTTTGACGTTGTTATTTTATCATATTATGTACACAGATTCTTTGCCTTTTTGTAAATGACGTTACCAAGTGTTCTTATGAATTTATGGTATGAATAAATGAATTGAATTGAATTGAATTGAAATATATTTCCATCCGATTTATTTGAGTTTCTAGAATTATTACAACACTTTTTGAACGCACAGGAAGGCATAATCTTTTATATTATTATTTATGTTCAAAATGATCAAACTCAGTGAGAGGTAAAAAAAAAATTGGTTGCCTGTAAAGTCGGTATACGGGCGAAAGTTTTACGTGACAACGACTTTGAGTGGTAAAATAATTTTACGGAAGGGACGCGTGCCTTTCACTTTTTATGTCTGTCTCTCTCGCTCTTAGGCGGGCTAATCATGCCCGAGTGGAAGGGACGCGTGCCTCTCACTCGCTCTCATTGTGAGCGCATAACGTGAGCGGAGCGTAACGCAGTTTCTTGAAGTGTCACCCGGCAAACCAATTTATAAGACGTTGTCACGTCAAAAATTGGTTGCCTGTAAAGTCGGTATACGGGCGAAAGTTTTACGTGACAACGACTTTGAGTGGTAAAATAATTTTACGGAAGGGACGCGTGCCTTTCACTTTTTTATGTCTGTCTCTCTCGCTCTTAGGCGGGCTAATCATGCCCGAGTGGAAGGGACGCGTGCCTCTCACTCGCTCTCATTGTGAGCGCATAACGTGAGCGGAGCGTAACGCAGTTTCTTGAAGTGTCACCCGGCAAACCAATTTATAAGACGTTGTCACGTCAAAACGACCGGCGTCTCCCGCTTCCTACAACAGACTAGAACGGAAAGAGTGAGCTCAACTTTAACATTGATTCCGTGCGCCTTGAAGTTTGGGAGGGCCAATCTTGAGTTAGAAATCTTTGTATAGAGATATGTCAGAGATATGTAATCTTAGAGATATTTAAAAAATATAATTCTTGAGTTTTTGTAAATTTATAGCAACACTTATAGATTAATTTGTTTTGTTTGTATTTAATATTGCACGCCCGATACAACAGGTAATCTGTTGAAACTTTTTAATAATTTAACATCTAGTGTACACAGTTCTACGCAATATAACATTTTGATTTTGATTTCAAGTCGGTGCCAGATCTGTATCATAACGATATGTAGTTGTAGATCAATCGATAGTTTATTCACTAAATTTATCATTTGTTAGGCCACGAAATTCAACGTTCATGGGAAAGGAGAGTCACAATTTCCTCAAGTTGTCGTTTTTTTGGAATGTCTTTACGACGATGCGTGCGTCTGGTTAATTCACAGTCCATAACAACACTTTCACGATACGAGATTCCGTCTCTGGACATTTTGATTTACACACATTTTCATATCGTTGTCTGTTCTGCTCTGGACAGCCCCTACTAGTATAGAAATGGTGCTCTCAGAGCAGTATAGGCATGTAGCCTCTGTCTCTTGCACCACGCAATCGTCTTCACTATGTGGTTGAGTATAGCGGAAGTATCTAGGTTGTGAACGCCATTGACTTTTTATATGCCCAAATCGGAGACAGTTCATACTCTGAATGGTAGGGCATATAGTATGAGGCATACCTCTACATTCAGGGATGAGTAAAATGAGAAAATTTTTAGATGGCAGTTGTTGTGCTCTAAATGTTAGGACTACTGGTTGGGTAGGAATCCAGTTAATGACATTTTCCACTTTGGGTTTCCGATTTAACCGCCTTGCACGCAAAACATTTGCCAGGTGCTTGGACTGAGCTAACAAAGTCTTCCATAGACAACTCTACTGGGATTCCCCTGGCTAAGCCCATTTGGGTAACATCGTAGGCCAGGATCATTGCTTCATATTTTCCAATATTAAGGAAATTTATTAGGAAATTGTTGGCAGCAGGAGCGTTCTAGAATTCAGCGGAAATTTTATGCCTGCCAGTTATCTTCACCCCATCTTGGCACACATAATTGTTTTTGTGGGTATGCAGAAATTTACCGAATTTCATTGGCCGAATTACTGCACCTATGGTTGAGTCGTGCTCCGTTCTAGATACATGAACTAGGTAAGGTCCAGAATCAAAGGTTTCATATTGTTGACTGTACCGAGTATCTAGTATGGACAAAGCAGGGTGGACTTATATTTGCTGAATAGACGCAGATGCCGACTCTATGTTCGTAATGGGCTTATTTATGGGCGCGAATCGGACTGGCACAGAAGCTAGGTGTTTTTTTAGAAGGTTTGGGGCATCGAAGTATCCGTTTCCATATTATTAGATGGATCGGGCGGATCGGGGGGTATTAGGGACGGGAAAGCGTTCTCCATTTTCCTTGCCCACTACTCGCTACTAAAATTTATAAGGAAATACAAAAAACAAACACGTGCAGAGGTTATAGCCACTACCGAGTTAGTTCAAATACAACTTTTGATTCATAACGTTCATGTTTACCACTGTTTCAATGACACTAACATTTAATAATATCTCGCAAATGACGGCAGCTTCAAATTGGCGTTCAAAATGGCTAGGGCAACTAGCCCTTTGCGAAAACATCGGAAAAAAGTGTTACCTCCCTGATGATTACTTTTATTTAACGTTCACAAAACTTTATTAATAAAATTACAATAACTATACCGGTCTCCCAATGGTCGAAATTGGACCACCTAGCAAAAAATATATTCGTAATTTGACCATTACCTTTCACAATTTAACTAATATAAGAAGCAAAATTATACCATTTTGCCATACCATATAATAAATAAATTTAAAAAGTTACAAGCATTATTTACGTTTGAATTATTAAGCATTTATTCACTTCTCTTCTTAATTCTTAAACTTTTTTACAATCAGTATACAATTATTAAAAAAAAATGTCACAGTCAAGTTAAAATCAATAAATTGGCAGTCATAGGAACTGCTGATAGAAGTGAGAACTTATAACTCAGAATTCGGTAACTCACTTTGGAAACTACGCGGGTGAAACCGGAGGTCGTGGCCATGAGCATGACTATGGTCCCGATTTACCCGAAGATTTCTTATCATTCCTTCATATTGTATTTTGTAATTAAAATCGTACAATAAGATAAGTAACATATTCATTAGTGAAAACATAATAATATTAGAACATGAAAACTACATTATGTAAAAAATTGAATCTCATCAATCTATACGATATTGATTGTGCAATATTACGTTTGACCTGCCAGTCCTAAGCCTGGAGAATTGAAGGGAAGTTAATTTCACGACAATTTGTTTATTAAATTGAAATCGGTACTTACGTGATTCAATCGGTTTATTTTATCCTAGTCTATTCTAACCGTTTATTAATTACGTTTACCAATAAACGCTTAAACGAAATTAATTATTAAGGCTATTCCGTTCATGGAGTAAACTAGTCGAAAATTGAACGGTTTTTTGACTAGTTAACTGTCGACGGTAAACGGCTCTGTGGTAAACGGTCTCGTTTAAAACCGTCAACGACCCACCTCTAACGACGAAATTAAATTCCGTGTCGGATGAATCCGACTGGATTCAGAATCGCTATGCTGAACTTCTGATTGTGCTGTTAATCCATTGAGATCAGAAACACAAGGAGATGCCGCGTTATTCTATACCTACATTTGCCTATACTAATATGAGTGAAACAAGGGTACAGAATGTGAAACATCGTTATGTCTCATTCTTTCTAATGAAATAATTATATTTGATAAAAGAGACAACAATATTTATGTTGTTGCTCATTTTGGCAACATTTTGATGTGACGTAGAGACAGTTGTAGGTAAGTGCCATAATCGGCCATTTTTATGTGGCGAGTTTCGTGGTAGTTTAAATGTCAGATGGTTGTTTACTTTGTGAAATATTGTGATTTTCGAGAAATTTACGAAGATATAACTTTTAAAACTGCGTGTGACTGGTGAAAAACACCAATTCAATATGACTAAGTGTTGTATTGTGAACTGTGGGGCAAGGAAAGGTAAAAATCAACCTCAATTGTCGTTGCACAGGTTAGTATCCAGTTTTCTAATAAAAGTACTCAAAATCTTACACATCTCATGAGAAAATCGTTTCTCGATCATGAATTCACAAGTAAAGTATTGAGATTTGGGTTCATTTCCGTAAAACAGACCATTATTTTTAGTATTTCATTTGTTTTTGATTACATAGTGGAATAGTGTTGTACCGTTAACGTAATAGTATATCTAAAACTAGTGCGTGCGTATGTTGAAACAATATCGGTATCGCTATAACAATTATAACTGTTTTGAATTAAAATTTCGTGCCATGAGCGAAATGTTGACCCTTAATACATATTAGCAGCTGTAACTGGGGTGATTTATCTAAACGTAAATAATAATAACTGCCCTTTTTTTTTATAGATTTCCTAGAAATGAAAAATTGAAGAAAGAATGGTTAGATGCTATTGGTGAAGAAAATATTAATCCTCAACTTAAAGAATGGTTCCTCTGCTCACTTCACTTTAAAGAAAGCTGTTTCAATAGAACTCTTGATGTGATGAGATTACATGATAACTCTGTTCCCACATTATTTTTGGTAAGTATGAAATGTAATGATTATTCATGGCTTTTTGCCCTTAAATAATTTAAAAAAAATACGTAATAGAAAACATATTGTTTATCACAATAAATAAATATTGGTGGACATTCACACACAACACCATCTGACCCCAAACTAAGCAATGCTTGTGCTATGGTGGCCAGATAGCTGACATATATACTTATATAATTTTAAATACATACTTATTATAGATAGAAACACCCAGACACAGTGCAAACATTTGAATTCATCACACAAATGTTTGCCCTGGTGGAATCGAACCCACGACCCTCGGCTTCGCAGGCAGAGTTACTACCCACTAGGCCACGAGGGCAGTCACGGCACAATATTAGTATGCATCTATTTATTTCAGGCACTCGACAAAAAACAACAGCAAAAGTCCTCAGTTTTGTGTGAAACACAAAATCTTGATGTTTCTTGTGCATCCACTGTGGCATCTTTTCTATATACCTACGACTGGTATAGATGTGTGAATACGAAGCTGCCGGTCTTAGAGTTCTGTCGCGGGAACACGCGAAGTTAAGACATCAGAAAGATGGCCGCCAATGTTCTATAATCGCTTCTTGAACATTTACTGCTTAAGTTTAGTAATGCATAATGAGAGAGTTTCAGACGAGACAAAAACAGTGCACTTAATTGTCAAATATAGTTCCAAATTTTACCTAGTGTGGCACCACTGTTTGTATTTGTGATGTTTTTCTAAGAAAATGAATCACTGGCGTCATCTATTGGTGAAATTGGAAACTGCATTTGACAATTCTTTTCACTACTTTTGTCTCGTCTGAAACTCTCTCATTGACAAAATACTTTAAAATATTTTTTTACTCGCTTTGTTTGTGCATTTATTCGTCTCAACACAGAAACACTTTATCAAAATAAATGTTATGAAAAAAAAATCAGAACCCTTGATTAGCTAAACAAAACTGTAAACACAAATAATATTGTACGTAGTTAACTTTCGGGAGCGCGAGAAACTGTTTTTAAAAACTAAATTTAAAGTTAAATTAAAACTAAATACGTCTAGATGAGCCGAAGAGTTTATTCAGACTGCATTTGCTTATTACAATTAGCCTTAAAGAGAACTTATAATCTAACCCAGACGCAACTATGCATTTCTGGGTGGCATGGCGTGATGTCGCCTGATCCTGCGTAGGCGCAAACGCTAGGTCAGCAACTTATGCAGGTTCGCGGGAACATAACGCCTTCCCCCTCAGACCCGAAGTTATTGGAAAAGGATTTTCCATATAACTTCGCTTCTATTTTCCTTATCCTATTTATGTTATTATATGTACTATACTCTAACTTAATACTAATGTTGTCTCTACAATACGCAATTCCAATACTTGAAAAGGGTGAGTAGAGGCAACGAGCTTATATTTAATTTAAGTATGTAGTAAAATTGGATTTGCGTTCACATTTTCAGGGTCGTTTACATTAGAATTGATTTTACGTAATTTTCGAACAAGTGGTATAAACTTTTTCCAAATGAGGTACGCCAAGCATGACGATAACACTAAATAGAGAACACTTGTGGCTATGCCAAGGCTTTTCACTTCACTTAAATTTGGAACACTTTTCACACTCTTTTTAAAAGGTAGTTGAGATGCTGCACTTCGTCTAGGTTGATATCTTGCAGGTCTATAGGTTCGGCTTCTTCTGTGGTATTATCTGGTAAGGCAGGTAAGTTTACAATAGGTAAATGGCTGTACGAATTTCCCAATTCACGGAAATGGTTCGCTCGTAAACGAAGAGCATCAATTATAACATCACATGGTTTTGGATTGTAATGAGGTATGTCCCTCTCAATGGCTCTTGGGTGACGTCATCGTCACATTTTGGGTAAGTACTTTTGTATATTTGGAGAATATAATCCAGCTGTTATCTGAAATTCTCTGGACCTTTAAATCTTCTGTAGTAATTCGGTGTGCAACACATTTTGAGGGGTGTTGTTGGTACTGCATCAATTGTTCAACGCAGGTTTCTCTGGAGTAGGGGGCAATGTCGTTCTCGGAGCACAAATATTCCTTGGCAGTTATCTCTTTGCATTTTTGGGCAATTGGGCGATATCTTTTCTCATCCTGGAGTAAATAAGGATATTGGGGAATAATGGTGAAGGTATCGGTAGTAGAGTGGTTGAGCATGGGTAATGGGTACAATTTATAATATACATAGCATTCCTGTTCTACAAGTGGTACATCTATAATAAATCTTATGTTACTATCCTTAAGGTAAGTTTTGACAGAAAATGTTTCCTCTAAATTAATTAAATTCTGGTCATTTACTGGATACATGAGGTTGCTGTATGTACTTATATCTTTCAACAACTTTAGGATTTCTACAGAGTCTATTACAGTTTTATGTAGTACTGAAACCTTGCTGAGGGCTAAAGCCGTCTGTACATCGCTGAGTTTTGTCGAAATAGAGCGGAAGTTACTTATAAAAGATTGAATACATTTATAATGTGGAAAATTACAAAGTCATCATTATCTCTAGATTTTATAAATTGTTCTATTTTGTTAACTCTGTCGTTCAATATTTTTGTATTTTCGTTTACCATTTTAGACGAGTTTACTATGTGATCCAGCATTTCAGAAATAATAGTAATTTTACTAGAAATGGCTTGCTCACGGGTTTTAGTGTCCGTTATCAGTTGTTCGAAATGGATGGCGTCGTCATTGTCTAGATTTCCTGTTATTACTTTAATTAAGGAACCTAGAGGGTCAATAAGGCCACGTTTTACCCGCTTAGTTGGCATTAGTTGCCCTAATTTCTCTACAGCCTCGTCGCGGATGTAGTTTATTTGGGACTGGAAGTCTTTTAAGTTACTGACAAGAGAAGAAGCATTTTTAGAAGACGATAGTTTGGTACAAAATTTAGAGTACTGTTGCGAATTGAACTGTAGATCGGATGCTATGCCTTTCAGATCTATGGTTTTATTATAGACCAGCTATCGTACTGTACAAAAGCACGGCCTTGTTTGACTGGGAGGAGACCTGGATTTTCATTTATTTCTTGAAGTTGTAGGCCCTGGCTCAGGAACCCTCGGGTTTGCATCACCCATATCACCACCGCCAGGAGGGGGCGCCACCTGCGGAGGGCGTTTTATATTTTTAACTGGGACTTTAGTTTCTCTATCTCGGACTTTTATAGGTAGTACATTTCGTTCCACTTCACCACATACTATTGCTTTTTGATATTTTGGCTTATCCTTAGATTGTCGTTTGTTAACCGCCTTTGCGTATAGAGTTTGACCCTCTTGGAACTGTGGTCCTATCTCGCCACCGCGTTTTTCTCTCACCGTTTCTTTCTTACTTTTCATTTTTGCCGCAATGTGTTTATACAATTCTTGAGTTCGTTTTCGGTGGTCCTTTAATAGCTGTTGTTTGTATGCTTTATCGAATTCCACGTCAAATGTAGAGTTAAGCTCTGTGTGTCCGAATACTATTTCAAATGGGGTTAAATCTGTAGCACTATGTATAGTATTGTTGTATGCCATTATTGCATAAGTCATCCTATTTGTCGCGTCTGTATATTTCACTTCATATTTGGCTATTCTGTAGATTTCTATTATAGTAGAGTGAAAACGTTCTACAATGCCAACGGAGTTTGGATTATTTGGTGTTGTTATGTGTAGTTTTATTTTGTATAAATCTGTAAGTTCTCTGAGAAGTTCGTTATTAAACTCAGAACCCGGGTCACAACTTACTCTGCGTGGGATGCCATAAAACTGAAATATTTAATAAGGGCTCTCACTACCTCTGGTGTAGATCGAGATGGTATTTCCAATGCTTGGCCTAATTTACTAAATGCGTCGACTATGGTTAAATAGTGTTTTGATTCTATTGAAAAGACGTCCATAAATACTTCCTGAAAGGGCGCGTCTTGAGTGTCTGTTAGTTGGAGTACTGGTTTAATTGGTTTCCTGTCATATTTGGTTGTCCTACATTTGTCGCAAGCATTGATAACGGCGGAGACCGTGTCAAGCATATCTGGCCAGTAATAATTTCGCTTAATTCTTTTCACAGTTTCGGTGATTCCACGGTGGCAAGTCTTGCCTTCGTGTAATTTTTGTATAATCAGTTTTTGTTCTGCTTCATCTTCAATGTTGATTACCCGCTCAGTACATTCGTAGAAATTAATTGAGCCTTGCTTGAAAAGGGTGATTACTACGTTACTGAATTCCCGACGGTGTTGTGTTGTTTCAAAATAAATGAAGTATTTTATTTTTGGTCTAATATATTTCTTTAGAAATTCGCATATTAGATCTGGTTTGCCGTGAGGAAGGAAAACTTCTAATATTTTCTGATGCTTGGTGGAGATGTCAGTTACTTGGAGGTCGTTAGTAAATTTATGGAACACAAGTATTTGGTTTGGTTTTGTATCTACGGCTTCTTCTAGAATTGGTATGCCTAGTGACTCTAAATCTTTACCGGAATGTATAGTTTCTGTCGCGCTTGAGCTTGTGTCTGAAGGTACTAATAAGTCAGGCTCCTTTCTCAAGATTTGGTCTATGGTGTCGGTGTCTGAAATTGTAACAGGGCTGTCGGTTGCTGTTCTCTCAGAATCTGATATTGATATGGTATCTGAGTGATCTTGTTCTTCGGGGTTTACAATCATTGATCTGTTGTCGTTGTCCTCGGCGGTAGTTAGTGCATTCAACCTAAGTCGGGAGAGGGCATCCGCGTTAGCATAAGTTGGCCATTTTGTGCTTTATGTTGAAATCGTACTCTTGAAGGCGAAGTCGCCATCGTGTCAGTTTGCTCCCTGGCTCTTTAAGTTGGTACAACCAAAGTAGAGGTTTGTGATCGGTAACAATGTCAAATTTTCTACCGTAGAGGTACGGTCGGAAGTGTTTAGTGGCCCATATTATAGCCAGTAATTCTCTCTCTATGGCACTGTATCTCTTTTCTGTTTCGCTTAGGGTTCTGCTGGCGTAAGCGATTGGTAAGTCAGATCCTATAGTCCCTTGAGAAAGTACTGCTCCTAAAGCTACCTCAGAAGCATCGGTGGTTAATATAAATGGTTTACTCATGTCCGGATACTGTAATATAGGTGCATTAACTAACAACTCTTTACACTTCTGGAAGGCTTCTATATATTTTTCTGTCTTCTCTACGGTTTTGCCTTTTCTTAAACAAGCGGTTAGCGGTTGAGTAATTCTTGAAAAATCTTTTATGAATCTTCTATAGTATCCTATGAAGCCTAAGAATCTTTTAATTTCGGTCTGTGTTTCAGGGATCGGATAGTCTAACACTACTTGTATCTTGTCGTTGTTTGGTCTGAGTCCGTCTTTCGTCAGCGTGTGTCCTAAATATTGGACTTCCTTGCAAAGAAATTCCGATTTGTCTAATTGGACCTTGAGGTTGGTAAGTCTCAGTCTGTCGAAGACGGCGCGTAATTTCTCTAGGTGTTCACGGAGCCCGTTGGAGTAGATGAGTATATCGTCAAGGTACACAAGGCAATGGATACCCTGTAAGCCTCTTAATACATTGTTCATTGCTCGCTGAAAAGTTGCCGGAGCTGTCTTGAGACCAAATGGCATTCGGAGGAATTCGTAATGCCCGTTTTGTGTGGAGAAGGCAGTTTTCTGTCTATCTTCTTCTGCTATTTCTATTTGGTGGTACCCAGACGCGAGGTCTAGCGTCGTGAAATAGTTGCTTTACCTAGTTTGTCAAAAGGTCGCAAATATTGGGGAGTGGGAATCGGTCGTCAGTTGTGATTTCATTTAGTCGCCTATAGTCTATTACCATGCGATATTTCACCTGGCCAGAGGCATCCGACTTCTTCGGGACTAAATGCACTGGGGCACTCCATGGTGAATGTGACTCTTGTATCACATTATCTTTGAGCAGCTTTTCAACTTGGTTCCTAATTTCTTCCGCTTGGGCCGGGGCTTGTCTATATGGCTTGATATAAATAGGATTGTCGTTAGTCGTCCTTATGTGGTGTTTGACCTGGTTGGTGAAAGTTAAGGGTAATTCTTCACTATAGAGTATGTCCTTATATTCAGTGCACAGTTCTAGTATAGCGTTTTGTTCTTCTGGTGGTAAGTGATTAAGTCGTAATTTTGTCAAATTTTGGGTGAGTATTTGGTCAACTTCTACGTCTGTTAAGTCTGTCGTGTTAATTTCACATATGTAATTTTCATCTGTGAGTTTTGGACCTTAAAAGGTTTCGTTATTTTTAAAGTTATGTCGGCGTCAGAAGTATTTTGTATAACGGTGGTCGCATAATAATTTTCACATTTCACTAGGGCTGTAGGCATTCGATTTTTGAGTCGAATTCAAAAATTTAGGATAGCATCCCTTTTCGAGATCTACAGGCAGCTCTACACGAGTTTCAGTGCGCGCTTTGAGGTTAAATAAGTATTCCTGGTCGTTCCAAATCGGGATATTGGCATGTTGTGTTTTTAAAGTTTTGTCGTTCAGGTCTATTTTAGCCTTTAGCTTCACTAACAAATCCCAGCCAATAACTCCGTCATACTTGGGGTCAACGTCATAGATGAAGAATTTGTGATACATGTCCTGGCTGAAGGCCTTAAAGAGTGGTATGTCCGCTACCTCTGTATGAGAGCTAGACGCGTGCGTGCTTGTTACTTGAAACGGTTCGTATCTTTTGTACTGGGCGTAGTACATATCCGCTTTTGTTGGGCTGATAAAACACCTGCTACTGCCGGAGTCTAACATGAATTTGCCATCTATTTCCGTGATTTTTATATAGGGTAGTTTGAGGGCGGCATCATAATTTAGTTCGATTACCTCGGAAATCTCTGGGTCACTTCTACACGAAAATTTTCCAAATTTGTTTCTTCCTTATATTATCATATTCCTGCACTGGTTCCTGCATTTCCATAACAGGTTGTGGACACTCCCGGGTTGGGTCTGCGTAATAATAATTCTGCTCTTCCTGGTAGTTGTTGTCGCTGTATTCGTACTCGTTCGGGTCGTCTGTTGTTCCACATTCCTCGGCGACTATTTCGTTTATGGGTAGTCTTGGCACTGGTTGTGCGGCAGTCCTCATCGTCACATCGCTAGAAAACGGTTGAGGATGACGATAGCCTTGAGGCTGCGGCGCTCTGTAACCGAATTGTCCCGGCTGTGGTCTAAATCCGAACTGATGTTGTACTGGGGTCTGTAGCCCATCTGTTGTTGGGCAGGATGCTTATAGCCAAATTGTTGCTGAACCGTTGGCTTATAGCCAAATTGACCGGGCTGTGGTCTAAAACCTAGGGGTTGTTGGGTCGGAGGCCTATACCCAAACTGCTGTTGTGGTGCAGGTGGTTTGTACCCGGATTGATTTTGTGGCACTAATGGCCTCGCTAGCATAGGTTGTATAGCATTCGGTCTGACTCCAAAATACGGGGTCGGAAGTTACTATTTGGGGTTGCATTATTGCCTGAAAGGCTTGAGGCTTCGGATCCAGCATGGGTGGTTTGGGTGTCTGGTTGTGAAGCAACCTGGACCTCATTAGATACTGCTCGTGAAAATTAACTTCATCCATCACAGTTTTAGGGCCTCTTCTAAACTGGTAGGGTTCTTTAGTCTTACTATTCTCACTAGGTGTTCCGGCAAATTATATAGGAAAACATTGAGAGCTGTATTATTATGGATGATGGCCTTTGCATGTTTAACTTCGTTGGAATTAGTGACATTAGTGTTAATTTTGGAAATTAAAATGGCTCTTACATCCTGAATGCGGCTACAAAATCAAGGTATGACTCATTAGATTTAATTTTTAATGACTCCAACTCTATGGCTACACACTCTTCGCTTCTATGATCTCCGAAATGCTGAATTAGTAGTGTTTTGAAATCGTCATAACTTTCAAAATCACCCCTTTCGCTGATAAGGGCGGCGGCTCTACCTATGACTCTACTAGTTATTGACTGCATTATATATTCGTTGCGTTGAGCAACGCCTTGAAATTGTCTGATAACATACTCGCATTTTCTGAGGAAAAATGCGAGCATTTTAGTGTTTCCGTCAAATTCGGGAATGAGCTTAAGCATGTCGCGCAACAGGGGCGGCGCTATTTCGTTAAGCTCAGTCATTTTGCTGTTAAACAGTTTCTAGTTATACTACTTATATACTTCCTTACTTAATTAATGGTGCAATTCTAGTCACCGTTTAAATTATGTTATAACCTAGAGTACTTTTGTGCATTTGTAATCACGCTAGTACGTTTACCTAACTTAGCGTATCTGAGCATTTGTAATCACAGTAAACATCTAAAATACTTATCTAATTGTGCAGTTCTAGTCACAGTTTAAATATAGAAATATAAAATAATTGTGCAGTTTTAGTCACAGTTTAAATCTAAAAATATAAAATAATTGTGCAGTTTTAGTCACAGTTTAACCTATGTAGAGACCTGTGCAGTTTTAGTCACCTGGTTCTACAGCTTAAAACTAAACAGTATTTCATGGATAGGATGGGAGGAAACGAAGGATTTTACTCCAGTGAGTACTCTGTTCGCTATAACTTACTTGCCCATCTCCGTCCGGCTCCGGTTAACAAATTTCTTTGGTTCGAGGATTACCACTGCGGCCTTCTTCCGATTTGAGGAAAACCGCTGTCACTGCCAATCACGAAGGTACTAACACTTTTCAAGCACTAGTCACGGATTTTACGTGGTCGCGATAGCAGCGGCTGGTAATCCTACCGGCTGCGCCAGTTAACTTTCGGGAGCGCGAGAAACTGTTTTAAAAACTAAATTTAAAGTTAAATTAAAACTAAATACGTCTAGATGAGCCGAAGAGTTTATTCAGACTGCATTTGCTTATTACAATTAGCCTTAAAGAGAACTTATAATCTAACCCAGACGCAACTATGCATTTCTGGGTGGCATGGCGTGATGTCGCCTGATCCTGCGTAGGCGCAAACGCTAGGTCAGCAACTTATGCAGGTTCGCGGGAACATAACGACGTAGAGTACTAATCAAACATTATACTTAAATATCAACAAATCTATGAAAAAATATTGTTATTTCATTTTTACTCCTTTACCCACTCATTTACCCATACTTATTCCCTTTAGCAGTAAACGTTGTAAAGCCTTGGAATAGTTATACAGTGTTTTCTCTTTTTATTTGATATTTTGAAAACGATCGAAAGAGACAAAACACTATTAAACTATTCCGAGGCTATACAACGTTTATATATATACTAGCAGCGCCCGTTCCCGTTTTTCCAGCGAGATGAAATGTAGCCTATGTTTTCTTCCAGACTATAATCTACCTACATTCCAAATTTCAGCCCAATCCGTTCATACGTTAGAGCATGATTAAGGAACAAGCATCCGAACATCGTGACTCTCACATTTATTATATTAATAGGATCTTGCTTTGGCTATACTTTTTTAGACTTTACAAATGAAAGTTGTGCTTTTTCTCAATTTGATCTCGGTTTCCAAATACATTTTTCGATTTGACGTTATTTAGTAAAACATACCTAATTTCTAGTAATACTTGATATCTAGTATCGATACTCGTTATAGTAACACCTATGACCCTGATAGGGACAACCCTTACAATGGCCGCCATCTTATGTAACGTTTTGCGTTGTAGGTATGCACCTTTTTTTTGTAGGTATTTCTAGTCCTTACTATTAGTACGTCCATGTGTTAATCAGTATTCAGACGTCACACAATAGAAAATGTTAACTTCTCAATGTCATTGTCAATCAGTCAGTGTTGTCACATTTGTCACTGTTGTCAGTTCGCAATACTAGTGTTAGGGATGTTAGATTGATGGAAAATAATCGATTAATTAAAAATCGATTTTTCTTTATTCAAAATTAATCGATTTGTTAAAAATCGATTATATATAAAAAAAAAAAACGATTTTTGCGAAAAAAATCGATTTTTTTTGTATTAGTCAAAAGTAAATCCTTTTCATATTAAAATTACATATAAATAGATAAATACTGGTGAACAATTCACACACATCACCATTTGACCCCAAACTAGGCAAAGCTTGTACTACGGCAGACATCATCATCATCATCAACAGCCCACTAAATGTTCCCACTGCTGGGGCTCGGGCCTTCTCTCACAAGGAGATAAGATAAGATAATAAGATAAGGCAATAATCCACCACGATGGCCCAGTGCGGGTTGGTGGATGATATATGACTTTGAAAGGTTCTAGGTACATGTCGGTTTTCTGACGATGTTTTCCTTCACCGTTTTAAGCTAGCGGCATTACGCACATGACTTCGAAAAGACAGTGGTGTCCGTGGTTTTGAACCTGGGGTCTCCGGTTCGGCAGACACCGTTCTCCCGACTAGCCAGTCGTATGTTAACAACTATGGCATACAAATAGCGTAATTTATAATATTTATATACTCGTAGTTGTAAAAATATACTTATTATACATAGAAACACCCATACATATTAAAAATATTTGTATTCAACACACCAATATTTGCACGAGGTGGGAATCGAAACCACGACACTCGGCTTCGCAGGCAGAGTTACCACCCACTAACATCACATTAGTAGTTAGTATTAAAATAAAATACCTACTCAAAATTATCTTTAAAAATCCTGAACAACTATGTAAGTAGTATGATCTCAAAAAAGTATAATATAAAATACTCTTTCGTTATTCTTCAAGTTTAGATAACAGTAAAATTACAAATAATTAATGCCACAAAACCACAAATGTCTTATGTTACAGTTCAATAGTATTAAATTAAATACTTAAAACGAGAATTAAAAAACTAAACGACTACGTTGTCCCAAAAACTAGAATTTTCAGCAACTTTTTCATGTTTTTCAAAAATCGATTTAAATGCGTAATTTTTATAATCGATTTATAAAAAATCGATTTTTGTAACTTTAAAAATCGACACAAAAAAATCGATTATTATAATATAAAAATCGATTAAAATAAAAATCGATTATTTTTTTAACATCCCTAACTAGTGTAGAAGTGTAGCTTTGCTTTGCCAACTTTGTTTTGATCTAGTTTTATTATATTTTTACTCATTTAAAATGGTCAAAATATTATTTTATTTCTACTTCATGATAATAGTCTGTATTACCAATACGTGTAATGCAGTTCGAGTGTATAAAAAAGGCTGATATTTTGAAACTCAGGTCAGACAGACACTTTGAAAACTTATTCTGTTTCAAATAAATACTCCAGTAGAGAATTCCCTGTAATAATTTGTATTAAAATTCTGTAATTCAAAAGTAGTTGATATGGATGGTTTGGAAACTGATGAACTAAGCGACGTTTGGTCTACAATGGAAAGCCCTTATCTAGAACATAATTATATTGTCATTATGACTGAAAATTTACTAATGCCTAATCAATCATCTATACCTCTTCATGTGGCTACCACATGGGTGAATTAGAAAAAATGGTTGATATGCAGGGTAGTTGTTATTGGGGATATTTTTTTTTTTTCTTTGGGTGTATCTGCAATCAGCTGTGCTATAAGCAGATGTGTTGAGTGCTGAAGGCAGGTTTAGTGTGCTCCCCATCGGAAGCACTACTCAATATTTAAAAAGCCCTGGAATGTTTCCCTCAAACCATCGGCAGTATGTCGTTTCTTTTAAGTCGTTTAGTGTATGGCAACGTCAGCAATGCAGTCACAAGTGGATTTGGGTGCAGCAATAGCCTTTTCCCATAGTTTTGTGAACTGGCTCATACTTCTTCCGTCACTGTGATTATATTTGCGTATTCATGGATTTCTGTGTTTCGAATGTACCATGGTACATTGCATATGGTATGTAATATTGTATTCTGCATTCTTTGCAACGTTAGAGTTGCTGGCACTACCCCACAGCTGTATGCCATACATCCAAACTGGCTTTAAGATGGTTTTATATATCAGTAATTTGTTGGGGATAAATATGGGCTACATATAATTCTAACTTCTTTTTTTGCAATAGGTACTAAGCACAGTTTAGGAAGTATACTACCAATTCAGTAAATACAAATCATTCTATTATAATTTCAGGGAAGAGGTGCGTGAAATGTTCCAGCATGCATATGACAGCTACCTCCGATATGCTTATCCTTATGATGAGCTACGGCCTTTGAGTTGTGATGGAATGGACACCTGGGGGAGTTATTCCCTAACTCTTATTGATGCCCTAGACACTCTGGCTATCATGGGAAACTACACAGAGTTTAACAGAGTAGTTGACATTGTTCTCCAGAAAAAAGATTTTGATGCAGACATTAATGTTTCTGTATTTGAAACAAATATTAGAATAATAGGAGGGCTGCTGAGTGCACATCTCTTGTCACACAAGTAAGTGTTTATTGAAAAAGTATAAATGCAAAAAAATATGGACTGGCCTTGTACACAGTTGATACTAAGCCTGCTTATGGAGTTGTAGGTTGTAGATTTCATACTCACCCAGGACAATTAATGTGTGATGAACATAGATGTTTATTCTGTGTCCAGGTATATATTATATTAAGGATTATGTTACCTATATTCTTTCTATCTGGAGGCCCTGGTTTAACAAATCCCACATGCACCACTTTTTGAAGGACAATATTGTGAGGAAACCAGCATGTGCCAAGAATCTTTTGAGGTAAAGGATCATCCACCAACCTGCACTGGGCTAGAGTGCTGAAATATGGTGAGAGAAGGCCCTGAATACCAGCTGCGGGAACATTTAGATGGCTGTTTTTATGCTATCTTCTATAGTGGAAACATCACTTCTTTTGGGGCCAGATTATGTGGTACGAGCAATGCCCAGCAATATTTATTTTAGAGAATGCTTGATCTGAAGCTCAAAGTAACCATTAATGTTTACTTAACTTGCAATGAATTGCTCGTGGTTTTTATATTGGTTTCGCTTGCATTTAGCGTGAAAATAAAAGTTTTAAAAATTACAGTTCTATCTAAGCAGTACCAATCTTTACAAAATTTAATATTTCTAATTTTCTAATTACTAGCTATAAATTCACCTTCTGTAATAACTTCTTTTTTCATTATTTCATTGAGCTAATGAATTAATCTAGTTGTATAAAATCAAAGGTAGGTTGTATTAATAGGTTAAATGGTGTTGTGTGTGAAATATCCACCAATATGAAAAACAAAAAAAAATGTTTCAATTTGAAAAAAAAGCCTGCTAGAAAAAAAAGAAGTAACTGTGCTGAGAAAACCGAAAAACTTTTAATTACAGAACTGGTATGAAACTAGAACCAGGTTGGCCTTGCAATGGGCCACTCTTACGGCTAGCAGAGGATGTAGCGCAGAGGATACTTGCTGCTTTTGACACAACTACTGGCATGCCTTACGGGACCATCAACCTACGATCAGGGGTGCCGCCGGGGGAGACAAGTGTCACATGTACCGCTGGAGTTGGCACATTTATCATAGAATTTGGCACTTTGAGCAGGCTTACTGGAGATCCTTTATATGAAGAGGTTTGTACATGCAAACATTTTATTATATTACTCGCTGTATAACTATAACTACATATGTACCCAATCCTGTTATTTTATCCGGTAGTATAAAAAGTACCTGATAAACTACGGATCGGAGTAGGAAAGTCGTGAGATTCGTAATTACGTTTTTCGTAGAAAGAGAGTAGACATCCTGGAGGTTTTATGTGGTATTGAGTCCGACAAAACCCAACATAGTCTCCCTTCTGGCTGTGATTATGCATAAATGAATTTCCTATCGAAAAGGAAAAGAAAAAGAAAGTATTGGCTCTTGGGTAAGCTTATTACTGAGATTTTCACTTTACATAACTTTAATAATAGTGTGGTTAAAATTTTAAATAATTTACTTTGGTATCTATTTTTCAACTATCTGGCTCTCATACATAGTATAAGTCTTGTTTAATTTGTGGCTAGATTTGTTTTTACTTTTAGGTAGCCCTAAATGCATTAAAAGCCTTGTATCACCGCAAGTCAACTATAGGGCTTGTGGGGAACCACATAGATGTGATGTCTGGAAGGTGGACCGCACTGGATGCCGGGATTGGAGGTGGAGTTGACTCATATTACGAGTATTTGGTTAAAGGTATGAAATTAAAATTACTATCACTAAAATGAATTTTTGTTTTATTTAGTTCTGAAAGAGGACTATTATTATACTATGATACTATTATACTATTATGAGACTATTATTATGTATCAGTGCATTGTTGACAATTTAAAGAAATGAAATCTTAGTCACTTTTCAACTTTACTTTTTAAAAAAATTGCAAGCTTATTTGTTACCCATTGCCCGCTGATATATTATTATTATTATTCATTGAGATGAATCTTAGTAATATTTTGGGTTGGTAGTTACTTACATTTTTTAGTTTTGCTCTTGTAAATAATTTCAGGTGCAATCCTATTGGAGCGTCCGGAGTTGATGTCAATGTTCAATGAAGGCCGAGAGTCAATTGAAAAATACCTGAAGAAGGACGACTGGTTCGTGTGGGCCACTATGCTTAGAGGCCACGTCACTCTGCCCGTGTTCCAGTCTCTGGAGTCCTACTGGCCGGGGCTACTTACGCTTATTGGTATAATTTCTTGATGCTTCTTGAGAAATATTATCTGGGTCATTCAGGTCAGGTCTGAGTGGATAAGTATTTTCTAGTTCAGCTGATGCACGTTTCGGCCACGTTAGTTAAATTAGTGGTAAGATGTCTTTTGGGGATGGACTTAAACATCTTTTCCGAAAGATGAAACAGCTGAGTTTAAGATAAATTTCAAACAATTGACGGTTTTTCTTAAAAACCTTGTAGTAAACCACATTTCGAAACATACTGAATTTAAATTAGTCTATTTTATTTATAAATATTTTTGTATTTTGAGCTCTCGAAAAAGTGAAAAAGTAAGAACAAAAACGTAAAGAACTTTCATTTAACACTTGAGTGACGTCATTAGATTAATCATATTTTCTTATCTTTAGTCGTTCATTCATTCGTCTGTATACAAATTATGCCACCGTCAAGTTTTTTGTAACTTATTTTCACTACAACAACGTTGTAGCGTAACTGTAGCTCTATTTTAACAATCAAATGACGTTATGGTTCATTTTATTTAAAAGATTACATAAATTAAGCACTGGAAATGATAACATAGCGATTTTGGATATTATAATCACTAAACTACGAAATAAAATAACAAAACTTTTCATACCCGAATCGCCAAGGTCGCCCTTAATTAGACTACTGTTGTCATTGAACAGGTGAAAGCGACACTGCGATGCGTATAATCCACAACTACCACAGCGTTTGGCGCCAGTACGGCTTCACTCCCGAAGTCTACAACCTCGGCACGGGCGAAGCGTCCAACTCCCGAGAGAGCTACCCGCTGCGACCCGAGCTGATCGAGTCCATCATGTACCTGTACCGAGACACCAGGGACCCGATACTGTTGCAGATGGGGGAAGATATACTGAGGAGTATACAGCACAGTGCGTGGACGCCGTGTGGGTATGCCACTGTAAGAGACATGTTTTTTTAGATTTCATAGGCTTACACTTGACCGCCATCTTGCCTGATGCGGTCTACGGTGGAGCGTGTTTACCTAGAAGAAACCGATTCACTATAGATTTGAAGACATAAAGATTGTAACCGTCGGGAAAAACACACATTCAGGCAACTCATTCCAAACCCTTGACGTTCTTATCACAAAACTAGAGTCAAATCTCTTCATTCGTGTATTTAGACCATCAACCATGAAACGATGTCGCTTTTTCGAGCTACGAACATTCCGATAAAAAAGGGCAAGATGGTATTAGATAGGCTGTAATGTGAATTCCACTTATATTATAAACTATGAGCGCCCCGCGGTATTACCCGCGTAGGTCCCCTTCACTTTATTTTCCCGAAATGTAGCCTATGTGCTCTTCCAGACTTTAATGTTATACTTTTTCGCTCAAGAAAATAACAGGAACGGGAACAGGAACAATGCTAAAATATAGCAAATATGAAATGGGCACACAATGTTTATAATGTACAGGAAATAATCACGATTTAAATAATTGTTTAAATACCTCGACGTTTCGGCAGCGTTACAACCGCCGTGGTCACGAGAAGACTGAATCATGATTAAGTCCTGTAAATTATAAACATTATGTGTTCAAATCGCGAAAGTTTAAAAACAATATGAAATAGGCATTTTTACCCTGTAATTATTACTTACCATGTTGATAGGTATTATTTGCCCTGTGACTTGGCTTGACACATAGCTCTTCAGATTGAAACACAATAATGTTGCACATTGCTGATTAAAGCTAAGAAATCTGTTTATCTAAGAAATCCTATGCAATTCTTCAAATCGTTTGCAGATAAAAGACGTACGCGATCACCGCAAAGAAGACCGCATGGAATCCTTCTTCCTTTCGGAGACCACCAAATACCTGTACCTGTTGTTTGACCCAGATAATTTTATCCACAACCCGGGAGTTCACGGGAAAATCATTGACACACCCAATGGAGAATGCATCGTAGACATGGGAGGATATATCTTCAATACTGAAGCTCATCCCGTTGACCCCACCATACTGTATTGCTGTCACGAAGCTAGGCAAGGGTGAGTTGAGAGCAAGTCACATACTAATGGTTATTGGTAATTAGACTGCTTCTTTTAAGGGGATGTTAAGTACATTAAATACGTTAACTTTTGTTCTGCAGTTTGTGAAAAATCGCGTATAAAAAAAAAATTGGCAGTCATAGGAACTGCGGATAGAAGTGAAAACTTATAAACTCAGAATTTGATAGCTTACTTTGGAAACTACGGAAACCGGAACGTGAAACCGGAAGGCGTGGCCTTGAGCATGGCCATCTAGATATGCTGACTCATTTCTAGATAACCAATGGGAAATGCGGACGCATTTCTACATTTCTAGATGGCCAATAGCCATGGTCCCGAGTTTACCCGAAGATTTCTTATCATTCCTGAGCGTGACGCTAGAATTCAATTCACAGCCCACGAAAAATCTGTACAGGCGCGCCAAAACAAGTTTTCACTTCAAAAAATGTAATTTCCCGGTCTAAAAGCATCGAACTTTTCGTAACAATTCCCGAATTCGATTACCAGTAACCATGTTTACAGTTTACACATTATTTTTGGTTCTCAATGTCATCTACTCTTTCTTTTTTGCTGATTTCTTGTTCTCACGCTTGTATAGCACGATACTCAATTCATAGAGTCGAATTAGTAAAGCTTCTGTCAAAGACCGAAAGGTTCCGCGCCACTTGACGGGTTAATTTCGTATATCTACGATCCCTCAGAGAAGTTCCGAGTATAGCTCTTTCCTTAGCACGCTGTGCGACCTTAAACTTGTAGACGGTTTTAACTTTCATTGTCCATGTTTCGGCACTGTAGGTGCCGACTGGCACTGGTAAAACGCACTGATTGAAAACTTTCGTTGTCAAGCTTCATACTTGTTGTGCAGCTTTAAAAATGAAGATTCCAGTGACAATTATTTTTCACAGTCCTCCTGTTTCCTATTTATGATCTGTCAAGAACATGTAGGTACATCATTTTTCTAGACCACAAGTAGAGATTTACTACGATAACATGTCCCGACCCTCCAATTTACTGTTTTAATGTGTGTAGTCACATCCTTACGAAAGGGTTTGTATATAGTTGTAAATATTCGTCTTCAGTAGCAGTACGCACACATGCGTGGTGGTGCGTTATAAATACTTTCAAATGTTTTGAATTCTGGAGGGGCGGGTCATGTTATCGTAGTAAATCTCTAGTATAAACAAACTTAAATTAACTCTCTGTACAAACATTGCAGATCATAACTAATCTATATATATCACCATTTCAACGACAAAAACAACACAAACTTTTGTCATTTATAACATTCACGTATTTTTTTAGTATCAACATAAGCGAGGTCCACGCAGTCTACCAAATTTTAGAAGAAGAAGATAACATTAAATTCATGACGATGATCGAAGCTACTACAAAGAAAAACGATACCAATGACACAGATCAAGAAAATGAAACAACACTAAATAACGATAATGAATCTGATAAACCAATAGACCAAAATCAAGTTCTCATAAAAACCGAAACTAGGACAGGATATGTGAACATAGATGGGAGTGAAAGAGATGAATTTATCAATGAATCTGCCTTAAAAGAAATCTTGAAAGGACGATCTACCAACAGTACAGGCAAAGCAGAAGTAGAACTTATTACTCCTAAGGAAAATCAGCAAACGAATGTGGAAGTTGACGACATTATAACACCTCAAGCACCTGAGGAAATGGATCTACAGGTACCAAGTACAACTAAAACGAAACATACTTTCAAAATACTGCCAAAAGTCATACAAGACTTTTTGAACAGTGATTGGAAATCGAAACCAAAATGTGAGCCTCAAAGACTTTTGGAGAAGATACGTAAAGAGAATAAATATCCTGACCATCCTGATGTTGGAAAATATGAGCTTCTATTAACTCCCGCGCCATCTTTCTTACAAAGGATATCACTAGCTGGCGAGTTTCTGAACAAAAAACAACTAGAATTGTAAGTTGTGACTGATTTTTTTATTTGCATCAGTGCTGTGCTAGTTTAAGTGAATGTGTGTTACTTAATTTATTTAAATCGTTAAGTTTGATAAGGAATAAAAGACATTATGATATAACAGAAAACATGTTTGTTTTGTTCAGCGTTTTGGGTAGATCGGAGTAGGAAAATATTTAGAGATACATCAATTTCATGTTATATTTTGGAATTTTAGCTGCACTCCGCAGCTCCGCTACACTATCAAATGCATTTTTTTTTCTAAAATGTAGCCTATGTTACTCATTATAATATCAGCTATCTGCTAGCAAACGTCCCGATAAAATCGGTCCAGCCATTGCATATAATTTTATTTTGATAAATCTTATAAAACATGTCTCTATTTTGAGTGCGCGAATAATTCGAGTGTGCTTTGAGTGAGCTAGAAGCTGGTAGTGGCTAATTTGGAATTACACACAGAAAATTTCATTTTATTTATTTGCATAAATAAGTTTTGCGTTTGACCGCAAGCAACTTAATGTTAAGCAGTGACGCGGTCTAACTCTTCATTCTTCGTTAGAAGATACCTTCAGCCATAGAACAATAACGCCTAGAAACCGGGCCCGCGCAAGAAAAGTGAGTCAAATCAACAAATCATAGTGAGTCATATTAGCTTAGGTACCTAGTCATTTCGAAACTACCGTCAGTTGTCAAGTACCTAGCGCTAGTGCGTCTCGGACAATTAAAAACATTGTCATGGTTTGTGTGGTCCTTCACTGTACATACCTACTCCGCGACATTCAAGTTTTGTTTGGGAAACTTCAGTACACCGCATCAATCTGCGTTTTGCGTCACTTAAGATGAAGCGTTTGTTTGAAGATTAGCGATCTTTGCATAATTAATCTATGCCTTCAGATATCTTCTAACGAAGAATGTGAGTATAGGTAGGATAGCACCTACATACTCTCGTGGAGGGGAGTGACCCTCGGACCAACTATTCTTATTATCTTCAAAGGAGAAACCTGAATCAGATCTAAAACATTACACAGACAGTAACAATCATTCTTCAAGCATTACAATCTCCTTTCACAAAGCGTCTTGGCTACAAGTAATATGACGACACGCTTCTCAACCTGGACCTAAAACCTCATGCTAATATGGCAGAGTCAAACCACATCGATTACTGAGATAAAAATACTTCACACTTCACACTTAGGACTTCCACACGGTAGGTACTTAACAGGTTCAGTAGTGGACTCAAGAATCTTTCTAAATTTATAACCTTTGTAGATGATGTTAAAGAAGACAGTGTCGAAATGACATCGACAGACAATAGGACAGAAGATAACTGTCGTGTTTCGTTAACTTAGAACCTCAACTGTCAACCTAGAACCGTTTTATTAGGATGTGTAAATAAATTTCAGTCATATTTATTTTAAGAAAACCACAAAAAAAATGCCTGCTCCCCCTGGGGATGCGAGCTGTTTGTCCGACTATCTGTTTGGAGGTCTGTACATGACCTCTTCTCTCAAATGTCCGTGGTATCATGACCGAACTGAAAACCACTCCATCGGAGGAAAATACTTTGTCTTCTAAAGGATACAAACTCATTGAATTTGTTGGCGAAGGCGCTTACGCGAAGGTAAACCAATTCTAATTATCGTAGCAGAATCTTAATGTATTAATTATCCAATTATCATTATTTTCTTTGTATTTTAACTAAATCTAGGTCTTTTTAACCGAATATACGTCAAAGGATAGCCACAAGCTGACTCTTGCGTGCAAGATTATCGAGACTTCAAAAGCTCCGAAAGATTTCGTTATCAAGTTCCTGCCCAGAGAGATAGATGTACTGATACGTCTCAACCACCCCCACTTGATACATGTACACAGTGTTTTCCAAAGGAAAACCAAATACTACATATTCATGAGATATACTGAAAATGGAGATCTACTTGGATATATTCTGAAGAACGGCTGCGTTTCTGAGAACCAGTGTAGAGTGTGGATGAGGCAGCTCGCGCTAGGATTGCAGTATCTACACGAAATGGAGCTCGCCCACCGCGATATCAAATGTGAGAACGTGCTATTGACGGCTAATTACAATGTGAAGATATCAGATTTTGGTTTCGCTCGTTTTTGCATCGACCAGGACGATCAGCAAATTCTAAGCGAAACTTATTGTGGTTCCATGTCATATGCGGCGCCGGAAATTCTGCGAGGAAAGCCTTACTTGCCAAAGCCGACGGATCTGTGGTCACTCGGTGTCGTCTTGTTTGTGATGCTGAACAAATCTATGCCATTCGATGACACACGAATGCGCAAGTTGTACGAACAACAAATGGGTAAAAAATACAGATTTAGGTCACGAATTGCAACCATCCTCTCCATTGAATGCAAAGCGGTAGTGAAGCATCTTTTAGAACCCGACCCAGGTCTAAGACACAACGCCCAGCAAATCCTTAGTTCCGAGTGGATTGCTATGGACAGTAGACTCACTAGTAAGTTACCCTTAATCTTGTTTCTGGATTTATCTTTTATTTGGAAGCTAAGAATGTATTCTTCCAGCATTGAACGCAGTTGAAGCCGCGGCATTGAAACGTGCGAAAGAAGAAAGGAGACGATTATCAGACTTACATAAGCACCCACCAAAGAGACAAGGCGATATTATGGAAGGGCCGCACTCCGCGTATAGGGTACACAATGAAAATTACCAAAATGCCTGAATTATTGAAATATTTGTGCATGATACTAAAGTTTTCTTTATCGACAGGCCAGTGAAATGATAAAATCGTTAGCTAATATGACGGCTAGGCAGAATACATGAACTATTCATGAGTAGGTACATGGAGGGCAAAACCAAGGTAAATGTTAAAATTGTAGTTAGTGTAAGCATAGTTTGGTTTGGGTAGTGTTTTTTTTTTCAATTATTAGGTATTGCTTGGAGTGGGTAACCTAAAATACATAATTTGATTAGCTCTATAATAATAACGTCCAAGCCGGATCTTTAAATTATGAACATTTTTTAACACGCTTTTATTATTATTCTCGTAAGATGAGACCACACTACCTAACTGCAAAAAACCCTATACCAATCTCAACTTTCTTAAACTTAACTCTCTGCTCCGATTTTTAGTGTTTTAGTGTCAAAGCATTTTCAAATCAAAAGGCTCACTAAGGTTTTACTTTACTTTTTTTCTTAATTCAGTTTCATCATGTCGAAGAAGAATTGAAACTGACCGGCTCCGAACAATTGACCCTCGCTTCGCGAGGTTATAAAATGATAAAGAAAGTGAATGAGGGATCGTACGCAAAGGTAGACCCAGATGTATAATAGGTTTGTTTTGGTTGAAAAAATGTTGTCCAGATAAATTTTAATACAAAATGTGTTCTAGGTGTATCTTGCCGAGTATAGAAACCCGAATAAAAACGATAAGTTGTCCATACTAGCATGCAAAGTAATCGATACAAATACGGCCCCAAAAGATTTCGTGAAGAAGTTCTTACCCCGAGAAATCGAGATGTTGATCAAACTGAACCATCCACATTTGGTGCACACCCACAGCATTTTTCAAAGGAGATACAAGTATTTTATCTTCATGCGTTATATGGAGCACGGTGACCTCTTAGAACATATTTTACAAAAAGGCGCCATCCAAGAGGACCAGGCGCGAATATGGACAAGACAACTCGCCTTAGCCATTCAGTATATGCACGAATTAGAAATAGCTCACAGAGATATTAAGTGCGAAAACGTATTGCTAACAGCCAATCAAAACGCAAAGCTTTCAGATTTCGGATTTTCGCGCCTATGCGTGGATAAAAAGTTTAGAGACGTTCAAAGCGAGACATTTTGTGGTTCTCTATCTTATACTGCCCCAGAGATTCTGCAAGGTGCGCCTTATTTCCCCAAAAATACGGACGTGTGGTCGCTTGGAATAGTTGTCTACGTCATGTTGAATAGAGCTATGCCGTTTGAAGATAAACATATAAAGCAGTTGTACGCATCACAAATGAACAGAAACTGGAAGTTCCGGTCTCGTTACGTCGACGCTCTCTCTGAGAACTGCAAGCAATTGGTTACTTTTATGCTAGAACCGCACTTTCAGAACAGAGCTAAAATAGAGCAAGTTATAAACAGTGAGTGGATCGCCATGGATTCCAGATTATTAGGTAAGTTATCGTACAGCTCAGTATCGTTCATACGGCATGGTGTCATTTTCTGACAAAATTTACCTTATTTGCGACTTGTTCTCCGGGACCGGTTGCCATAAATGGCATCAGTCTAGAGATTGTTCATTAAATTGTGTGGCTAGGGTAAACGCTCGAACTAGGGAGAAATAATTTTGAAAGTGAGAACGTGAGAAGGATTCTGTTGTGTTAAAACTGTTCTGTTGTGTTTGGGAAACTACATCGGGTCTTCTCGTCCCATAAAGCTTGAAGACGAAAGTTTTTAATCAGTGCGTTCTACCGGTCATGACTTTCGGTGCGGAAACGTGGACACTGACAGTTAAGACCATCCACAAGTTCATGGTCGCACAGCGTGCTATGAAACAGGCTATGCTAGGAGTTTCTCTGAGGGATCGTATACGAAACGAAGTCATCTGTCAGAGGATCAAAGTTATCGACATGCGCTCAACGTATTCGCAAGCTGAAGTGGCAGTTGGTTGGTCATCGTAGGACCGATAACCGTTGGGGTAGAAGTGTCCTTGAGTGGAGACCGCAAATAGGCAAACGTAGCGTAGGACGCTCTGAAGCTCGACGGAGTGACGATATACTTAAAGCAGCTTACAGTGTCTGGAGAAGCAAATCAGAGGATAGGTCTGAGTGGCGTATTATGGGAAGGTCTATATCCAGCAGTGGACTACGGTAGGCTGAAGATGATGATACTGCTTGTGCTGCAAAGACCAGGTTTACCTCAATTCTTTTTGTTTGCTGAAGATTGCGGTTCTATTTTGTCGTAATCAAATTTAACTATTCGTGATATGTTTTGGTAGTCCTCTGACAATACTTAAGCAGTTGAGCCGTTCGCAAGTTATCAGCCAAAACACAAAAGGTAAAACATTTTGATGCTTATACCTACTAGCAGTTCGCCCCGGCTTTGCCCGTGGTACATTTAGGTACTTATAGTCTACAGTACTCATGGATTACGTACATCGTAAATATCTAACGGTGAAAGAATTTTTAAAATCGGCCTAGTAGTTCTTGAGTTTAGCGCGTTCAAACAAATAAACTCAAAAAAAGCTTATGATATTTGGTATAGGTAAATAAATCTTTGTTGTAGAATGGACAGCGCAAGAAACTTTGGCTTTCAAAAAGGCACGTGAGGAACGACATCAGCTTCAAAAATTGTTTGACGATACAGACCAGGAGAAAACTAAATCAGAGAAGGATGTTTTACCCAATACATCCGTCGTCAAGAATCACGACATGGCGGCTTCATCATCTTCATGGTAAAACGAAGGCCATTTTCATGGTACCTACGTATACCTACTCTCAGTATATTTTACCTGTATGATATTGAGTACGTAGGTTCTTCCTAAATTCCATGATTTGTATCTCTGGGTTTATCCTATCTTTGTCAAATATAATCCGTCCCATTTGTTATCCATCCGTTATTAAAAAAATATACCAACCTTATCTATCTTATACGATTTCCAGAAACTTTT
Source organism: Ectropis grisescens (assembly GCA_017562165.1). NCBI lineage: Eukaryota > Metazoa > Arthropoda > Insecta > Lepidoptera > Geometridae > Ectropis > Ectropis grisescens. The sequence goes on along the minus strand of CM029779.1, from coordinate 9,893,555 downwards.
AGCTTTTAATGTCAGGTGCGTTGAAGTAATATGTCTATCCTGTCAATATACTGCCAACGAGCGAATCGACCACAATAACACAAACAATGATATTTTATAAATAAACTAAAAACCATGCCAATATGTTTTCGATCAGAGTGAAGATGAAACGTTGAGTTGTCCATATTAACCCGGTACCTATCACTGATAAATGGGTGCCACTGAAAAAGTAGATCTTAGCACAACACAGTCTGATATTGCTGTGTTGCGAGAAAAGGGATTCCTCTTAGAGAAACTGGTGGGAGAGGGATCCTATGCTAAGGTAAGGAATGAAACAATCCGTGAATGAAATAAAAAAACGGCGAACTTGGAGTAATGAAGATGTATTTGCAGGTTTACAAATCTACTCATATGGTGGACGAAACTCATCATGCGATTTTGGCATGCAAAGTGATAGACACGACAACGGCACCTCGAGACTACCTCACAAAATTCCTTCCTCGCGAATTAGACGTCCTCATCCGCGTCAACCATCCTCATGTTATCCATGTCTCTAATATTTTCCAACGCCGAGCGAAATACTTTATCTTCCTACGTTACGCCGAAAACGGGGACCTGTTAGATTTCTTAACCCAAAACGGTGCCGTACCAGAAAACCAAAGTAGACTATGGATGCGGCAGATCATTTCTGGAATTCAATACATACACACATTGAATATCGCTCACAGAGATCTGAAATGTGAAAATATTTTGATTACGGCAAATTACAACGTTAAGATAACTGATTTTGGTTTCGCTCGGAACGTTCGCCAGAGGGACAGAGATGTGCTGAGTGAGACGTATTGTGGCTCGCTTTCGTACGCGGCACCTGAGGTATTGAAAGGGGTACCATATCTACCTAAACTAGCCGACATGTGGTCTCTAGGGATCATTCTCTACACGATGCTCAACAAAGCTTTACCTTTTAACGAGGCTTCCGTCAAAAAGTTGTATGAAAAACAGGTAAGTGTTCCGATTTTATCTCGTGTTTGTTTCAGACCCCAGAGCACTTGGAAAATTAACTACCTAAATGTGGTCGAAGAAGAAAGCTCGGAGACCTACGAGATCTTTTCAACAAACAAACAAGGTAGATAAAATAATCATTATTCGCCTTTTTACCGACTTCCAAGAAGGAGGAAGTACCTAGCTACTATGTCTGTATGTTTTTTTTTGGGTATGTACTTCGATATTTTCTAGGTAAAGACATAAGGCTCAGTTATAAATTATAGTACCTATATTTTTCAAACCATTAAACGTGTTTGATGTTTGTAAGATCAAACAAGTTACGTGACTAAATATGTAAGAAATTAAACATCGCCCTCAGAAAACAGTAACTCGCGGGAAATATGAGATTTATGATCAGACAGACTTCGCAAACGTTCTGCCATATAAATTATTATCAACCAAGTGAAATGTCGATATGACGATAACCACATATAAATTACTTGACGTCAATGAATAACACAACGGTTAAATTATTTCGACATTGTTCATACAAAAAATAATAAAATAGCGGCGATTAAAAATGAGAAGAGAGGGAAAATAGGTACTATTCGATATTTTTATAGTAGGTACCTATAGAGTGACAGGCAAAAAAGCAAGCATTTAACATTGGAACATCAAGAGCCCATATCATTATCTAAAACTACATTGCGCTCGTTGCCCGGAGATATAAAACGATTTATCTATAAACCCTGTGATTTATATGGAAATATTACCCTTCAAACTGGAACACAGTGAGTTTTGCTTATTACTGCTTGACTGTAAAATAACTGGCAAAGATGTGATACTTCTGCAAACAGTCCGTGGTAGAACTGTTTGCAGACTACAACCTATTCTCATATTATAGGTACCTACCTACCAAAAAAATACTCGAGCCGCATCGGTAGGCTACAGACACAAATGTCGTAACACCAGATTTGCAGATGCTCGACAGTGAGAGGTCGTGGGAGACGGTGGTCTCACCTTCTGCAAGGCCGTCATCTCGCGGAGGGAAACCGAGGAGACCTAAGCCCTCCTGAAGCGGTGACGCACCGTAGTTTTCCGCCGCAAGACGGCTGCGTAAAAGCATTTCCCCACAAAAAAAAACGGTCTAGCTAGAGGTACCTATATCTAAAAACAAAAACAAGAGCGCCACAGCGCTATTACCAACGGCGCTCACACAGGCCGCAGAAAAAATATTTGTAGCACTGTCTGTGTTCCAAATTTAAACCCGAATCGCTCATACATTCCGACGTGATTGAGCAACAAACATCCAAATTGTCGTTGAAAATGCGACCATTTCGTAGGAAGGAGGCGAAATTTCCATTTTGTAGGATCGTTTTCCCGTTGTCAGATTGTATCTTTTAATTTTTTTAACCCGTATTCCGACGTCGTACCCATATAGGTTCATATACGGCTTCGGGCCACGTTTAAACCGAAATTCAAATTGGTAGGTAGGTAGAGTCTATATTTCTTTAACTTTTTGCAAGTTTGTTTAAGTTAATTAACGGCTTAATGGTAGGTATAGTTGACAAGCGAACTGTCTGCGGCAGGTGATGCGCAAGTGGCGGTTCCGGACGAGCGTTGTGAACTCGCTGACGACGGAGTGCAAGCAGCAGGTGACGGCGCTGATGGAGCCCGAGGCGAAGGCGCGCCCCACCGCTCGCCAGGTCTTCTCGGGGCCCTGGCTGGCGCTCGACGCTAGAGTTGCTAGTTTGTATTCGTTTATCATTGCTTGAGTGGGTTTTTCTAGATGGTTACTATCTTGGTGCACTGGCACTGCACGGCGTTCGTCACCCAGAGATATGAGATATTTTATCTCTATAGGTAACCTGTAATTTCACTAGAAACATTATCCTTGAAACAGAAACAGTGGTGTTTTCACATTGCTGCTTGACGGTAGAATAACTGGCTAAGGTATTGTACATTCCCGCCGGACTCAAAGAAACCTATCAAACAAAGAGTTCATAGTGATGAAAAAGCTCGTTTTTCGTAGATCGTAAAACAACACTTTGGTTGTCAATTCACACACAACACCATCTGAACCCAAACTAAGCAAAGCTTGTAATATGGCGGCCAGATAGCTAATATAATACTTATATAGATGTAAATACATACTTATTACACATAGAAACACCCAGACATAGTGCAATTATTTGAATTCATCACACAAATATTTGCACTGGGTGAGAATCGAACCCCTCAGCCTCGCAGGCAGAGTTACTATCCACTACCCACTGAGCCACGAGGCCAGTCAATAGCTTCATGGTTGTCTTTCCAAACACACGAAGAAGAGCTTTGACTCCACTTTTGTGATAACAACGTCTAAACTGTGGAATGCATTGCCTGAGTGGGCTTTTCTAAAAGGTTGTTACAGTCTTGGTGTCTTCAAATCAAAAGCGAATCGGTTTCTTCTAGGTGGGCGCGCACGCTTCATCGTAGACCGCATCGTGGCGAGACGGTCAAGTGTAAACCAATAAATTTAAAAAAAACAACTCGATATGAACGTTGCTAGAAGTAGAACCGGAGTACGAAAGTCGCGAGTTTATTTCGAAATTACGTTTTTCGTAGAAAGACATCCTGACATAGACGTCCTGAGTTGTCGGAGGCGCGGACGAGCACGTACCTATTAGCTGACAAGTTGGCCACGATATTTCACGAACACTCGTACTCACACTCGACACTCTGAAGTTTCTGTCATATTTTGACCGAAACCGAAACTGAGGCTGAAACTAGATTTAAATCTGGAAAAAAAGGAATCATAATAAATTCTAGCCAAAGAGTTTACATATACAACGTAGGTATAGAGTTAGAACAAACGCTTTACACCGAAAGCACGGGTCTGATCGCTGTTGTGGAAGTGACATACTTTTGTCGTGGCACATCACTTTGTTGCCATAGCTAACATACACCTATCTGCTTACGATTGGTACCGTACGGAAAACCCTGATCGATTAACTTATTCTTTATCCATAGAATGGATAATCTTTATCTAAGATTTTAGCGCACTTCATTTAATAGTCGGTCACTATCGAAAACTATGGATCGGCTTTAATTTTTAATATTTTCTAGAGCCAACCTTCCTAGAAGAGTCGTTGATGAAACAAGCTGAAGAGGAGGCGTACAAGAGAGAAAGAGACCCCGAGGAAGAAAGCGAGATAGAAAGAATCGCTGAACTTCGAAGGAAGGGTCGAGGCAAAGGTGATCACTAATATATATTGTAGTATATAGTGTAGACTTTAAAAGAGAATACTGGGTTCGCCAAGAGACTGAGCTGGATAGTCCAGTCTGAGGGTGTCCTCGGTTATTTCGGGGTTTTGTACGGGCTCCTTTTCTTTCTCTATGAGTGTTATTCAATATAGTTACAATGAATCTATTTAAAACGATAAAATAGTACGCTAGGGATTGACCCTATTATGCGCGGGCCCTTAAATAGATTGGTAAGATTACCTACTATTATTATAGGACTAGCTGAACTCTGCGTGCGTTAGCAACGCACGCAGAGTTCAGCCACCTATTGAAAATTAGTCGAATCAACTCAGATTTAGAACAAATTTGGTTAGCTTCGGTTATAATGACGCAACCTTAAACGATAGACACATGGTGTCACAGGCTTCGGCGCACGACAGAGCGCGCGACGAAATCACTCAATAGGAATATTTGTTCCCGTTTTTGTTAAATTTTTCATTCATGCTCCGCTCCTATTGATAGGAGCGTATTGTTATAATAGTCTATAGCCTTCCTCGATAAATGGACTATCCAACAGAAAAATAATATTTCAATTCGAAACAGTAGTTCCCGAGATCCCAGCAAAACAAACTCTTCTTTATAATATTAGTATAGATTAAACTCTTCCATATGTTATTTCCCGCAGAGGGCCTGAAGGTATTGAAGAGTATTGAGCCAGCCTATCCGAAATCCCAACAGTTGTTCGAAAAGGAGTAATCAAATGAAATTCAGTGGTGCGTTCATCCAGTATTTAATAACATTTACATTTTTATTCCAAAGTATTGTAAAACTTGTTTAAATACATTATTGTACAAAGGGTTTTGTTTATTTTATTTCATTGATGGCGACATTTGTCCATCTTGTACCTATTTATTTATCTATGGAAGACGGGGAACATTAAAGGTTCATAATATTTTACAAACGTTGGCACAATGTGTTAGGAACGGGATTGTGAAATTAGTAAATGAAACTGTTTAAAATGTGTAAAATTTACATAAAATGTATCAAAATTGTGGAAACAATTCCTCTAGTTGTGCAAAATCATTGATTGTATCAAAATGAACTACAAGAAATGAATTTGCTCTGTGCGTATTGTTATCTTAGTAAACTCTAGATTGCAAAAATATTGAGCCACTGTAAATCTTTCCCATTACTCGGATTTTAAACATTGTGCAATATTAATCGCAAATAATTTCTTTACATAACATAATATTAAGCATATCTTTAAATATCTACTAACGTTTTGATAGCGTTACAAATCCTGTAGTCACGAGAAAATACACATCATTTAAATTGATATTAAGACCAATGTGAAATGACCAATATTTAGACACTTTAAATATTTATGTAGGTTTTTTATTGAGATTTTTGAGATCCCCAATTGAGACTTTTACGACTGCTCAATTTGGTGACTGACTATTCCGCGCATCTCTCAATGCGAGCACGTGCAATTTTCAGTGCACGCTTCAGAAAAATGACCATTTTCATTTTCTCTAACAGCTTTGGTGTTGCTAAATTGTTTATTTAGCTGGTCGATGGTTAAAATAGTTCAAGCAAATATGGACTATATCCTTTTAGACCTTCGATTTAAAATCGTCTCTGGCCTCGCCTCGCCAACAGCGGGCAAGCGCCGCTATCGGCGAAGTTGCGTTATTATTAGACCGGTCCACCAGCGGGCAATCGCCGTTATATGATACAGTTTTAAACTAATTTAATTGTAGTGTGGTCTGTAACTTGAAATACGTAAATTCATCGACAGACTACTAATCTACGAAAATATTGTAATGGCTCACACACAAATTATGTTATGCCGGTTAAAATTATATTTTGTAATAAGAGTACGTGACCAGCCTTAATAGGATAGGTACAATAAGGATGTAAATGACTCAATATTTTTCAAAATAGTATGTTTTAAATATTAATTAACTTATGCAATAAATACTTTCTTCAAATACTAATAATGATATCTCAACAACATCGTTAGCATCAACCATCCTTACCTACTTCTGATAAAAGTTTAATAATACAAATGTATAACTCTTAATCTATGAAAATTACTTGTAGCAATAGAAATGAGACCAGAATAATATTGTCACCAGTCAGTCGATTCCTACTAAGCTATAAAATGCGATAAGTACTGTCAAAATTGCAAGCTCTAAACAAATGATACGATGAGTTTGAAACCGATTCCATTACAATTTATGTGACACAAGTGCGATCATAAAATGAAATTATTTTCCCTAACTGTCCCTGTATTTTTTTTTATATAGTGACGAGACGAGCTTTTAACGAGAATAAATAAATAAGAAAGAAAAGAGAGATAATAGCGAAATGAGGTATAAGTTTGTACATTGATGGCTGTACAATGCACATACTCGTTATAGGTACTGTCCTTCGGCAATAGAATAACTAGCAAAAGTGTGGGTTTTGGACACTGCAAAGAACCACCACAAAATAGCTATGCGAAGTCAACTATTTTGATTAAATAGTAGACCCTGAGTCATCCAAAAGTAGAAATATTTAGTAAAAATAGAGTTCAAAATGACCGACGATGGAGATAAAATGATTATAACATTTTATTTACGGTTTATATCTAGAATATGTATTTATTTGGTTTGTATGGCAAAAGCAGCAATTTTATCGTACCATTTGTGAAGAACCAAATCGTAATAACTTACGAATAATTCATATTAATATGCTCGAATTAATCTGAATCTACATTATATCACTTAAAATGAAAAATATATATTTTTATGATTACGCTTTGATGGAATGCCTATTGCTTGTTATGATTTGGCAAAATCTAGTTTAAATCACGCAACATTCTCTCAATCCAAAACACACTTTAAAAATATGTTTTTACTCAAATTATAATTACGAATTAATGATATATAATTTAAATAGATAGCTTTGTTTTAAATACTTCAACTATCAATATGATTAGTTTACATTAAAATCTACTAACAACCAACAAACATACTTTTGGCAGTTATGATTTATTGTATCTTTATTTTATTTATACTTTTCAGTTTAAAATCTAAGTCGCCTTGGACATAATTATTTATTATACCTCTATGTTTAATATATACCTATATGGATTGAAATTGCGAAAGTTTATTAAAACGTTATCCATAATTATGTACCTTGGATCTACAAATATTGTTTCGTCCTCGCATTAGTTAAGACAAAAAACACATATTTTAGCGAAATTACAATTTTAAGGATAGCACCAATTATTACAACAAATTGAATAGACCATATAATAAATTGAAATGGATTGTAAAAACAGATAAAGTAATCAAATCAAATATTTTTGATTTCATTTTGTTAAAAAACGGCGTGGATGCCCGGTCAGACGAAGTTTCGGAAAAAAGTTTTATTACACTTTCGGTCTAGCTCCCAAACCTTCAGGGCAAGTAACACGCAGGGACTTTGTTTTCAAAATTGATATAATTCCCATATCGATTTACGTTGCTCAAGCTGCCTCAATTAAGGTAAATTTAATTCACGACTTTTATATTTACTTAAAAAGTATTTTTATGTTAATTTTCAGACATCTAGGACAAGTAATAATCTATTGTAACAAATAAAAGAGTTGTTTTTTTTTAAATGTCCAAGGCATGTTGTGCGTCCGTGGAATAGTTAGCAAATCGATCCACGGAATCGAATGAATTAGATAATTAGTCGATGTTACCACTTGCGTACAGTATGTACGCACGTACATTATAATAAACTATGGTAGGGTGTACTAGTCTTATCATGCGCATGTGTACGAAGAGGCATTAGTGTTCGACCTCACACATATTAACAAAATTCAATACTTTTCTAAAATTATTGTCGAACCGAAATTGTTACACTCTAAAACGGCACTTATTATGACTACTAATATATCACGTAAGATATAGACAAAATACATCCTGTTTTGTATTTCGTTTCGTATCTACATAATTACATCCAATTAATCGTTAGGTTTTAGAATGGTAACGGATCGGACATATCAATGTTTTTCTACAACTATGACGAAATCTAGTAACAATTCATAATTATTGGTATTATTCGTAAACATGTAGGTACCATTTGAAGTAAACTAAAATAATTTTCGACAAATTTTACATATACAAATTGTCACTCACTAAAACGGAACTTCTTCTGAATTTTACATCGACATTATACGCAGAAGATACAGACAATAAGGAATCTTATGTCTTAATTTTACGTCTTCAAACATAGAATGAATGGGTTTCTTCTAGGTAAGCTCGCTCTATCTCAGATCGCATTAGTCACTTGTCATGTCAATCTTTGATTAAAAAAATATGACAATCGTCATCCAGTCTCTATTATCGGTCTCCCATAAATTGTTACAGTTGTAGAATATTAGAATATGTTAGATCCGGCACAAACGACTAAGTATGACAAAACGCAGTATAACATTTCGATATGGTTCCATAATTGTTGTGTTGTTAGTACCATACTGTGTGTGAACAGATCCGCATGACAAAACTAGTTTAACTTACATACAACGTACACGATGTACAGGATTACAGGCTAAAATGACCGCTTTAAAGTTGTATGTAAAGGATCATGCGACAACGAATAAAAAAAATCAACTTTATTGCAATAGTTATAATGGATAAAATTGTATTGGTCCAATTCGGCATGTATAAAGGATAACATTAAAGCGGTATTTTTAAACCCCCAGAGTGTTCCCAGATAGTGTACCAACAGTGTACAGTGTGCTGTTAGTGTGCACGCGTGTCGTCACGCGGGGGAGAGACAGCCGACGCGACGCCCGCTGCCGCTGATTTTACTTTCATCGTCTGTGGAAATTAAGAAAATCTGTGAGAAACTTTCAGAAGGGACTGTGTTCTATGGTTTAAAACATATCTGCCTAACCTGGGCCCTAACCTTAGCTGCTCTCGGATTATTACCGATTCAACGTTTTGTAGTTTTTAACAAGCTTTTTTAAAATAAACTATAAGTGTGTAAAAAGTAAGAGCAGCCTTACTTCATCTACTCAAAATTAAAAATATTCGTCATAAAATATTTTTCCTTGAAAACATTGACGTGAATGTAAAAAAGGGCAAATTTTGTAATTTAGGTATATATTCAATCTAGTTAGTATGTAATTAACACTTTGCGTAACAATTCAAATCTCTAAGTATTTTGTATCCTTTAGTAGTGTAGTAACTTTACAATCAAAAGTAGGGTGGTCGAAAACAATTTGTTAATCGTATATTCCTGCGAATTTTAGCATTCAAAGTACGTAAAAAACAACTTTTTACTTACTGTTAGACACGATGATCTTAAAGCTAAACATTTTTTTATGCAAACCAAGTAAAACACCAAAGGCCAAAAAATAAAAGGAAGAATAGCACCACAGCCCGTCCATTGTTAAATTTGTTAAACACACACCAAAATATCTACAATTGTGCTTAAACTTACGAAACAACACAGTGCGATAGAGATATTTACAATTTGATAACTAAATGAATAAATAAAAAAACTAAATTTACTGAGATTCAAATTACGTCACAAATACCCTTCAAAATCAAAAAATAATGTTTATGATAATTTGAATCTTCTTCCAACGAGTAGTACAGTCATTTTAGCCAAAAAGATAGATTGGTCAACCTCGGAATTTAACAGACTATCGCTGTGTACAGGCTGTGAATTAATGTAAGAACAATTAATACTTACAATAATTCAGCAAAGTCATATTTGTTGACAATTTCAGTTAAAATATAATAATTATTTATTTTTATCATAATCTACTATAAAATGTTTATTTAAGTACAAATATTTAAAAAATCAGTTAAGTAAAAATAACATTGGGGATTCAGGATTTATCTTGCGATAAGATTTGAGTACATATTTTTTTATCGCTCCATACTTAGCCTCCTCTATCTCAAAAATGGTACGACACGACGAATAAAAAAGGTTTCACCTGAAATGTATGCTATGTAGAATAAAGTTCTCTACAGCCTTAATCTTAAATGCAAATCTCATAAGAGTAAAAAAAAAACTCATTCTTGCGACCTTTGATTTTGGATATCTCAAGACGCTCGAGTGAGCGTGACAACGTGAGAGTACACGTTGGCTGTACTTGTATGTAATCTTTTATATGTATGACATTTGTAATGCTAAAATAAAAGTTTATACAAAAATTTCTAGATGACTGGACTAAAATTACAATACCAATTCAAAGAACTATTGATAGTTCAAAAGTCAGTACGAGCGTAGCAAAATAATAATGCTTAAGAACAATGTCGATACTATACTTTTGTAAAAAGCTTAACTATTTTGTAGGTTTTACTGTGCTGTTATCTCGGGAACTATCAGTCCAATTTGAAAAAAATCGCTATTCAGATGAAAGCTGAATTCAAAGAGAAGGCTATACAACGACGAGTGATTTCTGGGGCATGGCTAAAGTTTGTTTGTCTAACTGATATAACAAAAACAATATTCATCAATGTATATTTGTGTTTCGTATCTAGCTCGACCACAATTTTGCTACGCCCCTACTGTAACACCATTCAAAGGAAAAGCACCGTAGAATTCTTAAAATAAAAACAAGTTACAGTTATGTTTGATTCAAATTGTTTGTTGTTCAATTAAAAATAATAATATTGAATGATCTAAAAAAACAAAACTCCTTTAATTTTCAATTCAAAGCTTGAATTTTCGTCATAACCCACCAAACTAAATATACCTAATGTTATTTTCTTCGCTGAATGTGTGTAAAGTCGATTCCTTTAATTGATTTTACTGGCCAAAGACTTCTTGATTGATTGATTTTAAAGAACATAAATCAACAGACTAAACCAATTGCAGGGAACCAGGAAAAATTGCAGCGAGTAGTACGGTACCTAACGAGATTTTCCTTGTGAAGTCTATTTATTTGTAGGTCTCCTTCTTCGTGTCGACGACGAATTTTTTTTTTACCTTTAAACCTAACATAGTTTTAATAACAAAAAAATTAAAACTTTATCTATGGTACCAATTAATAAAATTTTGTTTTTTAATGTATTTTTTTTTGTTTTTATTCAACTTCAAAAAAGGAGAAGGTAATCAGATCGACATTCATATTTTTTTGTGTGTTCCCCGATTTCTCTAAAACGCCGAGAACTTTTTTGCTGATATTTTAAAACCACTTCACGGATTCCAATAAAATGTATATTATACTCCCCGAATGACCATTCGGGGAGTATAATAAAACAATATTTCATAATGTTATTTTGTGTTTTTACAAGTAAATTTAGCTTTTGTGTTTTTCAATTTGTATATATGTTACAGTCATAGTGATTAAATAGTTATTATACATAATGACTGGTAATTATATATAAAAGCCAAATTCACTAGACAATGTAATTAATTAATCACTTTATCTGGACATTATTCATAATAGCGTGTCAAAGTTAGCTAAAGTAATAATACGGTCTAGCCGACTTGTTACCCCTCCCTCCCGCGTGGCGTGATCGCCGCCATTTTGTGGCTGACGCAATAGTGTTCGTTTTCGTTAGGTTAGGTTAGGTTAGGTTAGCTTAAGGTTTTTTTATTAAGGTTATCAGATTTCGTTTTGTTAGGTTAGGTTAGGTTAGCTTAAGGTTAGGTTAGGTTAGGTTATTACTTTATAACAATGTTAATTGAGGCATGCTTAAGGCAAATTGATATACAAATTAATAAATTAAACGAATATCTACTTGTTTTATTACATTATCCAAGTCTTCGAAGATATTATATAAAATAGCTAGTTAATGTGATTAATTTTGTGTCAATTATCACTTTATCTAAATTGAGTAGATATTATATATAATGGCTAGACAGTATATATAATATCCAGATTCATTACTTTGGCTGTAACATATACATAATTTAAACGTTTCCAAAAGGGAATTTTTAAGTCATTTTTTTTTTAAGTCATTTATTTATTTCCATGAGAATAGCAGCACATAGGTTAACAAAAGTAAATATTTCAATAGTGTCACATCTGGCTCTGCAGTTGATATGATGGGTCCCAAACTAGGCTACGCCTGTATTTTGGGCACCCCGTGGGTAGAATTTATAACAATTGATTTTGCGCTTAGGCGGATTACACAGGAAGTTTCAATGAATTTATAATAACAAAGTGAATTTCAAGATAATGTTATACATTTTATACGATCAATTATTCAATAGTTATTTATTATTTCAAGCTTCTGACTCCTTATCAGGTATCAGAGTTAAATTAATTTAAATTAAGATTAAGTATCAGTTAGAATGAGGGCTTCATTCAAGAAAGAATACAGGAAAGAAAAAAAAACTAGCTAATTAACAACGGAATCGGAATCTCGACACGGATCAAACCTCTCGGCCTTAGTCTTATCCGTTTAGAATGACAGAGACAATAGACTGCAGGTCTGTGAACAAAATTTAAGGGTCAAATGAACCACCAGGATAGTTTCAATACAAGTGACGGCATAGTTCTGAATATTTTATACCTTTTTATCATCTTACATAGGTCTCCTGGTGGTTCATTTGACCCATACATATTGTTCACGGGCCTGTAGTCTACAAGGATTGTCATTCCGAATTCGAATCGTTTAGATTGCGTATTGAATGAATAACCCTGATGGAGCTAAGTGGGTATTATTTTATTGTATTATATTAATGTATTCCCTGTATTCCTGTACAAGATTATTTGCTGTTGTATGATGAGATCATTGTTCGTACGGTGCTTTTCCTCAAGATTCCACCCATATATTAGTGCGGTTAGTGGAACTTACGGGCGACGTGGGCATGTCACCTGAGCCGTCGTCGTGGAGAGGGCACACCAGATCGCCCATGTCGAGGTCGTCTTTGCTCTTCTTCCGCTTCAGGGAGAACTGGTTCTTCTTTGGTACCTGAATTAGATTATCCCACTAATTACAAATGTCAAAGTTTGGATGTTTGGGTGTTATTTGCTCAATCACGTCGGAACGGCTGAACGGCTCGGGTTGAAAATTAGATTGTACAGGTCTGGACATAGGCTCTTTTTATCGATGGACAATAACGGGAACTACGAGGGTAAAAGTAAAACAGCAGATCGCTGGAAATGAATTATTATTGTTCTGTAATTCCTTCTAAAAATGTTTGCAAAGCAAGTGTACGCGTGCACTCAATATACAGCTTATAGCACTCAGGGATGACGAACGTATCCAACGGTGAATGGATTTTTTAAAATTAGTCCAGTAGTTCCTATGATTAACGCGTTCAAACAACAAGAACAAAATTAAAATAAAATTTGGATTAACCCCCGACTACGTCGGATTTCTCTTTACATGTATTTATCTGTACAACATTCTACTAATCAAGTCTTTTCATTTGATACCCATATTAAAGGAGTTGTGAAAAAAAATGTACTTATTTCACCATTTTGTGGTAGCGGCCATCTTGGATTTGAAATTTGTCATAGTGCAAAGTATTCTACTAGTCAAGCCCTTTCGTTTGATACCCATATTCAGGTAGTAGTGAAAAAATAATATAATTCGCCATTTTGTGGTGGCGGCCATCTTGTTTTTTTATAGTGTATAGTATTTTACTAGTCAAGCCCTTTCATTTGATACCCATATTGAGGTAGGTTGTGAAGAAATATTTTGTACGCCATTTTGTGGAGGCGGCCATCTTGAATCGATATTGACCAAACATAGCTAAGAACATCCGCATGGACCTTCAAATAAAAATAGAACACCCCCTTGTTTTGGTCAGAGGTAAAATAAACCAGCATCAAAGTTTGTTTGGTGATTTTAAAGATCTAAACATATATAGGGACGGAGCGACGCGGGAAGTGCCTTTGTTTTTATACTATGTAGTGTCAAATACAAAAATCTGTATTGCTGTTTGCAGGTAAAATAAGGTTATACAAAATATTTTAGTAGTTGACCCATACAAACTGGCCTCTTCTTCTATAGTCCGTTCCACGGAGAGGTGTAGAAAATGTAAACAAAGGTGCTACCATAACATAAAAATCGTTTAACCTTAGTATTTTTCTAAAACTGTCTTAAAATATTTTTCACAAATATGATTCGACTTTATTGTGATCTTAAATACAACATACTTGGATTTGTATTGATCAAATAATGATTTATTAACTTATCTTGAAAGTTATAAATAGTAATAGTAGAATGTGGTAGATACGGTTTTAAACAGTAGCAATTTGATCTATGTTTCTCAAACTGCGAATCCCATCAAAACATAAATGTGAAGTGAAAGACAAGTTCAATATTATGATATTAAAACCAGCCAAGTCAGACTGCTTTTAATAATCATCTTAAATTATAAAAACAAATAATATTTTAAGTGTTTAAAACTAGTCTATGTTATTATAAATAGATTTTAGAACTGACGATTTAAGACCATTTATATCTCTATTCTTTAGTCGTTGAAGTCAACAAACAAGGCATATAATATCATAATACTTAACTTTGATCTCACTTTACTTAAGTATTCGCATGTTTCTTATGGGATACCATTACTTTTTGCACGTAAATTATAAGACGTTTGTCTAATAAACCACCAAATAATGTCTATTTATTCGCAAGAAAATCTACTTATACTTATTATAAGTGCAAAAGTTTGGATGTACGTTGCTCTATCAAGTTGGAACAGCTAAACGGCTCAGGTTTAAACGCGGAACACGGTTAGATTATGTTCTGGAAAGCATAGGTATAAGTTTATTTTTATGGAGGGAAAATTACGAAAAAGGAATCTGAGCGGGTAAATTTGCGGGACGTTGCTCACATAAGCAACCCACTAAAAGTTCCTTGCTGGGGCTATAATTCTTCCGTGTTGGTGGTGGATAACAAACCTCTCTGACCTCGAATTTTTTTAGGAACATGCCAGTTTGCTCAAGATGTTTTCTTTTACCGTCAGCAGCATTACGCTCATGAATTCGAAAAAGCAGATGTGCGCGTGAGATTAGAACCAGGCACTGCATCTGCGTATTGGCGTGACAAGACCACCCGAACCGAGCAATAACTTACTGTTAAAATAATAAATGTAAAAACAACTCGATGTAAAAACAAAACGCTCATTAAGAAATTTGTTTGGATGTAAAAATCTTATATTAGGATCGATGAAAACACTACCCAGTATTCGATACGTTTTAAAATTAATTGCAACAGCATCTAACGCAGTAGAAATTAATTGCATTTTTGAATGAATTACACCTACCACTCTTATTAAAAAAATATCCAATGGGGCACTTAATATTAAAATTTTGAATCTTCTCAGAATGAGTAGGAATAGTGCCGCCAATATCTTTTGTGTGCCACCATTTGTTTTGTCATTTTACTTACCTCATTTGTTTGTTATGGAATCAAGTATAAGGGCCACGTTAGCTATATACTCAGACTGGATTGCTTTTTTTAGTTCAAATCAAAACGTAGATCAATAATTATAGCAAGGAATAGGTTACCACTTATATAGGTACACCACTTTTTATTAAGACTAAATAATAGCAATGGCAGCTACACATGTAGTAAGAACTACACTAGTGATGTGTTGGATTGTGAAAAAAGTACATCCACGGATACGGATCTGAATGTGGATATATATACGAGTATCTAAAGCTGCGTTAGTAGGCTCATATCAGATTTAGCTGGGCAGGGAGAGAAAAACGAATAGCGAAGGTGAGTGTTAATGTACGTCAGAAAGGGGCCCCTTAAACCTAGGCCCGAGTCACAAGTCTCGAGATCTACTCGGGATTTCTCTCTCTCTCTGCCACACGATGGACCCGGCACCCGCACGATGAATCCATGGAATGCTAAGAAGATCGTCTCATATATATATTGCTCAATATATCGCTCATTAAATTTAAGTTTACTAAAAAGTCAGTCATTTCACATACATAATGAAAAAGGAATTTAAGTGCTACATAACAAAACAAAGCTGTACTTAATAATTCATATTAATAAAAACTGTTTATATGTTACTATTGTGTTCCATGAACCAACCACTCAAGTTATTTTTGTATTAACGTTTTAAACTTATGCGCACCACATATTTAATAAACATATAATTATAAAATAATAGAAATAAGACAAAAGGTTGGAAACGGACTTATTGGAATATATTTAACCTTGTTATGTGACGAAAATCTAAAAAGGCAAACAGAGTCGCTTACAACGAACTATCTTCTAAAACAAAGGTTGAGAAATGCTGGTCTGTCATATTTAGAGTGACTTTGATTTGTTTACATTTTCTTCACCTCTCCGTGGAACGGACTATAGAGGCATGCAATATATCTGGCAACACAGTTTCCATTGGTCTGAATTTATACAATGATAATAATAGTCAGCCGATAAAGTCTTCTTCTTCTTTTTTTTTTTTCATTTTTAGCTTTTAATCGGTTGTATCATATTATATGTCATGTGATTCATCATCTATTAATTTCTGCCTTATTTTTTTCTTAAGTATTAAGCATAGATGTGTTTTCATAGTAAAACTGAACTTGTTAGCTAGTTCACCTTATATTTGGTGGTCGCTGTGAGTGGTTGGTAGCCGAGTGTTTGCTCCGCGTTCCTCTTCTGCTGGATCACATCCCTTCCCAACAAGTCGTTGAATCTGGAAATTATTATTGTCGGTTTAGTAAAAAAAACGTTTGTGTAGTAGGTACCTTTTGTCTTTACAAATAAATAAAATTGGAATGTCTGTATGTAATATCAAATTAACTAAATTAAAATCAAATGAAAGGATATAAAACTATTTGAGTTTTTTTGTATGTCTGTTTGTTTGTTCCGGGTATTCATCGGAACGGCTGGATCCATTATAACGGTACTTTCACTACCAGATAGCTGATCTTGTAAGGTTAAGGCTACTCTTACTTGAGGAAAATAAAGTGTTTTGTGGAAAAAAAGAAAACCCTTAAAACGACTTGGCTCTACTTTTGTGATAAGAACGTCTAAGCTGTGGAATACGTTGCCTGAGTGGGGTTTTCCCCGGTGGTTACAATCTTTGTGTCTTCAAATCGAGAGTGAATCGGGTTCTTCTAGGTAAACACGATCAATCGTAGACCGCATCATCGCTTAACATCAGGCGAGATGGCGGTCAAGTAGTAAACCTATAAAAGTTTTAAAAAAACCTTGTTTTTGAAGTGACAACTTCTTTTGCCGCACACAGGTTTTTCGTGAGCTATGAGTATCTTCGGGTGAACTCGGGATCATGGCCATCTAGAAATGAGTTAGCATTTCTACAATACCGTGGCGTCTTACCATGATTACCATTACACGTTTACACATCAAACCTTTTATAAGACATGTATTTATGTACACAATAATGCTTTGAAGATTTATTCCAGACAAGCTCAGTATTTATTCAGTTTTCACTTCTATCGGTAGTCCTTACGACAACCAATTTTTATTGAAGTGAAAGCTTCTTTTGGGGCTCTTCAGACAGATTTTTCATGGGCTGTGAATTGAATTCTAGCGTAACGCTCGGGAATGATAAGAAATCTTCTAGAAATGTGTCAGCATCAGAGGTGTGTGTTAGCTAAGAAAACAGAGTGATGTGCCGCGACAAAAAGTATGATACTTCCACAAGAGCGACAAGACAAGAGCGATCAGACCCGTGCTTTCGGTGTAAAGTGTTTGTTCTAACTTTATACGTAGTAAATGTAAACTCGTTGGTTTTGTACCTCTGCGTGAGATGTCTCCGCAGCAGCGTCTTGTTGGCGGGGATGTTGAGGAGCGCCGCGAGTAGCTCGGCCGTGAACCTCGGCTCCAGTAGCATCAGCCCGCCGTGCACGCCTGCACCATGGTACAAATAAATACATTACTCTAATAAATTACGGCTGAAAGCTACGTAAGTTTCTGCGACCTCGAGCTTCATGGCTAAGTTCCATACTTAGCCTAGAACACTTTAGTATGTAACATTGTAAAGTAATCCATGTCAATTTCCTTAATATATACAGGATATAATGTATAATATATATTACACATTATATCCTGCAAATAATACCGAATGCCAAAATGATATTGCGTGTGTCTTTTCAATCGGGGGCGCGACGTCGCAATGAGTCGCAACGCTTCGTCTCAGAGGGTTGCAGTTCAGTCATGTTCGTTGCCTCAACGCAACCCTCTGTGTGTGTACTATGATTATTATTACTAGTATATAAAATCGCGATCTAAATAATTTCAAATTGTCGTTGACGTTTTGGTCACAATTGCCATAATTACCTACATCTCTCATTCGAATATATACCCTAATTATTTCAGTAAACGGTTCAGTTCTGACCAGCTCCTCTCAGGTTGGGCGCACGCGTCGCCCTCGGCCACGCGACGACATAACGCGTGACGATAAAACAAAGACCGAAAGGTTTGATTCCGTGTCGAGATCAATTTGATTGGGTTCGTTCAGAATCGCTACACAGATCTGACCTGTCCCTTTCACACTGACCTGCTCCTTTACACGGACTTGTCCCTTTTACACTGAGATATCCCTTTTACACTGACCTGCCCCTTTTACACCACCCTTGTTATACTAACCTGCTCCTCTAAGATTGGGCGCGTATTCTGCCAGGTCTATCGCCTTGAGCCACTGCATGACTCGGTGCGACGACCACCGCGCGAGCTCAGCCGGGTCCGCGCCCTCCCCCTCCTCGCTCCACCCCGCCTCCTCGCCCTCCGCCGCGCGACGGATCATCGTGTCGGGGTTGAATTTGTTGTCGCGTAGCACTTGAATCCCTGGGAACAGAATTTAACTCCATGACTGTTGTATTAAAACTAACAATCTTCCCCGGCTTCACCCGTGGTACATATAAAATATATAGCCTATAGCATTTAAGGATCAAGTAGGTATCTAACAGTTTTTTTTTGTCTTTTTAGTGGTTCCTGAGATTAGCGCGTTCTAGCAAACAAAATATACGTCAATCTTCAGCTGTGAACCACGCTCTCAAACCACTAATATGGTCATGTTCATAGTTTGGGAGCACGTGCGCCGTACGCTCCTGAGTGTACGCACCTCTCCGGAGCGCGAGCGCGTGCAGCGCGTGCGTGACACGCAGGTGGTGCGCGAGCTCGTGGTGCGTGAGGCGGTGCAGCGTGCGCGCGTCCAGCGCGGCCTCGGCGGCGGGCGCGCGCGCGCCCGCACGCTCCCACGTCCTCCAACCAGCGCAGCGTCCACGCCGAGTCTAGACGCCCTGCTAGCGTCAGTAACGGGTCCCCGTGACCGCCCTGTAACAACAACAACTTATCATGTATAATACGGTCACAATTCTGTGGACCTCTCTCGATGACGTTGCGGATCGGTAACAAAGATGCTAGCCGTACTGTTGGGATAAGAAGAGCACGGTGTGGCGAAGGGCGAAACGGGACGGGGTGTCGCATTCCAGTGAGGTCCATAGATATTGTGACCGTGTTATAGAATAAGAACGTCGTCATCGTTGTTCTTCATCTTCACCATATTCTAGCACGTAAAACACCAAACGGCCCAGAAGTAGCGCACTAAGCGGCGCCCGACGCCGTTCTTTATTGCTGTTTGCAGACAAGGTGATACAAAACATTTTAAAAGTTGACCCATACTATCTGGTTTCTTCTTCTAGAGGCATGAAATATGTCTGGCAACACAGTTTCCATTGGTCTGAATTCATACAATGATAATAAAAGTCTTAGTATTAAAATTAACGTGGTTGTTACACACACATATTTAATTGAATAACGGGACACTCACGTATATACGGTCGGTCAATCCGGCTCGAGTCCGGCGGCCTTTTTCAAGGCGAGTGCACACGCGCGGTGGCTGCCCGTTTGGCACAGTGCCGTTTGCAGTCGGACGCGGCCGAAACTCGAGTCGGATTGACCGACCGTATATACGTGAGTGTCCCGTTATTCAATTAAATATAATAAAAGTCAGCTGATAAAGTCTTCTTCTTCTTTATTTCATTTTTAGCTTTTAATCGGTTGTATCATATTATATGTCATCTGATTCATCGTCTATTAATTTCTGGCTTCTATCCGGTTGTGCTATGTAAGTGTGTTATGTTTGGCGAGCACAATTACGCCAACGTCTTGTGCTTCAGCAGGATGTTGTTGTAGAACTAAACTAGACTCTATGAACAATACAACGCATACACGCCGCGGCATCCCGGCACACAGCCAAGTTCACGCAAGTCCAATGCACTTGAGATCGTACTGCTGCATGCACTTGAAATTTCATTACGATCAAAATCAGTCATTCATGGACAAGGGAGTATCGTAATCAGAGGAACTAATAACATTATTATATTATAAACTAGATAATTAAAATAAAAGCTCCCGTTAATATTAACGCTACTCATATTTCATCTACCTATTTAAAGTTTATTTTCGGGTCAAATTCTTTATGGCAGGACAGGCACTAGTTCAAAACAACAACCCTTTTTCCCTAATTTTTAACACTTGAAAAAAAGAGTGAAACAAACCTAGGTACGTCTTTCTAATATAAATGCGAAAGTTTGGATGTCTGTTGCTCAAAACTATCGGACCACCTGATCGGATCAAGTAGAAATTTGGAACTCAATTAAATTATGTCCTATAATATCACGTAGGTAAGTAACTTTTCATCACAGGAATTACGAGAACGGGAGCTACGCTGGTAAAACCGCGGGGCGTTGCTAATCATCTTATATATATGTGTATGATGAGTGCAGTGATGAGCGCTAGACAGTGATTTGATATTAACTTCATGTGTTGCTATGAGCAGACGCGTTTCTTACTATCAGTCGCATGGTTAGCTCGTCCCGTCACTCTATATTATAAAAAATGGCAGTTATATGAACTGCTGATAGAAGTGAAACTTAGAATTCAGAATTTGATAGCTCACTTTGGAAACTACACGGGTGAAACCGGAGGGCATGGCCATAGCCATCTGGAGATGTTGACGCATTTCTAGATAGCCAATATTTCTAGATAGTCAATGGGAAATGTTGACGCATTTCTAGATAGCCACTGGGAAATCCTGACGCATTTCTAGACAGCCAATGGGAAAAGCTGACGCGTTTCTAGATGGCCAATGGCTATGATCCCGCGTTCACCCGAAAATTTCTTATCATTCTCTACCGTGACAGTTCGTTCAGGGTGTCGGTTTTTCGTGACTCATAATTTTTCCCTAATGTTCCGAAAAAGTACAATTTTAAACACTTCAAAACGCGTGTAAAAAGGCACTCACCAATAAATCAGTTAGCGCCAAAACGATCTTCTTCTTGTGCATTGGATGTTTGATGGCGAGTTCCTTTTCGATGGCCTGATGCGAGGCGGCCGCTATAACGCCCCTGGCATCCGGGGAAGCGCCCAGCCAAGTGCGGGCCGGGCCCACGTACACTTCGAGACCCAGGCTCTCTAGCCAACCGCAAGTCGTCTCGCAGTCCCATTGGCGGACGTCGGTCGTTTGCCTGGGAAACAAGGACTTGTAAGTAGTAGGAGTATTTGTAGAGGTAGGACTCTTTGAAGTGTCCATCTGGGGATGTAACTACACCTTTGCCAGTTATTCGCCAAGCAGATGTGTGTTCCGGTTTGGAGGACAATGTTTCCATTGAAATTACTGGGCATAGAGAAAAATAATCTTTATCATTGGCATGCGTGTTGTTTACAGTTAGTCATATGTTTATGTAGCTTGTCCCATAACTCAATTTTTTTTTTAAATAGAGCTATTGAAGTGAACACTTATAACTTAGAATTTGTACTACACATCACTAATGTTGCACAATCCGTTAGTTGTATGGGTTCAGATATACTGCTCTCACGCGACTCAATGACGCTATCTCATAACAAGAACAAAATTAATTTTTTTGACTATCCGCCGACTACCTCGGATTTGTTATCTGTACAATATTTTACTAGTCAAGCCCTTTCATTTGATACCCATATTAAGAGAGTTGTGAAAAAATAAATGTATTTCGCCATTTTGCGGTAGCGGCCATCTTGGATTTAAAATTTGTCATAGTACAAAGTATTCTACTAGTCAAGCCCTTTTGTTTGATACCTATATTGTGGTATTAGTGAAAAAAAAGAATAGAATTCGTCATTTTGTGGTAGCGGCCATTGATTTGAAATTTGATATATTGTGTAGTATTCTACTAGTCAACCCCTTTCATTTGATACCCATATTAAGGTTGGTTGTGAAGAAATATTTTATCCGCCATTTTGTGAAGGCGGCCATCTTGAATCGATATTAACCAAACATAACTAAGAACATCCGCACGGATATTAACCTTCAAATAAAAATACCGCATAGAAATCGGCCCATCCGTTTGAGCTCTACGGTGCCACAGACAGACACACACACAGACAGACAGACAGATAGACAAACAGACAGACAGACATCGACGTCAAACTTGTCAAAAAAGGTGTGTTACACACCTTTTTTTGGTCGGGGCTTAAAAATGAACTCATCCAACAAGTACCTACTTTAATTTAAAAACCGACAGCAAAAATCAACAGGTAAAAACATTCTATACTATTTCAGGACACTTGGGTGATTGAGAGGAATCTAACGATATCTCAATTGTCAAAATCCATCCAGCCGTTTGGAAGAAACGTGGGAATAAAGAAATTTACATACATAAAAGATACGCGCGAAAAACATAACCCTTCTTTCAGTGGGGTAAAAAGCCTCAAACTCGCACGTCTAGTTCCGCTGCTCCGTCAGTATCACTACTCTGAAAAACAGCGATATACTAGCATATAGGTGACTCGAAGAATAAATGTAATATTTTCCTTTATAAAAGAATACGGATAAGCAAGTTTTCACTTCAAAAATCAACCGTACAAGATCGTATTTTCTGCATTTGACTTACCAAGGCATGGTGATAGGTCGCGGCACTCGCGGCGTGCTCGATCGCAGCGAAGACCTCGCCAGTTCGTCCCCTTCAAGCCGTATACCGCCCCCGCTACCGAGTCTCGACCGCACTTCTCTCAGGGACGGCGATGGGCTACCGCGAGATATAACTTCTTCTTTCTCGGCTGAAACGGCGTGCAATATTTCACATGTATCAGATTTGGACACAAAGTTAAAGTTATATAAATAATTTTATTACAATTTTATTTAGGTGAGCAGCATTCTATTTACATATGCTTATATCTCTCAGTGTTGAAATAACAAATAGGTAATTGGGACTAAAAAAGTCTAAAACTAGTCTAAAATATACCATACTGAATAGCCCGTCAGGTAGGTTATGATAAAATATGGGACACGCATTTGTAAGTATTAAGCCATTGTTACGTATTAATTTACATAAGTGATTTATCTTAGTAACATAAAAATGTTTTCTAATTATTCCAATTTTAGTTTCTGAAAAGTAGGTTGGAAGTGCGACCACCCAGAGTAACTCAAAATCAAAGACATTTACGGTTAGTTTGGGGGTAGATAGGGTTTGCGAGAAATGTCTACCAATATTTTAATACTAGCAGCACCTCACGATTTTCCCCGTCTTGTTCCCGTTCCCGTAATTTTCTCGACATAAAATTAGCCTATGTGTTATTCCAGACTATTATCTATTTACATACCAAATTTCATTCAGATCTCATCAGCAGGTTTTCCTTGACAAAGTAACAAACATCATTAAAAAAATCGCATTTTTATAACATTAGTAGAATTTTACATACATTTTAAAACGTAAGTTTACTATGTATTAAAATCTATGTATACTGTACAAGGTATACATTTATAGTTACACAAAGACATTTACATAGACAACATCGACAAAGCAAAGCCGGGCCGGGATAGTTCAGTCTAAATTGATTTTGGGATGCTAGTTTAAAGGACCGAGGGGTAGATAGTTAGGTAGTATAATTTATACTATAGTACAACTAGGGTGTCATCGGAATACCGTATCAACTCGACACTGTCACGTATCGCTTGAGGAATAAGCGGAGTAATGCATAAAAAAATTACAGTATACATAAAGGTGAAACTACAGGAGTCCTTTCAAAGAATCTTTTCCATTTTTTTTAAACCAAAGCAGGTTTAACTTTATTGTAATTATTAATAAATGTGAAATTTCATTGGTCTATTTATTAGATATGTGCCGAAATGCGGTTGTTAGACTCCTAAAAATGAGTACCTAATAATTTGATTTTATACAAGCAATTTTTGAATCAAAACGTATAAACTCAAGTAGGTAATGATAGTGTCAATTTGATACGAAATTCCACTGTTATCTAAACACTACAGAATGTGTTGTGAGCTTTGTTCCGAATCTCTATTTATATTTTAATAGAAAGTAGGCAATCGAATTTCATTTTAGAAGTCCTGAAGTTCATTTTAAAAGTTGTGTTTATGAATTTTAATTCCTGTTCATATATTATTATGTATTTGGTATGAAAATCATCACTTGCGCACTTTCTAACTCAAGTTGTTCACTAACTTGTATTTATTTTTCTTGGCGCTTTGTGTTTTATATTTCTATACGTCTTATTCATTTTTATGTATTGTATATTTATTATGTGTATTTTTATATTTAACGTCTAAGTAGTTTTAAATATAGTATTATTTGCATTTACTCATTTTGTACCACAGATTCCTTAAGAATTAAAAGGTTATCTGGAAGAAATCGCTTTTAGCGATTGCCTTTTGTGGTGTTGTTAACCCCGAGCCAAAAACGTATGTTTGTCTGCCGCATCTTACCTTCGGAAGAGATGTAGATATTTTTAGTTGAAAGTTGAATTAGGCGGGAGTGTTCTTAGCTATGTTTGAAGACAATCTGTCCAAGATGGCCGCCGCTACAAAATGGCGGATTACATACTTTTACACAACTCCATCAATAAGGGTTAAAATGAAACGGGTTGACTAGCAATCCAAGATGATCATCTTGAATTAAAAATTCGTCAAATGAGTGTGCAACAACAAAATGTCGGGTTTTTTTATTTGATTAGTAATTGCAATAACTTTACTACGGCTGTGTCCTCAGTAGGCAAACTGTGAGCGGCCGACTGAGTAAGTCTAGCATGCCCTTCTGTATATTTCAAATGGAACATCCACAATTTGCTAGATTTGCGCTCAGAATACGTGATTTGCGCAAAACTAGCAAACTGTGGACACTTCATTTGAAATACATATATGTAAGTAACTAACTCATTCGACCGCTCACAGTCTGCCTACTGGGGACACAGCCTTATTGTCAACTTTGTTCGTGGTCCCAATGAAGCGTTTTGCATTTTATTTTACATAACAGCAGTCTATAGTGTTCAGATGACAGCGTCACTGCAGTCAGTGTTCAGATGACAGCGTTGGATCGTAGTGTCGGTATAAGCAGGGGGGTATCGCGGCATGCGGCAAGCGTCCGTCACCCCAGAGACCTAGGTTGGGCACCGACTGTCCGCGACCGCGCGCCACCACCATGTTGTTTGGTTTACCGAACGCGACCCGCGCCTCCGACGCGAGGACCGACGACCGCGGCAGCGACGAGTACATGTGAGTGTTGCGCTCGATCTGACGACCGTAGTTCGCTGGCGGCGTCTAGAATCAGAAAGTTCAATTTATCTTCATTTAGGTATATACTTTTATGAATATTCATAATAAAAATAAACAATCAAAACAGAATAAAAAACAAACAAGCAAATGTTAAACATTACAAAATTCTAGATATTAACTATTCTTAATCTATACTAATATTATAAAGCTGAAGAGTTTGTTTGTTTGTTTGCTTGAACGCTAGGATCTCGGGAAGTACTGGTCCGAATTGTAAGATTCTTTTTCTATTGTATAGTCCATTTATCGAGGAAGGCTTTAGGCTATAGAAAATAACTCTACTATTAATTGAAGCGGAGCATGAAACAAGAATGTAACAAAATCGGGAAAAAATATTCCCCTTTTGAGAGTTTTCGTACGTTTCGTGCTTTGACATGATACATGACAGCATGTGTCAAAGATTGCGTCATTGAATTTCAGTAATCTGTGCCTTGAATATAAACCTTTGCTAATTTTTTTTTCTAAAGCTGAGTTGGTACGACTAATTTCCGACAGGTGGCGTAGCAGGTTGCTGAAGAGGTTTTTTGTTTGAAATCGATATTCTCAGGAATGAGTGAACCGATTTCAGTCATTCTTTCACCGTTGGATATGTACGGGATCCCGATGAGTGCTATATAATATACCACGGGCGAAGCCGGGGCGGGCATCTAGTATTTTATAACCACGGTTAATATCCAATGATTCATGACACAAACTAGTGTTGTGCATGACCATAACGGCTTAAGACATTGTTCGACAATCTGATACTCCGACCTCCGACCAACGAAGTACCTACAACTATGATTTGAACTACGCGAGTATGCAATGAAGCAATTATAGGTCTCAGAAATTGCAAATAGATCTTCGTCTCAGTCGAGGCGGTAAAGCTATTGCATGTTGCATGCATTTTTATCAACATAAGCAATAGGGATGTTAACAATTTTTCGGAATTGCTTTTATTTTGAAGAATGACATTTGTTTACCTTAAAAAATATCACGGGAAATCCGTTAAGTTGGCAACACTGCTAAGAGCATTTAGTCTGTAAAGCTAATACAAATAAGATTCAAAGTCGAATGACCGAGTGGGGAGGACGGCGTTACGGTCTTCCATCCCTCTTTCTTGTGAACATAAGAAAGAGATGCACGATCACTAAAATTCGGTCCCCAGGCCCGCGATAAAAGCTATGCAATAACTTAAAAATCCATTATTAAACATTAACAATAGAAGCGTCGAGCCTTCGATGTTCCAATCGATTATAGCTGTAGTATAAGAACAGGACCACCTCAGTAGGAGAGTTAACATTTCTAGCACGTCTGTCTCTATGGTGCCAATTCATATAGATATTAATGATGCGATTACGGCGCGGCGCCGATGGCTAGGTTTTAATTTAGTCTATCAGTCTAGCCTCTAACATCATACGTTACGATATAAACAGCTGAATTATAGATATTGGTTTATAATGGCCTCTAGAATATTTTAAAATGAAAGGACAATGAAATTTAAAATGACAATCGCAGTTATGACAATTCGATTGTCATTATGTCGTTTTCTTTTTAACTCCCGACCAAAAAGAGGGGTGTTATAAATTTGTCGTCGATCGTCGATGTCTGTCTGTCTCTGGCACTGTAGCTCCCAAATGGATGGACTGATTTCGGTACGGTTTTTTTATTTGAAAGCTAGTTTCCTTGCGATGGTTTTTAGCTTTGTTTGGTAAATATACACAAAAAATGGTCACCACTACATAATGGCGGATAAAACATTTCTTCACAACCTCCCTTAATATGGGTATCAAATGAAAGTGCTTCAGTAGTAGAATAATAATAATAATAATTTATTTATTAGTACAAAAATGTGACTTAGTTAATTATCTTACAAAAAAATGATGATGCTATTACAATTCCAAAATAAAAATAGTGCAATAATTATAAATAAACGTGACAGACTTACAACTACATGCAAAATTTATGGGATTACTCTAGTATAAT
Organism: Ectropis grisescens; assembly: GCA_017562165.1. Classification (NCBI taxonomy): domain Eukaryota; kingdom Metazoa; phylum Arthropoda; class Insecta; order Lepidoptera; family Geometridae; genus Ectropis; species Ectropis grisescens. The sequence continues at coordinate 9,865,907 of CM029779.1, read as the reverse complement.
AATGATTTTAATTAGTTTTAATTAATTTAGGCATTACTTTGGTGCCGAAGAAGAATACTACAACAAATTTCAAATCCAAGGTAGCCGGGGGGCAAAACATTTTTTTTTTGGTCTTGTTTATACATACGGGCGTCTTTTCGAAGAAGCAATGCCGCTAACTTCGGAAGGAAACCATCGTGACGAAACCGAAACGTACCTTGAATCTGTCGAGGTCATACATAGTTATGTCATCCACCAACATACACTGGACCAGCGAGTTGGATTATGTTCTTGACTGTCTCCTTGCGAGAGAATGCCCCGAGTCCCAGCAGTGGGAACATTTAGTAAGCTGCTTATGCTTTTCCTGTAAACTTATGCATCGGTAGGTTCGTGCGAAGAGCGTTGGTTGCATCACCGAAGACAGTCGAAGTGGCTAGACGTGAGCGGTGCAGATTCTGTGCGAGCTCTAGCTTCATGGCTAAGTTGCATGCCTTTTAAGTTACATATGCCATAACAGTATTTTTTTATTAAGCTTTGTTACTCACCCTAGGCGGTGCCGGCCTGGTCAGCGGCACAGAGGTGACTGCAGCCCCGTCCGGCGGCGGCGAGCGCTCGAGGATACCTCGCTCCGCCACCCGGAGCCGCACCTCACTCAACTTCGATAGGAGCTCCAACTTTTGTGTTTCTAACGACGATCTCTGTAACATTTCCTGTGGAACAAAATCATTGTAGCTTTAATAATTTATAAAATTAAGATTATAACTTAAATTAATTGGCGTATCTACCACCGCCTTTCTATCGCCAAACTAAATCGGATTTGCCTTTGCTTGCTTTCCTCTCTCTGTATTTTCAAACGAATAGAAAAGGCAGAGCAATATCGTGCCCTAGCGCGAGCGCGGGTTGGAAACCGCTCCATGAGTTCTTAGCCTCAAAGGTAAGACAGTATTTAGACGACAGACCATCGGGTTACGAATATCTGATCGTCAAAACAAAATTCTTCAATTGAAAGAATGAATGTTATTTTATGTGATCGTCTGTATTAGAATAATAATAGCTATGAAATTAAGTAAACTTTTAAGTCTTGCTTTTCTCTCAGAAAAGCAAGACTGACTGAAAATTCATCAGAGTTCTTATAGTCCGTCCATAGCCAATGAAACGCGGCCTAGCAATTTGAGCTACAAAAACGAACTACCTCCCTATATTTTACCAGTTATCGAAACGATGGGCGAGATAAATCCCATTTTGAACTGCGTGTTGAAAACGACTAGTTGATGATACTACAGTTTAACAACAGGCGAGATAGAGGTCATGTGGGAACCTATCATGGTTAAAATAAAACACGATTACGAAGTCGGAGGCTCAAATATCGCCTGTACCGTTGAATAATTTTCGAAATACAGATCTAGAAATTTGTTATTATAACTGGTCTTAACGGTGAAGGGGAATTATAGTGAAGAAACCGCTTTGTTCCTAGAGCTCCTTTTCAGAGTTGACTTTCTCCTTGTGGGAGGAGAAGGTCCAGAGTCCTAGCAGTGGGAACGTAAAGTGGGCTGCTTTTGATGGCATTCTATAACCGACTGTGACGTCTTTTACCTTGATTGTTTAAACAACACGTAGTCGATCAACACTACTCGTACTAAATTTAAGCTATTCTCGCCAAACACCGCCGCGATTTGGTAAATATTTACCACTATTTCGAATAGGAAAATAAATATTACCCCGAATCCAATGTTACATTTTTCCCGTACTTACTTCTCTATGTCACGTACTAAGCGTTGGCGCGAGTAAAGTGGCACATATTTTCATCGATCAAATATTTCGTAACTCGACAGATAACTGACTATAAATAAACATGGAATTAAAAAAAGCTTTTAGATTGTCTTAACAGAGCATCGGATAAATGTTGTAAACACAGACTTTCACACCCGGGGCCGCGTTTGATGGCGTCTGTCTTTACTTCGGCCGACTTTAACTCGGTGTTTAGACCGTGCGAGCATCTGGCTATCAGAGATTAGTTAATAGGTACAGTCTCACACAGTTAACTACATTTCTTCTTTTTTATAACATAGACACATAGAGTGAAGTAACAGTAAATACAAGCGCCTATAGGTAAGTTACAATGTGAGAAACCTTGAAACTAACAACTAACAGCATAGTGCTACATGCTACGTAGCTATTTGAACATGACGAGTCCAAATAACTGCCTAGCACTAGATATAAGATGATTTGTCTTTTGGTTTACTTGTGATTTCCCAGGTAAAACCGAAACACAGTAATGCTTGCATTTTACTACTTGGCTTTATGATATCCGCAGGAAAATTACGTTTTTTTTTTAAACTGTAATAGGTTCGCACTTGACCACCATCTCGCCTGATGTTAAGCGATGATGAGATCTACGATGGAGCGTGCTTACCTAGAAAAAACCGATTCACTCTCGATTTGAAGACACCAAGATTGTAACCATCATCTTGTGATGAAACATTTAAATAAATACTTCATTTCATCTAAGGTTTAATTTTCACTATATTACTTACACGCTTTCGACTATTACAACCCTTTATTTTGTAGTTGGAACAGTTCCTCTTAGGAACTCTTAGCAGAATCCGCGTGGAGAAGTACCAAACCTTTGCCAGTTATGCTACCGCCAAGCAATAATGTGCAAATGCCATTGTATTCCAGTTTAAAAGGTTCGTTGCCACTAGTTCCATACACAGTTCCATGATGGAACTAATGATAATAATTTACAATATTAGTTCTATTAAAAATGGATTTTGAAATAATGGAACTAGTGTCAATTTTGAGTTGACACTAGTGCCGTTCACAGTTCCATGATGTAACTACTGATATTTTTTACACCAGTATCATCCATTACAGAACTAGATGGCAATGTTTTCAGATAAATTACACGGCGTAGAGATAAATAATCTTAAACCACCGGTGACGAGCGCACTGCAGTGCTAGGTAATGATTTGGACTCTTCCTGTTCTAATAGCTGCGTGATACTGTGATGGAATGGACAGACGTGTTGCCTACCATCAGGCACATTCCCTGCTCGTCCCGTCACGCTATGCTGTTAAAAAATAGAACGTAAAACTGTAAAAGCTGAGAAGGAGATGTACATATTTCTTAAATGCAATTTCCTACACGATCTTACGGCGTGATAATGTGGCCGAGTGTACCTATCAGACGTGCGTAGGAAGGAATGGCTAGGAACGTACGAGTACCAGCGCACGCGCAACCCGCGGTGTAAATGAACTGCGAAATTGGAGCGTTAGAACATTTGATGTTACGTTTATTTTCTTAATGTCTTCGGTTTTCAAATACAGAAAGAATTATTTATTACTAGCGTCCCGTTCCGACTTCACTCGCTATGAAACAAAATGCGACCTTAAATTGAGTCGATTATAAGTTTGCATGTGACCGCTATCTCGCTTGATGTGAAGCGGTGAGGTGGTCTACGTTTGAGTGTGCTTATCTACATAGTTAAAACCACTTTCAAATTGAAGACAGCCAGACAACATCCATCAAATAAAACCCATTCGGGCTACGTATACGTTGTTTAGTTTTAGATGTTCTTACTAATGAAAGTGGATCCAAACCGATGTGTTCGACTCTTTGGTATGTCAACCATGAAATGATGTCACCTTTTCAATGACCGGTGTAAATGCAAATGGTGTAGACCAGCCAATGATTATTATTCGTGATTTCAAGGTTTGACACACAGAAAAAAATACGCATAGTAACGACTTCAATGCCCCCCGACCAAAAAAAGGGGTATTATAAGTTTGACACCTGTGACACCGTAGAGCTCAAACGGATGGGCCGATTAGATGCGTTTTTTTTTTAATTTGAAAGTTAATATCCGTGTGGATGTTCTTAGATATGTTTGGTTAATATCGATTCAAGATGGCCGCCTTCACAAAATGGCGGACAAAATATTTCTTCACAACCTACCTCAATATGGGTATCAAATAAAAGGGCTTGACTAGTATAATACATGATTATAATATATGATTATAAAAAACAAATCCAAGATGGCCGCCAGCACAAGATGGCGAATTATATTTTTTTTTCACTACTACCTCTATATGGGTATCAAACGAAAGGGCTTGACTAGTAGAATACATTGCACTATGACAAATTTCAAATCCAAGATGGCCGCTTCCACAAAATGGCGAAATACATAGTTTTTTTCACAATTCCCTTAATATGGATATCAAATGAAAGGGCTTGACTAGTAGAATGTTGTACAGATAACAAATCGGGTAACCGAGGTAGTCGGGGGTTAATCAAATTTTTAATTTTGTTCTTGTGGTTTAAAACAATCGTTTTGTAGGGCCTTATGCTTAAATAAATCCTTCAATCGTTGCGGTCCTTTAATAAACATCATGTGGTTTAAGATTTTTTCCTTTGTGTTTGCCTGGAAAGGACATGTATGTCGTATGCCAAAGCAACTATAAGCAAAACCCACCACTGACTGGGTCCCAGAGGGTAAAAGCCACCACACTCGCTATGAGGATGGGCTCAAAATTTTGAGCCCATCCTCATATTTAAATATCTATCGTATGCTATTGCATACGATAGATATTTAAACAGTGGAGGGAGGCAAGAGAGGTTTTTGCTCAACATTTGGACAAGATTATTATTCTACAATCCTACTAATATATTACATAATATGCGAAAATTTTGATGTTTGTTGTGCAACGTTGAACAGTTCACTCTAAAATGGAACTTAGATACAATATTACACAGGCAACTCTTTATGTGTATAAAGTGTCTTAAGCCCTAAAGTCTACGCGGACAAAATCGCGTGCAGATGCTATTAACGTAACATAATAAACTTTCCCTACTTTCTTCAACTCTTTCATTGGAACTACGTTTGTAGTAAAGATCTTATGACGTGCAGTTGCGTATCGTGTATTATTATCCCAAAGTTTTACTGACACATAAAACTAATAAGGCTAGCGGAGTACCGTTGCCGGCCATGTGTCGGTGAGGTAACACATTGAATAGGGCGACTGTTTTATTATAAGCAGTGGTGAATCATTATTATTTCGAGCATTCCATTAGGTCCCGTTGTATGCGGATAAGGGGATAGAAACCAGAACGCGATAAAAGCAAAATAAAATCCGACACGAATAGTTTTGGCGGCGCAGCTGAAGGAATAAATTCACAAACACATCAAATCTAAATTGAATGTCGGGAAGATAGTGATTTGGGAAAGAAAATATTCAGCTAATACGACATAGTTTGGATGTTGTGTCTTTGTACGCCGCGAATAGCTGTACGGTCGTTGCTCCACCTTTCATTCTTTCTTAGACTTTATAACAAGACCAGTAGTGTCCCGTGGTTTTACCCGCGTAATATCCATCCGCATTTTTTTAAAGATAAAAAGTAGCCTGTGTTCCAGACAATAGTTTAACTGTGTTTCAAATTTCAACTTGATCTGTTTACTTGTTCCGACATGATTATACACCAAACATCCAGATTTTTTAATATAAATAGGATTATTACAAACTTACGACTTGACAAATTATGATGAAACTTGCATCGTGGTCAGTTGGAAATGACTTTACGTACAGAACCGTAGGTCGTGGTATCGATTACCGATTTACCCAGGATAAATATTTGTGTGATGAATATATTTTTTGTATCTGTTCTCTCTACTATAATTCTCTATATTTGTACTTATTTATCTTTCTCTCTAATATATGTAAATAAGTACAAATATTACTTATTTACAGTTTTATAAAAGCTGTCTAGTGCCCATTTTACAAGCTTTGCTTATTTTGGGTAGCTGTCATGGGCGACTGCTGTGCATAGTCATCATGCAGAGATGAAGTTACGATATAAGTCAGGTAGTTGATGGTGGTTGGAAACATAAACCGAGGACCAGGCTGATTGTGTGGTTCTATTATCGGTCAGACCTTTGTCCACCTGTAGACCAGGACGGGTTGATGATTATGATGAAAATTATGCTTGTTTTAGGGCTAGACAGGATGTGTGGGGAAAGTCACAAATATTTACTATTTATAATATTGCATATTTAAATACATGCAGTCAAAACTGTATATTTACACAAATTCATAGAATACATATCCACCAATCGCACTGGGCCAGCGTGGTGGATTATGGCCTTGACTCTCTCTTTCCGAGAGATGGCCCCGAGTTCCAGCAGTGGGAACATTTAGTGAGCTGTTTGCTTATAGATTACATACGACCAACTCTAAGAAGTAGCGTTTTGTGGTTACCTTTTCTTAATCGATAATAGGGTTGTACTTGACCGCCATCTTGCGTGGTGGTAAGAGCAGATGCGTTCTACGATGGAGCGAGCTTAAGCTTAAAAGAAACCAATTTACCCATCGTGTTTTTAAGAAAATGAGATTGGCAGTCACGCCGTTTACGGCTAATGCCCGGATTACACGAGGCTAGTTTTTTAAGCTAGGGTAGCAAGCTAGGACTTCTAGCTTTGTATATACAGCGCTACGCAACGCTAGTCTTGTCTACACGAAGCTAGAAGTACTAGCTTGCTAGCTTACTTACACTAGTTTGTTATCATACCTTGAAAAACTAGCCTCGTGTAGCTCGGGCATAATAAATGATGCCGATTGAAACGACGCATCAATAAATCGCGAAAATGGGTTGGTAATTATTTGACGCTTGACGGTAACACTTCGTAAACAGCTCTATGTTTATTTACATTGAGAACATTAAAATAAACGTTCATAATATTACGAAAATGTACCATTCACTTATTAAAATTTTGGTCGCAATTTAAATCCGTACCTCAATCCTGGGAGCAGTAAAGTCAAGCGGGCGTTATTAAACCTCAACGAGTGATTTCATTAGGTTAGCTCGTGACTTGACAAGGAGTCGGGACGCGGAGGCGAGGCAGCCCACAATCATGATTATTCAATGGCCCCATTCCTACCATCTGGAACGTGCTGAATGCTAAGCAGTTTACCTTTACCTTTACTATGACGAATAGTGATCAAAGCGAGTCGCCAATCACCAAAGTAATTACTCGACAGCGTGGTAAATTTTCGGATGGGTGACCGCTTCATTTAGCGTCATTCTTTTAATTTAACGCAAATGTAATTGGGCGAGATGCCCCAGCTGATCAATATTTGACTCAAAATGTTGGCCATACATAGGGGGATTCCAGCAAGTTTGATGAGCACGTTTGGACGGGTGGGCAAAATAACTAATCAATAGTTATTTGGCAACTGTTTTTTTTTATTGTCACTTTTATAAATCACCTTGTTGTTTATAATATGCATTGTTATTGATTATTGAGCTATTAAACTATCCGCCCCGTCCTTCGACCGCATAAAAAATGATTATGGCTTTTCTATTGCTCTCACTTCAATTTCAAGCTACAATAAAGAGACAGTTATCAGAACCATTTTACTTAAGCGGTAGACTCCCGATATGTGACCGACCGGCCTGTATTAGAATCCCCAGCTTGGCAACGAATCTACCAGGACGAAGTTAATAATGCTATTACTTTACTCCCTAGCAAACGCTCACGCTATTGTTGGACGTTTTTCTAAGCTTTCTTATCTACTACTGAAGAGTTCGTAGCGTCACAATAAAGTGAGCCGCTCACCTATATCCACGATTATACTTTTAATGTGACAAAGTAACTTTGCTACTCATTCCATACTGATAGAACATTTACATTTACAACATTTACATTTATATGCGGCAGGCGTCTGCTATAAGTTGTGCACAAGTTTGTTTGAAGTAGTGACTCCATCTATGTAGAGCGGTTAAGGCTGTTGCTCATTAGACCCTACCTACTCTAATTAGATTCCAGTGTTCTAATTTTTGTTATGATTTTAACACAATATTTGCTAAAGGTAATTTCGTAAACGAGACCAGTTTTGAAAATGTAAAGATGAAAGAGTACTTAACTAGATTACGTCAAGCAAACATACCTAAGTATCTTTAATATTTGTTTCATTACGACACTGAAATATTATTGAAATTAATTTAATCTTAAACTATTATTTAAATTAAATTAAATTCTTAATTTAATCTTAAACTCTATTTTTTTTTTCTCTTCTTTATAAATTACTTTTTTCAGTTTATTTTGTATAGACTTGAAGGTTATCGAGTTGTAAACACTAACAAAACTATTCAATTCTGGACGTAAACCTGTCCTAATCCTCATCTCATATACGTACTTAGATAGAGAATAGTATATGCAAACACGTATCACATATACACATATCAGTTAGCAACACAGAAACACCGTAACAATACGACACATCGTATTAATATTACAAATGTCAATGTTTGGATGTTTGTTGCTCAATCACGTCGTGATATCAGAACAGATCGGGCTGAAATTTGGACCAGACATAAATTATAGTCTAGAAGAACACATAGCCTACATATTATCCCGAAAAAAAAAATTGGAACGGGTACTACGCGAAAAACCTCGAGGTACTGGTAGTTACAAATAAATACAACTAAATTCACCTTTTGCAATCTCTGATCGGCGTCGTCCAACCTTTGCCGCGTGTCAAGCAGTGCCCGTTCTAAGTCAGCCATCTTCTCACTCTGCGCTGCGATCTGCTCTGATAGCACCTGGACTTGCAGCTGCAGACTTTCTTTGTCTGCTTCGAGTCTCCGTACCCTTTCTTCGGCATCGTTCTGTGAAAATTATAGTACCAGTGAAACGCTGAAACTTTTTTTTTTACTGGTTAAAACTTCACGCAACGTTAGTAAAAGAAAGGAAAACAGTACCCCTAGAGGACGTGAAAGGATTACTTTAAAAGATTATGCTAACTTAACGAAAAAATCCTATTGACATCACGTGACATTTAGGTACTTTTTAGCTATGTATTCATACTAGGGTCACAGATCTATAATGTGTTCTTATTTTCTGTTTAGTATGTCTATTTGTAGTCACGCATGGAATTAAATATGTATGTAGAATAGAAGATAGCGCTACCTATAACTCTTCTGGCATATTTTACGTAGCAGGAATAAAATTTTATAAACCGAATTGTGTGGGCTACCCTTTTTGGAAATATGTATGTTGTCATAATCAGGCAATATATCTCAAAGAAACTACGCGCAAGGCTTAAAATTACGTTTGCCTACAAGAAGACTATTCGTTTGATTTTTTATGGTATGAGGGATACTATACTTTATTTACGTATAACGAGTTTTATGTACAGTGCAATAAATAAGGAAGAGAATACTCCAATAAAATATAATAGATGACCTTTACGGAACCTAGGTACTGATATTTATGAGTTTATCAAATTCTTTATAATTGCAAAATCGTTGCGCTTATAAGTGGAAGATAAATATGTGTTTCAATGATAATATGTGTTTGAAATATCTATATATCACTTATAAGCACTTATGACGAAGCATTAACTTTTAAATTTATTTTCAAAATTAACCAGTGACCGGTTTCACAAATAACAAATTGTCCATGAAAATACATACATATACACTAGTGTGTATTTGAATTCTTAAATAATCCTTTTTTGCAAAGACAAGAGTCGTAAATGGCGTGACTTCGCTAATTTTGGTGTCATAAAGATTTTTCGGCAGTATCTTATTATTTGTCTTCGTTTCGTACGATGTTATGAATGAAATTGGTATTTATGGACTCCATTACTTTGATTGAGATAAATGTTTACCAAGGTCGTCGTGATGTATATAGTTATTTATTACCCTATTAAAATGTAATATCTTTTAGAAGTTTATTAAACGCATTACTAAACCACATCCAACAAATATTTCGAAATAAAAATCAACGTTAAACGGCAAACTTTTCAACAACCCATGATTTAGAACGCATTAGTAAAAGCACCGATCAAAAACAGCAACACGATCTAAGTACGTCGTAGATCATAAATATTATCACACAACAGCTGAAATAAAAACAACCACTGGTATCGTTTTAACAAAATGTTTGGATAGCAGTCACTTGAAACATTTAATTACCGATGTTTACTTGGGTTTAGTACTAGGGTAGGGTTTTGGTCACGCATTGGCATTAAAATAGGTCCAGACGATGATGAGCAGAGCAGACAAGACATAGGAATGAAGTGTCCATTCCATTGAAATAGATGGCAGGGTGTTCAGTGGAGCCGAGTGCAGATCCTACCTTGTGTCTATCGGAGCGGGGCGCGGGCGCCGGGGGGAGCGAGGGGTGCGAGGGCCAGGAGCGGTCGTGCATGCAGCACGGCGGCGGCGGGGGCGGCCCGTGGCACCAGCACACCGGCGGCCACCACCCGCCCTCCGGCCAACGGAAGTGCTCATACGAGTTCCAACGTCGCTGCAGCTCCGGCGGAGTATCCTCATTCCGCGACCGCCTGGTACGCGGCGACGCCCGAACACTAGACTGCACGCTAGACGGATGCTGCGGCGGCTTAGACGACAGAGAGGACCTAGTTTTCCGGTCGCGGTCGCTCCGGTCGGACGGCCGCCGGCGTCGGTCCAGGCTCGCTGCCGAAAACTCCTCTGTCCTATCCATCGGCGTCGGCTCCCCGATGTCCTCTTCGTCGTCGACTATGTTGCCGGTCGGCATCCATTTGAAACCGTCGTCGCGCCGGGTCGAGTTGTCAAGCCGCCGGCTCGGCGTCAGAGTGCGGTAGTCGTTCTCCCGCGGTTCATATCCACGCTCATCCGATTCTTCGGTCGAGGAGCTGGACTCACTCCCGGAGGAGTTGACGCGGTTTGCGGCGACCGCGCCTTCGGACCACGCCGTACACTTCACCGTGGCTTCATCGGGACTGTCCGAGTCGCCGCCTGTTACGAGAGAATCGAGTGTGAGAGCGCGCTACAGTTGCGAGAGCGTCACGTTCGGCGCGGACTCACCCATCGGCGAGTAGAGGTAGGAGCGCACGGCGGGGTGTGCGTAGCCCGCCGCCGTCCGCCCCTGCTGCTCCTCGTCGAGGGGCTCCGTCAGGTACTCGCAGTCGGACATGAGGCTCTGCAAGCGCGACACTGCGCGACAAGCTCTCGGTACGAGTCACCTACGTGTCGCTATTTACAGTTTGGCTTTGTTCCAGAATTACGCTACGTCAGTGACTCGTCCGCGAACGCAAATTACGTACTCTCGTGAGGGGGGCGGTTCCTCGCTCGACTGCACGGAGGCAGAGTCGCGCTCGGAGGCTTCGGACGCCGTGGACAAGGGACGCTCGCTGTAGGCGGAGGCGCGGCGCGCCCGCTCCTCGTCGAAGGTCTCCTCCCGTATAGTGGGCACGGTTCTGTTCTGCACGGAAGACGCGCGCACTTTGGGCGGACGCGGCTTGTCGTCGCCACCGGCGCGGTGGTTCAGCGCCGCGATGGTGGCGGCTACGAGTGAGCCCCCGCGGCTGTGTTCGCGCATGTTTTCGTTCAGAATGAGCTAAGCTCGCACGATTAGGGCCGACGCCCGCGCCCGGAAATAGATCGTGGTATATGCGCCCGATGCATTCCGGACACCCTTCCCGCTTTGATGTAATAGTGAAGCGGGGTTTAAAAAAAGCTCATCACGTAAACATACCCATTCCTCCGTACTTCGTATGCGTAGTGAGAAATGGTCGAGTTAATGACATCACAAACGGTTTGTTTATTGTTAGGCACACGTAATGAATGAAATACGGTGGCGTGCGGTGCGAGGCACTCGGGCGCGCGCACTCACCGGCAGCGGCGGCGCGTTCACGCCCTCGTACAGGGAGCGCCGCGGCCGCCCCCACCCGCCGGACTCATCACACACGAGCGCCTTCTCCGAGTAAAACTCATTATCCCGGCTCCAAGAGTACGCGACCCTCAGATTGTCTGATATAATAGCGCATGGCTCGATGAAATTAGGATTGTAGGGCAGCTGAGGCGGGTAGAAGGGGGGCGCGCTCGGTTCGCTCGGCTCGAATTCGTTAGATCCTCTTTTAGGACCTAAGCAATTCATCTTCAATGTCTTGAAGATATATTACTGTTTACTTGCTTTAATTTAACATCGTTGAAAGTGCCTGAAAAGAAAGTATACCACTCACAAACGCGATTCCAATTCCTACAGCTCATTCATCTGAATAAGGAAATATTTATGGGTTATTTTTGTACAGGTTATAGCCGGCAGATGATGTAGAAAGTCATATTCGATAAAGTCCCCAAAGATTCGGAAATAGCCGACAGCTGTTCCGTCGAGAATATCCGCTGGAGAGACGGTTAACGCTCAACAAAGTGTGGGGGAGCAGTGAGCACGTGTCGGATCTTTCTAAAAATAGTGCCGAATCCTTAGACAATAGGCGTTTAAGAAAGGCTCAGAAGTTTTGCATATAGCGATGCAACAGGCAGAGCTATGGTAGATTCACTACGTGAACCAACATCAAGTGACAGTAGTGAGATGTTAGATACAAAAAAATCTTTGTTTATTGATTATTTTAAACCAGTGTTTATTGATTTTGCTGTTTATTTTATTTACGTCTAATATATTCTTATTCATATTGTTTATTTTCCCTGGTGTTTCTAAATAATATTCTTGACAATAAGTTTATTTAAATATATTATTAAATTATTATTATTTTAATCTCCTGCGTAAGAAGGTATTCTTTGAAGAAGAACAAAATTTAAAAATTGGATTAACCCCCGACTACCTCATATTTGTTATCTGTACAACATTCTACTAGTCAAGCCCTTTCATTTGATACCCATATTCATGGAGTTGTGAAAACAGAAACGTATTACGCCATTTTGTGGAAGCGGCCATCTTGGATTTGAAATTTGTCATAGTGCAATGTATTTTACTAGTCAAGCCCTTTGATTTGATACCCATATTGGTAGGTAGGTTGTGAAAAAATATTTTGTCCGCCATTTTCTGGCGGCGGCCATCTTGAATCGATATTAAACAAACATAGCTAAGAACATCCGCACGAATATTAACTTTCAAATAAAAAAACCGCATTGAAATCGGCCCATCCGTTTGAGCTCTACGGTGCCACAGACAGACATACACACAGGCAGACAGGCAGACATCGACGTCAAACTTATAACACCCCTTTTTTTGGTCGGGGGTTAAAAACAGGTCGTCTTAGATATCAAAATACCATTTACTGAGCCTGATATTTTAATTTAATGTGTTTGTGGTATAATTACTATTATCAAATTTTTAAAGCTAAAACCTATGGCGTTCTTTTGTCATAAGCATTGAACCTATATTTTATTTAAGCTTATGTATGTGTACTTTACATCACTTTAACGAAAACACGTAAAGAGCTGAGTTCATTAACTTGCAAACATACCCAGTAAAAACCTGCTATTTCAGCTGTATCATTTAGTTTCTATTTCAGTTAAGCGCCAAGAATGATAATAATGACACGATATGAGCAAAACTGTATTTACCGCATGATCGGAGAACGGTATAATTGCAACTGGCATCTGGTATACTCCATATTCATAAATCAGTAATGCTACACCGTGAGTGTTTTATTGATGGTCATTATCATCAATTATTTACGAGTACGTTAGACAGATAGTTAGTTAAACTCTTTAGTGCACGAAAATTATAAAAAACTAGCGGCCCGCCCCGGCTTCGCCCGTGGTACATATATATAACCTACATCATTCATGGATTACGTACATATGAAAGAACGGTGAATGATTTTTTTAAATCGGTCCGATAGTTCCCGAGATTACCGTGTACTAACTATATTTATGCTATAGACTACTTTTGATCCCCAAATTATCGTGCTGTTTACTGGGTCAGAAGTGACACCTGTAGACAACTGGCGGGGATGACTAATTAAATGACGATTGATCAGTTTTCGACCGGAGAGGAAAAATGATTAAATTACTAAAATGGCTATTAAAAAATAAGGGTTGATCGTAGAATGGTAAAAATTGAGCATTGTATGTATTTTTGTATGTTGTATCATAAAATAATATAAATTAAAAATTTTGTCTAAAAAATAAAATAAAAAATTTAGGGGTGGACTACCCCTAACATTTAGGGGGATGAAAAATAGATGTTGGCCGATTCTCATAGATACCAGATAAGTACAAAAAAAATCATCAAAATCGGTCAAGCCGTTTCGGAGGAGTATGGCAACAAAAACTGTGACACGAGAATTTTATATATTAGACTAGCGACCCGCCCCGGCTTCGCCCGTGGTACATATATAACCTACAGCATTCAAGGATTACGTCCATATGAAAGAACGGTCAACGATTTTTTTAAATCGATCCAGTTGTTCCCGAGATTAGCGTGTTCAAACTATATATATGCTATAGGCTACTTTTGATCCCCAAATTATCGTGCTGTTTACTGGGTCAGAAGTGACACCTGTATGCAACTGGCGGGGATAACTAATTAAATGACGATTGATCAGTTATCGACCGGGGATGAAAAATGATTAAATTACTAAAATGGCTATTAAAAATAGGGGTTGATCGTAGAAAGGTGAAAATTGAGGATTGTATGTATTTTGTATGTTGTATCAAAAAAAAAAAAAAATTGTCTAAAAATAAAAATAAAATTTAGGGGTGGACTACCCCTAACATTTAGGGGGATGAAAAATAGATGTTGGCCGATTCTCATAGATACCGGATAAGTACAAAAAAATTCATCAAAATCGGTCAAGCCGTTTCGGAGGAGTATGGCAACAAAAACTGTGACACGAGAATTTTATATATTATGGCTATTAAAAATAGGGGTTGATCGTAGAAAGGTGAAAATTGAGGATTGTATGTATTTTTGTATGTTGTATCATACAAAAAAAAAAAAAAAATTTTGTCTAAAAAATTAAAAATAAAATTTAGGGGTGGACTACCCCTAACATTTAGGGGGATGAAAAATAGATGTTGGCCGATTCTCATAGATACCGGATAAGTACAAAAAATTCATCAAAATCGGTCAAGCCGTTTCGGAGGAGTATGGCAACAAAAACTGTGACACGAGAATTTTATATATTAGATAAAGAATAACTTGAGTTGCTAAGAGCGATCTCTTCCACACAAGTGTATGATAAAAAAGTAGATATGCATATGGAAAATAAGTCACTACGCAATGCTTTTTCTTTTGGAAGTTTTTATTTAGTCTTGTTCGATTCCTCGAATTTATCACTATGTTCTTAGAGTTCGGACGTTTTGGGATTAATTCTCTTAGCTTAAGGTAGCAGTTCGTCCGGAGACCGCGACAGGCACTTGACACTATGGAATTGTATGGGCGCCATTTTGCGCCGAGACCGCGACACGAGACCGAGACACGTGTCGCGAGACATGTGTTGCGGTCTTGGCGCGAACTGGCGACCATACAATTCCATAGTGTCAAGTTCCTGTCGCGGTCTCCGGTCGCGGTCTTCTGTCGTGGTGGAACCGCTACATTTAGAGATCATTACAAACAATCCAAAACCGAAACCAATTTATGAATAATGTGTGTTATTACAGTAAACACTAAAGCTAATGCTTTAATAAATAATCGAATAAAATGAAATAATTCTCAGTATTAAATGATGTAAACCATTTATTAGGGTTTATAATGTACGACGCCGCTGTAGCGTCCGCGGAGAAGACAAATAATTGGTAAAACAATTCTCAGGAGAGTAATATCCGCGTTGTTTTTAACCGACTTCAAAAAAGGAGGTTTCTCAATTCGACCGTATGTATGTTTTTTTTTTGTGTGTGTTCGCGGATAACTTCGTCGTTTTTGAACCGATTTTGATGATTCTTTTTTTGTTGTAAAGGAGGTATTCCCAGGGTGGTACCACGGTAAGGAAACCAGGATCTGATGATGGCATCTTAGAGAAATCGAGGATAACTTTCGAAAATTGTAAAGATGACTAGTACGTTACTTAAGTTTTTGCTTGAGCATTTTAAATTTAAAGATGGTCTGAAGTCGATCTGATGAGGGAGCGGGAAGACGGTCGAGGGAACTCCTCGACGGTACATAGTAGTTACCTTGTGTTTGGGCTCGATGAATTTGTATTGATGAGAACTTTTTACATAGATGGGTTGTGACTGTCATTAGTGTTTCTGATGATGAAGACAAAAGACTGTCAAGGGAATTTCTTAACGGCTTACAGGAACTACCCAGTGTTTGGGTTTAATTCATGTATTGAGATCCTTCAGCCGTGGGG
This sequence comes from Ectropis grisescens, assembly GCA_017562165.1. Classification (NCBI taxonomy): domain Eukaryota; kingdom Metazoa; phylum Arthropoda; class Insecta; order Lepidoptera; family Geometridae; genus Ectropis; species Ectropis grisescens. Next base: position 9,849,846 of record CM029779.1, on the reverse strand, counting down.
AAGGTCTATGTCAAGCAGTGGACTAATATAGGCTGATGATTATGATGCTGGATAGTGATAAAAATTTTGCACCCTCGCAATGTGTTTTTTTCTTAACTCCCTCAATAATGGTAGGTACCAAAACAAGAACTTGACGAGTAGAATAATATTCACTATGATAACATTTAAATCGACGATGGTTAGTGTACACAGACCTGTAATGGCGCTCAAAACCCATATGGGTTTGTTGTTTTGGTACCTACCATTATTGAGGGAGTTAAGAAAAAAACACATAATTCATCACTTTGTCATCATCCATCTTGCCATCTTGGATTTAAAACGTATCACATTGTAAAGTATTGCACTAGTCAAGCCCGTTCCTTTGTATGCCCGTGCCTGTACCCGCAAAGAGACAAAGTGAAAACGAGTCAGAGAGAAAAGAGACAGAGAGGCTGTGAGACAGAGAAACAGAGGGTCAGGGAGACGAGATAGAGGGACATACAGATACACAGAAACACAGAGACAAGAAGACAGAGTAACTGAGGCTCGGACCGAGACGGAGACACGGCGATACGTCAAGTTCGAAGTGTCTGTGCCTCTAATTACCCGCCGTTTTTGCATCAAAATTCAAAAATAATACCAAACCTAACCTAGTTCTCAGATATTCTCAGGAATGACTGAACCGATTTCAGTCATTCTTTCACGTTGGATATGTACGGGATCCCGCTGAGTGCTACCACGTAGTACCACGGGCAAAGGCGGGGTGGTCATCTAGTATGAACATAAAAGTACATTTTGTCTGGATGACATATTTGTCGATTTCACAAAGTTATTAAATTCGACCCTGTAACACGAAATCGTGTAAATGCATCAATGAAAACTTGTTTAGCACTAAAAAGGGTAAAATAAACTATTTTTAACAAAAAATTAAACCGACTTCAACACCACAAATAGGCACTCAAAAGCGAAAAATAATGTAATATAGGTAATTATTATAACCGCTACTCACTCATCTATATGAAGTCGGTGCCAGCCAAGTCTATAACAGGTAGTAGATAGATACTACTTACCTATGCCTACTTACTATCTCGTACATAGTATATCTACTAGCTTTTTAATTTTTAACTAGACTGGCACCGACTTCATATGGATGAGTGAGTAGCGGTTATAATAATTACCTATATTACATTACTTTTCGCTTTTGAGTGCCTATTTGTGGTGTTGAAGTCGGTTTAATTTTTTGTTAAAAATAGTTTATTATCAAACGAATTAATCAAAAGGATAAAACGGATACAAGAGTTTTAGGTACTTAAACGAAAACAGACAGCTTTATCGAACGAGGAGATAGCAAAAGTGTTCAGCAACCAAGGAATTAGTAGAAAAAACCCCGTCGCATGTGCACGAAGAAAATAAACCACAATATAGCTTAGGCCTGAAGTTGACAGCGAGTGACTACCGGCTGCCGCCTAGACGCAACTTTGTTGCTTTTACTCACTTACGTAGTGAATCGATTTGTCTAGCTTGTTCAAAACAGATTACTGAAATAGAAACAGAAAACTGTCGTATTTTAGCTACAAACTTATATTTTTTTTTAAACATTAACACAAACATTAAAGATCTAGGACATCGATAATCAGTAGGTACTATATTGCCTTTAATACCAATATAGCAGAAATGGGACATATTACGAGTATTTAAAAAATAACAATGAGTATGCAAGAAAAATCTTATTACACTAAAAATAATAGAAAAACTAGAAGAACTTCAAAAAGTTAAAACTACAATGAATTGGATTTTTGTCAAACTTCTACGTCTTGACAATGGTAAGGAATTTCTCAAATATTAAAAATACCTCTATAATGCCAATATCTATAATAAACCATGAACACAATGATTTTGTTTAGAAGATGTCGAACACTGCAAAAGAACACAATATGTCACTTACTTGTGAATGGAAACAGCTTTCAGCTAATTATATCTACCACTGGAGAGAAGCTATTATCGAGTCTTGTAGTAAGTTGTACTTTATAACACTTGTTTGTAGAGACAAAAGCACCTGTACTCGCTTTACGAGTAAAAGTTACTAACTGCTAGAGAATTAGTCACATCGCGCGTCGCTTCAGAGTGGACTATTAGTGGAACAAGAAAATCCACTCGAGTAAAAACAAAGCGGACACAATTATATATAACTGTTGCGCTGTATTTATAGCCGGATTAAAAACTCTAGTGTAAGCCACAAAAGAATGTATTACTGAAAGAGAGAAACTCATCAGGCGGAATGTGAATTGCTTGTGATACTAAGGGCTCGTCAAAGTAATAGTCCCGCAGAACAATACAAACTTTTTACGGAAATAAACATTTTTTTTTTTCGTAATACAAGTATACTGTGCAAAACCCCACCGGGTCGACACCCTACGGACTCGGTGGGCGGCAAATGGACTCCGGACGGGAGGGACCAATAATAATTATACCTAACTTGTTAACAATAATAATACAAAGCTCTATTTAATTATGGCCTGTTAAAACGGGGAAGCCATAACGTTCCGACACGATAATGTAGGTTACATTTTATTTACGGAAAGAATAAAGATTTCGTAAGACACATTGTTAGCACAGCATCAGAATATGTATAAAACTATTTTAACAACGGAAACTGAATAACGTTTGATGTAGCAAAATCGCATTAACCCACTTATACCGCAGAAGAGAGAACAAAGCGAGAGCAAAGTACGTAACTAAGTATTCCGTGGTTTTAATAAGAGTGATCGATCTTTCAATCGGCCTCGTTTGTGGGTTTGTGGTGTAAGACGTTATTTCTTTATTAAAAAAGTTGTACAAATTGACTTCTCTCCCTAACAATAAGTAGCAAAGTTCCTTAAGAGCCGTCATACCTTCACAGCCACTTAACAATGACACCCTTTACTTTCAGTATTGAGTTTCATCTTCTTTGAGAATTCTTGTGCTTTTTAATTACATTACTAAAAACCGTCTTTCAGAAGTGGGCTAATAATTTTACGTGGAAAATGTTTTATAGCATTCTCATAAAGCCCGTCCCGTTTCTGTTATTAAAAGTTACTGGTAACGTTCTGTTGTAAGAAAATAGGCACAATTGATTCCGAGAGAACACAAGAACACATAGAAATGCGCAGTTATATTACTTTGTCATCAAATTTGGAGGCTCTCGCAAACTTTGGAGGCCCTTTCGATTTCGCCGTTCCCATTACGTTACCATTCAATTAACAAGACAAAAGAAACCTCACAGTATTGTAATAGAAAATGGACGGATCTGTAGACAAACCAAGGGAACTGTTTGTTAAGTGTGATCCTAAGCAAACAGAGATTGACTTAGGTGTCGATAGCAGACAATATACGATTATGTAACGAAACTTGTATGAAATAACGACCTTAAGAAACCGGAAATTACTCCTAGGTCCTAGGTATCATAATAGATCCATGAATCTCACTTGCTAAGATGACGGAAATAGCATAAGCCTAATAGACAATCGTTAAGCGATTTCTTCCGCGAGCGAGCACTAATTAGATGATTTTTAGTTAATGAACGGGTTACTCGTCTATTAATTAAAAAATGTGATACAACCAGATTAGTGTTCATAGTTTGATAAGATTTCATATTCTTAAATGACTGTAAAATATAAAAGACTAGACAATAGAGATTTCTCTAACTACCGGGCAAAAACCAACAAATAATAATTCACAAGCGACCTACAAAACAACAGTATAGCAACAATGAACGGACCGCGCTGTGGCGTCCTGAATTTTAAATTACTCTTTGCACAAGCGAATCGCTGAGCCAGCATGCAAACACGGCAGATGTCGATGTTCACATACACATTATTCAGTCTTCGCGTTGCCAAAGTATGGAAATTCAATACACCAGGTTTTTTTTATCACCGCCATGTTTAAAAGGTTCAATAAAATTCACAACATACGTACGACATTACCTGAGATATTAGGCGATATTTTCAGAAATACTTGATGCGCCCACGTGACTAGGCACAACAGAAAATTTGCTGACCACGATGAGAACTTCGTACTACGACTGACTTTACTCCCTTGTCGAAGAATATAAGACCAACAAAAGATACACAAAGATGATACACATTTTAATCTACGAAATAAATACTACTTTTAGGAAGGTTGACATCCTAGCCCTATTAAGTGGGGTATCTAGACAGCGAGATACGGCATTTATGGTTGAAACTGTTTCATTTTAATATCACAACATTTTAATGTATCCGTTATGCTTTTCGATTTAATTAACGTGTCAATAAAATCGACTGCCAACTCAGCGCGGGCCATTTAAACTTGCAATTTAATTTAAGAGAGCAAAATTCTCCAGAAATTCTCTGGCTGTGCCCCCGAACAACGGACTTCGAGCTTCAAATATTGACTCTACAGACTAGCTCGATGAAATCGGACTTTAACTGTGTTGAAATAAGAAACCGTTGAGTTTGAAAAAAGTTTTAGTTTAACTTGCCAGACGGGCGCAATGTTGTAAATTCATGGCGCTTAAAAACTACTGCTCCAATATTACCGTACCGTGTTTGCGTACCTATACGTTAAAACAAGCACAGGAGAACTCGACATTCAATTACTTCGAGGATATTTTTATATTGGATGCGGAAATAGAACACGTATTCCGCGAGTTAAATATCGATATGCAATAACAATTCACATTCGATTTCTTTCTGAATCGTCGGATTGGTTCGATCCAGGGCAGCCGCATGTTGTGCAAACACGGATTTATTTCTACGGACATGTTTACGCTCAACCTGTAGATTTGTCGAATTTGGTATTAGAATATCGGAACTTTCATGTTTTTTTTTCACAAAGACAATTTCGTCTACTTGTGGCAAAATATTTTTAGGAACAAAATACGTACGACCTCTGGCGAAAAAACGTAACCTCTAAAATCTTTTCAGTCAACAGTAGAGGGGTCACTTCAATCAGATAAGTTGAAAGTTTCAGGAAAATCACGAAACATTTTATCTGATTCGCGGAGTTTCCATCAAAGGTCACCTTATTCAATAATGCCATTCAATTATGAATCATTCGAGTGGAAGGTATGTCGAGGAAATTCTTGAGAGGAAATGGGTGGCAGGGAACGGAAGCGCCTACTGCCAGCCTGTCTCGTTGATGAGGCCACAGCCAGGGAGCGCGCAAAAATGACCTTTAGCTGAGAGATACTTTACTTTAACTATCGCCTCTTTCAATTTTTTTATCACTGTACAACTCGCGAATCCCTCTTTAAAGGCGCTTGTAGTGGTTCTTTTTCGCAGAATGTGTTTTAGAAAGTTTTAATGAAATTTCCATGTCCTTTATATTCTTCTTTCGATGTCATATAACCTTCCAAAATTACAAAGAAAAAGTAATGACAAAATGCAAGAGTAATTTTTGCGGTATGTAGTATAAAGAGAACTAAGAACATAGAACAGAATAGAATATTATTAATATTAAGTCTAAGACATAGAACAACAAGCAAATTTTTCAAGCCTTGCCATCGTCGTTTTCATCTGATTTATTTTGAGTAAACCTAACCAATCACCCCTTCTTTTTCTAGACAATTTATTTCAATAAGAAGTATACTATATACATATAGATTAACGTAGTTCAATTTCCAGCACAAGCTTCGCTTTGATTGATTCATGCCATTGGCAGCATATCCTGCATATCGCAATTCATAGAGGCGAGAGCATCGGATGCCGCTCAACGGGATTGCGGTCCGATGACTGCCGACTGTCCGATATTATACTGCCATTGCTGGCTAGCAAAGCGAAATGAAACCAAAGGGTATTGCGCCAATTATCATAACTTCTCGAATATTGCTGACTGATCACACTAATGATACAAATGCGAAAGAAACGGACATACAGACGAATCTATAAGGGTCCCGTATTTTGTTATTTGGCTACGGAACCCTAAAAATGGATCATCCAAATGTATGTACGTGTACTTTTGAATGACTGCACCGAATTGGATAATTATTATTTTGTTTTAGTATGTGTGTTTTTTTTTCATTGTCATTTGTCAATTGTCAGGACAAAGCTTGTATCGAAGAAAATTCTCGGTCTAGTGTAAATTAATTACAGTTGCAAAAAAGGACACCTGGTAATACCCAAAGACAAATAGATAAAACACACAAATGAAGATCCTGAAGAGAATTTAACTCAGTGCATGATTAATGAGACCTCGCATTTCTTAGAGAAGTTACTATGAAAATTAACTCTGAGACGCTTGGAGACTTCAAAGTTTTAAGCTTCTAACAAATTGAGAATTATTATTGTAACGGGCAGCGTAATTTTGCGACTTTTTTGGCGGAAAGAATAATTAAAATTGTAAAATTGGTTAAGGCCAGGTAATTCTGTCAAAGTAGGCATTTAATGCTGTCTTGTACTCGCGACCGTTCTGACGCGCGGAATCGGTGCCACAGTGCAGAAATAAGATTAAAATATTGGACTATGTAATTTAAACTCATTTTTGTTCAAGATTTGTTTATACTAGTGATAAAGTTTTGTTGCTATATAAATGAAGAAATATTAAATTCATCTATACTCGTAGGTACGAGTATACATAACTGAACCTTTTCTTTTTTGGTCACACTATAAGTTGAGACCGGCTTTTCCAATTTCATGCATCTTTTTAAAATGTTTCCTAATATATCAAGTTCGTCAAAAATTAAATAAAATGTGCTGAAACGTAGTGAAAGGCCAGTAAAATAGACGGTTTTTTGTTCAACTTTGCACTAAATTTCTAATCCATTTTTTTTGTATGAGGTAAAGATCACTTACTGAGCATACAATTACAAAATGCTCACAGATCCAGGTAGAGCTTCAAACGCCAATTGAAAAAAAAAACTGTTTTAGCCGATATTTTGGAAACTATAATATATTATGACAACAATTGTACAAAATATTTTTTTTTGCATCTTTTATTGCTAGTATACTTTTTTTGTAAAACTTACCGTTTACTATGTATAGCTCATTTAATGATACGGTTGCGATGATGTCGATGATAGTGGATGAAAATGATGCGGTCTACGATGGAACTTGCTTCTCTAATAGAAACATGGTGTACCTCTTAACCCCAAGGTTCAAACCATCGACAAAAACCCACTCTGGCAATGCGTTTCACAGCTTAGTTGTTCTTATTACAAAATGGAGACCAAACTCTTCGTTCAACTCTTCAATCATGATGATGAACGGTGCTGTTTTTTCGAGCAACAAACAATATGATAGAATAACTTTAATTTGAAAACCCGGACTACAAAAAAAATCTACATTTAAAAAATATTACCTACTATCTAAGGACACTTTGGCGAATGAGACTAGTCTTACAATATCTTAGTTACCAAAATCCATCCAGCCGTTTGGAAGATACGTGGAAATAAACGTTTTACAAACATAAAAGATACGCGCGAAAAACATGACCCTTCTTCCTATTCGGGTAAAAAAGGAAATGTTTATGCTACTGGGAACAGAATTCACATCTTATTTTTTTGGCTTGTAGCCAAATTTCAAAATATGGGACCCTAAATACGTTATGTCTGTCCATCCGTATGTCACGGCCACTTTTCTGCGAAACTATAAGAATTATACTATTAAAACTTGGTAATTACATGTATTTTATGAACCATATTAACATTTCCATACAAAAAAAAAAGAAAAAACAATAAATTTTGGTGGTGTCAGAAACTTGGAACTGCAACTCAAAAAAAAAAAACTATCAAAACCATTCGTGTATCTATGGATAGGTGTTCAAAAATTGTATTGAAGTTTCTAACATTTTTTTTTTTCTAAACTGAATAGTATGTGCAAAACTCTCTTCCAAAGTGATAAAATGTATATGTGAGGACTTTTCTTTCAAGTACTAAGTACCTTACTACCAAAGAATTTACCTAACGGGCATATAAATGCAAGTTTCATCATTCCAATTAGGAGATTTACGCAGGGGATTTCTCCCCTTTCATTATTTCCTTATCCCGATCTCTGATTTCACGGACGAATATTTTACCGATACTTATCTATTTTCCATTGCATCCGGATTGGATTTTTTACTGATGTGGTATCGACGTCAGTTTTTTGAGACTCCCCTATTGGCCTACAACATAAAGTAAACAGCGTACTAATTAGTATCAGCGTCTATTTGCAATTCCAATGAAAACGGTATCACAAATCATGATCATAGCGTGCTTCACTAGTAATACCTACTGAGATTGTTATACTGTGACACTATGATCGTAATATTTAAAATTTATTGGTTGTCAAAATTGCAAAATCAAGCACAGGCCCGTCGTCCGTGAGCGCCGAAACGCGACTGATCAGGCCTACCGAACGGCGCGCTATATATATGGTAGATATTAAAACATAGTGAATAACTGATACTTTTTATCAAGTCAAACTCTGCGAATGCATCTATAACTTTTTAGTGGCTTTCGTTGAGTATAAAAATTTAGTTAAAATATTCATTAGTTTAGTCATAAACTTGAAAAAACCTTTTGAAAAGGGGTAACTTTGGGATTTTTTTCTATCAAGTAAAATTCATTAAATCGTGTTATTGACTGCGAATTGCACTAGGTTATATCCTTAACTAATACATATATTTTTTTCAGAGTTTAATACACTATTTTAAAGGTCTTAAAGTTGTTTTAAAAATTCAAAATTACGGCCCACACGCCCTTAATCTCTTTTATGGGGTTTTTACCCCATAAAAGTGATTAACCAATTTTACCTACGTATTTCCGATTACGGTTTCGTCGTTTCATCCCCCCTGGAATGACTTCCGGCTACTTACTAAAACTGATATGTTAACACTTAAGTAGTCTAGTAAGTTACGGCTGGTCTAGTCGGGATAACGGTGACTACCGATACAGAGCCTGGTGGTTCGATTACAGACAGACTAGAGTTACATGTTTTCACTGTTATCGGCAGTCCCTATGACTGCCAATTTTATTAACCCGTTCTGTACAGAATCCTAAACACAGGAACAAAATGTTTGGTATTCCGAAAACTAGTCATTGTCCCAGCTTTAAATATAAGGTATGTAATTCAGACGATGGAATGTCCAGTGAAGCTAAATCCACGCGAGATATTCGTAATATTGCCGTTGCAATAACTAGGCAAGTTTCAGGTGGGACCTAGAGGGGGAAAATTCTAATTAGTGCTAATGGAACGCGTTACTCAGGCTTGAAACTAGGCTGTGGCGTGTAAAATTAATTTTATGAACTGCTTGCTGTCATCCGGCGACAGCAGATTTTCAGGGAAAACTATTTGGTCTTTGTAATTTGTACGAATATATTTCAACAAATATTTTAAGAGGTTGCACACTAAGAGTATTATTAAGAAAAATAAGTGTCCACTCTCCACACGGGTCTTTCACAAGAGTCAAAACAAGCCTTTTATTTTTTGAAGACTATAATGGATGAAAGAAATAAGATCGCCAAACACAACGGGGCGTTTTCAGCGTGATGGATATGGGTGATAGATAGGTGAAAATATATGTCATATTTATGAAATTTAACAGTAACGCCACCTGTGGCGCAATTCACTATTTCTGAAAGGTTTATGCACTCCACTGATGTTTTGTCCTTTATTTTAACTCATAACTCGTAGTAATAACTCATAACTCGTAGTAATAACTCATAACTCGTAGTAATAACTCATAACTCATAGTCGGAAATCAGAATTTACAGAATTGCTTGTTTTCTGTTAATTTAAGAGAAAAACAAGCTAAAGATCTAAGTAATGATCGAAAATGATATTAAGCGTTGCTAGGATTTTAAGTATGGTTGATGATGAATTCATTTTGAAAAATTTGGTATTGAGATATTGGGCCCGTTACGAAAAGGAGCTCATCTCATTTCCAAACCCCTTTCCGACCGCTTGCACGACGCGACGCGTGACCAAAATGCTGGCGTTTAATTGGTTCAACGTATACATTGCCATTCAGGTAATGCCACCAGCATGCTAGGCACTCTTCCGGCTGGTAGTGGGCTTGATCATCTTGATTATCTTTAGATCTCCATTGGTCTAGGGATGATTATGATATGTTTCGTGTAAGTAGTCAGATGTTTATGTTTATTATGTTAGTCGTATTATAATTTAGTACTGTTATACGTATACTCAAACTGTGTGTATGTCATCCCCACCAGAGTTTCTCCCTATTTAGTCTGTGATCTCCATTATGCACTGGGAACGATGGAACGACAGTAGATCTGTACTAATCTGATGGCTGAATTTTATAATGTGAGAACTCACATAAGGATACTGGAAAATTAACTAAAAGTTACTTAGGCTACTTTTTTTGGAAATAAATATGGAGTTCCTTGAAAAGAAATTAAATAACTATGACATTTGATAGTAGTTAAGGTAATCCGCGGGTATATGTATGTAGGTATGTATGTTCCCAGTTTCATCAAGTCTATCGATATTCAAGAAATTGTATATAATTTGGTTCAGCTTGAGAGACAAGAGTAATTTTTATTTCGATTAATGATATCAATAAAATGTATAATTCACAGTAAACTAATTACTAATGTTGATTGTTGTCATTTATCGTAGGTTTCATACTCGTAAGTCTCGAACAGATGGCGTCCAAAATTACTAAAATTTTGTACATTTCATTTGTTTGGGATGAACGCCTAAACTACTGAGCCGATCCTAATCAAATTTTGCACACTGTGTGCAGTTTGATCCACATAGAGAAGCATAATAGTCAGCTTAGCTTAGTTAGGTAGTTAAATTTATAGTCGCAATGTTTTTCATTGCAAATTATTTATTTATTATCTGAAAGACGCCGGAACAGGTTGGTAGTATTTTATAAAATGATGACTTTAATGACGTCAAGTTCCGGAGCACCTGATACATGATTCAAAGTATTAACAAGTAATGTCCAGCCTAAGGGCAAGTCATTTAGGACCGAAAGACGTTTTGGAAGTTCCGGCGCTTCGGTGTAAGCAACATTTTTCTAGATTACTGTCACAGGAACAAGAAACTTCGTGGAAATAAATCGGCAAGTTTGAGTAATATTAATATTAAAGTGAATAAATTATGTCTACGGCAATTCGGGATGTCTCTGTAGCGTATACCTCTACAATCGTTGATTTTCTTTATCTAATAGTGGTAGGACTCCTTGCAACCTCCGCTCGGGGAAGTACAACACCTTTTGTCAGTTTTTCTACCGCCAATCAGTAATGTACAAATACCATAATACCAAAATATTTGAAGAGCAATGTTCCTAGGTAAATTACAGAGAATTCATCTTATATTTCTGGGCGACGAGCGCAGTTCAGTGCTAGATTACGATTTGGACTCTTCATGTTCCAACAGCTGCGTGACACTGTGCTGTTACGGGCAGGGCACTACATATTTACTATAATAAAATCTATTTATAGAAATCTTCATTAGAAATATCCGCATATTATCAGAATTTCATAGTAACTGTGCTTCGAAATGCAATGTTCTAGATATAACATGGCAACGGATAAATCATGTTAGATTAGAACTTTTTGTGTTCAAATACTGGCGTGGTACTGTTTTATTACGGGCAGATATACAACTTACAGCTGATATCAGTCACATAAATACGAGTACCTTGATTAACTATAATATATTATGAAAAAAGAAGATTGTCTCATCGATGTCATTTGGATACGGAACCCTAAACACCGACGAGCTAATCTTTTTTCGGATCGTTCTCGGGCACTAAATTAAATCTTGGAACAGTTTAACCACTGAATCGTGAACGAGAATTTAATTTAACATTTATAGGTCAGTAAATAATTCGATATCGCACCAACGCGAACGGCAGGCGCTAACCAATCGATTCCTAATAGAACATTAAGTGCTTTGGCTATTTCAAATCGCAAGGAGTTTCAGAATTTTGAATGGAATCTATAATTTAAATTGAAACTCCATCAGGAGAAAATAGTTTTATAAAGAGTAACACCGAAACTCTTTCGATTACTCGATCGTGAGATCATCATCATAAGTTCGAATCAACGCCAAATGTGTGAAAAGTGATGTATTTGTTGCACTAAAATATTCATTTTTTTATTTTACTATCGGTTCGCCCTGGCTCCGCCCGTGGTATATGACATATAGCACTATAATGCTGATTTACAAAACACAATAAAGTGCCTATAGCATTCAGGGATCATATGGACATCCGACGGTAAAGATTTTTCTTAAATCGGCCGAGTAGTTCCTGAGATTTGATAAGCGTTAAAACAAAAAAAACTTAATATTAGTATAGACAAGTTGTTCATTTTAATTAGTATAACGGTTTCCTTTCACCTTCGTATACCCTTCCTACGTATCCTTGTGTATGTCCTGAATGTAGTGAAGCTTAATAGGGCATTCACGGAGAGGTTAGTTACCCGGGAGGCAGAAGCCGTCGGTGCGGCAATGAATGCCAAGTGATACATATGCACTGTTATGCACACAGCCGTATGGAATCCTTTCATTCACCAGGATCCTGGTCAGTGAAAGCCTTTTCAGCGCATACGTGTCACCTGGTACCCTAGTAAGAACCCCAAGCTCAATAGAAAATGCCTTTCAGAGTCTTTTCACTGAAGAATATTTAGCTTTTTTTATAGTATAGAGTGACGAAGCATGTGCATGCAGGACATGTGCCTGATGGTAAGAAAAATGCCTGCCAATAACAGCACAGTGACACGCAGCTATTGGAAAATGAAGAGCCCAAATCATGACCTAGCACTGCACTGTGCTCATCGCCCAGAGATATAAGATGTTTTATCTCTACGCCCTGTAATTTCCCTGGAAACATTGCCCTTCAAACGGGAACACAGTAATTTTGATAATTACTGCTTGGCGGTGGAACAAGTGGCAAAGGTATGGTACCCGCAGGCTCTGCAGAGAGTCCTACCACTACACTAGGCTACTGTTTCGGTCTGATGTTGGAAATTAAAACTACACGAATGTTGTATCGAAGTTTTCAATTTCCTGACCTGGATTTCATGACTCAGACAATTTACAAATAGTTATAGTTTCCCGTATAACATACAGCGTGGCAGCACTGAGCGTAACGAGAAGAGGTTTGACGCGTCGAGGACTTTTAGAGTAACCAATTACTATTTTAATTGTAACGCGTTGCAATTTTTACACACAAACATAATTTCATAAAAATTTGTCGAGCTTTTTATGAACAAATAATACAAACAACTGAAAATTAGATTTTTATATGTTAAAATATATTTTTTTTCATATTTCAGAGTTGGCTCCACATTAAACACTGATCGCTAATATCTTACTGTAACACACACGGAAACTTGTGTAAACCTAACAGAGAACTAAGAGCATAGAATAGATCATATAGATAGAACGGACACTCCCCACCCCGCGCCAATTTCAAGCTTCCTCACCCCTCAGGCTGTTTCGAGTACGCTAGGAGCACTCAACGAAGGGCCGGTATCGAACATCTAATTCCTAACGAAATATCATCATGGTGGGTTATTGTTGTGCTGTTTACGGCTGTCCGTCAACTAAACGGGCCAAATTAAAATTTTTATTTAATTTCCTAAGGATAAAATAACGTACGATTAGAAACTGTTAAATAACGTTGCTTTATAATAACGTAGTAATTTTTAACTCAAAGTTCGTAACTTACACAGCCAGTTTTGGGCACGGATTGATAATGCCTGGAGGAATAATTATAGTGACAGAATAAAGTTTCCTTCTTGGGTAAGTGTAAGATAATATACGAATGTGTACCTATCTATCATCGGTTTCGTTTGATTTTACGAGTCAATACATACACCCTTTTAATTAGAATAGTATAATTTGGCTCCATTCTATTTATGTAACTCAACATTATAGCAAGTTTATAGACTACTTTACGTCACCAGGTGAACTCAAGGGGCACAACTATTCAATAAAACAATTCAGTAGCCCATTAGTTAGTTCATTAACATTAATACTCTTATTAGACAAGTAAGAGTAACCTCTATGTTATGTCTTAGAACATCAGCAATCTGGTAGGATTAAATTTTAAAATTTCGCCGAAATCGGTTCAACTATTTCGGAGATTAGACGGAACAAACGGACAGACAAAAAAATGTGAAAAATGATATTTTTATATATGTTCCGTCTATACTCGTTATGCATGTGGTAAAAAGCGGTAATTTTAATACAAATATACTATTATAAAGACCATTCAATTTTATAAATTTGTATAGGTAGATGTATAGATTATCATAATTAGAACTCGATCATTTCGATTTAGTACCAGTTTTAAGCGTTGCCCTGTACATTTTCATTTCAAGAGTTCCGATACAAACATTAGTTAAATGTCTCAGGAAGCGTGAATGACGCTTGTCCTCTTACGAGTAAGCGGATGTGTTTCCGACACGTCGCGCCCGAGACGTACCTGTGTAGTCTTCGCTTCTACGTTTTACTATATTTATAAATAAATAATAAATAAATAAATATTGGTGGACAATTCACACACAACACCATCTGACCCCAAACTAAGCAAAGCTTGTGTGATGGCAGCCAGATAGCTGATATAATACTTATATAGTTTTAAATACATACTTATTATACATAGAAACACCCAGACACAGTGCAAACATTTGAATTCATCACACAAATATTTGCACTGGGTGGGGATCGAACCCACGACCCTCGGCTTCGCAGGCAGAGCTACTACCAACTAAGCCACTAGGGCAGTCATATATATGTCGCAGCAGGATCGTATAATCCGCTGTATTACATTACGGCTAGCCGTTTTGAAAACCAGGGCCGTTTTGTAAAGCGGCGGTTTGACGATTAGCCAGATTGAAAGCGGCTGATTAAAAAACAGCCGGAATGTATTCGACGCCATACGTCATTCAAAACGGCTAGCCGTAAAGTAATAAAGCGAAAGATTAGCCACCGCTTTGACAATTTTGAGTTCCGATTCTTAACACTCATGGCGCTGTCTGACATAACAACAACATGGCGTTGAAAACAGTACGTGTGTTGCTAAATTGCTAAGTTGACTGTGGTACGAACGTATCGCAATGACGATGCGGCTAATTGGCTAATTGTTGAAGCGCCGCATTACAAAACGGCCCTGTTTTTCAAAACGGCTAGCCGTAATGTAATACAGCGGATTATACGATCCGGCTGCGACATATACATTAAGAACAGTAAAACGTTGAAGCGAAAAACTGAAATAGACAAAACTGAAATTGAGTAAATCAATTTAAAACATGGCCAACTCCCAAGGTAACTTATAATGGAGGAATTCATTGCAGATTCCGCCTGGGGAAGTACCACAGCTTTCAGTTATTCTACAGCCAAGGAGTAATGTGCAAACGTCGCTATCTATATTCTGGTTTAAAGAGCAACGTTTCAGATAAATTACTTACAGGTCATTTTAGATCATAATATTGTGAAGGTCATTTTATATCTCTGGGTGACGGGTGCAGTGTCTGAGCAGTGATTTTGACTCCTCAACTATTCGATAAGCTGCGAGTCACTGTGTTGTTATGGGGAGGCATATTGGTTACCATCGGGCGCACGTCGTGCTCGCCCAGTCACTCTTTTGAGTTTCAGTTCTATGTATGGGACACCCCTAATTTTTTTTGTTTTTTTTCTATTTTTTGTATCAAAATCTTAATGCGGTTCACAGATTACATCTACTTACCAAGTTTCAATAGTATAGCTTTTATAGTTTCGGAGAAAAGTGGCTGTGACATACGGACGGACAGACAGACAGACATGACGAATCTATAAGGGTCCCGTATTTTGCCATTTGGCTACGGAACCGTAAAAATGAAAAGGAATTATAAATTGAAATTGAATGTACCTAGTAAGGACAGCAACACGAGAATAACATGTGGCGAAATAATTAGTATCTATGGCCAAGAATAAATTAAAAAAACAAAATTACGAGGTTCGGAAATAGCGTTTGACTAGCAAATTTTTTAGTATGTGCTATTTATTTATTTTATATGTATTTCCCTAAAAACGCATAAATATGTTGTGTTTAAAGTGTATGTGTAAGTGCTGTAACGAAAATATGTACCATTTTGTGTGTTTAGTTTTTACCAAGTTTCAGGTGGGACCTAGAGGGGGGGAAATTCTAATTAGTGCTAATGGAACGCGTTACTCAGGCTTGAAACTAGGCTGTGGCGTGTAAAATAAATTTTATGAACTGCTTGCTGTCATCCGGCGACAGCAGATTTTCAGGGAAAACTATTTGGTCTTTGTAATTTGTACGAATATATTTCAACAAATATTTGAAGAGGTTGCACACTAAGAGTATTATTAAGAAAAATAAGTGTCCACTCTCCACACGGGTCTTTCACAAGAGTCAGAACAAGCCTTTTATTTTTTGAAGACTATAACGGATGAAACAAATAAGATCGCCAAACACAACGGGGCGTTTTCAGCGTGATGGATATGGGCGATAGATAGGTGAAAATATATGTCATATTTATGAAATTTCTGTCCTATTTTTCTAACAAAATAAAACAGTAACGCCACCTGTGGCGCAATTCACTATTTCTGAAAGGTTTATGCACTCCACTGCTGTTTTGTCCTTTATTTTAACTCATAACTCGTAGTAATAACTCATAACTCATAGTCGGAAATCAGATTTTACAGAATTGCTTGTTTTCTGTTAATTTAAGAGAAAAACAAGCTAAAGATCTAAGTTATGATCGAAAATGATATTAAGCGTTGCTAGGATTTTAAGTATGGTTGATGATGAATTAATTTTGAAAAATTTGGTATTGAGATATTGGGCCCGTTACGGAAAGGAGCTCATCTCATTTCCAAACCCCTTTCCGACCGCTTGCACGACGCGACGCGTGATCAGAATGCTGGCGTTTAATTGGTTCAACGTATACATTGCCATTCAGGTAATGCCACCAGCATGCTAGGCACACTTCCGGCTGGTAGTGGGCTTGATCATCTTGATTATCTTTAGATCTTCATTGGTCTAGGGATGATTATGATGTGTTCAAGTAGTCAGATGTTTTAGTCGTATTATAATTTAGTACTGTTATACGTATACTCAAACTGTGTGTATGTCATCCCCACCAGAGTTTCTCCCTATTTAGTCTGTGATCTCCATTATGCCCTGGGAATGATGGTACGCAGTAGATCTGTACAAATCTGATGGCTGAATTTTATAATGTGAGAACTCACATAAGGATACCGGAAAAATAACTAAAAGGAACTTAGGAGTACTTCTTTAGGAAATAAATACATATAGAGTTCCTTGAAAAGAAAATAAATAACTATGACAACCACGGGGTATATATTGTATGTAGGTATGTTCCCAGTGAACTCTTCATTTTCGATATTCAAAAAAATATATGTACTTACTCGTAATTTGGTTCAACTTGAGAGATAGAATAGTTTTTATTTCGATTAATACTGATTACTAATGTTGATTGTTGTCATTTATATAAGTACGTTACGTAAGTTTCATAAGTATCGAACAGCTGGCACCCAACATTATTAAAATTTCGCAAATTTTACTTGTTTGGGATGAACTCCTAAACTACTGAACCGATCATAATCAAATTTTGCGCACTGTGTGCAGTTTGATCCACATAGAGAAGCAGAATAGTTTGTAGCTTAATTTATAGTCGCAATGTTTTTCATTGCAAATTATTAATTTATTATCTGAAAGAAGCCGGAACAGGTTGGTAGTATTTTATAAAATGGTGACTTTAATGACGTCAAGTTCCGGAGCACCTGATACATGATTCAAAGTATTAACAAGTAATGTCCAGCCTAAGGGCAAGTCATTTAGGACCGAAAGACGTTTCGGAAGTTCCGGCGCTTCGGTGTAAGCAACATTTTTCTAGATTACTGACACAGGAACAAGAAACTTCGTGGCAATAAATTGGCAAGTTTGAGTAATATTAAAGTGAATAAATTATGTCTACGGCAATTCGGGATGTCTCTGGAGCGTATACCTCTACAATCGTTGATTTTCTTTATCTAATAGTGGTAGGACTCCTTGCAACCTCCGCTCGGGGAAGTACAACACCTTTGTCAGTTTTTCTACCGCCAATCAGTAATGTGCAAATACCATAATACCAATATGTTTGAAGAGCAATGTTCTTAGGTAAATTACAGAGAATTCATCTTATATTTCTGGGCGACGAGCGCAGTTCAGTGCTAGATTACGATTTGGACTCTTCATGTTCCAACAGCTGTGTGACACTGTGCTGTTACGGGCAGGGCACTCCATATTTACTATAATAAAATCTATTTATAGAAATCTTCATTAGAAATATCCGCATATTATCAGAATTTCATAGTAACTGTGCTTCGAAATGCAATGTTCTAGATATAACATGGCAACGGATAAATCATGTTAGATTAGAACTTTTTGTGTTCAAATACTGGCGTGGTACTGTTTTATTACGGGCAGATATACAACTTACAGCTGATATCAGTCACATAAATACGAGTACCTTGATTAACTATAATATATTATGAAAAAGAAGATTGTCTCATCGATGTCATTTGGATACGGAACCCTAAACACCGACGAGCTAATCTTTTTTCGGATCGTTCTCGGGCACTAAATTAAATCTTGGAACAGTTTAACCACTGAATCGTGAACGAGAATTTAATTTAACATTTATAGGTCAGTAAATAATTCGATATCGCACCAACGCGAACGGCAGGCGCTAACCAATCGATTCCTAATAGAACATTAAGTGCTTTGGCTATTTCAAATCGCAAGGAGTTTCAGAATTTTGAATGGAATCTATAATTTAAATTGAAACTCCATCAGGAGAAAATAGTTTTATAAAGAGTAACACCGAAACTCTTTCGATTACTCGATCGTGAGATCATCATCATAAGTTCGAATCAACGCCAAATGTGTGAAAAGTGATGTATTTGTTGCACTAAAATATTCATTTTTTTATTTTACTATCGGTTCGCCCTGGCTCCGCCCGTGGTATATGACATATAGCACTATAATGCTGATTTACAAAACACAATAAAGTGCCTATAGCATTCAGGGATCATATGGACATCCGACGGTAAAGATTTTTCTTAAATCGGCCGAGTAGTTCCTGAGATTTGATAAGCGTTAAAACAAAAAAACTTAATATTAGTATAGACAAGTTGTTCATTTTAATTAGTATAACGGTTTCCTTTCACCTTCGTATACCCTTCCTACGTATCCTTGTGTATGTCCTGAATGTAGTGAAGCTTAATAGGGCATTCACGGAGAGGTTAGTTACCCCGGGAGGCAGAAGCCGTCGGTGCGGCAATGAATGCCAAGTGATACATATGCACTGTTATGCACACAGCCGTATGGAATCCTTTCATTCACCAGGATCCTGGTCAGTGAAAGCCTTTTCAGCGCATACGTGTCACCTGGTACCCTAGTAAGAACCCCAAGCTCAATAGAAAATGCCTTTCAGAGTCTTTTCACTGAAGAATATTTAGGCTTTTTTATAGTATAGAGTGACGAAGCATGTGCATGCAGGACATGTGCCTGATGGTAAGAAAAAATGCCTGCCAATAACAGCACAGTGACACGCAGCTATTGGAAAATGAAGAGCCCAAATCATGACCTAGCACTGCACTGTGCTCATCGCCCAGAGATATAAGATGTTTTATCTCTACGCCCTGTAATTTCCCTGGAAACATTGCCCTTCAAACGGGAACACAGTAATTTTGATAATTACTGCTTGGCGGTGGAACAAGTGGCAAAGGTATGGTACCCGCAGGCTCTGCAGAGAGTCCTACCACTACACTAGGCTACTGTTTCGGTCTGATGTTGGAAATTAAAACTACACGAATGTTGTATCGAAGTTTTCAATTTCCTGACCTGGATTTCATGACTCAGACAATTTACAAATAGTTATAGTTTCCCGTATAACATACAGCGTGGCAGCACTGAGCGTAACGAGAAGAGGTTTGACGCGTCGAGGACTTTTAGAGTAACCAATTACTATTTTAATTGTAACGCGTTGCAATTTTTACACACAAACATAATTTCATAAAAATTTGTCGAGCTTTTTATGAACAAATAATACAAACAACTGAAAATTAGATTTTTATATGTTAAAATATATTTTTTTTCATATTTCAGAGTTGGCTCCACATTAAACACTGATCGCTAATATCTTACTGTAACACACACGGAAACTTGTGTAAACCTAACAGAGAACTAAGAGCATAGAATAGATCATATAGATAGAACGGACACTCCCCACCCCGCGCCAATTTCAAGCTTCCTCACCCCTCAGGCTGTTTCGAGTACGCTAGGAGCACTCAACGAAGGGCCGGTATCGAACATCTAATTCCTAACGAAATATCATCATGGTGGGTTATTGTTGTGCTGTTTACGGCTGTCCGTCAACTAAACGGGCCAAATTAAAATTTTTATTTAATTTCCTAAGGATAAAATAACGTACGATTAGAAACTGTTAAATAACGTTGCTTTATAATAACGTAGTAATTTTAACTCAAAGTTCGTAACTTACACAGCCAGTTTTGGGCACGGATTGATAATGCCTGGAGGAATAATTATAGTGACAGAATAAAGTTTCCTTCTTGGGTAAGTGTAAGATAATATACGAATGTGTACCTATCTATCATCGGTTTCGTTTGATTT
Source organism: Ectropis grisescens (assembly GCA_017562165.1). Classification (NCBI taxonomy): domain Eukaryota; kingdom Metazoa; phylum Arthropoda; class Insecta; order Lepidoptera; family Geometridae; genus Ectropis; species Ectropis grisescens. Next base: position 9,829,245 of record CM029779.1, on the reverse strand, counting down.
TACGAGTCAATACATACACCCTTTTAATTAGAATAGTATAATTTGGCTCCATTCTATTTATGTAACTCAACATTATAGCAAGTTTATAGACTACTTTACGTCACCAGGTGAACTCAAGGGGCACAACTATTCAATAAAACAATTCAGTAGCCCATTAGTTAGTTCATTAACATTAATACTCTTATTAGACAAGTAAGAGTAACCTCTATGTTATGTCTTAGAACATCAGCAATCTGGTAGGATTAAATTTTAAAATTTCGCCGAAATCGGTTCAACTATTTCGGAGATTAGACGGAACAAACGGACAGACAAAAAAATGTGAAAAATGATATTTTTATATATGTTCCGTCTATACTCGTTATGCATGTGGTAAAAAGCGGTAATTTTAATACAAATATACTATTATAAAGACCATTCAATTTTATAAATTTGTATAGGTAGATGTATAGATTATCATAATTAGAACTCGATCATTTCGATTTAGTACCAGTTTTAAGCGTTGCCCTGTACATTTTCATTTCAAGAGTTCCGATACAAACATTAGTTAAATGTCTCAGGAAGCGTGAATGACGCTTGTCCTCTTACGAGTAAGCGGATGTGTTTCCGACACGTCGCGCCCGAGACGTACCTGTGTAGTCTTCGCTTCTACGTTTTACTATATTTATAAATAAATAATAAATAAATAAATATTGGTGGACAATTCACACACAACACCATCTGACCCCAAACTAAGCAAAGCTTGTGTGATGGCAGCCAGATAGCTGATATAATACTTATATAGTTTTAAATACATACTTATTATACATAGAAACACCCAGACACAGTGCAAACATTTGAATTCATCACACAAATATTTGCACTGGGTGGGGATCGAACCCACGACCCTCGGCTTCGCAGGCAGAGCTACTACCAACTAAGCCACTAGGGCAGTCATATATATGTCGCAGCAGGATCGTATAATCCGCTGTATTACATTACGGCTAGCCGTTTTGAAAACCAGGGCCGTTTTGTAAAGCGGCGGTTTGACGATTAGCCAGATTGAAAGCGGCTGATTAAAAAACAGCCGGAATGTATTCGACGCCATACGTCATTCAAAACGGCTAGCCGTAAAGTAATAAAGCGAAAGATTAGCCACCGCTTTGACAATTTTGAGTTCCGATTCTTAACACTCATGGCGCTGTCTGACATAACAACAACATGGCGTTGAAAACAGTACGTGTGTTGCTAAATTGCTAAGTTGACTGTGGTACGAACGTATCGCAATGACGATGCGGCTAATTGGCTAATTGTTGAAGCGCCGCATTACAAAACGGCCCTGTTTTTCAAAACGGCTAGCTGTAATGTAATACAGCGGATTATACGATCCGGCTGCGACATATACATTAAGAACAGTAAAACGTTGAAGCGAAAAACTGAAATAGACAAAACTGAAATTGAGTAAATCAATTTAAAACATGGCCAACTCCAAGGTAACTTATAATGGAGGAATTCATTGCAGATTCCGCCTGGGAAGTACCACAGCTTTCAGTTATTCTACAGCCAAGGAGTAATGTGCAAACGTCGCTATCTATATTCTGGTTTAAAGAGCAACGTTTCAGATAAATTACTTACAGGTCATTTTAGATCATAATATTGTGAAGGTCATTTTATATCTCTGGGTGACGGGTGCAGTGTCTGAGCAGTGATTTTGACTCCTCAACTATTCGATAAGCTGCGAGTCACTGTGTTGTTATGGGGAGGCATATTGGTTACCATCGGGCGCACGTCGTGCTCGCCCAGTCACTCTTTTTGAGTTTCAGTTCTATGTATGGGACACCCCTAATTTTTTTTGTTTTTTTTCTATTTTTTGTATCAAAATCTTAATGCGGTTCACAGATTACATCTACTTACCAAGTTTCAATAGTATAGCTTTTATAGTTTCGGAGAAAAGTGGCTGTGACATACGGACGGACAGACAGACAGACATGACGAATCTATAAGGGTCCCGTATTTTGCCATTTGGCTACGGAACCGTAAAAATGAAAAGGAATTATAAATTGAAATTGAATGTACCTAGTAAGGACAGCAACACGAGAATAACATGTGGCGAAATAATTAGTATCTATGGCCAAGAATAAATTAAAAAAACAAAATTACGAGGTTCGGAAATAGCGTTTGACTAGCAAATTTTTTTAGTATGTGCTATTTATTTATTTTATATGTATTTCCCTAAAAACGCATAAATATGTTGTGTTTAAAGTGTATGTGTAAGTGCTGTAACGAAAATATGTACCATTTTGTGTGTTTACGTAGTGTAAATGCTGTGATAAAACAGTAATACGAGTACATTACAACAAAAACTTTTTTGCAATGGATGTGAAATGCAAATTTAATATTTCGTGATAAGATCAAGGTAATGACATTAATGTGGTTAATGTCGGTATAAAAAGATATAAACATAATAAACACAGGTACACAGGGGCTATATTATCTTTCTCGCTCTGACGCGCTTGTTCACTGTATTTTGTTTCTCGCTTCCCGAGTCCCGCATCCCGAGTTTACCCGAAAAGCTATTATCATACCCGAGCGTGACGGTTGATTTCAATTCACAGCCCACGAAAACACTTTCACTTCAAAAATCGATTTTAACTGTTCTAGGCATATATAGGCATCAATACGATGTATTTACTAAGCCAGTCATGTGCTTTTGAGTCCCAAATGTTAAAATGAAAACTTCTTCAGCCGCGTTTTGCACTTTTTGGCAGAGAAAGAATCCTATGGTCAATCTATATTGGTATGGCGTCTTTTTGGTATATGACATGTTTTTTTCCGTATTGTCGATAACTGTAGGTATAATATTGACTTATAATACTATTATCACTCCACAACGTAACAGTCACCGAACTAAATGATGGACCAGGAGTATTCGCCTACGCCGGGACTGCGGATGTCAGAGATAAATCCGCCGTTTGGACACCACCATTTACACTCCGTGATGTACGTTATCTTGACAACGATCGCGAATAGAACTGTGTGGCAAATACTGGTACATCAGACACACGACTAAACTAAACTAAGATTCGTCCAAATACGACTTAGGTTTATACAAACAAATATATGTACATCTAAACACTTATCGTGATAGGTGTTCAGATGTAGATCCCTCTTTGAAAAGTAATGCACTAAGTATATTCTCAGATACAGACACGGATCAGTTATTGGTAAAAATAATCCTCAAGTCACACAAATAAACTATTAATACATTTAAAATATGGGTGCGTCCATCTAGACAACGATCGCGAATAGAACAACGTGGTAAATACTGACACATCCGATGCCAGAATAACTATACAGGAAGGAGAAGGTTTATACAAAAGATGTCGATTCTTTCTTGAAAAGTATCGCATTGTACCGATCATTAATTGGTAAAAATAATTCACTAGTCAAACCAATAAGGTTCTAAGCGACATTAAAAATACTTATAACATACTCGTATCTAATATTCATAGATCCTCGTAGATGCATCACAAAATAACCAATATTTAGAACAATCTTTGTATTTGTCACCTGAAATATTATAAATAATTTTACTGCGACAAAAAGTAGCCTTTGTGCTATTACAGACTAAAATATTATTTATTCTATGCTATAGAATCTGTGTACTAAATTTGAACCCTATCCGTTCAAACGAGACTTTTATCACGAGAAAATAAAACAAGCATAAACAGAAATTGATTCAGTGCCATCTCTCATGAGAAGAAAGTCAAAGCCATACGCTGGCCAACATGTGTAGGCGGGTGGTAGCACATGTTCTCGAATTACGTCCTTCTATGAACAGCTCGGTTTCAAAATATTTTCCTCCACCGTTAAAGCCAGTAATTGCGCCAAATGTGTATCTGCACTTGGATAAATGTCCAGAGAAACAAGCAGGTTTCGAATCTACGACCTGTCACTTATGAAATTGGACGTTCTCGCTACTCACGATGACAGAACTACGGTAGGTCGAGGCAGAATTTTATTGCACCTATCCTACACACCCGAGTATTTCATCGTAAGGTAATTTTTGTTAGCTATACAAGTCCATTACGGTACCTACTGCTAACTGGCCGTGTTCATTTTGAACAAATGAAAAACATCACCTTAGGGATTTGCGAAGAAACCAATCTCCATCCAACCGAAAATTCTGTGGAGCACGCAGTACGACGGTACGAGTGACGAGCAGTTTGGCTAGCCGTACCTTCGACTGATCACATAGGTAGTACGCAGAATATCTATACCTCCTACGTCGAAAGCCGTATTTTAAACTGACTTAGAAATTCCTGAGATATAAGATACACCTGTTGGAACACTGTTATGTTAGCACATTACTGCTAGGCGGTAGAATAACTGGCAAAGATGTAATATGTCCCGAGGTGGAATATACAAATATACAAAGAGTACTACCACTACTACCACTTAATTTAAAATTTTAACTAATATAATTTTACAGCTTTAATATTTTGCCAATTATATTTTCGCATGGAACAGCGAATTATTCGTAATTTCAATGATTTTTATGCAACTCCACCGTATTACTGCTGGTCACCTCGGAATAAAAGTACAAACTTTTATTGGGAGTTTGCGAGCTTAGAGTTCCAAAAGGAAACTAAAACTTACAAAAGTACCGAAACGATCTACTTCTACTTCTTTCTACTTTAAGCGCTCCCGAATGGCGCGTTCATTCCGCTGAACTATCTCATTGCGCCTCAGCCAGATGTAGTTCTGTTTTATCACTAATCTACTTTAGAACAGCACCATATCCACAGTAATGTTTAACATCGTGATTATATATTTGTACATATCTAATTTGTTGAGTATCTTGATATTTCTATGTAGTTAGTCTAAGTTAATTATAATAACATTCAATATTATAAATGCGAAAGTTTGTAAGTGTATATGTTTGTTTCCACGTATCACTCCAACGATTCAACGGATATTAATGAAATTTAATACGTTGTATAATTACTCGTATGTGCAAGTTTTATTGACCCTACAATGTTATACGTAAAGCTCGACCGATATGTTTTGTTGAAACAATTTTTCAAAGTTTTACAAAAACACAATCAGAAATCGGATGATCTAGGTATCATAGACTGGCCTCGTGGCTTAGTGGGTAGTAACTGCCTGCGACGCCGAGGGTCGTGGGTTCGATTCCCACCCAGTGCAAATATTTATGTGATGAATTCAAATGTTTGCACTGTGTCTGGGTGTTTCTATGTATAATAAGTATGTATTTAGAACTATATAAGTATTATATCAGCTATCTGGCCGCCATATTACAAGCTTTGCTTAGTTTGGGATCAGATGGTGTTGTGTGTGAATTGTCCACCAATATTTATTTATTATTATTTTATTATTATCATCGGAATATTTCCGTCCTTCCGAATTAAAGTTTTAACGAATAACTTTCCAGAACCACATACATCCACAAATCCACATAGAATGTAGGTACGTGCAGAAGTTCCACGGTAAACCAATTATCATACAAATCGTTCCGAACAGCAAACAAGTGAAATTCCATTAATCGAATCGGTGGTGAACTTCGCTCCAGACTTCCACTTGAAAGGTATCCTGGCTCCTGACAAATAAGTACCAAGCGGCCAACTTATTTTAAAAATGGGATCAGAGAGCTAACGTCGTATTTCCTGAATAAAACCAGTATTTTCAAGCAAAACTCCAAGTTTCCTCGTTTGGCCAACGGTAAATATAACTTTGCAACTCTATGCATACAGCCCTGTTGAGAATCGACGCTTAACTATGAATATTCAACTCGTGAGAGCAGAGTACACCAAACAGGTTTTAGCAAAAACCGTTCAAATATTTCGGTCGAAACAAATATAGCGTGGAAACATCGTATTGTACGAAGCTGCGCTGTAATTCAACAGTGTTACTGAAATTCATAGTCAGTAAACATGTCGTCTGCAACGTAATCAATCACGTCCAGTTTAATCCGTCTGTCCGGACGGCACGTCTCAATCTAAAAAGAACATTAACACGATTTGATTACACCTTCTGTTTACGTTTGTGAAACTGTTTTTTGTGTTTTGAAATAATGTTATTTTTCTTTTACTAAGTTTACACTTGAGCGCAATCTCGCCATGCTAAGCGATGATGCTATGGTCTAAGAGCCGGTCGAAGAACCTTCTCCGATCTGATAAGCAGATTCTTTATCAAATATAATTTATGCCTATGATAACTTGCCTATCCAAAAGTGTTCATAGTTATTTTAAATTGTATTAATTATAATGTTTTAGGTGTGCACACTCATTTATGTGCAATGTGCATGACTACCTGGCAAGCATATGTAAACAGGTAAGTCAATATAGGTAACTACACCGATCTACTAACGTACTTATCAATTGAAGTTGATATCATAGGTTAGATATTTTAATTACAAAACCGATCATAAAGGCTTGCCAACAAAAATCGATTAAAAAGAAGTTTATTAAATTAAAAATATCTATGAACAGTTTTTGATAGGCAAGTCATCATAAGCAAATTTATTTATAAACTAGCTGAACCCGCTACTTCGTTCGCGTAAGCAGATGTTACTGACTTATACATGAATTGGAAGTATCATACGTCAAATATTTGGATAAGTAGTCATTGAAAAACTTTTGAGTTTGAGTGAATTTGTTTTTCCCTACAAAAATTTATTTAATTTTATCATCTTTATTTTTCTTTTTTTAAACAAAATCAAATATACTTAGTAAGGTTTCGTAGTATCGAACATAGCCGCAAGTGTTAAGTTTGTAGGATTTTTATAGGATACATTATGAAAAGTCTGAAGCTAATGTGCATGATCTGATACCTACTTACACTCCGCGAGGCGTAAGCTGAGCTTTGCATTTGTGTGAGTGTACATGGATAGTGTAGGTGTGACAACCGGCCTTAAGCGCGGCGCCATTCTGTCTCGCCGCGCTCCTGCCTGATTGGTGATCACTCACACTAATGCAAAGCTCAGCCTATACCTCGCGGACAAAATTTCAAGCTCCTGCCTGATTGGTGATCACTCACACTAATGCAAAGCTCAGCTTATACCTCGCGCAGTGTACCTATTTCTTTTTATCCGCAAGCTGTTTTCTAGCTGTTACCCGCGACTTCGCCGGCGTAAAATTTTGAACGAAGCCTGTGTGGAATCAAAATAATTAAAATTTTGAGTTTTAATGATATTCAAGCAAGTTGAAGCCGTAAATCTAAGCCAAGTCCTAGTGAAATGTTAATGTATGAATTTAATTGTAGGTAACAAAGAAAAAAAATCAAGAACGAAAGAATCCAAATTTGGCATCATAATCCTTTTAGCAGCAAAAACTTATTAGTACAATTTAGAATATCAGTAACGTCAGTAGTGATGAAAGAAAAAATACACATACCACAATGACAAAACATCGATTTAAATGGCCTATAGTGCTTTTAGATTTAAACTGGCATTAGCGCCGTCTAATGAGAATATTATGTTGCTTGTTATTTTGATTGTGAACGCAAATCACCTACATTATCTACGCCAAAACGGGTGCATATATTTTTCATTTTTGGCTTTTACCTTACCATCGCATCAAGTTCCTGACGAAAATATATGCTTATATTAATGTGGAGTTAAATGAAAATGTAGACTTATTAGCCCATGTGAAATTCTAGACTCTAAACTATATGTGTTTCGTATGTCAACCCATATCGTTGTGCCGTTTTGACGTGATAGTCAATATTTGTTTCCTCAGGGCCCATGCTTCTTTTCAGGTTAATAGGTAATAAATACATAAATGCGGTATTTCAGACTATGAGTTATTTCTGTTTCAATTTTCTACCAAATTTGCTTAGTCTTTCCTACGTCACAGTAACCTATAAGTAACCGATTTGCTATTTCTGAGTTCAAACTACGTGTGTTTCGAATTCCATCCAAATATGTTCAGCGTACGTTCCAACGTTGTCCTGTAAATATTATGAATGTCACTGTTTGGATGTTTGTTACGTAATACATAGAGTACTTATACATAGGCAATGTTTAGCCTAAGTGTTCTTCCAGACTGTAATCTAATTCTATTTCAAATTTCAACCCGATCACTTGATGGAACGTATCATGATTAAAGCGGCAATAGAAATACATCATCTGCGAAAATTTAAACTGTCTAGCTATCACCGTTCTTGAGATACAGCCTGGTGACAGACGGACGGACGGACGGACGGATAGCGAAGTCACAGTAATAGGGTCCCGTTTTTACCCTTTGTGTACGGAACCCTAACAACGGTCTGCTTCGGTCACCAAAGCTTGTTGAACACTACCTTTAAATTTTAAACAGTATTTGGATTGAAATAATACGTTTTCTAATAAGTTACGGCTGGTCTAGTAAGTTACAGCAGACCTAGTCGGGAGAACGGCGACTGTCGATCCGGAGACCCAGGGTTCAAAACCACGCGCACCACTATCTTTTCAGAGGCATGTTCGTAATGCCGGTAATTAAAACGGCGAAGGAAAACACCGTGAAGAAACCGAAATCTACCTATAATCTAAGTTCTAAGTCATATGTCATCCACCAACCGACACTGGGCCAGCGTGGTGGGTTATAGCCTTGTCTCTCTCCTTGCGAGAGAAGTTCCCGACGCCCAGCAGTGGGAACATTTAATGGGTTGTTTATGCTGCTACTTATTATGCTGATATGTTTTCTCCAAAATACAAAAATCTACTTCAATGACAGGTAATTTAATTCTGTCATTCGACTAAATTTTATAAGAAGGTATAACTATGTCGTACAGATAAATCTAAGCTAATTTTAGTTTTTTGTTGATATTTGAAAAACTACCTCCCTGTTTTCGATATCTAAGATCACCTCTGAAGTATTTTCTACCGAACAAAAAATGAATTATCAAAATCAACAATTAGCGGAGTTATCGCGTAAAATAAAACCAAATAAAATAACATCAACCCGATTGAGAACATACTCCTTGTTTAAAGTCGATTATAACCGAATGATGTTTGTTTTTCCACACAAAAATATATTTTTGACAATTATTTTGTCATCCAAGACGACGCGACGCGATCACGTGGGCACTTTCTAGAATCTAGAATCTAGATATTCTGTGGATGGTCTGTGATACACAGAATACTTAGAAGTTAGTATGTACCGAACGCGCAGTGCGTGTCGTTATTATTTAATGTTTGTGTAATTTCCGAACCAACAGACCGATATTGTTCAAATTTTGACGGGACAATATAAAAAAATGTGTTCTTTCTAACAAAAAAAGAATTAATGAAATTAAACAAAGCAAACATGAGTTACAACCAAATACACATTCTGACTTTCACCCCCTCCCGCAAGAAAACCGATCAGAATTTGGGGATCAAAAGTAGACTACAGCAATGTCCTTAGTATAAACTAAAATCATGTCAAGTTTCAGCTGAATTGAATCAGTAGTTTCGGCGTGATGCGTGATCCCTATACAGAAAGACAGACAGACAGACAGACAGACAGACAGACAGATAGACATGAAAGAAAAAAAATGCAGTTTCGCCATCAGTATCGACCTATGGAGTGCCCCAAAAAAAAAATTTTCAAAATATCTTCAATGTACAGAATTCGACCCGTTACAGTTTTATTATAAGTATAGATTACATTTGATAAAAATTACGACTCATCTAGAAATCAGATCGGTGAAGGTCGATCTTCCGTGTCTCCTTTACTACGATGGGCAGGCGTGTTGCTAACCATCAGGCAAATGTTATGCTCATTCTATGCTATAAAAAAAACTCTCGCATCTTCGCGAAGAAAATCTGGCCGGGCAGTAAATATTTATTTAAGTGTGTCAGATTTAAAGTGAAAAGACAACAAATTAAACTTTATTTGAAATTAATTTTAAACACGAATGTTCATGTTTTGCGCCAGTTAAAGAAATACCCTAACAGTTTACAATAATTTGTCCGAGCACGGTAAATGGCAATATCGTTCTGGGCACAATTTATGAGCGCACCGTCGGGAGACTCGCGAACCGTCGCGAACTTAGAAGGATAAACTAATGGAGGGAGCGATGCGTCGTTACCATGAGGCCTTTATTTGCCCACCCACCCATATTTGTACTCGTATCATAGTTTTTTTGTTATCATTATTTGGCGTTAAAGAGTACTTTTAAATAAGACGTAAATAAGTAATTTTCAACAAGAAATCAAAACTGATAGAAAATACGCCTGCCAATTCTGAAACTTTACTATTTTTTGATAGTTCATGACGACGAAGACATCGAGTAACATGTTATATAGTACGACCAACATATCTATCGAATGTAGAAATGACGCCACGACCGAAAAGTCTTACCACAAGTCTTTTACAAAATTAGACAACTTCTATGTTCTTTAATACTCATAATTAAGTTATTTCACTTTTGGTCGTTCTACAGATAATTTAGTGTCACTATAATTAAATTTTGATTTACCTTGTTTATTCTTTTTCAGTTAATATAACAATGATTTCAAATATCTCGAGTCTTGAGCTTCAGTAAGAATGGGCATATACAAGCCGGTCGAAAATAGCCACGTTATGGTATAAGTGGTAAAGCTGTATTGCATCCTCCATGGTTCCTTGATACTCTAAGGTCGGGAGGCCGTCGCGAATGAATTCACGTCAGCGAGCAGGGGTAGAGGGTGGTGCAATTAGAACCCTTCCGTACAAAGCCTCCAAAGGCTTTCACAGCCCGCGGAGTTTTTACCGTAAGCCGCGCAATGGCTTGCGTGAGCACCTGAGACTTGCTTTAATGTTTTAAGCTGTTTGAATTTGAGCCTTAAACTAAAAATGGTTTAAGGTCAGACAGTATTAGAATACTTTTATATTTAAATTAAAAAAAAAACAGTAATTTTCTAAAGCGTCGCGATTTTTTTTATTGGTTATGTAAACAACTTTTTTCGCTTATTCTACGAGTATATTCATCACACTTGAACCCGATTTATTGTATAGAAAAATTTGTATTCTTCTTTACAACTATCTTTTGTAAATTAACGTATTATTTTTAGTATAAATCAACAACATATTGGCTTGTTGAGGAGACAATTCAAGTACTGTTCCGGAGCTACTACGTTCAAATAAAATGTAAAATTTCAGATCGTGATTTTAAACTTTAATATCACGGGAGAAAATATATTTCTGAACGTTTCCATCCTTTAACCGAACATGACGCGTAAGTAAATAGAATTTAAAGTAGGACAAGGAAACCTGGAAAGCTGTGCAGTGTGAAACTCAAACATGAACAAACTCTAACTTTGAACACACACGTCTCTGTGAATTGTCAGAGTGTATAAGCGACAAGAATGAGACGCGACACGCCTGGCCTGGACTTGCGGATAAACTTCGTATATTGACATTTTGAACAGATATAATATCTAGAACGCGATATATTTTTTTACCGTTGATGGTATTTGCGGCTTAACTTGTTTCTTGTTTTTTTTTAATATTATAGAATTACATTTGACCGCCGTCTCGCCTGATGTTAAGTGGAGTCTGGAGCGTGAAGAAACCGATTCACTCTCGACTTGAAAACACGAAGATTGTAATCATAAAGAAAACCCTACTCAGACAAAGCGTTCCAACTTAGACGTTCTCAGAAAAGTGGAGTCAAACCTCCTCATATCGTTCTAACTCGTACTGTCTGTTTCATAGTCAACCCGATGCCCAGCAACATTTAAGTGTAATTTAATAGAATGTAGACTGAAGCAAAAAATACGATACTTATTTTATTGTCCTGTAAAAATCGAAAGAGTCTGGACAAAAGATTAAAGCAGTGTACAACAGATAGGTCATGAGGCCATGCCTAATACTCGATAACAATTGAGTCATATAAAGCATCATTATAATGATATTAATAATTATTCATATGTATGTATATATTTTATTTTGTTTATATTATGTGGTTGTTGTACTCTATTATTTTGGAAGTTTTAAAGCGTATGTTAAGCAAAACGGCCAGCGGAAAGTGTCTGGGAGTATTGGGGCCTTATTTTTAAAGATATTGCCTTTAACATACGTGAAAATCAGTTATCAGAAAATAGGTGAAGTAAGTAATGTATCTTCTGGACCCCATATATACTTATGCCAACATTTGAGGCCAACGTTGAGTTGAATGACAGTTGGCCAACATTTGAGGCCAACTGTCATTGGTAAATTAGATAAAATACTCAATTACTATTATTTCACTAAACAGATTTACTTTATTACCAATAGCCCATTGATAATCAACACAACTATCTATGAAAGACGAACTAGAAAGTATATTGTTCAACTCTTATTCAACAATCTCTTTACTTACTCGTATACCTTCCATAAGTCCATCTAATCCACAACAAACGATTCCTGAATACCATACCATATGCCTTCAAAGAAGAAACATTTTCCTCTTTTAAAAGAATTATATTTCACAGAAATACACATGATATTCCTCTGGAGGCGTATGTTTCTTAGAAAAAGAAATAATAAGTACATTTTGTTCTTTCATAGTAAACCCGACGAAGGCCAACGAGAGGATCGACCTCCCTGAAACATTTTTACATGTTTTGTGAAAGTTTTAGATAAAATATTAAGTTTTATTACTTAGTTTGAATAAAATAAACCTAGCTATATTTGACTTTTAATGAATTTATATGTACTTCTATAAAGACTGAAGAAAGTAACAGTACCAGCAGTAAGTATCGCAGGTTGAAAAAAAAATTGCAACAAGATCATTTTAATCCCAAAGTAAGTAACGCTAATATTATGGAATCTAGATAACTGATATATTGCAGGTATAATTTTCAAAATATACCTCTACTTATGATATATAGGAGACGCCCAGGCACAGAACAAACATCCGTATGTATTCATCACACAAATGTATGTCCTGGGTGGGAATCGAACCCACGACCCACGACTCTATAAACAGACTTAGTACCGGCTGAGCCACGAGGTCAAACGAGTATTGAACTAATTAATGTGGAATAAATACAAAAAAATATCGGAGTCAACCACATCGTTATAAGGTGAAGGGAGGTATATTGGTGATTTAGGTAAGTAGGTAATATATTTTAAACAGAATACCACACAGTTCCCTATGCAAGGAAATTTCAAGAGACAGCGACGACGAGTTGGTATTGAGTGTGCGAAGAGGCGATAGCGTTGTCTCTTGAAATTTCTTTGCATAGGGAATTGTGTGGTATTCCGTTTAAAATATATCACCTACTTACCTAAATCACCAATATACCTCCCCTTCACCTTATGTATATTGTATAGTGTGATAGGACTCTTAGCAGAGTCCGCCTGAGGAAATACCACCTTTGCCAGTTATTTTATTACCAAAGAGTAAATAGTAAAAACATCACTGTGTTTCGGTTTAAAGAACAGTGTTTCCAGTGAAACTACAGGGCATAGAGATAAAACAACACATATTTCTGGGTGACGAGCACAGTGCAGTACTAGGTAAAAAATTGGATTGTTCATGTTCCAATAGCTGCGTGTCACTGTGCTATTATAGGCAGACACGTAGCTTATTATCAGCCACACGTCCTGCTCGTCACTTAATACTACAAAAAATTAAATACAAAAGATTTCTATCGTCTATGAACCTACGCTACCACAGTGCCACTACCACATATACATAATCTAACATTATCTGTGTGTTATATTAGTTAGAGCTCAAGTTCTTCACTCGAGATACATTGTTTCAACCTGGGCATCCGTTAAGGAACTTGAATTGATAGGTTCTCCAACTTTGCGGACTTGATAAATGGCTAAGATGTAGCGATATTTCTCACTTTCAGCTTATGTGTGCTTGGATCGGTACTTTGTTTGGTTAGAGTCAATCCATGTAAGAATTAATAGGTGAAAGAAAATAAATGTTACTTATGTTATTTGTTTTCCTTTTACCCAACGATGGTAAATCAAAAGGAAGGTATATGATTTTGGAGAGTTTTGATGGAGATCATGGATATCACATTTTTTTATAACGTAAAGATACGTAACGTAGCCGTAGGTACGCCTTCCATGACCAATACTCTAGTTCGATCCCCAGCTAATATCTTCATATCCGTGCAATTTCCATGTTTCATTTAATTGTAAATGTACAAGTATGTTATAATTAGTTAAACAAACATTGTATGGAAACTTACAGTTGGTCAAGCGATAAAGGTAACTACGATCTGATCGCCGTAAGTGCGGCAAAGTCGTTTATAATTCGGTTACAAAAAAATTACATTAAATCAACTGTAGGTTCGATATCTCTCTCTGTGGTCACTTCCTCATGGCTGAGGATCGTGGTCATCACTGGATGTGGATGCTCTACTCCTAGATTTTATTATCTGCTTCCACCGGTGTCTGCTCATCGCGTCTCTGAAGCATCGCGCAATGAGAAGGGGAGTTGACAACCTTGAAAAGCTGATCATAGTTGGAAATACGGAGGGTAAACGAGCCCGGGGAAGATCCCCAACTAGATGGAGCGATCAAGTGAGAGGCTCTTCATCAACCAAATTCTGCACGGTCGTCAGAGACGCGATGAGTAGGTTCGATAAACTGTTTTAATTTATTTTTGTATAATCCCTCAAAGAAAGTATTTTTCATTTAATTCGAAGTCGCTTTTACATCTTCGTCGTGTCATATCATCGTTAAGTTCCTCAGATGTTGCGCGTCCCATCGCATTGTGAAAGATCACCATGATATGCTACGTCAAAAGCTTTCTAGAGGTCGTGAAATATAAACTGCGACCTACATCAGATTCTCTGAACCCCGCATAACCCGACAGATGAGGCAACCAGGTTGTCAACCGGCCGAATCAGTAAACTTAGGTACTGTCTGTCGCTTATCCGCCTCGCAGTTTCAGATACTTTGTCAGGCTCGAACTAAAGGATCCACCGATAGTTACAGCCAGCGAAGGATGCCAGACACCTATGTAATTCCTGCTTTTAGTGTAGTCTAAATAGGGTACTAGGTTACGATAAAGCTACGATTCCCGTGAAGGACAAGAACAGTTTGTACAGCAGACTCTTACCGTTTGTGCGACGGAGTTGTTGTTCTGCTGCAGCCAGCGCAGGATGGCGCTGGCGGTGGTGAAGTCGGGGCGCGGGGGCGGCGGCACCGCATGCTGCAGCGCCGACGCCAGCTGCTGAGCCAGGTCGAGAGCCCGCGCCCGCGCCGCGCGCCCCGTGCTGCCCGTCGTGCCGGCGCCCGTACCGCCGGCCTCTGCAAAATTAAATTATATTAGCCTATCTGCCTATCACATCCCAACGTTGAGCAGAGGCCTCTCTTCCCTCACACCAATGGTTTCTATCGAGAGCTACTGCGAGCCAGTACTTCCTGTGGGCGTTACGCTTATCTTAGCACCTCTTTCTGGGCCTACCTGGTAGCTCCGGGATCCAGTGGTGGTTTTTGCCAATTGTTGTTCTGGCATAGGACAGACGTGTCCTGCCCAGACCCATTTCAGCAAAGCAGCCTTCTGAGCCACACCTATTATTTGGGTCTGGGCTGATGCGATGTAAAATTAAATAATATTATAATACTAGCGGCCCGCCCCGGCTTCGCCCGTGGTACATATACATAACCTACAGCGTTCAAGGATTACGAACATATGAAAGAACGGTGAACGATTTTTTTTAATCGGTCCAGTAGTTCCCGAGATTAGCGTGTTCAAACTATATACATGCTATAGGCTACTTTTGATCCCCAAATTATCGTGCTGTTTACTGGGTCAGAAGTGACACCTGTAGACAACTGGCGGGGATAACTAATTAAATGACGATTGATCAGTTTTCGACTGGAGAGGAAAAATGATTAAATTACTAAAATAGCTATTAAAAAATAAGAGTTGATCGTAGAAGAGTGGAAATTGAGGATTATATGTATTTTTGTATGTTGTATCATAAAAAAATAAAAATTGAAAATTTTGTCTAAAAAATTAAAAATAAAATTTAGTGGTGGACTACCCCTAACATTTAGGGGGATGAAAAATAGATGTTGGCCGATTCTCATAGATACCGGATAAGCACAAAAAATTTCATCAAAATCGGTCAAGCCGTTTCGGAGGAGTATGGCAACGAAAACTGTGACACGAGAATTTTATATATTAGATTTTGTAGAACCTTCATAAACTACATTAAATTAAAAAAGTAAATACACAAATAGTAAATCCTTACTAAATCCTTACTTCAACTAAATATATGGTGAAAAAACTACAACTTTTAATCAACAGCAGACATCACACCGCTAAAAAATAAACTTAACCCAACCTTACAGAAACTTTGAGAACTTCGAATTCTGGAAACTATTTTTTTCTTTCTATATTGTGTAATCGGTCTTGATATCTGTCGTTTACGATAAGGGCCTTCACTTAACTGATTTTATGTTAAAATATTTACCAAACAACAAATAAAAATTTACTGTTTACCGATCGACCCAGCAATGTCGACTGAACTCAGTCGAAACACGTACTCGTGGAACTAATGAGATCCCATATCGATATCAGGTGTTAATTTACGGAAGCAAGCTGCTATCCGACCTGGTGAAATGCTTCATTGAGCAATGAGCGTCGACGGATTTTGTTACATCATTCTATGTTTATAAGAAACTAGCACCCATGGGTCAGAAAAGTTGTCCTAGATTGTAGGAATTGCTATAGAAGCAATTAACGTGGAAATTGGACCAAGGCCCGAGATCAGCCCGATTATTTTGGGCATGGTATTGGAATCTGTAGCACCGATCAAGCTATCTCCCAGACTATCAAACTTAAATCTATTTGATTTTAAAGTTAAACAGGAATACGAAGGAAGCCAAATAGGTTTGGTTGAGGTATTTGTACTGCAGTTATCCGTTGTAAAATATTAGTTTTTATTGCGATATCCAGTAAGTCGCATTTCCCAAAGCAGTGAACAGTGGAAAACCTCCCATGTAATCATGGTTCGAAAACCTGGTATGGACCTTTATACCCCTCTTAAATCCTTCCACTAACAATGCTATTTATTGGTCCTTCTTACTTGGTTTTTAAATGGCTACATGGGTGGTTTTCCACTACTTAGAGAAATGTTTCTGATTTTTTTACAATACATCATGGAACGAGCAAGACAAAGGTCAAGATGTCAGCTCATAACAGCAAAGTGGGACTCAGACTCCAGAACCCTATTACTCTACTCCAGCACTGTACTACGCTCTTCACCCAGAGATATAATAATATTTATCTCATTGCCCTGTAATCTTTATTGCTTTTAATTGCCTTTAAACTGGAAAACAATATTTTTACATGACCGCTTGGCGGTAGATTAACTGGCAAAAGTAGTACTTGCCCAGGGTGACTATGCAAAGAGTACTACTACAACAAAACTAGTAAAGAAATGGTGTTTTATTAATTATTAATAGTATTACGTACTTGTGATTTTTTTTTTTTTTGGTGTGTTCAATAAACTGGACCTGAATATCTGTTATGCTCTTAGCGCTCAGGCATGTACTTGATGATAGAAATTCACTACTTAATATGCATTCATATACCAAAACCGTCAAGAAATGCTAGACAAATCCCTTCGTAATCACTCCACTCGCGCAAATTGCGCGGAGACCGAATGAATTGCATCCGCCCATGAACAATGACGGTTTTGCACAAAGAATGAAAAATGCTGCCATCATTTCAGCGTCGTTATACTACGCTAGATATCTTTAAACTGCCTTACTGTACTCACAATTAAAATCACAAATACATTATATTTCTTTGTCATAAAATCAATTATAAAACACCCATTAAATAGGTAAATTAATATTCTTAGATATTCCTTCCATGGCCCTAAACAAAGCGAAACCTGTATAATGGGAGCCAGACCCTGACTTAGTATTTATCACACAAACGTCAACCTTTAATTAACTTCGACAACGGATAGATACTATTACAGTATCTTTCTGTTCTGTACAAATATTTCATTCTACACCAATCCGATACCGAACTGAACATAAAGCGAAATATAATCAAAATAATAAATGTGTGATTATTTCAACAAATTACGTGGCAAAATGAAATAGCCCATTAAAAAAACAACTCAGTAACTCAACAAAAAAGTATAATATTGCAAATGGCGCGCATTCCAACTAAATATATTTTCACAAATTCTGAGTGTGACCACAGTAGGTACCTGTATAATGACGGGTTGGCTGTGTAACCTGTCAGAATTCAGAATGTATGAATGAATGTGGTCGTACAGTGAAAAATGTTGATGGATTTTGAAATTTAATGTAGAGTAACGGTTAGTTACGATCCGAATATCCGTGGTTACGATAGTGCGCGATCTGTAAATGTTATTAACCTACTTCAATATAGGAGGTTCTCAAATCGGTTGTACGTTTTTTTTGCAGTAAAAACTTCTTTTGGCGCGCCACAGACAGATTGGGCTGTGAATTAAATTCTAGCGTTACGCTCAGGAATGATAAGAAATCATCGGGTAAACTCGGGACCATAGCCACTGGCATCTACGAGTAGAATACGTCAGCATTTCCCATTGACTATCTAGAAATGTGTCAGCATTTCTAGATGGCCATGCCCATGGCCACGCCCTCCGGTTTCACCCGCGTAGTTTCCAAAGTAAGCTTTCAAATTCTTGGTTTTATTTTTCACTTCTATCGGCAGTTCCTCTGACTGCCATTTTTTTTTCTTAAGACTTCGGTAGTCCCTCCCATATAATTTTTATCGGAATCAGAGTGGCTGTTTTTGACTTACCAACAAAAATCTAAAATTGGCTTATTTGTCTGGACGACGTATTCGTAGATTTCTCAAAAAATATGAAATTTGTCGAGAGTTTTTTAAAACTGAAGTCGGTTATTGTTTTTTTCCGAGAAAATGAAATTATAATATCTCATCTCATATATGAAAGATCTCGTACTGTATTCTGTCCCATTCACTTACAAAATTTGTCATTTTAAGATATAAAGGATTTTTTTTACTTTTATAAAAAAAATTACACAAACCTTGTCCCGACAATACCGAACACAAAAATTACAGCATTTTTCAATTCGCAACAACAATTTCGGTATTTAATGTTTATTTATGAAGAAGTCAGCTATAATAACATGGTAACTTATAGCTGGAAACGTCAAAAAAGTTTCGTAAATTCTGGTAACAACTTCATTCGCGTATGTTTTGGCAACCGTACAATATTGGGTAATGATATCGCTTAACTTGGCTCTGTTTGGTTTGGCGAGGCGTAAAATCAATATCCTGGGTATTCTTTGTTATAGGTCATATCATAAGAACAATTTTAGATATGGAATAGTTTCAGATATCCTTGTCAAAGATATTTACATTAAGGTATTGAGGTTGCATGTGGTTGCCTGAAAGAAATGGCTGTTAACGGTATCTAAGGTTGCGATTTACGGAACTAGGTATAATACCTATGTCATTATCTTGTTTAATTACTGAACTTTTTGTGTCCAACCTATATGTATCTACTCCTATGGCATCATATTACACCTAATAGACTACAAGCCCGTGAACAAAATGTATGGGTCATATGATACACCAGGAGACCTATGTACGATGTAAACTCTCCCCCCCCCCCTTCAACTTGCACTCAGGACAGCTTACAAATGCCGGCATTCTGCTAAATCTTATTGTATACCCTTCTATCATCCAACATAGGTCTCCTGGTGTATCATATGACCCATACATTTTGTTCATGGGCGTGTAGTCTATAACATATTTTTAAGTATTACTAGATTGGTATATAGTAACTTAAAAGTTACTTACTGAATTCTTTTTTTTTTTACTTCTATAGTTGTACACTTGACCGCCATCTCGCCTGATGTTAAACGAAAAATTATGAACACATATCCACCATCGCTGATTACACTAGAAATGAAGAGTTAGTCCGAAAAAATAGTACATTATGTCCCAGTTTCAAGGGCTGTGTATTTAGAGGGTAAATCATCTTTTAAATATCTTCGAAGGTTTCGTAACTTGTAACTACAAACTAAAACTATGCATATGACAAAGCTCAAAGCGCTGTGAAGTATATATAGCAGCAGGTGCTTGCATATTGACTTTAGATAGTTTTGGACGTAGGATCTCTTTAAGTCATTTGGTAGAAATACCACTATGTCATAATGAAATGTAACTTGATGTAAATGTGATAATGAAAGTAAGGTACGTTTTCTTAATGTTTAAATTTTAACAAGCAAGCAAGCAAATTCTAGCAAGATTCCGTGTTTTTTGTCAGAATTTACATTATGTTTGAGCGACATTTAACATTTTAAGGGTAAGTAATCTTAAACTAAGTTCTAATTTATTTATAACAAATGTGTCACGAGAAGTCTAACTTTTGCAACCAACAACCGCAGGTAGCGGAACTGAAAGCAAATGTAGTTGTCTGCTTTCATCGGCGTTACCAAAATGGGCCGATGACATCACAAATCAAAGCATAGCAGAAGGCAGGAGAGTTTCGGCGCAGTTTCAGAGAGAGGTCGGCGGTAAAATAACTAGCAAAGGCGGTGGTACTTCCCCAGGTAAACTATACAAACAATTCTACCACTACAAATTTAATAGCTTTCATATCTACAAATACAGAAAATAAAGCATCTTTAATCCAGTGACGAGCAGTGTTATGTAAAGATTTGGACTTTTCGTGATCTAATAGCTGGGTTACACTGTGATTTTATGGGGGGCAGGCGTGTTGCTTACCATTAGCACATATTCTGCTCGTCTCGTTACTCTATACTACAAAAGAATATTGTATTTCACTCATGCGCGGTCCGAGGGGGTCACAGGGAACATGACCCCCCCCCCCCAAATCGTAAACGTTAAACTAAAAATCTTAAAAAAGCTAACGATTTATTGTATTCCTACTGGTGACCCCCAAATTTGAGACTGCATACTGGTGACCCCTTCCAAAATTCGAGGCTGGGGCCGCGCCTGATTTCACTTGGAAATTGAAGTATTAGACATACGTGGCGGTATCTGCGAATCGGCAGCATCATCACTGAAGATCCGATGGGTGCAGACGTCGAGCAGCCACCAGCGGGTCACGTGCTCGGGCAGGTGCCAGCAGCCAGGCATGACGTCACACTATCACATCTCACTCCACACAACACTTGAAACTGTTCCGTTTCACTACGACCCGGGATTTTTTCAAATCTAAAGTAAACAGGCCCCTTTTAAGAGTCCTAGACATCCACAACAGACAATTGGGTTGATGACTGACTCAAAAATATACCATTCTTATTAATACGTCATTTATATTATGTAACAATATGACACACGTAAATTTTATTAATCAAATTGTTGAAAATCAACAAAGATATAGATCACAGAACTTTCGGAGTAACTTTTCGGAGGGTTGTTGATCGTTAAAATGAAATGACGTCACT
Organism: Ectropis grisescens; assembly: GCA_017562165.1. Taxonomy (NCBI): domain Eukaryota; kingdom Metazoa; phylum Arthropoda; class Insecta; order Lepidoptera; family Geometridae; genus Ectropis; species Ectropis grisescens. Next base: position 9,807,895 of record CM029779.1, on the reverse strand, counting down.
CGAAACTTCTAACCGCAGTATCTTCATCATTTTATGTTTTGAAACAAAAGAATAAATAAATGTACAATATTTTTAATAAGCTGATGGACTAATTATTATTTTTGTCATCATGCCTAATATAGGACAAACACAAACGTGTCTTGGATCAAAAATATACGTATATATTAATAAACAAATGACTGTTAACAATTTAGTACGGTAGTAGGGTAAGTAGAAAAGTTAAAGACACAAGGAGCCGCCCTTCTAACTAAATGGGTTATGCCTTTGCTATTTGTCTCTATCATTTCAAGTAGAAACAAAAGAGAGAGCAATACCAAAGCTAAGACAGTTTTAGTTATACAGTAGACCCTCAGATCATATGTCTTAAATTAATTACTAATATTATTTTTTCTACTGATTTTTTAAACTAAACACAAAATAGAACTGCCTATATTGTGTGTGTTGCCACTCGACCGCGCGTTGTGGTTTGCGATGTAACTGAGGTATATAAACTGAACCAAATGACTCGCGTCGGGATGACACATAGACCGCTAGGACACATACTCGTATCTAAGACTGAGTGTGTTTTATCAGGGAATGCGAACTCTGGCAGCACAATCCGTCGTTTACTGAGGGGAGGTATACGGTCGATGTGTCTGTCTGAGTATCTCTCTGTCTGTGATAACGTTGTTTTTAAACGAGTGGATTTTCATGCGTTTTCATTGCTGGAACGCTGACTTGATCTAGAAGGCTCTTTCTTAGCTACTTTTATAAGTATCTTTTTTTTTAGTTGGTATCAGTGATCGAGGGTTCAATTACATTTCAGATCAAATATTTGTGCGACGAATGGAAATACTTTTTTTTTAACTTTTATAGCTTTACACTTACTATTTCTGTGTCTGAATGTTTCTATGTATCTTCGAGTAAGTATACCTATATATATGTATATATATTAGCTGGTTCCCATTCCCATAGTCCAAGCTTTGCTTAATTTGGAGCTAGAGTAATGTCGAATTTATTTTAATATTTTAACGATATGAACCAATCCAATGTTAGTAAACATTACAAATGTCAATGTTTGGATGTAGAGACGTTTGGATGTTTGTTGCTCATTCACGTTGGAACGTCTGAACGGATCGGGTTGAAATTTAAAACAAATATTAGTCTGTAATAAAACAGATTTTTATCAAGAGAAAATAAAGGCAACTGGAACTGCGCTGATGAAACCGCAGGGCACTGCTGGTTTTCAGTATATTTTATGAGAATTATTATCAATTTCGATTTCAACTTGACTACTAGTATTAAAATAAAACTACTTACTAGATCTCATTCAAACCAATTTCTTTAGTTTCAGTTCTAAGTACGACACCCCCAAAATTTATTGTTTTTGTTCTATATTTTTGTAAGAAAATCATAATTCGGTTCACAGAATACATTTACTTACCAAGTTACAATAGTAATACAGTTCTTATAGTTTCGGAGAAAAGTGGCTGTGACATACGGACGGACAGACAGACAGACATGACGATTCTATAAGTGTACCGTATTTTGACATTTGGCTACGGAACCCTAAAAAATACATACGTGACGATGTTACGCTATTCTCAGAGAAAAAACAAACGAATAAGGCAAATAGAAAACGGAAGCAAATGGGGCGCCGAGCCCAAGCAAAAAATCTTGACAATATATCTGTGAATAATGTGTTCTCCCGTTGAAAAATGTCTCAGGACTCAGACACCTAAATTACGCTATTGTACGCGTACAATATAACGCGGAATGTATACAATATACATACAAAAGGATCATTCTCATCCGCTTCGTAGTAGATTCCAATGGCAGAGTAGATGAGGGCTGTCATACGACTGCAGGATTTATAAGTGATTTTACCGGATTTGGTTTTGCATCGCATTTTGTTTATTTACTTTATAAGTATACAAGCTTATGCTCCCAACTCCACTTATTTCGATTAAAGTTACAAAATAAACAAAAAACTTCTGTTTTAGTGCTTTATAAAATACTTTTTGAAATGGAAGTGTAAGTATTACTTAAGAAAACAGCACCTAGAATTTTCACCATTAAGGTTGTTTTTTAACCCCCGACCAAAAAAGGAGTGTTAATGGTGTTATAAGTTTGACGTCGATGTCTGGCTGTCTGCGTGTGTGTCTGTGACACCGTGGAGCTCAAACGGATGGGCCGATTTAGATGCGGTTTTTTTATTTGAAGGTTAATTAATATCTGTGCGGATGTTCTTAGCTATGTTTGGTTAATATCGATTCAAGATGGCCACCTCCACAAAATGGCGGACAAAATATTTCTTCACAACCTACCGTAATATGGGTCTCAAATGAAAGGACTTGGCTAGTAAATACTTTGCACTATGACAAATTTCAAATCCAAGATGGCCACCACGCTACACAATGTCGAATTATATATTTTTTTCATTACATCAAACGAAAGGGCTTGACTAGTAAAATACTATACACTAAAAAAAAATCTAATCCAAAATGGTCGCCACCACAAAATGGCGAATTATATTATATTTTTCACTACTACCTCAATATGGGTATCAAACGAAATCGCTTGACTAGTAGAATACATTGCACTATGATAAATTTCAAATCTAAGATGGCCGCTTCCACAAAATGGCGAAATACATTTCTTTTTTTCACAACTCCCATAATATGGGTATCAAATGAAAGGGCTTGACTAGTAGAATGTTGTACAGATAACAAATCTGAGGCAGTCGGGGGTTAATCAAAATTTTTAATTTTGTTCTTGTTAACACATTAGTCCGCTTTTGTCCACCAACTCGCATGATGGTAAAATCAATGATGTGGTCGAAGATGACGCACGCTGAGCTAAAAAATACCTATTCACACTGACATTGAAAAGTTCTAGATTGTTTCTCTCTGGGAACAATGAGGCCAACAGTTTATTTCACTGTAATGTTGTAAGTACGTAAGCATGAGGAAAGTGGACTCAATTCGAGTTTTGGAAATATCCATATACAATAATATATATATACAATATATGAGTCGTATAGCGCCGACGTACGACTTTTCCTTTAGTGGAAATGGAAAGGTATAAATAAGGTCATTTAAACCCGCTGCACAATCACACACAAGGTTTACGTAAATCGTTTTCCACTAGGTCTCATTGTCAGCGGTATTTTACCACAATGCTTAATTAGTCGAAATTTACTGTGGTTTTATAGCGTCTCTAAATACCAGTTTACTCGCTCCACCATTTAACCATTGTAAAGCTCTCGTATACAATACTGAGCAACCGTGTTAGCTTAAAATATGGTGGCATAAGCAGACTAAAGGGAAACTTACAACACTTTATTGGCCGGAGTTCAAAAACAAATGGAATTTCAATTTAACGTTCTACGTTTTCCAAAGTAACATTCAATTAAATTTACAATGAGAGCAAAGAAAACTGGGAGCCAGCACAGTTTAAAGAAAAAAGTTATCTCTTTGGTTTAGAGATTGCGTTCACCCCGGTAATGTTATTTCAAAGAACACGTTTCGGCTCCCGCGGGATTTCCACATTTCAGTATTCTTATCGGTCATTCTATTCCGTATTATCCTGCTTTCATCTTAGTCTCTCTACGTGTAACGTGTAATACACTTGGGAAAGTTATTCTGTTCCATGTATGTTGAAGAACCTCCAGTTATTTGTTTATTGAATCTGCGAGTGACGTGGTTCGCGGTTTTCCGTATATTGACATAGCTTTGTTGAAGGTATGAGAATAGGGCAGATGATATTATTTTTAATGTCCCATTTAATATTTTACTTTGTATCATATAGGTACACACAGATAGTAAGCTGTACGATAATTATTATCGTACAATGGAATGTCCAGCTTAAACTTTAAAAATGTATACGTATTGTTAGCTCTTCTTTTGTTTTTTAAAATTGACGTGTAAATTGTACAATAATTAATAAAGAACTTTGACTTTGACCTTACTATTATATGATTATGATTTTCAGAGACGCTTAGTACTTTTATTATTTTTTACAGATATGATAATGCAAAACGTTTCAGGATTTTTTTTATTGTATCGTTGCTAATCTACTGCAGACAACGACGTGATACAACTTTGCAGACGGAAAATCCATTAAAACTTGTAATAAAAGAGCAACCCTATTAGAAATAGAGTCGAGGACAGTGCTGATGAGAATACCAAGTACACACCTATACGTAGGAGTATATACCTGTTGAACAAAGCCCGCGTAGTGGACACCGCAACCTAACTGGAATGGTAATCACGGAACTTTCTTGCCACTCTCGCCTCCGGCTGTTGGAAAAATAATGATGCCTGTCGAAGTCTTCAGCCGTTAGCCCCATCAGTTATTTAAGTGAGCATTATTTCTCAGAACTTAGACAGATTTACTTTAAACTTAGTGACGCTAGCAGAAATCCATGGCCTTTGCTGCAGAATTTCTGAAATGTTTTAGTTCAGCCATGGTAGTTCTTTAGTTTGCATCTTTATTCGAGCAATTTACACTTATATTTAGACATTATATTGTAGACCCTATAATAATTAATAAAATGTGTACGTGTAGCGTTTTTACCCCTAACGACTCACCATATTTACGAGAACATGAAACCTTGATTTTTTTTTTATTTAAACTCTGAAATTTTTCTTCTTTTGTGCAAACGAATATTAGCATTTATTTAGGAAAACTCAGATAACAATCTGTGGATTTTCAGATTTGGAAGATCAATCAGTTTTTCCATAATTAGAATAGTAAATTAGGTCAATTTTTAATTTTGTAATTCAAAATACCGAAGGACCAGAGCGACGCACACAAAAGGTTCTATGCAAATATTTGTAGAATGAGAATGCCAGATAAGAGAAGCCTAAAAATGTAATCTCGGCACCATCTCTCCGAGATTAAAATTTCCTTGTTTATTTACGTAGAAAAATGTTGAGGAGCCCCTGGAGGTTTTAACATAATTAATTTAATAGACTGCCGTTTTGTTTGAAGGAGAAAGTGGTACAAAATCGAGTGAAGGTGTTCTGAGGTGTTTCAATGGTGTTTATTATGGGGAATTAATGTTAATGATAATAGCCGGCGCAGGAATTGTGATGATACCTGCGAAAAGGGAAACAGTTACGGTTAATCTGTTTATCTTTTCACTCAGGTGACCCAGAAACAATTGGAAATGTTATAGTTACGTTGTTATTCGGAACTGAAGCCGAATTTCGCCCTACCCTAAGCTTGATTTGATATCCTTATCTAAATGCAATATTAATCCATTCCATACGTGTTTAAGCGATCGGTACCGGATTTCAATAAAGGTGGAGCAGTTTTATTTGTCTATTGATGACGAAACCGAATTACTGAATTCATGATACCCCAAGGGGCCATTAGGAATCAAATGTCTACGTAATTCGTATTAAGAGTGGTGGTGAATGGACACAAATCGACAAGCGACCATATGTACTCAAAGGCCATTTAAAAAAGTTTATCATAATATATATATATAAAACTGCTTCAGACTAAAATATTACGTTTAAAAAGATGAACACATAATATAATATACTCGTAGTTCTAGAACAAAATAACACAGCTGGCTATTTCTCTAAACTAGAGTGTATTTACGCTGACAATACTCTAGTTTCATACAAAATATGTTTTTAATGTAAGGAAGATTGTGACTGCTTTACCAGAAATTATTTCAGTCGCCTATCTGAACACTAATGTGTAATACTACGGCTAAACTCCACCGGTTATCTCAACTATGAGTTTGGTATCGTCGTATCCTAGCTTTGAGTTGGTAAGTATGTTTCAACAAAAAAAAAAATAACACCTATATTCCAAGTTTGCTTTGTGTAAGCCTTTGCTACAATATAAAGGCTAAAGATGTAGTGTTGAATCGAATTGATTGGTTGTCTTATTAGTATTTATTTTATTGTAAACATTATATATCAGCTATCTGGCTCCCATATTACAAGCTTTGCTTAGTTTGGGGTCAGATGGTGTTGTGTGTGAAATGTCCACCACTATTTAATAAATACGAATGATTAAACCAACTGATCATTACACTTTATAAAACTTAAAGTTTGCTTAACGACAAAAACAACAATACGATTGAAGTTTTATGAAGACGTTATCATGTTTACGGAGATTTGTGATTTACGCTAGCACATGAACATCTGGACATAAATCTATACTAATATTATAAATACTAATATTATTAAGCTGAAGAGTTTGTTTGTTTGAACTGTAGGATCTCGGAAAGTATAGGTCCGAATTGAAAGATTATTTTTCTATTGGATAGTCCATTTATCGAGGAAGGCTATAGAACATAATGCTACTATCAATAGAAGCGGAGCATTAATCAAGAATGTAACAAAAACCTTTTTGAGAGTTTTCGTACGTTTCGTGCTTTGGCATGACACATGACAGCATTACTGTGTCTAAGATTGCGTCATTGAATATCACAGATTACATACCTATTGAATATAAAACCTTTGCTAATCAAATTTGTTTCTAAATCTGAGACCAATTTCCGACAGGTGGTGTAGCAGGTAGCTGAAGAGTTGTTTTGTTTTAAAAGCGATATTCTCAGGAATGACAGAACCGATTTCAGTCATTCTTTCACCGTTGGATATGTACGGGATCCCGATGAGTGCTATATAATGTACCACGGCCGAAGCCGGGGCGGACATCTAGTATAGATATAAATGTAAAAATAGTAAAAATTTGTACGTAAGGCCCTGGTTAAACTAAAACGTTTTCATTATTTTCCACGAATATTTGTGCGCAAAATATTCAAACTCAAACTCTCCCCTCACGAACATAAAGACGAAATTACTAGAAACGCGAATATATTTTAACGGTCCCAAGATGCATTGTGGGAGAACTTAATCCAGAAACTTTGGTATATCCTCTACGCCTATTATTTGGGACCTTATTCTGGCGTATCCGAGATGATTTCAGTATTTGTTTCTCTCCTTAGATGCGAGTGAATAAGACGATCTCGATCGCAACAGAATGATGTCCCATTCTGCACAGTGCACAGTTCATTCATTATGACTCTGGCACGGTTAATTAGACTGAGCTCGGCTTCTGGGATTTCGTAAATATTTAACCCCGTAACAAATATTATTTTCCACAGGAAGCGGTGTTGACGCTTTTTATTCCCGCGGGTTATTAGACGCGCCGAAATTGCGTGCCAACGCTTGAGCTTGTACCTACTATGTAGATCGACGTTTTATTTACTTCTGATTTCCAAAATATTCTCCGAAATGGAAATTGCAAACTTAAAATCTTGAGAGATTTTTTTCAGAGTTGAAAGTAAATTTGCAGTAGCGGAAGTAAGATGAAGGGTATTTTACAGCGCGCTTCTATAACGTATGTTTTTATTACAAAGAAGAAGATCAGAACGATTTAGGTATAAAAAATAAAAATATATTGATGGTGGATTGATATTTCTCACACAACACTAACTAGTCATAAAACTAGCAGTTTGTATGATGAGAGGCAGATAGCTGATCTAAAATTTTTAAAATACGTCTCTGTTACACAATAATACATCATTTATTAATACATTTCTAGCCAAAAATGACCACATTTATGGCTAGCAATAGGTATTTCAGGCCCAATCACCAGAAAGGGTTCTTACCTGGTATTTTTGGATGCCTGGAATACAATACATTACTAGCAGAAAGTTTGAAAGATGCCAGAACACACGAGAGGCAAATAACAGTCCTAGATAGACCTAGAGAACGCGTTTGGTTCTGTCCAGCATGAACTTATGATATTTGCCCTCAAATGGTATAACTTTCCTGCAGTAATTATTGACATAATTAATTCATATTATTGTCACTTAAAATTCGTCATAGCAGTAAACAAGGAATACACAAAACCCCTTGAATACAATGTAGGACTATTCGAAGGGTGCTGCTTATCGCCAATAGCATTTAATATAGTTATAAATATTTTGGTAGACAAATTAATATCCCGAGAAAAGAAATGGGGCTACCGGTTTAAAATCAACACTAAGTACAATCCCAAACAGTGTCAGCAATTGTTGAATGAAGTCGATGAGTTCTGTACATGGACGGAGGGAATGAGGACAAAACCAAGTAAATGTTATTGTCTTTGTCTGGGTAGACGAAATACCAAATATACTTCTTACGATCCGGGACTCTCCATAAGTGGCCAAAGAGTTGCCACAATTGCAGAGGCAGTGCCTTTCAAATTTCTTGGTAGAAAGATAGATTACAAAGGACGCACTCCATCATTAGATTTGGTTGTTGAAAATTTCATGAACAACCTCAATAAGGTAGACCAGAAGCCTATCAGCAATATCAAAAAAGAATGGATATATGACAACTATCTCACATCACGTCTCACTTGGCCTTTCCTAGTATATGACGTCGGTAAAACTCTCCTGGCAAAGCTAGATGCCAATGTCATAAAGATATTGAAGTCATGGTTCGGATTGACACAACCGGCTGATCCCTCTACTCTCTTTAGGGATCACAATAGTTTTGGGCTGAAACTAAAGAAACCGTCTGAACTTTATAAACACCTAAGAGTTACAAAAACGCATGTTTTGGGAAAGTCGCAAGACGAATTAACTACATCTCTCCCAAAAGACAAAAGTGTTTGAGACCTGGAATCTAGACTTCAATTCCATAAACAATTTATGGCAGGTGCACAAGTAAATACTGCTGGGTTGGGTGCGAGGACGAAAAGGGAAGACCGAGACATGGTAAAATCCTTTCTCTCCAACAAGACGAAAATGACGGTTACAAAGTGCACGCTGTGAATTTAGAAATGCAAAGTGAGTGGTTAACCATAGGTGAGTTCTGTATCCCATTAGCTCTAAAGTGGCGCACCTTGATCTATGACTGGTCTCCTGCCTTATTTGAAAAATGTTATCTAAATGCATTCCAAATGACCCTCCCTGACCAGAGTAACATGGTAAGGTGGGGAAAAGCCTCTGAAAAATGTTGCTATACTTGTGGAGAGGCGATATGTACAGCATGGCACATATTGGTGGAATGCAAGGTGCTCCTTAATAGGGGTCATTACTCACGGCGCCATGACAGAGTACTTGAAATCATACGTAAAGCCATGAAGCCTTTCAGTAGCTAGAGCCCAAAAGGGATTGACGACAAATAAAAGATAAATTAACTTTGTAAAAGAAGGCTCAACTTCAAACTCCAGGAACAAGCCTTACTCTATTACTTATTTATTATAGACTATTTTAATGGACACGTATGAAAAGCACTACAAAATCCCAGAGGATGTGGGTGTTTCGTCATCCAGACCAGACATTTTCCTTTTTTCTAGAGCTACGAAACGCATAGTCCTTGTAGAACTTACCGTATTGTGGGAAACTAATATACCTAAAGACCACGCGATGAAACAAAATAAGTATTACGACCTCCTAAACGAATTAACAAAAAACGGCTATGTAGTTAGTTTATACGCTGTAGAAGTGGGAGCGAGAGGTATATCAGCAAAATCTCTCTATAACCTGCTGAAAGACCTTGGCTTATCCAGAAGTGCAAGAACTTATCCAGTAAGTTCTATACTAGAACGAGTATCTAAAGCTGCATTAGTATGCTCATATCAGATTTGGCTGCGCAGGGAGAGAAAAACGAGTAGTGAAGGTGAGTGTTGATGTACGTCAGAAAGGGGCCCCTTAAACCTACGCCCAAGTCACAAGTCTCGGGATCTACTCGGGTTTTCTCTCTTTGCCACACGATGGACCCGGTACCCGCACGGTGAATCCATGGAATGCTAAGAAGATCGTCTCATTACGTTATGTTTACATAATTAATATTAAACAATTAATTATTAATGTGATTATAACGATAGCTAGGAAAAGTTACCACTTATGAAACATAAATACACAACTGATGTATCCATGTGGTCTATCTCTGTAAAGATTTCGTATAAGTGCTACGTTACCAGATAACGATGAAGAGTCTTGAGGAAAACCGGAATGAAATTACAGAAGCAAATGTTGGTTCACATACAATTTCTATCCACGTATTCCCAGGCAACTGATCCGGAGAAAAATGTGATTGGCAGGTGACAGGTCAATTGGACGTGGATCGCGTTACGTGTTATTTGCCGACACCTTAATATTAGCAGTTTATGTGCTGACACAACATTTACTCAAGTTATATTTTCCACGAAAACTATTCGGGAATGGGTGCACTTTTCGGAAAGGATTTACCGTTTTTAGTGTTCCGTGGCCAAATGGCAAAATACGGTACCCTTATAGATTCATCATGTCTGTCTGTCTGTCTATCCGTCCGTATGTCACAGCCACTTTTGTCCGAAATTAGAACTATACTATTGAAACTTGGTAAGTACTTAGATGTATTCTGTGATACCGATTTTCTGTGTACCGATCAAAAAAATCCCAATATGAGTATGGAATCGGTTCGCTTCATTACAAACACAAATTATCCGGTAGGATACTGACTGGAAGCGGAATGTCTTACTGCATAGACAGATCTGGACTTCACTCTCTAGTGCGAGTGCGAGACCTATGTGCGTAAGATTTTTTTTTTAAATGAAGAGTGTCGAGACGTGCAGGACATGTGCATGGTAAGCAACATCTCTCCCTCAGATTTAATCAGAGTGTCTTCAAATTGAGAATGAATTGGTTATTTCTGCATGGCAATCTAGTACAAATCTATTATTAATAAAAAACAATGGGATGCCGCCGCGTTGGTTAGCATAGTAAATTTAGTAAATCATTCTTCAGAGTTACTACTATCAAAACTGTTTACGCCAGATTACTAAGCTACCACTACTGTCTCGACTTTGCATTTGGCGCTAGTGTCCACGTATATTGTACTTTAATGCTTATTCAGTTTGCTAACGAGACAGGCGGAACAAGTCGTTTTACCGAGTACAGAGTTGACTACCGTTCGCGTTAGCATTTCATCATAATGACAGTATATGGCAGCTAGTTTGACACCTGCGCCCTTAGTGCGAGTTTGATAATTTGACATTGTATGAAATCTACGACAGTGCTGCTCTATAATATCCCAATTAGGCACAGAAGTACTTAAACCAGGGCTGTAAAATCCTAAATTTACATCCGACAACAATAAATTTCATATCCATAACTATAAAAATTTATACAAATGCTACTGTTATAAGTTGTTCTTACGGATAGAACTATATTCCTAGCGACTTGTACCTGAATAACTGAATAATGAATGTGCCGCAATCTTTTTATTCTACAAATAGTATCTACTCAATGATTGTCGTTGTCCGGCGTATACGAGTACTATACAATCCATCCACAGGATATATCCACCTACAAGGTGGAAATAGTTCAAAGACCAGACGCTACAAATAGGTACCGATTACAGTAATTCGTTCCGAAAAAACAAGTTGCAAAGAACGACAACGTGAATGATTATACTAGTAGGAAGTACCTAGGACTATTTGCGTTTTGCGTTATTTCCTACTAATATAATAAATGTCAATGTTTGGATATTTGGACGAATGTTGGTGCTCGATCACGTCGTAACGTATGAATGGATCGTGTTGAAATTTGAAACACAGTTAGATTATAGTTTACTTTCGGGATCTTAAATAAGACTTATATAGGTATATAGACTTTAGAACGGGAAAATAATGGTAACGGTAACTACGCGGGTAAAACCACGGGCGATGATAGTATTATAAATGCGAAAATTTGGATGTTTAGATGTTTGTTGCTCAATCACGTCGATACGTCTGAGTAGATCGGGTTGAAATTTGGAAAACAATTAGATCATCTAAAGTCTGGAATACCACCGACTTTTTATCACGGGAAAATAACGAGAACGGGAACAGCGCGGGTAAAACCACGGGAAGCAGCTAATATCTTTAAACTGGATAAAGAAATTTACTTTTGAAAAGACCCTAGATACGATTACAAAACAATTTGCATCTTCCTATAGCAAGTCAGAGATGAAGTGACAGGACATTGTAGTTAGGACATAATATAGAATGTCACAATACCGCTGGTAATAATATCGCGACAAGCCACGTGCGACCAGGACTGCGAATTCCCGGGCAGCGCAGGACGAGTGGTCGGGCCGAAGCGCGGCGGCTCACTGGCGGTTCGCCACCCCCTGTTCAACAGTTTGCACCCTCTCGACACCCCCATTAGCTACACAATCGCTACGTGGAGCATGTAGTCGCCACCAGCCGCCTTTTGTGCGCAAATCTCCAACTTTATGAGTCACGCGTATTTTACGACGGCACAGTAGTCGAGATAGCACAATAATCAGCCATTGCGATTCTCGGCTTATACCTATAAAGTTGTTACATTACCAAAGGGCATTGTTTAAGTACATTTTGACAAGAGAGAAACTTCAATCACTTTATTTCACACTAGTGGCCCGCCCCGGCTTCGCACGGGTACATACACACACACATACACCCTTTTTTTTGTATCGGGTTTAAAAAAAAAAGTAATATTATAAAGGAAGTTTGAATATTTTTTTATGATTTTTTTTTAGTAATGTTTTTTTTGTATTTTTTTATTTTAAAATTTTATACATGTATGATATTATTTACAAAACAAAAGCCATTAGTTTTAGTGAGTCAGAGCTTCCCTGTAAACGATATTTGAAGTAGTTTTATTTAGTTTCTGATGAAGATTCCTCATTACACCGTATTTTTATTGCCCTCGCCTGGGAACTATGTTTAGAAAGTTGAGATCTTGATCTTTTTGGCATTTTTGGGCATTATAAAATGAAAAATAGAAGGAAATAAATAATTAAACAGGCTTTTACTAAATTTTTGCTTATTGACATATGCTGTCGCGACACTTTTTGTAGATAATGATGAGTTCTGCAAAGTCGTAGTAAATGATTTTGTTCTATCATCAATAGTTTTCGCAGCGCACGCGACGTAAGGAATTTTTCAGGTCTTTTTTTTTACACCCTATGTTACATTATTGGAGTTTTAGTAAGGATTCCTATTTTTTTTTTAAATATAATATAGCCTATGTTACTCGGGGATAATGAAGCTTTCCAAAGGTGAAAGAATTTTTTAAATCGGTCCAGTAGTTTCGGAGCCTATTCATTACAAATAAACAAACAAACAAACAAATCTTTCCTCTTTATAATATTATTATATATAGTATAATATTTATTTTCATATACTTATTTACCTACGAAACGAATTTAAAGCGAATTCAAAAATTTTTCAAGCTAAAATCCTACGATCACGCACACGACCGCTGCGTAGGGAGCCGATCGCGCGAGTGAGCCGCGCGGCACTTTATTTTATTACATTGACTCGCGACACTTTTTGTAGATAATGATGAGTTCTGCAAAGTCGTAGTAAATGATTTTGTTCTATCATCAATAGTTTTCGCAGCGCACGCGACGTAAGGAATTTTTCAGGTCTTTTTTTTACACCTTATGTTACATTATTGGAGTTTTAGTAAGGATTCCTAATTTTTTTTTAAATATAATATAGCCTATGTTACTCGGGGATAATGAAGCTTTCCAAAGGTGAAAGAATTTTTGAAATCGGTCCAGTAGTTTCGGAGCCTATTCATTACAAATAAACAAACAAACAAATCTTTCCTCTTTATAATATTAAGTATAGAAGTATAGATGTCGGTTGTCTCTCACATGGAAGAGAATGCCCTCAGCAATAAGGCCGCCACTTATGGCATTAGTTCATTTGTGCTTTAATATAATATTTCTGTTTGTTTGTCACAATAAAGACATCTTCTAACATTTGATTAACTGGTATTTTTGTATGTAATTAATAAAGGTATTAATTAACATTCATATAAGTATTTATTCAGTATCATTCAAAATACAATAATGTACATAACATCTAAATATTATAGTAACTAGCAGTGCCACGCTGTTACTCACGTATTTCCCATTTCCTTAATATTCTCGTGACGAAAAGTAGCCTGTGCCAATCCTTACTATACTGTGTTCCACATTTCAACTTGATCCTTTAAGCTGTTCCAATGTGATGGTGCTACAATCCCGAATATAGTAATGAAATAGTTTCCTATCCCATTATTTTCCCAGGATGCAAAATAGTCTATGTGTTATTCCAAACTGTTACCTATATGAGTGCCAAATTTCATCTATATCACCTCAGTAGTTTTTGTGTGAAAGAGTAACAAACATACATCCATTTATTTATTTATTTTGATCAGTTAGTACCGGCTTCATACCAAATTTCACTAATGATAGTAACAACATGCATTCCATCCATGCATTCTTAGAAACTTTTGCCTTTAACATATTAATAGGAGATGTAGAAATGTATGAAAATCTCCAGCTATAACAAACTGATATATTTTGTGTTCAAATAAATTCTCGACTTTCAGTATAATCATCATCATTTTCAGCCTGACCAGCCATCTGATTTTATATCTTAGATAAGTGTATGAAGCACTCTATCTGGGGATTTGGGCATCTATTATAGAGATGATGTGGTCTATGCTGGAATATGTATTGTAGGTACTACAGTAATTTTTAAGTTTTAAGAAAACTTGATTATAACTATTGACTATTTATACAGTGACTTGGAAGTCTCACATATAGACTTAGATAGTAGCTACTGTAGGCACATGTGTCAGTTCACTATTTTAAAACGGTTAATTAGCTAATACAATAATAAATAAATTATGGTAACTGTTTTGGACTAGCACATGTTCGAAACAAGTGGGGTACATGAAGTATGCTGAGTATTAGGATGATTATGGACATTTTGCCCAAACCATGGAATAATATATTTGTTGGAACCAAATAGCTGATTTAATATTTTTAATTATAAATACACACACCCATAAAGAAGAAACATCCAAATTCATTGCATAAGTAAAGCTGCAAAGAGAAAACTAGAGAGTACATAAGATAAGAGAAATACTAGCCAAAGTCAAAGCTATACTAGAGAAAGTACCATCAACACCATTTTGGTCCTTTTCTTGAACTAAACCCTAGCATAAAACATAATATGAAACACCCATTACGATAAGTAACCATGAAAAATAACTAAGTCTACAAATTTAATGCAAGTGCCATAAAATACTAATTACTATAATACCATATAATTCAAACTTTATAGAGTGGCTTATAACTTGCAATTACTTGCATTTATTCATTCTGCTACTCGATACCATATGTTGGTACTTTACAAAGTAGGTTGTATTTTCACCCAAAACATTTGTAGGCCAAAGACATTTTCACCTTGAGAGATAAGTAAAGATAAGGACCACAGAACTAAAATTGGCATCTAGTGTGTAAGTCAGGTACCAAATAGGATATCCCCATGTAATTCGACATATAAGGTAAAGTTTAGGTCTAATTTAAATAAAGCTCAAACGAAAGTAATCACCAAATGAGGAAATGAAGACCCCAATAACTAGCAGACCATGAAATCATCATACATGAATGAACTTAGGTTTTTTACTCACAGGGTTTGGGTTTAACACAAAATTCAGGTATATTTGCATCCTCCAAGTATACTTACCAGCTATAATGCCATCCATTTGCAGCAAAGCAGCCTCCAATAACTTCGCTGGGTCACAGTCAGACAAAGTTGGGTTATTATCGCCATCAACCTCTGTAGACTTTCCCATCACACTATCGCAATCTGTACTGCTTTTAGTCCAATATTTAACTCACAATACTCCAAAAAACTGTTGCAAGATTCATGAAAATATTAAGCAAACTTTGGAGAAAAGTAAAGTTTACTTTTTGTCAACAAAACTTTATCTGACGTTTAATCTGACAGCAAATTTTATTAGACAGTGACATTATTACAATATTTATTTTCGTTATTTTTTTCTACCTGACACCGTTATTAAACAATAACGGCTTGATAGCCCCCGCCGGATCGTTTAGTAACTTGTGATCATCGGCACGAATGTCTCATCGGTGGAAGCTCAATGGTTTAACACAGATGATCTAGATTTAGGGTTTAATTTCGCCCCGCTACTCACCAGACAGGTTTGCAGCTAATAGGAGAACTATGTGACAAGTTTTTAATTTTCGTCAATTACCTACCCAGAAATCGGGACCAGCTAATGGAATATTATAAATTAATGTTATAATATTATAACAGGTTTCAAGGTTCGGAACTGCCGTCCCTCAGGACTCCGTGCTTCCGGACTTCTTATTTTGCTACTTTCTACTTAGTCTGTGCGCTCTAGTAAGCCTTCCCACTTTGACGGAGTAGAGATTGCCCTTTTTGCCTAAGACAGCAGTCCTCTAACGAGGGTAGGTACAGGTTGCATGCCCCAAAGAGGATACATACTAATACTTTATCTAAGGTTAAGGCCCAAGATACGCTGTTCTTTGCTGCGATAACTTTTAAATCAAAGTCCAACATAATTTTACCCTTGTGCTGTATTTTTCATGTTTTTTCTATTTGATTGATCTTAATATGCTCCAACTCATTCCCTCGCTGCTATCAGTGGAAAATCGACTGGCGCTGTTATCTCGAGTCTCCCTCTATTACTCTCTAGTTACATGAAATTCATCACGTAGCGCGATGCATTTCATTTTTACGACGTGGCTTTCCAATCATCCTAACCACCACCAGTCAGGGATAAAACTTAATCTATTAAAATAATACAAATTGGTGTATGTCATAGTTTATTATTCATTAGACCCTTTACCAAATTAATATAATGTAAATAAATAGAACTACATACTTGGTAATAACTACCGATTTTATAATTCTAAAACCATCTCAGTGACAACATGAGAAGAACAATATAATATTATTATACCAACTGCAAATAAACTTTCACTTAAGTATATAAAACAAGCAAACAGCCATGTTGTAAAATATGCATCTCTCTATTTATAGACGTTCTTGATATTTTGATATATAAACGTGTATAATTTAACTATGATGTGCCAATATGATATGATCCAAAATACACACATCTAAATTAATTCCAAAATTTTTACTCAATACATATTTTTATTACTGATCTAAGGCACAACAATTACATAAAATATTTGATATATCAACTAACACTCAGCAATCAATAAATATCTATACTTTAAGTAAATAGTTTTCCTTGAAATTTATACGATAAAATATTTGTTACTAAAATCTCACGATAATAATAACAGGATGAAGTTTAACAGTAATATATCAACGATTCTTTCAATACTCATTATTAGAAATTGCTTTCAACCATATTAATTTCTCTATCTTACAATTACATATATAACAACTTAAGACATAAACAAAAAATGTTGGTAAGCTGTGTTTTGGTATTAAGGTGAGGATCGCTATTCTAAAATGACGTTTTACTATGATACATGTGTGAACCTAAGATAGTCCCGTGAAGTAATAAAATAGAACGTTAGAACGTAGAGTAACGTTCCGGTAGTTGCCGTAATACGTGAAGAGCTGAATCAGTGGTCTTCCATTTTATTCAAAACAATACGCAGGATTTAACAGCGGTCTAAATTTAATTGTCTTCATCAAGTCTTCCCGTGACCATGCCGCCGAAACGTCGAGGTAATTAAATAGTATTTAGTATAGACTTATATCATACAAATACAAATACAAAAATCTTTATTGCTGTTTGCAGGTAAGATAAGATGATACAAAACATTTAAATAATTGACCCATACAAACTGGCCTCTTCTTCTAGAGGCATGCAATATGTCTGGCAACGCAGTTTCCATTGGTCTGAATTTATACAATGATAATAATAGTCAGCTGATAGTCTTCTTCTTCTTTTTTCATTTTTAACTTTTAATCGGTTATATCATATATGTCATCTGATTCATCATGTATTAATTTCTGGCTTTTTTATATAGCTATAAATATTTGTATAAATATTTAATATTTTCATAAAGCTGAAGAGTTTGTTTGAACGCTAGGATCTCGAGAACTACGGATTCGAATTGAAAGATTATGTCTCTGTTGGATAGTCTATTAATTGAGGAAGACTATTATAGGTTATATAACATTACGCTACTATCTATAAGAGCGGAGCATTAATGTAACAAAAACGGAAAAAATATTCCTTTTTGAGACCTTTTGTTGCGTGCGCTGACGTGCGCCGAAGTCCGTGACAACATGTGTCTAAGGTTGCGTCATTATAACTGAAGCTAACCAAATTTGTTCTAAATCTGAGTTGGTACGACCAATTTCCGATAGGTGGCGTGCCAACGCGCGCAGGTTTCAGCGAGTAATATTATAAAACCGAAGAGGTTTGTTGTTTGAACGCGATAATCTCAAGAACCGTGGACCGATTTAAAAAATCTTGCACCGTTGGATATGTACGTAATCCCCGAGTGTTAGAGGCATATTATGTATAACGTGCGCAGCCAGGGCGGACCGCGAGTTAAATAATAATTTAGACCGCGATTAAGTCCTCTCTAATTCAATATGAGTTCAAATCGTGAAAGTTTAAAATCTATATTCTTCCATCTTCATAACAATTATGTGAATTCAAAGTGTTCACTCGACAATCACCCCGTTACATGTACAGGTTTTTCATGAACGTATCTCAGTGTTGCTCTGGTATAGAGTCCCATCATTTCGTAATCGCTTACGTAATAATCTTCTCCCTTCTTATGACTTCAAGTAAAGAATATTATGATATAAGCAATCATAATCGAGGAAATAGCAAATTTGCTCAGCGACGTGACGATTAAAGTGCCTAGGAGTTCACCTCTCATTGTCTCACTCGCATATTTCTCAGATGTTGGAATATAGGAGCAAGACTATTGTCTCCCATTTCCAATCTGTTGCGAGACTGGACTCATATCTGTTAAAAGTGGTTGACGTATTGATGTAAAGTATTGTTGCAAGTGACTATCGCAGGATAATCTAATTTTAATATTTCTCAGGATCATAGGCATTTGCAGTTGTATTTGATTGTATTCCCTAAAAATTATCTGTAGTTGAGAAAACATAGTAAAACAGAAATATGTAATAAGTTAACCACACACACTAGAAACTTAATCGCAGAACAGGAATTATAAATTAATATAGTGCCAATGTTTAGTCTGTTTACATAATTAAAAAATGATGTTGCCAGAATACAAAATTTAAGAATGTATCATCAATATTTCGCCGAAAAAAAAGTGAAACGCGTTCTAAAGGGGCAAGGAGACGCATGGGTTTTTAGTAGAGATGGGCCGAGTACTCGGTAGATACTCGGTACTTGGCGTACCTACTCGGCGCGGCTGTGTTATTGATACTCGTACTCGGCTCGATAACTCGGTTTGAATGCCGAGTATACTCGGTTTAAGAAACGCAATATTTGGAGATATAATTAAAAGGACATCAAGTTCATCACAAAGTATTTTTACTAATTTAGGAAAAATTTTGACAATCTCAATTAATTAATAAAAATCAAAACAGAAAATATGGTAATGAATGAGTAGTAACGCGCGCGAAATGTGAATTTGATTGAACCGAGTTACTCGGCAGAGTACTCAATTGAAAAAAAATTCAACCGAATAAAATTCGGTAGGTACTCGTTAGTCGGCGCATCTCTAGTTTGTAGGTACCCACATTTCATTTAAATGACAAAAATTCGCTGCGGACTGTAAAAAAGCAACGAATTAAATTCGTGAATAAATATGTATATTCCAAGTTTTATTTATTATTAGCTTGTAACTTTCCCTCCTAAACACGAAGTTTAAGTTAATATTCACCCAGTATTGTTTAAAATAATGGAATCTTATATGCTTTTATAAGAGCAATACACCCAGGGGACCTTAATGCCCCCTTGATACGTACCACATTATTTAACTAAAGTGCTGAACATTATAAATGTACAACAACATGACCTTATTCATTACATATTTTTGTAAAAAAAATTGAACAAAACTAATACATTAAACTGAATTAAAATAAATATTAATTTATTAACATTTCTGAATACTGTTTGGTTACCATTGGAATGATGAAATAAATATTACAATTTACATTATTTATACAAAACGATATCCAATACTCTTTTAGTGAATATATATTTTTGTGAGCACAAGGGAAAGGCATTGTGTTCTAAATCTTGAATCAAAGAGTTTTAACAAAAAAGTTTTTAGTTCACTTCAGGTGTTTTGCATAGCCCTGCCCTGTATACAAACAAAATTTATACAAAAGAAGATATTCCTTTGACACAACACAGAACAAGGATTTATATAGTAATAGATACTTTATCTTTATGTATTTCTTACACCACAACACGATCATGTTTATTTTACAGACAATTATTTCATTAATCTATATTTGGACTTGGAGCACACATAAATTCTTTGAATATGTAGAATAGAGAATATCTATACCTCTGTTTTTACAGCAATGGTTGTATGAAAGTTCCAAAATAATTGAGCAAGGACTAAGGACACAACTAAATAAACCAAATGCAATGTTCATAGAATACATCGTTACAAAAGAAGTTCATAATAATTAGGAGGAGGCGACATAGATAACTGAAAGTGAAATGTATTTGTAATATAACGAAAAATAAGGCACTTCAAATATGTAAAAAAAATATATTTGTAATCTTATATTAGTGTCTCACACCAAAGGAAAGTACGGCGCAAGAATCCTCTGCTCAATCATTTGGACGAAATAATTAAACATTTAATTGCACAATTTTAAACAAACTCCTATACTATCTGACCTCAATTCTTGAAAAGTTTTTCTCTTATTAATCCTAAGTTACACCTAAAATCTATAAAATATATTACTCTATTAAATATTAAAGGCAATATCTATCATTAGATGGACGGATTAAGTAAAGGCGCCCATTCGGGTTACCGATTAGTTATATTAATAGCTTGTAAATCTACACTTAAATATAACCGCGGCGCTACGCAAGGACCGATAATATTAAACTCCAAGTAAAACCAACAACGAAACGTATAGGATCTATATAATAAATAAACTGTTACTTGTTTAGGTAACTCACTAGGTCCGAGGGCAGGACGGACTACCGCGCCTTTATATAACCTAATACCAATTCAGTAATAACATAACAATATATATTTATAAACTTCGTTGGTAAACATAATTTCAGTTCCATCTAAGTCAATTTCGTAAACTTATCAGGCAAGACCACAACCGATATTAAGTACTTAACAACTAAAGGAATGAAAATCTCAGAACGAACGGAATGGACTGACCGATTTAACTTCAGATAAGGAATGTAATATACAAATAATATAACACCTAAAAGAACATTAACACTATCGCTAATTTACATTAATGGGATGTTAGTTTGAATTCCCCCTTCTCGATATAATTCCTATTTGTGTTGAATTACGCGAGCTACTTCGTGAAGCCATTGAAAAAGACCGCTTGCCACGCAAAGGCCATGAATACACCAAAACGAATTACAATCAGACTTCAAATTGATCGTAATATGTGAAATTGGTCTAAAATATAACAAATATAACAAATACGCTATATATACCTAATTCACATTTATCATCACAAAGATCTAAAGAACGAGAAATGCTTCTGAAACCAATCCAAAATTCGTTGTACATATTTATTATTTATGAATAATAATTTTAATGTTGTTAGGTTGGTTGATTGTCATTTGTTTTAGATAGGTAATTTTTTTCTCGATTTCCGGTTCACTGAAATGTGAATTGTTTTAGTGATAATAATTTTACGTATCGCTTTAAACAGCCTCACATACTTGTATTTTAATTTCAAGTAAATACATTAAACTGTACTTAGACTTAGTGCATTCGTACTCTATGTGCCATGGTCAACTGATAACGCATTTCTTACGTACGATAAGAGTTTAATGCAGTACAGTTTAGCAAAAACTGAATACGATGACTCCTTAATTTGTCAACTAGAACGCGTCTCAGCTTGAATGCCACTGAGTAGCGCGAGTAGGGGAAAGTCCTACAGTACCGGCCGGCATCCAGTACCGGCCAGTCAGAGTTTCCTGAGCTCTATAAGAGATGACACTGATATGGTATTTGTCGTTAAAGTAATAAGTTCTTACAAGTATATGCCCCGCGCAGCGGCGACCTGTCGCGACACGCTTACTGACAGTACGTCAATTTGTATCGCACTTGGTGAACGCACGATACACAACTAAAGTTCTGTGGGTGATTACAGAAGTTTATAGAACGAGTTCAAAAGAAGTTAAAATTGGTATGTATTGTCTATATAAATAGCTATTATAAAATATCTTTAATTTCAACTTTTTATTTGTAAATTATTTCCTAGGGTCGCACATTATATTTTTTCGTTCCCTACAGTACCGGCCAAAAAATTGTACCCCAGTACCGGCCACATTTAGGTTTATTTTGAGTAATATTATTTTCTTATAGGTACACAAAGATGCCAGGCCATAATAGTGATAGTGAGACGAAGAAAAAGAAGGGTGATTAGGATCCCACCAATATGCATAAAACCGTGCAAAAGGTACTGAGTAGTGAAATGAGTGCGTGTCAGGCTGCAGAACTTTATCAGGCACCAAAAACTACATTAAATGACAGAATCAGTGCAATTAAAAATTACGTAGAGGTGTCCATGAAGCCAGTTATGGGTAGTTTTCACAAAACTTTCTCATCTGAGTACGAACAAATATTGACAGAACATGTCAAGTAATTCAAGGAATTTGGCAAATAGATTGATGCCTTTAAACCAGCAGGTTTTTTTTGTCTCGCTTTCCCACTAGCTGAAAAGTTAAAATTACTTCACCAATATAATAAATAGAAGATGTCAGCGGGAAAGGAAAGAACTTGGTTTCAGGAAAAGATGTCAAAAAGAAAGGAAAAGATAAGAGAAAAGAAAACTAGAGTCCTCCCCTCAGATCGAAATAGGAAGGGACAATTTTTCCTTTGTATTTTGAATCTCATGAAGAGGATTGGATTCAAAGTGGAAATCGTAAGGTTTGGATCCATGAGGCTTGTGCAAATATGTCAGAGCTAACAAATCAATACACTTGTGATTTTTGCGTGGTATAAATGATCATTTTTATGCTGGCCGGTACTGGAGGCCAATTTTTTTTTGGACGATTTTTTCTAAAATTCTAATTTTGCTAATAAAGTTGATTATTTCTAAATGAAATAGTATTTTATTGTTTTTCTTTACAGCATTTGAATGCCTTAACACATTTTAGCTGATATTTAACATACAACCTGGGGGATTTTTATTTCAGCCTCCTAAAACCTTAAGGTGACGGTACTGTAGGACTCTCCCCTAATTCAACCAACATACCTATTAGGTACACAATCAAGTTTAATCATTAACCGCAAGGTTGAGCACATTTTCCTTCTAGTTTCATACAATACAATTACCCGATTGCTTCGCGCCTGAACTCAGCGAGATCCGAATCAATTCAACACATTTTATCTTGTCTTCTTTTGCCTCTCCGCACAGATTCGTGTAATGCGTTGTAAAAGGCACCAATAAGCACATGCATCTACATGCAAACTGTCAATTACATAAGTGTTATTATGCCCTTTGTGCGAAAATAACACACAGCTTGCTCTATAGCAATTGAGCTTCTTTGAGCAATGTGTGTTTAACTAACTTCATCTCGTCACATTAATATTAGTTTTTTATTTACATCATTTTAACTAAATTCCTCATCAGAGTGTAATCAACTATCAACAATAGATTTTTAAGTACATCGTGTTTTTATGTATACAGGCGTATACTTTTAGATAAATAAATAGAATAAAAATAAATAACACAATAAACAAAAAATTACTTGTAAATAAGTATTAGTCGTGGACTTGCATTAGATGCATAAAAAAAAAGCAAAATAAAACGGAATGTAGAATTTAATTCCTGTCTGTACACGATCACAATAATAAACAATCACGGATATGCAGGCTTTGCCCCTCAACTTGTCAACAGCGAAATGTAAAAATATATTAATTTGTACACTCTTCACGATAAGTTAATAAACATTTTGTAAAATTCACTATCGCACCAAAATACTCTAATATAGATTTTTTAAAATCACGGTAATCTTGTATACAGTTAAGTACTATAAGGCAAAATAAATAAATATATCTTTTTCTTTTAAGATTAAATTTAAGTAGGTAGCCACCTCATTCCCCGCCAAAGACATGAGTAGTCGGTTTCAAAACCATGGAATGTATTCTGTTACAATTTGGAATGCATCAATAATTTCAGCTGAACTAGAATCAGCTTTAGAACTTATATTTTAATTTTACAAATAATTAGACACGATATCAATTTCGTTATAAATTAGCGACACATCGCACCCATTTTAAGTACTAAAATATCCGTATAAATATCTTCGCACGTTACCTATCATTAACGCTAAATTAACCTCAAAATAATTTGCACTTTCAATAAGAGCTTCGGGGGGACGTTCTGCGTATAGCATATTCGAAGCACTTCAACAACACACCGGTGACTTAAAAGTAGGACAATAGAACAGACAAAATAATAAATAGGTGAAGTACCTTCGAAGTGCTAACGTGGTATGCTTTGAACTTTGACCTAGAAACCACCAGATGCACTAACGACATGCTTGTACATGCGATAAACTTCAATCTATTATGAGAGAAAGATACATTAACACTGGATAGTGCTATCGCATTCTATCACGACGCAATGTGACGAACGGTTTTGCGTATTCGCTGAATCTAAGTACCATTTCAGTTATACCGTACATACAATCATAGCATTAAATATTTGGTTTTATTTGATGCTGCATTATTTAAATACATTGCACACACTACAACTCATCTATCCCTAGTAAATAACTTTCTATCTCTGCAAACATCAAAACAGACCAAAACGCACCATAAATCTAATGGTTTATAGTTCAAAGTGTAGCATACGAGAAGTGCATCAACAAACGTAGTGTCAGTGATCAAACGGCCCCCCTGCAAACAGTCATTGGTGACTCTTGCTCAGCAGGTGAGAGTTGAATTCGTAGACATTACAGCACTGTTCGCCGCAGATATTGCATTTCCAAGGGTTGGAGTCGCAGTGGCAACCTTTGTGGAGGAAATAGAGGGTAGAGTCGGGAAAA
Source organism: Ectropis grisescens (assembly GCA_017562165.1). Taxonomy (NCBI): domain Eukaryota; kingdom Metazoa; phylum Arthropoda; class Insecta; order Lepidoptera; family Geometridae; genus Ectropis; species Ectropis grisescens. The sequence continues at coordinate 9,782,916 of CM029779.1, read as the reverse complement.
GTGATGGAACAGAAAGTACATACGAGCGATGAAGGTAGCATAGCGGCGTCGCCGTGTGTCGACGTGATCATGCCACCTTCTGACGGGGAGGCGCGGGAAGCCTGGAACAATGTAATTGTTTTGTTAGTAAATGTTTTTTTTTTGTTAAAAAATAGGAATTCAATTAAGAGTTAACGATGTTTTTTAATTCCGTGAAATAAGATATATTTTTTGCTGAAAGCGTTTTCGGTTCGAAACCATTTTTCATCCTAAAAAATATTGGTTCATATGGACCTTTCACATCGACGAATCTACATAAAACATAATATTACAGTAGGTCATCAATAAAAGGTCCATTGACATTTGTCATCGCGTCGGATCTAGTGATGTAACATGAACTAAATGTAATAATGTAACGTAAACTGATGTTTATGTTTTCATATTATGTACACAGATTCTTTGCCTTTTTGTAAATGACGTCACCAAGTGTTCTTATGCATTTATGGTATGAATAAATGAATTGAATTGATGTAACAACACTTTATGTAATTAACTAGCGACCCGCACCGGCTTCGCACGGGTGCAATGTAAAATCTTCGAAAATATTAATTTAAATACTGTAAAGGGTCATATTGATTAAACGCACAATGTATTAATGTACTAAATTGGATAAGGATTAATTCTGTATTGCTTAAAATAGCTTTGTAAACAAGCCATTATTTCGTGGGTTATCCCTAAAAGATATATACCACTGCAGATTGATTTTCTGTAGACCTTTTCAATGTGTACAATACTGTAGTAGTTTAGTACATTGTTTTGATCTATCTCATAGGGTTCAGCCAGCGTTTGCAACGTAAGCGCAAAATGTGTTTATTTACGACATCACATTAGACACCTCTAATTCAGTGTTTCTACTATATTACGCGTGTACACTTATACATATAAACTTACTACTCTATCTAATAAAATAACATGGACGATAATCCGTTGCGTATTTATAAAGATTTAAGCAAACATAGGAGACAGACAGCGTGAAGCGACTTTGTTATATAATTTATACTATGTAGTATAAGCAGCCCACTAAATGTTCCCACTGCTGGGACTCGGGTTCTTCTCTCGCAAGGAGAGTTTAAGGTCATAATCCACCACGCTGGCCAAGTGCGGGTTGGTGGATGACACATGACCTCGAAAGATTCTAGGTACATGTCGGTTTCCTCACGATGTTTTCCTTGACCGTTTTTTAAGTTAGCGGCATTACGCACATAACTTAGAAAAGACAGTGGTGCGCGTGGTGGGATTCGAACCCGGACCCCGACAGTCGCCGTTCTCCCGACTAGACCAGCCGTAACTTCGACTAGACCAGCCATAACTTATACTATGTAGTAATTATAAATTTTTGTTTCTTTCGTTTTCGCTTCAAGTTACCACGGTCTTTATGAAATGTGACAACAAGGTTTAAATTTTTGACAAGTACATTCGAATTAAGGCCCTCCTCCTTTTTTGGCCTCAGTTTAATTTAATTTAGTCAGTTTAATTTTCAAGTATACTCTTAATACTCTACCAGACTGTCCACTACAATGTCTAAGTGCAAAATAGCATACACACACTTATCTAGGACAACATAATGCAACAAAATGACTGGCCTCGTGGCTTAGTGGGTAGTAACTCTGCCTGCGAAGCCGAGGGTCGTGGGTTCGATTCTCACCCAGTGCAAATATTTGTGTGATGAATTCAAATGTTTGCACTGTGTCTGGGTGTTTCTATGTATAATAAGTATGTATTTAAAACTATATATGTATTATATCAGCTATCTGGCCGCCATAGCACAAGCTTTGCTTAGTTTGGGGTCAGATGGTGTTGTGTGTGAATTGTCCACCAATATTAAAAAAAAAAAAAAAAAAAAATACCATTATGCAATATGCAACATTAATTAATATTAAATTCAGTAAAAGCATATAGTAAACATGGCATGGCAAGTTTAGATCAGCTTCTTATATCACTGCAATATAGGTGTATATTAATAAGCCCATTGACACTTTAATTTCAGGCTCGTACGCAATAAAGCACCTCGCCCTGGTCGTAGTCTTTGAAATAAGCGCACAAATAGTAGTAGGACTCTTGGCAGAGTCCGCCTGGGGAAGTACCACACCTTTGCCAGTTATTCTACCGCCAAGCAGTAATGTGCAAACATTACTGTGTTCCGGTTTGAAGGGCAATGTTTCCAGATAAATTACAGGGCTTAGAGATATAAGATCTTAGATCTCTGGGTGACGAACGCAGTGCAGTGCTAGGTAATGACTTGGACTCTTCATGTTCCAATAGCTGCGTGTCACTGTGCTGTTATGTGTCAGGCATGTTGCTTACCATCAGGCACATGTCCTGATAGTCTCGTCAATCTTTATTTAAAAAAAAAAAAAAAAAAAAAAAAACAAATGAGAAGTACGAAACAAAACACAAATAACAAAGGGTCATTCAACGTTAGTAAAAATATATAATGAGCAAGAAACAGATAGCAATCAACTCTAACGAAAATTTTATCTAAACGTTAAAAAATATATTGCTTGTAAAAGCTCACTATACAATAGATAATTAATTACCTTGCCCAAAAAAAATTGCTAATCAATTATTATATAAAGCTTAAAAGTGTATTTGTTTGAAAGCGCTAATGAACTGCAGGGACGATTTCAAAAATTCTTTCTCGATTAGATATGCACCTGATCCCTGAGGGCAATAATAGGCTATAAAGTATACATGTACCACGCGCGAAACTGCTAGTAGTCGAATAAAACAGGAAATTGATGTAGTATTCTTAGCATTCCTTTACAGATTCCATTCCCCGAGATATGGAGTTCCCGACTTTTATCAGCAATCTTCAAATCCTATGTCAAGTTGTATTCGAAGAAATCGTTAAGAAAAACATTTCGAATCTACAAAAAACTACCACAAATTACATTTTTGCGTATCTTTTATAACCGTGCCATCATTCCACGATCTCCATTAAGATAACAAATATGAAAAAACCTCACTATAATATTTCTTCTTGTACAACATAAGGGCAAACTCTGGATGAACAAAAAATACACAGCAACTTAAAGAGTCACATCTAAAAATACCCGTCCTTGGTCACGATAGCTGACGAACCACGAAAAATATCTTGTCACAAGCCGCGCACCGCACAGCTGATAAATAGGTGACTCATAAATAAACACGATAATTATACAGACAAACAGGATGATATGGACAACTTTTTTACCTAACGCTAGAAACAGGCGCCTTATGTCACATGACCTTAATTAGTATGCAATTATAGACCTTAACACTTTTAATATACGAACGATTATGATTCGGAATAGTTCGTATGAATCCTGAGTGTCAATTTCAAGTTGCTAATACAAACTGCTAATGACGTCATATTGAGGCAAAATTTATAAGGGGAAATAACGATATAATCTTTTAATATTATCGGTTATAATTTGACTCGATATGGCGAAATCTATAAGTTAACTGGGGTCTACCTAGTTAACTTATAGATTAATAGTTTTTAGGGTTGTCCTTGTTTTAATAAAACCAAATCACAAGAAAAGCTATACTAGATGCACATAAATGTTATTATGAATAATATCAAAACCATATTTAATAAGTTTCATTTGTTATAACTGTCTAGCTTAAGTTCTAGATTAAGCATAGATTTTAAAAGCACCCACTAATATCATGAAGGCGAAAGTTTGTGAGTTTTAAGTGTGTATGATTTTTCTGTTACGGCTGAATAAATTTGAATGAAATTAAATACATTTCAAGTTCAAATTACCTGGATTAATGCATAGGCTCCTTTTTATACCGTTAAAGTAGCGTGGGATACTTAATGAAATTATTAATTTGCGTCAATCGTATTTGGGATAATCAATTATCGTGAATAACTGTCAAGGCGTGAGACGCACTCATTTTTATAATATTACTGCAATAAATCTAAATTCTTTACAAAGTATTAGTTTTCATTTTTCAAATATTTTTAAAACAAATATTGGTGGACAATCCACACACAACACCATCTGACCCCAAACTAAGCAAAGCTTGTAAAATGGTAGCCAGATAGCAGATATGAATACTTATATAGTTCTAAATATATACTTATTATACATAGAAACACCCAGACACAGTACAAATATTTGAATTCATCACACAAATATTTGCCCTGGGTGGGAATCGAACGCACGACCCTCGGCCTCGCAGGCAGAGTTACTACCCACTAAGCCACGAGGCCAGTCAGCCAGCCAGCGAGATAACTAATCTGTAACAGTTAACTACTAAAAAATAAATGGTATATATTGGGTACATTTATGAGCAGTGTTATTGACGTCGCAACTATGATGCGTGGACCCAAATAAGGGAGACGATAATGATTCGATGTACAAACTTATGGTATCTCACAAACTCAATGCGGTAAATCAAATGTGCTAGGTTGAAACCGATCACGTTCGAAAACTTTCAAATCATACCATCTGTAGTGGATTAACGATTTTCGCACAATTGCAGATTTTAAGGCCCCAATTTGTTTATATTAAGCTTTTGAAAACAGAAGACCAAGACCAAGCCATACTTCAAGCCTATGGTTATAGATATCTGATTAAAGCAAAATAAGCCTTAGGTGTATAGTTTTGGATGGTATTGGGTATTGAGATGATTGGAACAATGAGTTAGGATAAGTAGGGATATTCGGCGCCGGGCGCATTCGTGTGTATTGAGTATGTACAGGGCATTTTAAATAGAAGGTCTGTCGGGTCTACGTAGCATTTTTAATCTGGGATATGTCAAAAAAGGTAGTCAGCACACAGAGGTATGTTTAAAAAAAAGTCAGTTAGACATAGTGGCATGTTTTAGTCCATAATTATTCAAATGAGACGCCGGTGAACGCACAGTGGCACATTTAGTCTTAAATTATTCATCTCGTAATAGTTAACCACGCCAGTCCCTGCATAGTGACATGTTTAGACCAAAATGACTCTAGTCGTATGTAGAAGTAGAAACAAGGCCAATCGGCACATAGTGGCGTGTTTGATCTGTGATAGGTGAAAAACAACCAGTCGGCATAGTGGTTTGTTTGGTCCAAAATGATTCAAGACGTAATTGTTAACCAGATCAGTTTATGCATAGTGGGATGTTTAATCTGTGATAAGCCAAAAGAAAAAAGTCCGGGTATAGTGCCATGTTCAGTCCAAAATGATTCAAGTTGTAACTGTTAACCAGGCCAGTTGATGCATAGTGGCGTGTTTAGTCCAAAATGATTGTTGTCGTATTTAGAATCAAGGCTATGTGGCACAGTGGCATGTTTAATCTGAGACAGGTCAAAAGAAACTAGCAGGCATAGAGGCATGTTTAGTCCAAAATGGTGTTAGTCGAATGTAGAAACGTAGAAACTAAGGCCAATCATCTGTGATAGGTCAATGAAACAAGTCGGGCTTTGCGGCATGTTTAGTCTAAGATACGTCAAAAGAAGCCTGTCGGCGCATAGTGGCAAGTTTAGTCCAAAATAGGTTGAGTCGAGACAAGGCCAGTCGGCGTGATGGCATGTTTAGTCCGATATGAAGTCGTGAGTCGGAACAATTAGGGACATACGTTGGAGCCGCGAGCGCGGCCGCGCGCCGATATGCGCCGGCGCAGGTCTTCCCGCAATAAGCTCTTAAGCGGCGACACCTTGATCAGTGAAGACAGGCTGGAGGACACGCCGCGCTTGTCGCCGTTGGTCTCGCCGTCGCGCGACTCGCCGCCGCCCTCCTCCGTCGCGTTGGGCTCCTACAAACACGGGAGTACTACGTTACACTCTAATATTTATATAGTTTACATTACACAATTAGTTTTCACTCATACACTTTTTTACTATAGACATTTTTATCTATAGGAGCATCAAATGAGCCATTTTATACATGATGGTCTAACACAGCTTATATGTCGGACAGCTGCCATATCAGAAGTGTTATCAATGCATTACCTATCCTTAAAGGTAATAATAATAATCATTATTTTAACCTATTAATATTATAAATGTCAATAGTTTGATGTTTGTTGCTGAATCACGTTGGATCGTCTGAACGGACCGAGTTGAAATTTGGAACACATTTGGATAATAGCCTAGAATACATAGGCATATGGCATGGGCTAAACCCTCTACAAACGAGCCCTAAAATCAGAGGAAATTACGTATAAGTATTGGGGAGGACCCTACAGCGCACCACAAATCACAAATCATATAGTGCGATGTAGGGTCCTCCCCACTACTTTTACGTAATTTCCTCTGATTTTAGGGCTTGTGTGTAGAGGGTTCTACTTTAAATCCAGGCAAAATAACGGAAACTGAAACTACGCGTGTAACACTGTGGGGTGCTGCTAGTATTATAATGATAGTGCTAGCTGTTAGTATTAAATGCTTAGATGTTTCTCAGCAAAATTCATATTGCACGCCCGAAACGGCCAAACTGTTGTGACCATATATTGTATTTAATGACATCTTTTGTACACAGTTATAGCAATAAATGATTCTGATTTCTGATTTATAAATAAGAAGACTTGTTCGTACGCTACTGAATTTAAAGCATTGTGATCCCTATTTCTGGGTTAGTGGTAAATTTTGGTGGCTTCATTCAGTTGTATATTTCAAGACTAAACCCACACTACTCAGAACGAGCAGGGGTCAGACGCGTCCAATCTCCTTGAAAAAGACCGCCGGACGCGGCTGATACTTCAGACGGCCTGGACTGAGTATAGCACACGTGAGTTAACCGTATGTTCATTTAAAATGTGTAATAACCACGCTAGCTTTCATTCTAAATTCCTGAAAACGGCCATCGAAAGTTAACCTACTAATATTATAAACTAGCACGTCGTTCCCGTTATTTTTCCGGGACAAAAGTAGCCTATGTGTGTAAGTATTCAGTAAGTAATATTTTAAGTATAAATTCAGTAAGTAGTAAGTATTCAGGGTATCAGCTAACTCCATACCAAATCCTATTAAAATCGCTTCAGCCGTTTAGACGCGAAGAAGTAACAAATATACATACTCACAAACTTTCTCATTTATAATATTAGTAGAATAAGTAATACATAATACAAATACCCTACTAATATTATAAAAATCAATCTATGGATGTTTGTTGCTCAATCACGTCGTAACGTATAATCGGAACGGGCAGAAATTTGGAACACAGATTAGATTAGTCTGGAAGAACACATAGGCTCCTTTTTGTCCCGGGAAAATAATGTAAACGAGAACTACGCGGGTAAAACCGCGGGGCGCTGCTAGTTTGTTCTAAATCTTGGACTCTTCATGTTCCAATAGCTGCGTGTCACTGTGCTGTTATTTGGCAGGCGTGTTGCTTACCATCGGGCACATGTCCTGCTCGTCTCGTCACTCTTTATATTAAAAAAAAAACTGAGTTGGTACGATTTCGAATCCAATTCCAATTTTCGATAGGAGTTTCCAATTGTCGCAGGGTTTTAGCTATTAAATAATAGTACCTGTTTGATAGGTATGAGTGTAATGGACGGTGTGATGGTAGCCGGTAGCGCCGCGGACAGCGAACTGCTCGCGACGGCGCTGTCGCCCGACTGCGGCGAGCTTCCGCCCTCGCCGTTCATACGGGAATCTGTGTGAAAAACAGAATAAAACCTATAATAACATTAAAAACACACACATAAATAAATATGTTTTCGTGGACACATACACAACACCATCTGACACTAAGCTAAGCAACTAAGATAGACAGACAGGCTACTTTAGTTTTGTTGGTAATATCATACAAGGATCTAAATGTTTTTGATTTGTTTTTTTAAATAAAGAGTGACGAGACCAGCATGAGATGTGCCTGATGGTAAGCAAAATGCCTGCCACATGACTGCACAGTGACAAGCAACTATTGGAACATGAGTACAAATCATTACCTAGCACTGCACTGTGTTGTGCTCGTCACCCAGAGATCTAAGATGTTATATCTCTAAGCCCTGTAATTGCTCTGGAAACATTGCCCTTCAAACTGGAACACAGTATTACCGCCTCACTAAATCGGTTTTGACTTTGCTATGGCTGTCTCTATAATTTCATGAAAAGAAAAGAGAGAGGAATATCAAAAGACCGTTTTATTTAGTTCCTAGTTTTATATTTATCTAGATTAATATAATTTTGGCTGGCTTTACATATTTTATTCCCGGTGTGCCACCGGCACCGGAGCGGTTGGAAGACACACGTGGTGGAAGCATGCCCGAGGGAGGAGGAACCGCGGCTAGGTATCTCACTGCCGCTCACTGCCGATCATCTTAGTCAAGATACTCGACAGTGAGAGGTCGTGATGGTCTCCTTCTGCGAGACCATCATCTCGTGAAGGGAGACCGAGGAGAGAGCAAGAGATGGATCTTCTCGCTTCCGAAGAAGGAAGCGGAACCGGGTTCGGGTCGAGCCACTGGTTGTGGGAGCGGACCTCTCACTGTCGAGTATCTTGAATTCTGTCGAGTAAGATGGTCGTGAGGGTCTTCTACTGCGAGACCATCATATTGCGGAGGGCGACCCAAGAGCGAAGAGCGAGAAGGATATGGATGAATAGGCGCTAGTAGAATGCACCCGCAAGATAGTGAACCCGCAACTCTCGACCCCAACCCATGCCGGAGACACCAATGGAGGTTTTAGTCGACACTAATTTCAGTAGTGTCGAGTCCGACACACATGATGGTAAGAAACACACTTGCCCACAGCATCGCGCCACAAAGAGTCCAAATCGCCTTTATCTGGAGATATCACTAGTTTTATCACATAGCCCTCTAGTTACTTTGAAAACATTTCCCATCAAACCTGAACACATTAATGTTGGCCCATTCCTACTTAGTGCGAAAGTTTGTTGCTCAATCACGCCGGAACGTCTCGACGGATCGGAGACTTTGAATATTATTTATTGAATAATAGGCGAGCAGCTTTTGCTGATATGCCTATATCTCAGTGTTGAAATAACAAATTATAGGTAATTGTCTGTTAAAATGCTTTTGTCTTTTACTATCCATCTGTCTAGATTGTTCTTAAAAGAGTTTAACGATTTTGCCGAAACAACATCCTCAGGCAACCTGTTCCAGTTGTAAACCACTCTGTTGCTGAGAATGTGATGTGCAGTGTTTGTCAGTGATGGCGCGTGGGACAACTGGGACTTATGACAATACAATTAATTATAATATATGTAGTCCAGAATAGCATATAAGGTATATTTCATCGCGGCAACGGGAACTACGCAGGTAAAACCGCGGGGCGCTGCTAGTTTTGTATAAAAGAGTTACTCGCAATTTTGCAGACAGCCTTTTAGCAGACCTGATCATAACGTTAAGTAAAAGTCGTCCCTTTCATCTTAGACCCAAGTCCTATATTTCTGTGTAATCTTGTAGATTCGTAATATCGTATTTTAAATACATTTTGTTGTGAATCCTTGCCAACTAACTTATATTATTCACATGTTAATTATGTTAATGAAGTCTAGGATAAAACAAAAATAAGTCTGGGTTAGGAGCAGAGCAGGTAAATCTAGTTAATATTCATATGGAATGCAAAAACAATCAGAGGTCAACTTAATCCCAAATATAAAATACCAAAAACTGAGACAAAGGAACATATTTTGTGCAACATTATCACTTTAATTGAATAAGATTTCTGTAATTAAATTAAAGAGAAATAGGTGCTTGGTTGGATTTATAGTTATTTATCAGTGAATCTGTTTCTCAGATTCCCAGACAATGGGATGATGCAGGGAAGTGTTTATTTTGTTTTGGTAGGAATTAAACTGGTCTTTTAAACATAGCAAATGGTGACATTTACTTTCGAACCAAAGTTTTCTTTTTCTTATCAATATTAAGTGCGAGTAAAGAAACGACTTTAAGATCTTATCAATTTTCTACCACTATGAAAGTATATTACCCAAGTGCTGTATAATGTTTATAAATGTTACCGTAAAATTGCAATCACCTTCAGTTTACAATAATGTGCGTTAGATTACAAACTCACAGTAGGTTGGGTTAGTTTATAATCTAACAGATTTTACAATTCCACAGTGGCATATATACCCATGGTGACCCAATGACGAGAATGTCTGACTTCACAAGGTCAGGTTCAAGGCCTGCATGCACTTCTGAGTATTTTTCTTAGCACTGATGTACAATTTGCCATAATTGATTAAATAAAACCATTGTAAGGAATCTGACAAATCCCACAAACCACAAAAAATATCATTCAAGAAATGTATCATCAACCAACTCGCACTCACCAGGGCTTAGGATCCAGACTCTCCATAAACACTCTATAAACTGGTCAGTTTATAAATAGTCAATATTCACACGAAATAAAAACAGATATCTATATGTACCGGCAAAGAACATCATTATAAATTATTCTTAGGCTTAAAATATTTGCAAAGGTAGATAAAATACAGACCTGAGTTGCCTAAATGGTTCTGTCCAGGTGAGTAGGTTTCGTTGTTATCAGCCATTGAGATCTCAACATGAGGAGTTAGGTAGTGCATAGGAGGTGTTGCGTTGTCCACTGATCGAGCACCGTTGCTGTCTCCGCTATCTGAATAGGCAGCCGCCACAGACACAGAGAGCCCTGAGCCCAATGCTCCCAGTGCGTTTATAGCTGCAGAGTCCATGCTGCCGTCGGCGTATGCTGCGTTGGCGATACCAGCCGCCAAAAGAGATACGGAGTTATTTCCAGGACCAGGATTGTCTAAATCTATTCCGTGCCTGTAGAGAAAATCATTAAATTAGAACAAGTTATCTACAGATTCACAAAGCACAAAGGTTCACATAATTTTTATCTCATACAGGAAAACCAAAACTGATCTTTCAAATTTTTACTGTTCAATACCCTAATACCATTTTGTATGTATTAGACACAGAATAGAATCTGATTGGCATGATTACCTGTTGAAAAAGTGCACTCGTAGACTCTTCATAGTTTGTGCACGATAGCTGCATAGAGGGCAAGTTTTAACGAGGTCGTGTTGGCCAACATGTTCGTTCTGGAAATGCGCGCGCATGGCAATCTGGCGCTGGAATCCTCGGTTGCAAATGGGGCAATGGTACGGCAAGCTTTTCGTATGCGTCGTGAAGTGTTCCGCTAAGTGATCCTTTCGGAAGAATCTTTTCTGGCAGACGCGACACTCGTAAGGTTTGACGCCGGTGTGACGCATTTTATGACGCCGCATGTTCGCGCCATTTGAAAACTTCATGTTGCAAACATCGCATTCGAAAAGTTTTCTGTGTGGTCGAGCATCGGCGTTCGGCGCACCGGCGACATTGTTGTTGTCCGGTGAGCATTGAGCCATGTGGGTGGTCAGTGCTCGACTGCTCAGAGTGCTAAAACTGTTGCATGTCGTACATTTCAGCAGTGTGCTGCCCCGTTTTGGAGTTTCTTTACTGACTGTTGGTGCCTGAAATATTTTGATAATTGGCTTATTCCTTTAATTTAAAAACTTTGACAATTGTATTGGAGCATTTTAGACATTACGTAAATTATTAATATCATTCCATTGTCAATTATACTTAGAGATAATGTACGTATAAAAAAGTCGGACGTAGTCTCGCTAGAACAACAAACAAAAACTGTGTCCATCGAGTCGGCCACATAATATGCACGTGTGCGCTGACACCCACACATCAGTGGGTCATTACACGTGCTACTTGTGTAAATGTGTGCGTGTCAGCCTATCAGTGACAGCCTGACAACACACATGTGCAAATGTGGCCGACTCTAGTGACACAGTTTTTGTTTTAGCGAGACTAAGTCCGACTTTTTTATACGTCCATGTTAGGGATATTAATATTTAAAACAAAAAGAACTGACAATGTTAAACCTAATGGTTAACGTTGGGTCTGTACTGTAGACCTGATTTGTTCAAAATCTTGCCTGACATTGCATTGCGCTTATTACACAGGTATTTCAAACACTACAAATGGTAGCACAAAATTGCTCACACATTCCAGCTTCTTCAAATAGACCGTAACACTTGAGAGAAGGAGAAAGAGAGAGAACTCTGGGAGAGATTCTAGTGGGAGTCTCTTGCTGAGAGTACAGAAAAAATAGTTCTATTCAATTTATTGTAATTTAATAGCAGCTGTAGTAAAAAGTTGCCACAGATTATATTATCACTTATTAATGGTGCAAGGTAGACAAGATGTTTACATCGCAGCAAAGCATAAAGAGAGACGATCTTCTTAGCATTCCATGGATTCACCGTGCGGGTGCCGGGTCCATCGTGTGGCAGAGAGAGAAAAACTCGAGTAGTTCCTGAGACTTGTGACTCGGGCGTAGGTTTAAGGGGCCCCTTTCTGACGTACATCAACACTCACCTTCACCACTCGTTTTTCTCTCCCTGCCCAGCCAAATCTGATATGAGCCTACTAGTGCAGCTTTAGATACTCGTTCTAGTATAGAACTTACTGCACTTCTGGATAAGCCAAGGTCTTTCAGTAGGTTATAGAGAGATTTTGCTGGTATACCTCTCGCTCCCACTTCTACAGCGTATAAACTAACTACATAGCCGTTTTTTGTTAATTCGTTTAGGAGGTCGTAATACTTATTTTGTTTCATCGCGTGGTCTTTAGGTATATTAGTTTCCCACGGTACGGTAAGTTCTACAAGGACTATGCGTTTCGTAGCTCTAGAAAAAAGGAAAATGTCCGGTCTGGATGACGAAACACCCACATCCTCTGGGATTTTGTAGTGCTTTTCATACGTGTCCATTAAAATAGTCCAATCAGGTGCTGTACCCAGGATTGAGTAAGGCTTGTTCCTGGAGTTTGAAGTTGAGCCTGCTTTTACAAAGTTAATTTGGGCTCTAGCTACTGAAAGGCTCATGGCTTCACGTATGATTTCAAGTACTCTGTCATGACGCCGTGAGTAATGACCCCCATCAAGGAGCACCTTGCATCCCACCAATATGTGCCTTGCTGTACATATCGCCTCTCCACAAGTATAGCAACATTTTTCAGAGGCTTTTCCCCACCTTACCAAGTTACTCTGGTCAGGGAGGGTCATTTGGAATGCATTTAGATAAAATTTTAATAAGGCAGGAGACCAGTCATAGATCAAGGTGCGCCACTTTAGAGCTAATGGGATACAGAACTCACCTATGGTTAACCACTCACTTTGCATTTCTAAATTCATAGCGTGCACTTTGTAAACCGTTATTTTCGTCTTGTTGTAGAAAGGTTTTTACCATGTCTCGGTCTTCCTTTTCCTTCTCGCACCCAACCCAGCAGTATTTACTTGTGCACCTGCCATAAATTGTTTATGGAATTGAAGTCTAGATTCCAGGTCTGAAGCAGTTTTGTCTTTGGGAGAGATGTAATTAAGTCGTCTTGCGACTTTCCCAAAACATGCGTTTTTGTAACTCTTAGGTGTTTGTAAAGTTCAGACGGTTTCTTTAGTTTCAGCCCAAAACTATTTTGATCCCTAAAAGAGTAGAGGATCAGCCGGATGTGCCAATCCGAACCATGACTTCAATATCTTTATGACATTGGCATCTAGCTTTGCCAGGAGAGTTTTACCGATGTCATATACTAGGAAAGGCCAAGTGAGACGTGATGTGAGGTAGTTGTCATATATCCATGCTTTTTGATATTGCTGATAGGCTGCTGGTCTACCTTATTGAGGTTGTTCATGAAGTTTTCAACAACCACCTCTAATGATGGTGTACGTCCTTTGTGATCTATCTTTCTACCAAGAAATTTGAAAGGCACTGCCTCTGCAATTGTGGCAACTCCTTGGCCACTTATGGAGAGTCCCGGATCGTAAGACGTATATTTGGTATTTCGTCTACCCAGACAAAGACAATGACATTTTGATGGTTTTGTCCTCATTCCCTCCGTCCATGTACAGAACTCATCGACTTCGTTCAACAATTCTTGACACTGTTTAGGATTACGTGTAAGTATTGCAAGGTCGTCCGCAAAGGCCAAGATTGACTCAGTGTACTTATTGTTGATTTTAAACCGGTAGCCCCATTTCTTTTCACGGGATATTATTTTGTCTACTAAAATATTTATAACTATATTAAATGCTATTGGTGATAAGCAGCACCCTTGGAATAGTCCTACATTGTATTCAAGTGGTTTTGTGTATTCCTTGTTTACTGCTATGACGAATTTTAAGTGGCAATAATAAGAATTAATTATGTCAACAATTTCAGCAGGAAAGTTATACCATTTTAGGGCAAATATCATAAGTTCATGCTGGACAGAACCAAACGCGTTCTCTAGGTCTATCCAGCAGACTGTTATTTGCCTCTCATGTGTTCTGGCATCTTTCAAACTTTCTGCTAGTAATGTATTGTGTTCCAGGCATCCAGAAATACCAGGCAAGAACCCTTTCTGGTGATTGGGCCTGAAATACTTATTGCTAGTCATAAATGTGGTCATTTTGTTTGCAATATACTGAAAAGATTTTAGAAATTGTATTGGTTAGGGCTATCGGTCTGGTGTCTTTGGGATGAGTTACTTCCTGCTTTTTAGGGATGAGGACAACAATTGCTCTTCCGAATGCTACTGGGACTTGCTTTCTTGACCAGATCTTAATGAATATATTCAAGATATGTTTACGAACTGATGGACACTTTTTATACACTAAGTAAGGAATGCCATCTGGGCCAGGAGCTGATTTAGTAGTTTTCTTTTTAATTTGATAGTTTACTTCCTCTTCACTAGGTGGGGTGCTTTGAAAGTTTGTCAGAGGATCATTAGGTCTTTGGATGTTTGGTTCTACGTACGAGCTCCCGCGTTTAGGCACTTCGTATGTGCTTTTAAAGTGATCGTAAATTTGCGCGTTAGTCAAGATAAGCTTTCCATTTTGCTCCCTGAAAATATTTTTGGAGTATTGAAAGGGTTTTATCAAAGTCTACTTTGTGTTTAGCTCTGTTAAAATTATCACGATTTTTACTAATTTGAAGCGATATTCCTTGTATTAATTTAAGGATTGATCTTAGAGCCCTGGACAGTTGGTGACTTAGATGGTTATCGCCCATGGTTTTAGCTACACGAAGACGTTTTATTAACTCTCTTTTCTTCCTCCGCAATTTCATTTTGAACATATTTTCCTTGCTATTTTGAGCATAACAAGTTGATGGTGGGTAATGTTCCGAGAAGTATGTATATATGGTGTCCTGGAAAGTTTCTACTTGGCTGTTTAGGTCTTGTTTTGGCCCAGGATGTTCTAGTAAGATCGCCAAGTTTTCGTCATGAACTTTCCAGGTAGAGTTTTTAAACTGGGAATGCCAAGACGTGTCCTGATGACAATGGACTCCTGGTAGTTTTCACTCGATGGTTCACCTTGGGATATATGAGGGTCAACTCTATCCATAGTGTTTGTCGAAGTACTGACCGACGGCTGTCGTGCTTCAACACCATCGTGTGTCTTTAAATGCTTTTGGTACCAGGCTCGTCTCTTGTAAATTTTCCCGCACACAGGGCATCTCAAATCCGTATTCGCGCCAGGGTCGTTATTACTATCACACGGTGGACAGATCTTCCGCCCCGCCTCTCGGACTGTCCCAGGGGTATTATTCTTATTTGGACTTTTAGCGATTTAATTCCCGGGCTTGGCTTATATTATGTATATGTCACCGAAAATAATAAGAATCGTTAATTGATCAATTCACTAGGTTAGTTGATCAACTTTCGGAAAATAACAAACAGCAGTTGAAATGTATTATTTAACGTACGTATTTTAGTAAATTGATTAATATACGTCATCTTGTCGTTAAATAATCTAACGAAGGCGAAGTGTGCGCCGATTGGTTCTACGACTCATGTGTTTTACACGGCTCCCCACGAGCCAGGTGAACCGTGAGAAGTTTTTTTTACCACGGCTCACCTATGAGATCCTTAGGAAATAAGTCCGTCCGCATTGTTAAATAACCAAATCTGACCGTTCACAGACCGTGACTTGGAGCACCCCGACTCCATGTAGTGTGGTGGCTACTACCCCTAGAGTGTTTATAAAAAATGCGGGATCCAGAGGCTCAAGGGAGGTCCTGAGTGGAGTGAGCAATGCGAGGACAAGCGTAGCGAAGGGGAGAGGAGGATATTAGAGGAGCCCAGGTACCTGAAATACAGCTTCAAGCTAGTTTGAGTGCCTTTGGAAACATAAATACACTGTAAATTTTGTAACTAAACTGTTATATGGCTGGCCTGGTGGCTTAGTTGGTAATATGTCTGCCTGCCAAGCCGTGGTTCGTGGGTTCAATCCCCAACCCTCGCAAATATTTGTGAGATGAATTCAAATATTTGTACTGTGCCTAGGTGTTTTCTATGCATAATAAGTATGTATTTAAAATTCTATAAGTATTCTATCAGCTATCTGGTTTCCATTCCATATTACAAGCTTTACTTAGTTTGGGGTCAGATGGTGTTGTGTGTGAAATGCCCAGCAATATTTATTTATTTATTATTTATTTTATTTAGTTTTTGCTTTATGTGTTTTGTTTATTTATCATTTAAATGTTGATTTCATAAGTAGCATAATAAATTAGCAAATATTATAATCATTTGTTTATGTATTGATGTACATTATCTGGTTATGAAATAAATTACTATTACTATTTGGACATACCATTATTTTCCAATGTCTTTTGTAATAATCACCTCATATTTCAAGTTAAGAACAAGGTAATTAGAAACCTAATCAATTAGATAAGAAATACCAAAGACTATTATTAACCTATCCCATTATGTGGGGCAGGAATTTTAAATACTGCTTAAGTTACATTCTATCAACATTTTACATGCAAAGTAAGTCATGTATATTTTGGCTCAACATCTTGCTGCATCAACATTAACCCACTTACAAAATGCACTGAATTGGTTTTTGCTTCAGATTTTTACAAAATTAATTTCATTGGCAGTAATAATGTCAGCAAACATTGAGACATTTTAATGTTTTCAATATTAATTGAAGCTTCAGTTTATCAACATCATAAATACTTGGTATCCAACTGCATTTATCAATAATTAACCTTATTTGCCAAAAGACAGAACACCATATTCTGCCTTTTGGTAACATTACTGCCTGTTTTCCATCATCTATCAATAAACCCATATAATATGAAAATAGCTGGTGTTCTATGTTCTGCAAGATTTTATAATGTACTAGCTGTGTACCACACACTGTGTACTGCTAATGTACCACACTTCGCTGTGGCACATTGTGATGCAAAATTAGATAAAAACAATCCTTGATGCGGATTGATGCTCGATTGGTGCAGAACTTTTTGAGTTTTTGAAGCGTACACAAACAACATAACATTTTTACTTATAGAGATAAATTAGGTTTTCCAGTCACTATTCTGTAGTATTATGAGACACTGTAATGATAAACATGATATTAAGAGTATGCATATAGAATCTCAGTAAAACTGTGTTTCCACAGAGCCCATAAAAAGAAAAACAAGACAGTACTCATGCAAAAGGTAAGTTTAAAATTTAACTTGGGAATTCTTTCTAAAAAATATTCTAAGCGATAACAGGTAAAACATTGATGATATAACATCTAAATACAGATAAGTGCAGACAATGTAGTAAACAAACAGTTTACTTCAGCCATTGTTCTATCTAAATGAATTTATCTGCACCAATATAGGTGTTTTTGCTGCTCTAAATTATCTCGAGTGCAAAATCATTATGCAAAACTGTGCTCTATCATTCATGTAAGCAAACACCATGCAATTACAGTTCACCTGTGCCATTTGCCAAGCATCCATGTGAAGGTGCCTAATCATAGGCCACACTAGTGTTGGAAACTATGTAGGCTAGTCATACTTGATTTGGTATTGACACTAATAGGTCACATACAAATTGTTGGTAAATAGTGAGAGACAGCAAGACACTTACTGGTTCATTTTTTAATTAGCTGTTCATTTTTGCCTGGTGGCAAATTTGGTGACACCGTGCCGGAGTCGGCCTCCGTTTCGCCTTTAGATGACATCACATTACCAGGTCGCGGACTTTCTGAACATCACTCTCCCGCCCTCCAAAACTACGAAAACACAAACAACATACATTGACGTTGATACACAGTAAATTAATAACGCAACTCCACTAAACCCACTTAATGACGCCGAGATTACGGTAAATTCACTAAATAACTTGTTTCTCGAAGAATGGCGAGGTGACCCATTTACGAAAACATACGAATTATCGACTCGCGCTAAACTTGTCCAAATGCCATAACTAGCGCATCTGATGTTTATCCCGAATTGTATCGTCGATACTCTGAGGTAAATTTCGAGTAATAATTAAAAAACTCACGATAAGTTGATACGTCGACAGCCAGAACAGCGGTATTTTAGGGAGAGATCGCTATGTGGCCTAATTCAATGCTCGAGCTCAATGCACAAAATACGTGTTACGCGTATAACTGTAAAAGCACAAATAGGTGAATTCTAACTTAAATAATATTAATTTGTACTGTGAAATTGAGACCTGCACAAAATTATGCTTTTAATTAGGGTTTTCTTTGAAATTATAAAGTTTTAACCCAAACCATTTTGTCCATTTTTGATAAAAACTCACACACCTGTGAAAATATTTTTTATGCTCCCATTTTAACGCACTGGCAACCTTCATTATTTTCTGACGTCATGTAATTTATGTTTCATCTCTTTTGTTTACACTGGAATTTCACGTGCTTATTCATTCACTTTTTAGTCGATTTAAAATCGATTCGGTGTGAAATTTGTAGTGATGAAAACTGCAGCCACAGAATAACAACCTCAATAGCAATAGCTGGGCAAAAAAGAGTAAGATGACATTTGTAAAATTCAAAAACAGGCGAAGCAATTGCTATCCTAGAATCCCTATTATTTATAGTACCTGAACAAGACCATAATTTTAACAGACTCTAAGAGCTGTCTTCAAGCAATTCTGTCCAACCCATTTCATTCGAAAACCAGGTCCCCCTATATATATATATATATATATAGCTTCGACTAAATCATTCCTGTACCCCTGTCATCCTGGCCAAACTTAGGATTAGGAATCACTCAGTTTGTGAATGTGGTATAGATGATGGAGATGTTGACCATATATTTTTTAATTGTCCCTTAATGCAGTTCTCATTGTATGACATCCTCCCTCCAGATATTCCCCGTCCTACTTCATTCAAATGTCTCCTCTCCCTTGTTAGTACACCATTTGTAAATACTCTGTGTAAATACATAAAAAAAAAGATAAAATTATAAAAATAATTATACTTATATATATGTTTTAAGTGTTCTGTATGTAATATTTGTGTACTGTCCTGTGATCGTCTGTAGTTAAAACTAACAATTTGTGTTTCAGATAACGAGGAAAACACTAAATTCACCGTACATTTCAAATTTCATAGGTACCCTTAATCTCCTCGTTTGATGGTTTAACTTTCTACGTGACATTTGCGGAGTTGTGAGGCTAAACCACAATAATAGACATTAATCAAGCAGTTGAAGTTGAAGTTTACTATCCCCGGTTATAAAGATCACTACCATTTTTACTAATTGATTTAACCGACTTCAAAACAGGAGAATGTTCTCAATTAGGTTGTACAGTTATTATTTTTTCTGTATGTATGTTTGTTACGCGATATCGCTGAATTTTGATAATTCTTATTTTGTTTGGTAGCTGATCAGTTGAGAGGATATTTATATCACAGTTCTTTAAACATTACATCGAAATCGATGCGTGGTTGTTAAAATATGAACAAAAAAAACTAAAATTTTACTATAAGTACTAGTACTTATAGTATAGTAATATAGTACTTCGACGACATGGTTGATGGCTTCTTATAAAGTTTGGTCGAGTGTGAATTTAATAATTATAGTTTTTTTGTAATAATTGTTTCTGTTAATTTAGAACAAATATTTACAGTCTATAATAAAACAGATTATTATATTTTTATCGAGAGAAAATAACGGCAACGGAAACTGCGCTGATAAAACCGCAGGGCACTGCTGGTTTTCAGTATATTTTATGAGAATTATTATCAATTTCGATTTCAACTTGACAATAAAAGTGGTCAAGTGCGAGTCGGACTCGCCCATGAAGGCTTTCGTAGGAGCAAATAACAAAATATAAAAGTTCTTGTAGTTCGTTGTAACTTAAATCAGTGTTTTAACAATAGTCAATTTATGACGTATTAAAATAAAACTGCTTGCTAGATCTCATTCAAACAAATTTTTGTTGATAGTTTACGTACGTCATACACTTTTTTTATTTTTGTTATTCTCCTATTTTAGAAGTTACAGGGGGGGGGGGGCACACTATTTACCACTTTGGAAGAGTCCCTCGCGCAAACTATTCAGTTTTGATAAAAAAATATGTTAGGAACCTTAATATCATTTTTGATGACCTATCCATAGATACCCCACACGTAGGGTTTTGATCAAAAAAATTTTTTTTGAGTTTCAGTTCTAAGTATACGATACCCCTATTTTTTTATTGTTTTTTTCTATTTTTTGTACCAAAATCTTAATGCGGTTTACAGATTACATCTACTTACCAAGTTTCAATAGTATAGCTTTTATAGTTTCGGAGAAAAGTGGCTGTGACATACTGACGGATAGACAGACAGACAGACATGACGAATCTATAAGGGTCCCGTATTTTGCTACGGAACCCTAAAAACTTGGAATATGTCCTAGGAACTGAAATATAGAAGTGAAAACTTATAAATCAGAATTTTAGATTAAAGATAACATAGTCCCTGAGTCCCTATTTATTTACTATTTTATTTACTTAACACGATATTAACTTCTAGGTACTTATCACATTAATTGAACTTGTAACTATTAAATTTGCATCCATTGCAAGAAAGTTTTTGTTGTATTTTACTCGTATTACTATTTTATCACATTTCTTACACATACACATCATATTTATGTATTTTTAACGAAATACCTGTAAAATGAATAAATAGCATATACTAATAAATTTGCTAGTCAAACGCTATTTCTGAACCGCGTAAAAATTCGTTCTTGGCCATGGATACACTAGTCATTCATTATTCTCGTGTTGCTGTGCTTACCAGGTATATTCTAATTTTAAATACCTAAATAATGTTTATTTTTAATTATTAAAATTATTTAGTTATATATACATATATAAATAGTTAAGTATTTCTTTTTTAGTTTTCACTTCGGCCGTGCGGTCTTAAGCGCACACATTTGTTTTTACTTCTATCGGCTTTTTTTTGACATAAATATTATCATCGAATATGTTATCAAAAATATTTGACGAGTCATGAGCAAACTACTTATCGCTACCGTACTGTTGAGGATATCCGCGATAATCACTACTATTTTGCTCATTTACGAGTGATGTTCTATCGATCTCAAGGCAGTGAATCTACTGACCACGATTTTTCTAACACGTCGATCAATACATCACTAGAATGATTAACTGCCACTTTTTTTTTGTTTTATGGCTTTTATTGTGGTTAAGCCTCACAATTTCGCCAATTTAACTTTTATGTTTAGCTTCTGTATGCGGCGTGACACTAGAATGATGTTCGATGACCAACTGTACCACACCGCAGTTTTTTTTAATTTACTTCACATTGACATTTCTTGATGTTGTTGGTTCGTTTCTTTGATCTGTGTATCATATAAGTATGTAAGTATGCGACACCCTTAATTTTTTTTTGTTTTTTGGTTTTTATTTGTATTAAAATCTTTATGCAGTTTTCAATTTACATCGACTTACCCAGTTTCAATAGTATAGCTCTTATAGTTTCGGAGAAAAGTGGCTGTGACATACGGACGGACGGATAGACAGACAGACAGACATGACGAATCTATAAGGGTCCCGTGTTTTGCCATTTGGCTACGGAACTCTAAAAATCGCTAGCCGTACTCTTAGATATTTATGATTTCACCTTACCTCCTTTTTGTTACACCTGTAAAAACACAATTATTATAGTCTGGGCCATATTTTGATTCACTTCCCTTTTAATATCCCCATAAGAAAGTTTTGATTGTGATTCGAAATTAGAAAGAGTTGAGTCGATTCACAGTATGAATCGCGTGGTTTTTATCCCGTTTGAAAATCGAATAAATCATTGCGAACTTTCTTAAAATC
Organism: Ectropis grisescens; assembly: GCA_017562165.1. Classification (NCBI taxonomy): domain Eukaryota; kingdom Metazoa; phylum Arthropoda; class Insecta; order Lepidoptera; family Geometridae; genus Ectropis; species Ectropis grisescens. The sequence continues at coordinate 9,760,815 of CM029779.1, read as the reverse complement.
GAATCCCCACGATCCGATCTTCGAAAACATTTCGAATGGGATCAGCTCATCACTAGTCTCTTCTACGCTACTTCTACTCACTAAGTCACTAACGTCATACGTCACTATTTCGCGAAAGGTGTAAACACTAAACAGACAATTCGTGTGACGAAATTTTAATAATTTTAATTATTATTATAAATTTATAAAACATTACTGTCATCTTGGATCGTATAAACCGCTGAATGTACATATTCCCTCTACGCACTAAACTTATTTAAATTAGTGGTATAGTGTAGTGAAAAATTCAGCATTGCTACGAGTGTCGCAGAACGTAAGAGTGTCATGTGTTTATGATAGAAAAACGCTGCCTTCTCTCGACCCCATAGTTCCAAATATGTGTTCTGAATCAGCTAAAAGATTCTTTAGTCAATGGAGGCTTTGGATAAGGCCTCTCCTTATAGCACTCTACGTAATATTGATTATAGTGTTAGTGCCAATATTAATAGCTCACTCAATAAACAATGGATTTAACAAGGCCGATCAAGGGGCCTTGGTTGGAGGTGGTTTCGTGCTGCTCGCTTTGCCTATTTCTATTTGGCAAATCACACAGCATGTGGTACACTACACAAAACCATTTCTTCAAAAACACATTATAAGGTAAGTCTTACACATGTCATATCTAATTTAATTATGGACTCAACACTGCATGTCTACTAAACACCACAAAACAATTTACTAACATATGGTACATACAGTTGAGGTTATAATTAATTAAATTAAATTATAATTAATTAAATTATAATTAATTAAATATTAAAATATCTCTGAAGAAGGTATATCTTCTTAAAATGATGGTTCTGTTGCAAAAGTTTGAGTGTTTCATTATCATATTCATTGATAGTCATTGACCTCTTATTAATTGACATTGAATACTATTCAGCCATACAAATAAAGTAATCTTAGGAAACAATCTCAAATCAAGATTGGCTTCTCTGGTTCTATACACTGATTTTATTTCATTTCTTTGTATCACAACTAGTTACATCATGTTAATTAATACATTCATCATAAAAAAGCAACCAATTTAAATGTACACTGGATATTTTTGCTTACCGGGTTTCTTTCAAGTGGTCACTAGTTTTATCTAAGTTATTTATTTCATATTATATTAGCAGCAATTTAAAAAAATAGACATAAATATTACATAATATTTTCAGAATAAATAAAAAATTTGATATAAAAAAGTTAATTGTAGTAGTAGGTAATGGGTTTACCTCTACATTAGAACTGTTTAAAATTGTTAACCAAACTGTTGCATACAGTTAGAAGGAGTTCAATGTACAATCAATAAAGAGTTACAAATGCACGGGCATGCATAATCTTTGTCAATAACAGTATTATTGTGGAAAAACATTTAGTTTTATTTTGTTGTTTTGGTTTCAGGATACTATGGATGGTCCCTATTTATGCATTAAATGCATGGATAGGGTTGGAATTCCCGGAGCAGTCTATCTATGTAGACTCTTTGAGAGAATGTTACGAAGCATATGTGATATACAACTTCATGAAGTTTTTGTTGAACTACCTAAATGAAGAACATGACCTAGAGGCTGTTTTAGAAACAAAGCCGCAGGTTTATCATATATTCCCGTTATGCTGTTTGACCCCTTGGGAAATGGGAAGGTAAAGACCACTTTTGTTTTATTTTAAAGCACTTAAGACAGTTTATCTCAGATCGCCTCATAGGCTATAATTATAAAAAAAAATATTCCATCAATTAGATTGCTAAAAAATTATGTACACATATTTTTTCTTTTATTTCACAAACATAAAATGACAAAGACACAGTCCTTAAAAGTTTCGAGTGACTTGTGGGTACGATTTTTACCCACAAGTGATGTTTATCTCTAGATGATCTACATCTTTGCCAATTTTTAATAATATGATAAAAAAAACTTGTGTCCCATATTTTTCCATGATGGACCCATTACTATGGTTTATTTTTGACCCTGTCCGCATCCCTAATGCCTACAATTTGGGATAGCATAGTATGGACAGGGGCCTACTAACCTAAACTTGGTAACTTTACTAACATATAGCATACCAAACCAAATTGTAGAAAATTAATAAATGTTTTTCTCTGTTTTAAGATTTTACATCCATGCTATTCACTATTTATAGCCAAGTTATTCAAGTTACTTCCATTTATTTATTCATGACATCATACAGCAAGGTCATTTTATATTAAACTTTTTATGAAGATCTACAATGTGTATTTCCTCTGGAATTTCTATTTTTCTCATACAAACCAAACTAATTTAGAAAATAAAATATTCTTTAAGTATAATAATATCATCAAAATAAATTCCCCCAATCAGTAGTGATATTCTCAAGTAGTGATAATTCATAGATGTGATAATCTCTTTCTTATTTTCTTCTTTATCATCTTAATTTCTATCTGTATTGAAGTTTATGAGATATTTACAGTTGATTGTAATGTTTGTTCTGTATTTGAGTGTTTCTGCATTCTGTGTATGATATGTATAATGTATACATTTAAAATTATATGCTTAATTATGGATTATGTCAGCTACAAATATGGCATCCATACAAAAGCTTTGGTTAGTCAACTCAACTGAACTTTAGATTATAGTCTGGCTGGAAAACAGGCTTTTTATCACGGAAATATAACGGAAACTATGCGGGGCACTCCTAGTATAGTATTTATAGTTAGATCTGTTATCCATAAAATGGTCATTTATTTATTTACTTATTTAAGCATTTGTCATTGGATATGACTTATTTGTGAGATTATAGATTTTTTATGTAGAACCACACCCCGGACACTCAACTAAAACTCCATACAAGCGGCGCTGCCGAATTAGGTACCTACTCTTCACATAACTACGCAGATGTCGTTAGTACACACGCGTGCATGTGTGCGTTAGAGCTAGGGCTACTGAATTGTTTTATTGAATAGTTGTGCCCCTTGAGTTGGCCTTTGGAGTTCCATAAATAGAATGGATTCAAATTATACTATTCTAATAAAAGGGTGTAAGTATGTATCGCTGCGTAATCTCAAACGAAAATGATGATAGGTACTAGATATCTATTTCTGTTAGTAGGTAGTAGTACACATTCGCATATTATTTTACACTTACCCAAGAAGAAAAGTTTAGTCTGACACTATAATCATTGCTCCAGGTATTATCAATCCGTGTCCAAAACTGGATGTGTAAGTTACTAACTTTGAGTTAAAAATTACTACGTACTTAAACTTACTACTATTATAAAACACCGTTATTTAAAAGTTTCTAATCTTACGTTATTTTATCCTTAAGAAATTAAATAAAGCTTTTAATTTTGTCCCGTTTAGTTGACGGACAGCTGTAAACAGCACAACAAACCATCATGATAATATTTCGTTAGGAATTAGTTTTTCGATACCACCCCTCTGTTGAGTGCTCCTAGCGTACTCGAAACGGCCTGAAGGGTGAGGAAGCTTGAAATTGGCGGGGGGGTTGGGAGTGTCCGTTCTATCTATATTGTCTATTCTATTGTAGAACCTTAGATGAGTAGATGAAGTTGAACTTGTTAGTTATTTTCAATGGAGGCAATTTTTCGTCATTTTTGTTTAATTGGTATTTGTTTAAGCCTATTTTTTACAGCTTTTACCCAGCTGAGCAACAATCTAGGCTGATAATCATGGTAGAATCATTTGGCTCAGTCTGGGGAAAACCACGCTTCACCTTATCACAGCAGTCATTTGCAATTGCATAGAAAATATGATTATCTAGTATTTTGAGTGATAATTATTTCATCTGTTTATTGAGAGCAAATATCTCCAGTAAAATTAGCACAATGCGTCCCGGTGAGCATACTGTAGAAGTAGGGTGTTTAGCTGTTGTCTTATGAATTTATTTATCTTATTTTAATTCATGAATGTGATAATTTAAAAAAATCCAATGTTGTTTGTTGCCAGTGAACTCTATCAAATTAACCAATATTTTTGAAAGTTTGCATTCCGAGCAAAGCCAGAACAGGGCAGTATTACATGATTGTGTATAATATGCTGATGCTCAAGCTTTGATTGTTGGTTGCCTAAAGACAATTCTTTTTTCAGGGAATTTGTCCACAACTGCAAGCACGGAATCCTTCAATACACCCTAGTGAGGCCCATTACGACCGTAGTCTCCATGATATGTGAGCTCAGCGGAGTGTACGGGGAGAGTGACTTCAGTCCAAATGTAGCCTTCCCGTACATTATAGCTGTGAACAACTTTTCACAGTTTGTGGCTATGTATTGCCTGGTGCTGTTCTATAGAGCTAACAGAACGGAACTGAAACCGATGAACCCAATTGGAAAATTCCTGTGCATTAAAGCGGTGGTGTTCTTTTCATTCTTGTAGGTATTATTTTTTTACCATAGAATATAAATGTAAGGAGTTATTATGATGTTACACAACATTTGTTGTAAAGCTGTTTGTAACAAAAGTTATAAATTGTTATTGATGTATAACACCAAAACAAGCCTCGGAAATGCGGGGCTATGCCGAAAGGTGGAGGCGGAAAAGAACGCCTTCTCGTACTATCTTTTTTACACAGAAAATAAAAGATAACAAAGAAAAACACTTTATTAAAAGACACAATATAAAAACACAAAATAAACTTAAATTATTATAAAAAATATGACATTTCAATTGGCGGCCTTATCGCTAAGAGCGATGTCTTCCATGCAACCGTGCCACTCGAATAGCCAATCCAATTAGCGCTCCCTCCATTGAAACATTTACTACCAGTTTCCTCGAAAGACAGACCCAAATTGCCAGCTATTACAAAAGGTTCTCTGATGTGTTACAACGAGTTTAACCAGTGCGGGAGCGTTTATAACACATAACATTCTTCCACATGTTACTTCTACACAAATTTGACACGTTGTTATGAAATGTTTTTGTATTACACAATCTTAACATTTATAAATTATGCGTCACGTTGTTTGTCCGCGATGGACCCCTATACTACTTAGCCGATTTAATCAAATTTGCACACCGTGTGCAGTTTGATCCAACATCAAAGATAAGATAGTTTTTATTTTGATGAATGGTCTTTATTTGACAATATCCGAGCGAAGCCGTAACGAGCCGCTAGTTGACTATAGATTTGGCTCGAACGTATCAAATGCCAATCTAATGGTATTATTCATTTAATATGCGCCTATATCCATCTAGTGAAAGTGGAAACTTAATAATCTTGTCTAGAAATCGACACGATATACGATGTTAAGTTACTGCCGTGATTCGGTTAAGTAACCCACCATGCGCGGTCCGAAAGGAGGGGAGGGGGGGGTCACGTAGGACCGCCACGCAGGAATGATACCTTAAGTACTATTTTTAAATGAATAAATTAATTTGATTTGAGTTGTCAACGGTAACATAAATATTTATTTACAGCCAGGGCGTCATCATCAATATCCTCGTGTACAGCGGCGTCATATCCACCATATTCGATATCTCCGACAAGGATAAAGTAAAAATTATGTCTTCCAAGCTTCAGGTAATAAAATGTGAATTTTAAATATATTGGTGCATTTATATTAACACACATAATACAATAAAAAAATATCAGAGTTAACAAAAATGTACATCCTACTATTATTAAAAATCCGAATGTTTGGATGTTTATGGCTCATTCACGTCGGAACGCACGAACAGATCGGTTTAAAATTTGGAACACATACCTATCAGTTGGGGTATTCTGAACGCAAGCCGTACGTCTCAAATTCGGAATGACAATCCTTGTCTCAAGACAATGACCTAAAGGATTGAGATCAATCCGACTGGATTCCGAATCGCTATGCTGATCTGACATGCTTATACATACATACATGTTCTGTGATAGAAAGAACACAAAGGCTACTTTTCATAGCGGGAATATAGAAGAAACGGGAACTACGCAGGTAAAACCACGGGGTGTGGTTTCATACATTTCATATTTTGACAATTTATTGATTAATTGACTAATATTGACTAAAATTCCAAAATAATGTATGTTAAACTTCGGATAAACTAGAATATAATAAATATTATAATAATTTTCTAATACACTGCGATAAATGTACATCTTTGTTACCATAGGAAGGAACTAGCCACCAAGATAGATAGATAGGAAAAATGGTTATGTGTCATCATCGTCATTATCAGCCGCAAAACGTCCCCTGCTGAACGTAGGCCTCCCCCTAGATTTCCACAACGAACGGTCCTGCGCAACCTGCAACCAGCGGTTATGTGTATACGTATTAGATCTATACTTATAATAAAACTGTAACGGGTCGAATTCTGTACATTGAAGATATTTTGAAAAAATTTTTTTTTGGGTCACTCCATAGTCGATACTGATGGCGAAACTGCATTTTTTTTCTTTCATGTCTGTCTGTCTGTCTGTCTTTCTGTATAGGGATCACGCATCACGCCGAAACTACTGATTCAATTCAGCTGAAACTTGGCATGATTTTAGTTTATACTAAGGACATTGCTGTAGGCTACTTTTGATCCCCAAATTCTGATCGGTTTTCTTGCGGGAGGGGGTGAAAGTCAGAATGTGTATTTGGTTGTAACTCATGTTTGCGTTGTTTAATTTCATTAATTTTTTTTGTTAGAAAGAACACATTTTTTATATTGTCCCGTCAAAATTTGAACAATATCGGTCTGTTGGTTCGGAAATTACACAAACATTAAATAATAACAACACGCGCGGCGCGTTCGCTACATACTAACTTCTAAGTATTCTGTGTATCACAGACGATCCACAGAATATCTAGATTCTAGAAAGTGATCGCGCGTCGCGTCGTCTTAGATGACAAAATAATTGTCAAAAATATATTTTTGTGTGGAAAAACAAACATCATTCGGTTATAATCGACTTCAAACAAGGAGGATGTTCTCAATCGGGTTGCATGTTTTTTTATTTGGTTTTATTTTACGCGATAACTCCGCTAATTGTTAGTTGATTTTGATAATTCCTTTTTTGTTTGGTAGAAAATACTTCAGAGGTGATCTTAGATATCGAAAACAGGGAGGTAGTTTTTCAAATATCAACAAAAAACTAAAATCAGCTTAGATTTATCTGTACGACATAGTTATACCTTCTTATAAAATTTAGTCGAATGACAGAATTAAATTACCTGTCATTGAAGTAGATTTTTGTATTTTGAAGAAAACATATCAGCATAATAAGTAGCAGCATAAACAACCCATTAAATGTTCCCATTGCTGGGCGTCGGGGGTCGGGGCCTTCTCTCGCAAGGAGAGAGACAAGGCTATAATCCACCACGCTGGCCCAGTGTCGGTTGGTGGATGACATATGACTTAGAACTTAGATTATAGGTAGATTTCGGTTTCTTCACGGTGTTTTCCTTCACCGTTTTAATTACCGGCATTACGAACATGACTCTGAAAAGATAGTGGTGCGCGTGGTTTTGAACCCTGGTTCTCCGGATCGACAGTCGCCGTTCTCCCGACTAGGTCAGCTGTAACTTACTAGACCAGCCGTAACTTATTAGAAAACGTAATATTTCAATCCAAATAATGTTTATTTAAAGGTAATGTTCAACAACCTTCGGTGACCGAAGCAGACCGTTGTTAGGGTTCCGTACACAAAGGGTAAAAACGGGACCCTATTACTGAGACTTCGCTATCCGTCCGTTCGTCCATCCGTCTGTCACCAGGCTGTATCTCAAGAACGGTGATAGCTAGACAGTTGAAATTTTCGCAGATTTTTTTTTTTTTTAAATAAAGAGTGACGAGACGATCAGGACATGTGCCTGATGGTAAGCAACATGCTTGACACATAACAGCACAGTGACATGCAGCTATTGGAACATGAAGAGCCCAAATCATTACCTAGCACTGCACTGCGCTCGTCACCCAGAGATCTAAGATCTTATATCTCTAAGCCCTGTAATTTCTCTGGAAACATTGCCCTTCAAACCGGGCAGATGATGTATTTCTATTGCCGCTTTAATCATGACGGAACTTATCAAGTGATCGGGTTGAAATTGGAAATAGAATTAGATTACAGTCTAGAAGAACACATAGGCTAAACATTGCCTATGTATAAGTACTCTATGTATTACGTAACAAACATCCAAACAGTGACATTCATAATATTTACAGGACAACGTTGGAACGGCTGAACATATTTGGATGGAATTCGAAACACACGTAGTTTGAACTCAGAAATAACAAATCGGTTACTTATAGGTTACTGTGACGTAGGAAAGACTAAGCCAATTTGGTAGAAAATTGAAACAGAAATAACTCATAGTCTGAAATACCTCATTTATGTATTTATTACCTATCAACCTGAAAAGAAGCATGGGCCCTAAGGAAACAAATATTAACTATCACGTCAAAACGGCACAACGATATGGGTTGACATACGAAACACATATAGTTTAGAGTCTAAAATTTCACATGGGCTAATAAGTCTACATTTTAATTTAACTCCATATTAATATAAGCATATATTTTCGTAAGGAACTTGATTTGATGGTAAGGTAAAAGCCAAAAATGAAAAATATATGCACCCGTTTTGGCGTAGATAATATAGGTGATTTGCGTTCACAATCAAAATAACAAGCAACATAATATTTCACTCATTAGACGGCGCTAATGCCAGTTTAAATCTAAAAGCACTAAAGGCCATTTAAATCGATGTTTTGCTATTGTGGTATGTATTTTTTTCTTTCATCACTAGGTGGCGTTACTGGTATTCTAAATTGTACTAATAAGTTTTTGCTGGTTAAAAGGATTATGATGCCAAATTTGGATTCTTTCGTTCTTGATTTTTTCTGTGTTACCTACAATTAAATTCATACATTAACATTTCACTAGGACTTGGCTTAGATTTACGGGTTCAACTTGCTTGAATATCATTAAAACTCAAAATTTTAATTATTTTGATTCCACACAGGCTTCGTTCAAAATTTTACTACGGCTAAGTCGCGGGTAACAGCTAGAAAACAGCTTGCGGATAAAAAGAAATAGGTATCAGATCATGCACATTAGCTTCAGACTTTTCATAATGTATCCTTTAAAAATCCTACAAACTTAACACTTGCGGCTATGTTCGATACTACGAAACCTTACTAAGTATGTTTGATTTTGTTTAAAAAAAGAAAAATAAAGATGATAAAATTAAATAAATTTTTGTGTGGAAAAACAAATTCACTCAAACTCAAAGGTTTTTCAATGACTACTTATCCAATTATTTGACGTACGATACTTCCAATTAATGTATAAGTCAGTAACATCTGCTTACGCGAACGAAGTAGCGGGTTCAGCTAGTTACTAATAAATATCAGAGCAGCTCAATAGCTGCTCCAGTATAGCCTTGCTAGGAAGTGAAGAAGGTAAACACTTATTATTATGTACAATATATGTTGTGCATTATGTTTGGTGTGCAAACTTGGTGTTTGACTAAAAATTATGTTTAACTAACTATAATAGTTTCGCATTTGACCACCATCTCGCCTGATGTTAAGCGATGATGAGATCTACGATGGAGCGTGCTTACCTAGAAAAAACCGATTCACTCTCGATTTGAAGACACCAAGATTGTGACCATCAGGCAAAACCCACGCAGGCAACGCATTCCACAACCTAGACGTTCTTATCACAAACGTGGAGTCAAATCTCTTCGTTCGCGTTTTTGGAACATCAACCATGAAACGATGTCGCCCTTTTGTAGAACGAGAAGTCCGATCAGGCGCGGTCCCAGCCTCGAATTTTGGAGGGGTCACCAGTACGCAGCCTCAGGTTTTGGGGGGAGTCACAAGTAGAAATACAATAAATCGAGCAAAAAAATACTTTACTAGTAGCACCCCAAGATTTTACCCGCGTAGTTCTCGTTCTAGTTGTTTTCCCGCGTTAAAAAATAGTCTATGTACTATTAGATATTTTTAATTTTCTTACATTTTTTGTTTAACATATACGATTTTGGGGGGGGTCATGTCCCCTGTGACCCCCCTCGGACCGCGCATGAGTCCGATAGAAGAAAGGGCAAGGTGGTATTGGATCATGCAGGTGGTGGTGGTTAGGTATGTTCGTATTACCTACCGTATTTAGTGAAAATCTGTTAAATATTTTACGTGTATTTAGCTATAAAAATAGGCCGCAAAATATCTTTCACCCTTTTACGCTCTTCATTTGATCAATCCTACTAATAGTTTACGCGAAAGTTTGTAAGAATAAATGGATGTATACCTATTTGTTACTCTGTCACGCAACAACTACTGAAGGGATCTGGATGAAATTTGGTATATAGATTTGGTATGGTAGATAATGGTCTGAAATAACACATAGGCTATTTTGTATCCCGGGAAAATAACGCGATCGGAACTACTGGGCTGCAACAGCGTGACGCTGGTACCAATTTATATAGCAGAACGTTTGCAGGGTTAGTTGCTCTTAGTATCTAGACACACGTAGTGTGGCAAGCCAAGTTCATTATGTACTTAGATTAGATATTTCATTACATGTAAAATTTCTTCAAACGATAGTAAGGTTGGAATGTCGTTAAATAAATGTTAATTTATACGACAGAGCTGGAGAAGTTGAAGTAATTCAAGTTTTTGTGTAGCACATCTATTTATAGAAAGGTATATAACGCTGGCCTTGACAACTATTTTACGTGTGTTGCGATGGTTACAAATCCCTGAGAGAACAAGGCGGTTAATTAGACAGGCGTATTGCTTATCTTATAACATCGGAGTTTTCTTGTTGCCGACTGCTTTAAAAAGAGGAGGGTTTTAATTAGTCGGATTTTTATTTATGTTCAACGATTACACGAAGTCGCCTTAACCCGTTTGGAAAATGTTGTTTGTTATATTTCTCGGGACTAGGAAAGAAGTTCAGATTTCACAAATGATAGAGACGAGGAAACGTACATGTTGTACCGACCCCACATAGATAGATAGATAGATAAACTCTTTATCTTAAATTATAAAGAAAAATAACAATAACATAAAGTGGGATAAGGGCAGACGAATGGTAAATTTCTCAGGTTTTTGAAAAAACTACAAATATCTGAAAACTGTATAATCTCGATGATATTTTTACCTAATTGGTGTACAAATTATTTTCGGTAAAGTTGACACTGGAACAACACCACGTCTGATGTTAATCGAATCGATGCGTTGATATTAGTATAATGTTATTTAGGTTTACAAATTTAACTAATATTAATTAATACTTAATTAATATTTAATACTTGAATTATCGGTTGTTTGATGTAACAGAAAAAAATGAAGTAGTCTAAAAATGAACTGCAAGTCTACTACGAAGTCCGATAAACGATATATCGGATAAAGTTATGAACGTTTTATACCACGAAACACTATCGGTCGGTTGATGACACAAAAACTGTCAAATCAGCGTCGGTCGGGATGAACGAAACGCCCGATCAGATCAACCGACCGATTGTGTTTCGTGGTATAAAACGTCCATAACTTTGTCCGATAAATCGTTTATCGGACTTCGTAGTAGACCTGCAGCGTAGTTCAGGTCTATCGATAGAAGTGAAATTTTTACCTACGTTGCACAATACGTCACCGGTATAGCTACAGATATACTGCTATTAGGCATGTCGATGACGCACACTAGCAAGATTTCAGTCATCCAAAAAATGTATAACGCGCACGTCTTGAACGTCTACTTTCTTTGTACGAAAAAAGGTAATTTCGAAATAAACTCGCGACTTTCCTATTCCGTTTCTGTTTCAATACGTCGTTTTTTCGAAATGTTTTAAGCTTTCTTCTAATTAGAGTAGGCTCAGAACATTTAAATTTAATCGCTCGCAGAATTTGATAGCTCACTTTGGAAACTACGCGGGTCGAACCGAAGGGCGCTGCTGTATATAACAGAATAAATCTTCAAATCATGGACGTCTACTTAAGTACCTAAGTCCTCTAAGCGAGGATTTCTACATTAAATAAATAAATATGGGTGGACATTTCACACACATCGCCTGACCCCAAACTAAGCAAAGCTTGTACTATGGAAGCCGGATAGCTGATATAACACTCATATATTTTTAAATACATACTTATTATACATAGAATAGTATACATTAGTATTATAAGGATGGCCACCGAGATCAGTCTTCTAACCATGACCATCTAGAAATGCGTTAGGTCCCGAGTACCTACACCTGAATATTTCTATCACTTACGAGCGTGACGTTGGGCTTCATTCACAGCCCACGAAAAGTCTTCCATCAAGAAGTTTAGTTTTTTACTTCAAAAATTTGACGCTTATCTCGCTTCCTCTTTTCCAGGATTTCCTGATCTGCATAGAGATGTTCCTGGCCGCGATCGCGCACCACTACAGCTTCAGCTACAAGGAGTACGTGTCTCCGCTGAACCCGTCGCGGTCCTGCCTCGGCTCCTTCCTCGCCATGTGGGACGTGTCTGACGTCAAACGAGACATATCCGAGCATCTCGGCGTCGTCGGTGTGTATCCTAATAATATTATGAACTAGTGCTCGGCCCCGGCTTCGCCCGTAATATATACATAGCGTATAGTGCTCAGAAATCACGTGTATATCCAATGGTGAATGGAGAATTTTTTGAAATCGGTCCAGTACTTCCAGAGATTAACGTGATCAAATTTACCCAGGTGTAAGCTAAATTTAGTCGCTACTGAATTAAGTGAAGTGTAATAGCATTCAGTAAGCTAGTATACTATATTCAGAAACGAGGATTACTTCGTTCTAACTTGTTTCTAAACTTGCTTTTGAATTCAGTTGGCTTAGGTACCACCCTGCTTATTAGTTTGCTTCTGAATTCAGTCACTAAATTTAGACACGTATAATAAGGGTATTAAGGGCTTTGGTTAGGCAGTAGAACTTCAGGTCCTGACTGCCACGTCGACGTCGTCGACACGTATTTTGACCGCGGACCCAAATTGTATTATTACTCTGAGTAAAAAGTAAAATACCTAAAGCTCTCGTCAGCTCGTCACACAGGTGGCAAATGCGGTAAAGCGATCGCGATCCGCAGAGTCTGCCGCCTAACTAACATTAACTGAGCTTTGATATTGCTCTCGCTTTTCTTTTCTTACAAAATGACAGAGACAACAATAACAAAGCCAAAGCAGATTTAGTTAGGCGGAAGACCCGCCGTACGGGATTTTTTGTAATAATATTCGAATTTGTATGCAACCTAACATAACAAGCGGGCGCCATCCGGCCGCGCCGGTGTGTCAGGTTGCAAACAAAATCCGAATATTACAAGGAATTCCCGTTGCGGATCGCGATCGCTTTCCCGCCTCTGCGTGACGAGATATTTATTATGAAATTATTGTCAGTAAGATATTTCTAAATACGAATTATAATCTATTACAGGAAGCTCATTCAGCCGCCGCCTCCGAGGCAAGTCGATGTACCACATGGCGCGAGGCTACGACGAGAGCTCGCGTCTCGTCGACAGCGAGACTCCAGTCCCGTCCAGTTCAGCCCCGAACCTGACCACGGAACCCTCGGTCCAGGTCAGGTCGTCTACCTACGGCTCAATAGGCCTGGCCTCCAACACGAGCGACGATACTGAACCGTTAATAGACGTCGATACGAGAAGCGATCCTAAAGCGTAGAATATGTTGTAACAATCGCCTTTAGACAGTATAGTTTTTATTCTGACAGAATAACAAACAAATGAATGGGATTGATATAAGCTGACGGTCACGTGATTTATCGAATTGTCGAAAGGTCGTTGCTAAGTTTTATATACGGCACTGCACTCGCAAAACTAAAACTGGTCATTCAAATATGAGCTTTAACCCGTACTACGTAGGTACGAATAACAGTGGCAGCATTATAAAAAACCGCATGGGAACCGACATTACCCCTATATTTGCCTTTAATGTAAATTGTACTTACTGTACGCGTCTTTAGGTCCGTATTTCAATGGTCATTGTATTGCAGTCCCTACAATTCAGATATGATATTGTTTTAAAATAAAAAAGTTTCGGTGCGTCTGCGATATGGCTATAGGCGAAGTGTGTTGTGATATTGAACGGACTGAGTATTACACGGCTTATGCGTCACATGCTGTCTTCCTCTGAAGTCAGCCTTCAGTATAGACGATTAAATGAATAGTATTAAAAGAGTGGTGACTGGGTATTTTTGTCACCTCTGCGTTATTTTTGCAATGCCATTTAAACTAGCATTGTTTAAAGATAACTGTTTTTAACCCCCAACCAAAAAAAGGGGAGTTATAAGTTTGACGTCGATGTCTGTCTGTCTGTCTCTGTGTGTGTGTCTGTCTGTGGCACCGTAGAGCTCAAAGGGATGGACCGATTTCGATGCGGTTTTTTTTATTTGAAAGTTAAGATACGTGCGGATGTTTTTAGCTATGTTTGGTTAATATCGATTCAAGATGGCCGCCGCCACAAAATGGCGGACAAAATATTTCTTCACAACCTACCACAATATGGTATCAAATGAAAGGGCTTGACTAGTAAAATACTATACATTATAAAAAAAATTAAAATCCAAGATGGCCGCCACCACAAAATGACGAATTATATTTTTTTTTCAGTACTACCTCAATATGGGTATCGAACGAAAAGGCTTGACTAGTAGAATATATTGCACTATGACAAATTTCAAATCCAAGATGGCCGCTGCCACAAAATGGCGAAATACATTTCTTTTTTCACAACTCCCTTTAATATGGGTATCAAATGAAAGGGCTTGACCAGTAGAATGTCGTACATATAACAAATCTGAGGTAGTCGGGGGTTAGTCAACATTTTTTATTTTGTTCTTGTACATGTTGTAGTAAAAGGCAAAGCTCAAAGCCTTCCTATATCTATAATGTCATCGTAAAATTGTAAAAAACCGACAGATTGCAAACTAACCTACAGTAAGATCATAATCTGACGACATTGACAATTTTACGGTGCCACATATGCCGTATAATTAATTATACGTGTATGGTATCTTGGACCCCAACTTTGCGTATTTGTATGAATAGTCAATAAAAAGATTTCTATTTTCTTTTTATTACATCAAAGATCTATTGTTCTGTGATCCATGCAATAGAACTTACTAAATGATGTTTGTTTGTGCGAGCCTTTTACGAACTCGAGAAGTATTCTGGTTCGTTGTTAAACGGACAAGTCTCGGATGATCACGATCAGAGATAGCAATGTTTAAACAACAATAGTATTATTGTTTTAGGATGCCTAATTGCCTATATATGTCTAAATATATTTTTATATAACCCGAATGATAACTATGTGGTGGTTTTGCTACACTATTATCAGATTATCACTTATAGTTAAACTTTTCGATTTATAACTCATAGTGTTAAGATAACACAGGACTAAAACCACGATCTAAATTATTATTTAATTACTTCGACGAAAAGACGCGTCTTCTGTTGCGATTGTAACGCTGCGGGAACGTCGAAGTAATTAAATAATAATTTGGATCGTGACTAAGTCCTATGTTATATTTACAATATTTTGTTGTCATCACCAATTATTACTGATTTACCGTTGTTATATGAGAAGAGCTAGTCTCCGATGTTACAATGCATGATGATATTCAGGGGTAAACTAATTATTATTTATTTAGTTAATTTTGGTTTTGAAATGTTTATAAATTTATAAATCCTAGGACAGTTTAAAAAATTAGAAAAGGTCATAATTAAATTCTATGGACATTTATTGGTGGAATGAAGTTGGACGCATCAGCTAGTTAATGATAAAAGTATAGCAAACAAATTCTTAGCAGTTTAAGACAATGATTTTAAGCCGTACCTATCAAAATGTTGTATCATGCAATATATAGATAAACTTTTTGTCATTTCTTTGAATACTTTCTGCATTGCCTTCGTCTATAAAGCTGCTTTAAGGTCTGTAATTATTCATCTGTCAAAACAAAGTTTTTCATCTTAACGAAGCGTTTTTAGAATGACAGATGAAATCAAAAATTGTTCTCAATTATAACAAAAGTTACGTTATATTCCTTCCAATCAATGTTAATAAATATGTTCAACTTTTGATTTATGGTTTTGATTAAATATTCTATAAGTTAACATAAAAAATATGTCAAATTCTAAGTTGACATAAAAAACATTTCAAATTCTAATTTGACATATTTGATGATTATAATGTGACCTATTTTTAATGATAATTTGACATATTTTTCACCCATCTGTCATTTTTATAACCCGTTTCTACGAAAAGAACCTTCAGTTTTATTAAATCAAAAGAGTTTTTTTACCTTTATTACTGTGATGCTTAATAAATCCGTTGTCACAGACCTTAAAGTAGCCTTTTTAGGATTTTGTCTATGATATTTTAAATATACATATTTGTATGAATAATGAATGTGTAAATATACACACATATACTATTTTTAGAACTAAGTTGTCTATTGTATTCCTACATTCCTTCACAAAAGGTTTTACACATTCATCACAATTTTAAAGTCACATTAGTTCTCTTGTAAACTGATGAATTTAATATAACCAAAGTCTATGTACACTACAGGCATTATTTCTTGTCATAGTTTATTTTTAATGATCTGCAAATTTAATATATTATTCGATCTAAGTACTTATAGTATGTTAGCTAATATTTTGTGATATTTTTTCTGTACATGACTTTGTAAGTAACATTGTTAAGTTTTAGAAATAAATGGACATACGTATTTGTTACATAAAACTTTCAATTTACATACGTGAAATACACCCAAAAAAATGTTTCACAATTGGACACACGAAATGTTCTTATAATAAAGGGATGGCCCTCGGAAAGTCCAAGCAACTTTGGTTTTTATAATGAATGTTCTTACGGTTGACCTCGTCTAAGTGACGCAGAGTGTAGACAAGGTTTAAGGTGTAACAGGGTGATACTGAGGATACCTATTCACTCTTCGTTTAAAGATTTACAGATTGTAGAAGTACGGCAACACTGCCGCTAACCGAAACAAAGAAATGTCTAACGTGTGTGTGTTCACTAATTTGTTTACACGCATATAATTATTTTAATCATATAACGTCACATAGATGTTATTGTTTTTTTTACATTTCTGTAAAAAAATAAGTTTGTTTTTGTTGCAAGCTATTTAGAGGTAAATATTACGTTTTACCTCTGTCGGTATTCGTTCGTTCAGATCAGCTGCACACTCTATGTGCAACACGCGGTTTTATATTTCTGTAAAAATAAAGCTTGTTAAATGTTACACTTACTTACCTGAAAAAAGCTTGCAACAAAAACGAACTTTATTTTTTTCAGAAATGTAAAAACGCGTGTTGCCAGGAGTGTGCAGCTGATCTGAATGAACGAATACCACCTTGTTTTCGTTCTAAAGTTGCTCATGTCATACTAAGCACAGATTTGTCTGTGCAATCTGCAATCGATCGATTATGTGAGCCATACATAGGCAACCTTTGTTCGAAAGACTTCAAAGTCTTGAACATCGCCGCAAAGTTGCTAGCTTCTCAGTTTTTTTTTTTGTTGGATTCACTTCGGAGAGTTTCCAACTGATCTGCATAATATTAAATACCACCTTGGTGTTTTTTCTATTGCACTGCTCGTAGCTTGAAAAAGCATCATCGTTTCATAGTTGACGTTCCAAACACACGAACGAAGACGTTCGACTCTATTTTTGTAAAAAGAACGTGTAGGCTTTGGAATGCGTTGCCTGAGTGATATTTCTCCGATGGTTAAAATCTTGGTGTCTTCAAATCTAGAGTGAATCGGTTTCATCTATGTAAGCACGCTCCATCGTAGACCGTGTTATCGCTTAATACCAGGCGAGATGACGGTCAAGCGTATTATCAATACTAAAACAGTAGCAATATTATCCATTCTACGCTTATAGCAATGTGAGAATAATATTAGACCCGCGAAAAATATCGTGTGGGGGTTCATATGTTAGCTGAATCGTGATAATTTCAAGTACAAGACTAATTATAACATAAACACCATTAGGATTTGATATGCTTTATTTGATATAATGTAATAATACAATTATTATAAATATTAATTTAATATAGTGTTACAATATAATTATTACACAAGTAATTAAATTAATGTGTAAAAGTGATAAATGCATTTTATTCCTAACCTAAATTAAACAGATTTTATAAGATTTAAGATTTTATTTTAGTTCGCTGCTTTGATACGTTGTAGTTACGCTGAAGGCCTAAAAATAAATCGATAAGTCGCATTCTAATACTTACATCATTAAAACAGCTTTCATTTTTAATTATTGGATTTACCATTATATTGCCACGTCACGTGGGTTCGATTCCCACCCAGTGGAAATATTTGTGTGATGGATTCAAATATTTGTATTGCGTCTGGATGTTTCTATGTATAATAAGTATGTATTTTAAACTATATCAGTATTATATCAGCTATCTGGCTGCCATAGTACAAGCTTTGCTTAGTTTGGGGTCAGATGGTGTTGTGTGAATTGTCCACCAATTTTTTTTTATTATTATTATTGCCTGGAAGATATTCCTAACAGCATTTGTGGCGCTAGTTCATTTATATTAGTGTAATATTTCTTTTTGTTGTTTTATTTTTATTTTATTGTTATTAGTGTAATATTTCTGTTTCTTTGTGTCCCAATAAAGATTATTCTGTCTATTGGAGCAAATTTGAAATCGTAAAAAAATCGATATAAACATGTCCGTAAAGCCTTATTACACTTGGCTAAATTTAGGGACTGAATTCAGATGCAAATTTAGAAGCAAGGCTAGTCGACTGAATTTAGGAGTAAGTAATCTTCGCTTCTGAATTTAGTATGGTAGTTTACTGGATACTATTACACTTCAACAAATTAGTAGCTACTAAATTCAGCCAAGTGTAGTAACCACTTTACTAAAATGTATAGAAAAGCTGTTCTTTGCTTTGATATGAAGGTTGACATTTTCGTGCGCAAAATGAGAGGGCCGCATTCGATGTACGGTTTAGAACTCGAAAAAGCATACTCTGAAATTCTCTGAAAATCTGATTCTTAAATATAAAGAGCCGTCTTCTGGTTGCAAATAAAACTGGCAAATATAGTTCTAAATTACGGAAAATGTAGCGCCATTGGTTCATTTTGGACTTTACCAAAATGAAAACACTGGCGCCGCCTATGGTGAAATCGGTAACTATCTTTGACAGGTCAATTTGCATCTTGAAAACACTAGACAATAAATTACATGCCTGTTATTAATAATTAGTGTTTGGAATGTGTACTTAGAGTACTAATCAGCTGCTTAAAAATTCATAAGTAATAAAAATGACGCAAAATCTTAAAATATATGACTAATAAGTACGTAGCTCGGTAGAGAAATGAAGTAGTCACAGAACAATAAATGCCATTTTAGTCTAACAAATTAGAATTGATATTTACATATATGTCCTGAAGGTATATAGAAATATTCATTGAAAATAAATACATTGATTATCTCTGCGTTAGTAGAAAAATAGCACCTATAATCCCTGAACGCCAAAGAAGTCTCTATAAGACAGAACAAAATAGCAGCGCCGGAACAAAAACATTCAAAATCAAATTATTATTGTCTATGAAGCACCATTTGTCAATACATACTATTTATCATATTTTGTTTTCGTAATATATCAAAATAAAATAATTTAATTAAGGAATTCATTTAATGTATTTTTCTTTGGCGTACAGGACAAGGTGAAGTTTTTAGTTAGCCAATTCGCGTGAACATGGTGTAATATCCTATGATCAGGAATTTTACTAAATGAGCATCACCACCATTTAAATTGATAGAATAAACATTACATAGCCTCAAATAATTTTCATATTTCAATCACAGTTTTGTCAAAACGTTATCACAAATATCAATGAAAATAAAGGCCACTGGCCTTATACAAGCTTAGGTTACGATTACACAAGTACTGGTCCACATTTCCTCACATCAGCCAAGGCTTACAATACAACCAACTTATCTGTAGAATGTACCGATGGCGCCACGGTCGAAAAATGTTGCCACCTATTACAAACTTCTCTGTGTATTATCGGCTTTTAGTTCGATTCTCGTCGTATTAAAATTCTGTAATGCGTTTAAACCGGCTTTGAGACTGTTCAATTCAATCTTATTCCATAACGACCCCATTATCAAGTAATAGAAACACAATCCCGTCAAGACTATTTTGATTACGTCGTAAATGACGTAATTAGGCCAGAATCCTACAGTACCTATAAGAAACATGAGTATGAGGCCCCCAGACGTTAAAAAGAATTTTTTGGTTTTTGATATGTTTGTGTAAGCTTCTTCGCAGACTTTGATGGCTTTTGTGATGGTGTCGTCAAATACATCGTCTTTACTGATTTGACGTAACGACAGCGGTGGTTGTCTGAATGCTGCCGGCTTTAATCGCAGTTCTAACGTGACTGCATTGTGATCCGAGTAAGAGAATGGTTGGCCCGGAACTCTGTCTTCGAGAGGATTGCCGAAACAGATCACGCTTGGCTGGAACAAGAATTTTGGATTGTTAACTGTTGCAGCCCGTGGAAAAACAAACAAGTCTGGTAACCTACACCGATTTGACATGGTCGCTAAGCAACTTTATGTTGTGCCTTGTAGTGGTAGGACTCTTTGTAGAGGTCACCTAAGGGAAGTACCACAACTTCGCTAGTTATTCTACCGCCAAGCAGTAATCCAAAAAACATCACTGTATTCCGGTTGAAGGACAAGTTTCTAGTGAAATTACAGGGCATAGAGATAAAACATCTTGTATCTCTGGGTGAGAGTGCAGTGTTAGGCAATGATTTAGACTCGTTCATGTTCCAATAACTGCGTGTTACTGTTCTGTTATAGGCTGGCATGTTGGTTACCATCAGGCATATGACGTGCTCGTTTCGTTACTATACTATAAAAAACAGTCTTCTTGTCAAATCGGTTTAAAAGCTGTTTTTTTTTTAATGTTGTAAAGTCGATAGGGGCACAAGTGGTGTCGAGCCCAACAAACCTCGCCGTGGCCCTGTACGGCGGACATACGTTTCTCCCGTGAAACAAGGTCAATACATGAAAAAGAATTTGTAAAAGTATCTTATTTTAAAGTGAATCTTTTATTACATCGCCTCAAACTTTTTCGTCCATCTTTTGCATGTCGCGTGACCAGCCGAGGCAAATATGGTGGCGTTACTCGTTAAGTTACGTAAATTACGTAAATCGAATATTTTTCCAAAAATTGTTTAATTAAATGTCTACAAAGCGAAAAAGTTTCACTTTTACCGTGGTTTCATAAAACCACACAATATATTTTTTTGTATTGAGACAGTCGTAAAAACATCTAGGTATAATAGGTACTAATAATACTACAAACGGTATCATGTAGGCAAATGTATCACCTTGTATATGTCAACAATTTTCCAAGAGAGAATGTTAAAGTCCTTCGCAAGCAACCAAAGTCGTATTTCGGAGAAATAATCTTAAAACCTATCTAATAAATCAACAAAAAGCCTCAGACTCACCTCCCAAGCCTGACTGACACTGAACAAGATATGGTCAATTCTCTTCCCGTCAGGACTGGTCTTGACCATCTGAGGGGTCAGAGTAGCTGTTGTTGGAGTTATCGCATGTGCCTGACTGCTTCTTCACAAGCGGGTTAGTGCCCACACACACCATGTCGAACGGATCCATCAGGGACGGTAGTTCTGTTATTATTCTGTGGATAAGATGAATATATACTTTATTGATAAACCAAAAGAATAAGATACACAATAAAATTTTTACAAAAATTGAAAAAGGAATTGATTTCAGACATTTTTTTTTTTATATATACATCTATACTATCTATACTAATATTATAAAGCTGAAGAGAATTTGTTTTCTGTTTTATAGTCCATTTATCGAGGAAGGCTATAAGCTATAAAGTCATTATAACATAATCTAACCAAATTTGTTCTAAATCTGAGTTGATACGACCAATTTTCGATAGGTGGCGTAGCAACGCGCGCAGGGCTCAGATAGTCTCACATAAAAGTAAATTCGCAAGACCACACGTCGACGTCTTATAAGTAAAGTAACTATAGGTTTACATTTAACCGTTTTTTGCAGTTATACTTGCGTTATGCCGCTAATTTAAAAACGGTGAAGGAAAACATCGTGAGGAAACCGACATGTACCTAGAATCTTTCGAGGCCATGTGTCATCCACCAACCCGCACTTGGCCAGCGTGGTGGATTATGGCCTTAAATTCTCTGCTTGCGAGAGAAGGCCCTGAGTCCCAGCAGTGGGAACATTTATTGGGCTGCTTATGCAGTTATACTTATTTTTGCGCGTCAGTGAATAATGATGAGCAAACTTTTACGACGCGCGCGCACGCACCGTCACGAAAAACCTATAGTTGAAGTTAGACTTAGTACGAGGAATAAAGAGAAGTAGGTAGTAGGTATTAACTTCTTGCATGTGTAGCACACACTGTTTTCAACCCCCAACCAAAAAAAGGAGTGTTATAAGTTAGACGTATGTCTGGCTGTCTGTATACACCATAGAGCTCAAACGGATGGGCCGATTTAGATGCGATTTTTTAATTTGAAGGTTAATTTTCGTGCCGATGATCTTAGCTATGTTTGGTTAATATCGATTCAAGATGGCCGCGTCCACAAAATATTTCTTCCCAACCTACCTCAATATGGGTACAGAACGAAAGGGGTTGACTAGTAGAATGTTGTGCAGATAATAGAAATCCGAGGTAGTCGGGAGTAAATCAAAATTTTTAATTTTGTTTTTGTTATTATTAAAAACCCTTACTTATAAGATAAGTCACCAGGGCCGGTGTTGAGATCGCCCGCCAATATGGACACATCGGCTGGTGCTGACGTCAAATGGATGAACTCTGCCGTGGAATGAGCTTGCAGCACTCTGTGGGCGAGGTAGATGTCATCTGCATGGTATTCTGCATGCAACTGTAATATAAAAATATAATATTAAATGCTAGCAATCATATCAATTGAAGACTTTGTGTTGTCATTTCGAGTTCTGATAGTTTTTGTCGAAGTAAAAAAAATCCGGTGTAGGTATGTAACAGCTTCACTATAGGTAATTTCCTGTTACACCCAAAAGGAAGTCAGGTAAAGTATAGTTAATTGACAAAATACTCACATGAGTACAGTAAACATTGACCAGTCTCTCCCCCACATCTGATTCTGCACAATCCAACTCCCTTCCCTCCAAACCAGTCTCCATGATGCACCTTGTGAATGTACCCATTTAACGGCCACTGGTGGTAGAATATATCTTGGATCAACCACTTAGAGAACACACAGAGACCTGAACCGAGAACTCCACTGAAAAATTTATAAGGAATTACAATTTAAGCAATGACTAATACGAAACAAACAGACCTTGAAACTGTTTGGACAAAATGCATTCAGTGTAAATTATAATGAAGTGACAGTTTTTATCACACAATTGTTTTCAAAATGACTTCAAATGGCGAAAGTTTAAAGTCTAAAGGCAGGTCAAAAAGTTAGTAGTTTTTTTTTTTAGATAAAGAGTGACGAGACGATCAGGACATGTGCCTGATGGTAAGCAACATGCCTGACACATAACAGCAATGACACGCAGCTATTGGAACATGAAGAGTCCAAATCCTTACCTAGCACTGCACTGCGCTCGTCACCCAGAGATCTAAGATCTTATATCTCTAAGCCCTATCATTTCTCTGGAAACATTGCCCTTCAAACCGGAACACAGTAATGATAATAGATTGATGCTATGTAGGCACATGGTAAGTAGGGACAGGTAAGTAGTATCTATCCACTACCTGTTAGATTTGGCTGGCAATGACTTCAAATAGATGAGTGAGTAGCGGTTATAATAATGATTTTAGTTTATTTTTCACTTTTGAGCGCCTATTTGTGGTTTTGAAGTCGGTTTAATTTTTTGTACGAAAATAGTTTATTGTAATTTTAAGTATTCTTCGCAAAGGCCACTTGACTTAACATACTACATAATTCTCAGTATTTGCCTGTCTCTACTAGCGCTTGAGTACATAGTACAGGTGACTAATGCTGAGTTCTAAAATAAATGTGCTAAATGTGCCTCACCATTACAAATACATCCTGTTAATCATGCTAAATATTTAGTAATGCTGTATCTTGTACATCAACATAAAAATATCCAGATATTTATAAAGATGGATATAGAATGGACAATTTTGTCAATGCCAAATGAGGCCTTTTTTCCCTGGCTGTGGCTGCAAATGGCTAGCTCATGGCTGCTATTGAGGAGCAAACTTAGAGAATAAGTAAATAGATCAGGTTTTTCAGCATGGCTCCTTTGTACCAATCGTAAGCAGATGAAGTGTATACTTGCTATGGGAACAGAATGATGTGCCGCGACAAAAGTATGACACTTCCACAAGAGTGACAAAGCAAGAGCAATCAGACCTGTGCTATCGTGTAAAGCGTTTGTTCCAACTCTATACGTAGTTTATGTAAGTTCTTTGGGAGTAAAGCACTGCAAGGCATTTACTTACATGTTTGTTAATTACATCTAAAATATTTTTTATTGAGTATTAATACTACATACCTATCTAGTATTTACACCAAGCACATCTCACCAATTAAGGTCCAAACATAATCAAGATGAGCAAGCCTGTGTACCAGTTGGAGACATATCCAGAGTACGATCTTTCTGTAATGCTTACACCCGCACCGGCACCCGCACGGTGAATCCATGGAATGCTAAGAAGATCGTCTCAAACAAAAATGACAGCCCGGAGAGACGGGATGACGCTGGAAAGACAGATGGCTGGTGGAAAAGACATCTGACGGATGGAAAGACATCTGACTGTTGGAAAGACAGCCGAGGGTGAAGGCCTAGCAAGCCAAGCCCGGGAATTAAATCGCTAAAAGTCCAAATAAGAATAATACCCCTGGGACAGTCCGAGAGGCGGGGCGGAAGATCTGTCCACCGTGTGATAGTAATGACGACCCTGGCGCGAATACGGACTTGAGATGCCCTGTGTGCGGGAAAATTTACAAGAGACGAGCCTGGTACCAAAAGCATTTAAAGACACATGATGGTGTTGAAGCACGACAGCCGTCGGTCAGTACTTCGACAAACACTATGGATAGAGTTGACCCTCATATATCCCAAGGTGAACCATCGAGTGAAAACTACCAGGAGTCCATTGTCATCAGGACACGTCTTGGCATTCCCAGTTTAAAAACTCTACCTGGAAAGTTCATGACGAAAACTTGGCGATCTTATTAGAACATCCTGGGCTAAAACAAGACCTAAACAGCCAAGTAGAAACTTTCCAGGACACCATATATACATACTTCTCGGAACATTACCCACCATCAACTTGTTATGCTCAAAATAGCAAGGAAAATATGTTCAAAATGAAATTGCGGAGGAAGAAAAGAGAGTTAATAAAACGTCTTCGTGTAGCTAAAACCATGGGCGATAACCATCTAAGTCACCAACTGTCCAGGGCTCTAAGATCAATCCTTAAATTAATACAAGGAATATCGCTTCAAATTAGTAAAAATCGTGATAATTTTAACAGAGCTAAACACGAAGTAGACTTTGATAAAAACCCTTTTCAATACTCCAAAAATATTTTCAGGGAGCAAAATGGAAAGCTTATCTTGACTAACGCGCAAATTTACGATGACTTTAAAAGCACATACGAAGTGCCTAAACGCGGGAGCTCGTACGTAGAACCAAACATCCAAAGACCTAATGATCCTCTGACAGGCTTTCAACCTAGTGAAGAGGAAGTAAACTATCAAATTAAAAAGAAAACTACTAAATCAGCTCCTGGCCCAGATGGCATTCCTTACATAGTGTATAAAAAGTGTCCATCAGTTCGTAAACATATCTTGAATATATTCATTAAGATCTGGTCAAGAAAGCAAGTCCCAGTAGCATTTGGAAGAGCAATTTTGTCCTCATCCCTAAAAAGCAGGAAGTAACTCATCCCAAAGACACCAGACCGATAGCCCTAACCAATACAATTTCTAAAATCTTTTCAGTATTTTGCAAACAAAATGACCACATTTATGACTAGCAATAGGTATTTCAGGCCCAATCACCAGAAAGGGTTCTTGCCTGGTATTTCTGGATGCCTGGAACACAATACATTACTAGCAGAAAGTTTGAAAGATGCCAGAACACATGAGAGGCAAATTACAGTCTGCTGGATAGACCTAGAGAACGCGTTTGGTTCTGTCCAGCATGAACTTATGATATTTGCCCTAAAATGGTATAACTTTCCTGCTGAAATTATTGACATAATTAATTCTTATTATTGCCACTTAAAATTCGTCATAGCAGTAAACAAGGAATACACAAAACCACTTGAATACAATGTAGGACTATTCCAAGGGTGCTGCTTATCACCAATAGCATTTAATATAGTTATAAATATTTTAGTAGACAAATTAATATCCCGTGAAAAGAAATGGGGCTATCGGTTTAAAATCAACAATAAGTACACTGAGTCAATCTTGGCCTTTGCGGACGACCTTGCAATACTTACACGTAATCCCAAACAGTGTCAAGAATTGTTGAACGAAGTCGATGAGTTCTGTACATGGACGGAGGGAATGAGGACTAAACCATCTAAATTCTTTGTCTTTGTCTGGGTAGAAGAAATACCAAATATACGTCTTACGATCCGGGACTCTCCATAAGTGGCCAAGGAGTTGCCACAATTGCAGAGGCAGTGCCTTTCAAATTTCTTGGTAGAAAGATAGATCACAAAGGACGTACACCATCATTAGAGGTGGTTGTTGAAAATTTCATGAACAACCTCAATAAGGTAGACCAGCAGCCTATCAGCAATATCAAAAAAGCATGGATATATGACAACTACCTCACATCACGTCTCACTTGGCCTTTCCTAGTATATGACATCGGTAAAACTCTCCTGGCAAAGCTAGATGCCAATGTCATAAAGATATTGAAGTCATGGTTCGGATTGGCACATCCGGCTGATCCCTCTACTCTTTTTAGGGATCACAATAGTTTTGGGCTGAAACTAAAGAAACCGTCTGAACTTTACAAACACCTAAGAGTTACAAAAACGCATGTTTTGGGAAAGTCGCAAGACGAATTAATTACATCTCTCCCAAAAGACAAAACTGCTTCAGACCTGGAATCTAGACTTCAATTCCATAAACAATTTATGGCAGGTGCACAAGTAAATACTGCTGGGTTGGGTGCGAGAAAAAAAAGGGAAGACCGAGACATGGTAAAAACCTTTCTACAACAAGACGAAAATGACGGTTACAAAGTGCACGCTATGAATTTAGAAATGCAAAGTGAGTGGTTAACCATAGGTGAGTTCTGTATCCCATTAGCTCTAAAATGGCGCACCTTGATCTATGACTGGTCCCCTGCCTTATTAAAATTTTATCTAAATGCATTCCAAATGACCCTCCTGACCAGAGTAACTTGGTAAGGTGGGAAAAGCCTCTGAAAAATGTTGCTATACTTGTGGAGAGGCGATATGTACAGCAAAGGCACATATTGGTGGGATGCAAGGTGCTCCTTAATGGGGTCATTACTCACGGCGTCATGACAGAGTACTTGAAATCATACGTGAAGCCATGAGCCTTTCGGTAGCTAGAGCCCAAAAGGGATTGACGACAAACAACAGACAAATTAACTTTGTAAAGAAGGCTCAACTTCAAACTCCAGGAACAAGCCTTACTCAATCCTGGGTACAGCACCTGATTGGACTATTTTAATGGACACGTATGAAAAGCACTACAAAATCCCAGAGGATGTGGGTGTTTCGTCATCCAGACCGGACATTTTCCTTTTTCTAGAGCTACGAAACGCATAGTCCTTGTAGAACTTACCGTACCGTGGGAAACTAATATACCTAAAGACCACGCGATGAAACAAAATAAGTATTACGACCTCCTAAACGAATTAACAAAAAACGGCTATGTAGTTAGTTTATACGCTGTAGAAGTGGGAGCGAGAGGTATACCAGCAAAATCTCTCTATAACCTACTGAAAGACCTTGGCTTATCCAGAAGTGCTGTAAGTTCTATACTAGAACGTGTATCTAAAGCTGCACTAGTAGGCTCATATCAGATTTGGCTGGGCAGGGAGAGAAAAACGAGTGGTGAAGGTGAGTGTTGATGTACGTCAGAAAGGGGCCCTTAAACCTACGCCCGAGTCACAAGTCTCGGGAACTACTCGAGTTTTTCTCTCTCTGCCACACGATGGACCCGGCACCCGCACGGTGAATCCATGGAATGCTAAGAAGATCGTCTCTGTCTCGTCTCACACACAAACATGTGATGTATGTACAAGACTGATGTTTTTGTATTATTTGTGTAATAGGTAAGTAATTAGAATGTCTGCTGCCTACCTCCTACCTCTCAGTATTTATCCAAGAGCAGATATTCCGGCTTATCATCACAACTTTAATACTGAATATAAAATCCTGAGGAATTTGGCATATTCCAAGAAAGATCTCTTGATATGTCTTTAGTATCATCTACCAACCTACATTTAGTCAGTGCTGTGTATTATTATTAGAGCCTTGACCCATTATTTCTGAAAAAAAAGGTACCGAGTCCCAGCATTGGGAATATCAAGTGAGCTCTAGAGATTAAGCCAAGCATTCATTAGGTTGTTAGATAGAAAACAATAATTACCTGTAAAAATAGTGTGAATATGGCAGCTTTTCTTTAAGAGTGTCTCGCAGAAATAAGAAATCTTTTTCGCTCCATACCTCCTGCAGGCAAACTATGGTATGTGTACTGTTTACTAAATATCTTGCAATAGCTTCGAATCTTTCTTTACGGTTTTTAGATATAACTGGAATACCCCTGAAACATCATTGTAATATTTATTTATTATTTATGTACAATATTATTACATTTTATTTATTTTTCATACTCATATAATGAAAAATTTATATTTGTTTATCATTACAGAAAAATGTAATTTATTACAATTATAACATTTGTTACAAAAAATAGAAATAGCTACATTGGTGGAACTTAGCTTCTTTTGGGGCTAGATGGTGTTGTATGAAAAAGTGTTGACCAATCATTTTTTTTGACCAATCAGCTTTTAGGTCATTTCTCAAATTCTAATTTATTTATTTGTTGATAGGTAATAGGCTGATCATTGACAAACATTTCTAAAATACAAATTTTTAATCTAGTATTTGGCCACCATACTGTACAAAATGAAACAGTATGACTTACATTTATTTGCAAATAAACTTGTTGAAATTGTACAGCTGTTTTTATTTTTTAACCCCATCAACTCAGTTGTGGAGTTGATGCCACATAGCACAAGATAAAAAAAAGATAAATATTAAATAGTATAAAGTCTTTTGAACTAAACTTTCAAGCACCGTCTGACAAATAGAAAAATTCGGTACAAGCGTTGGAAACTCATACGTACCAGCAGTTCAATGTGAATACATTCAAAATAAATTCATTAGATCTTTGTTCAAACATATTGGTTTTTATGTTTAGTTAGTGAGCTCGAGCTCAGTATTATATCCTTCGGAGACAAGTGTTGTAGGTGTAGTCATTTATTTTCACAGAAATAAACCTTATACAACAATGAATAAAAGCCAATTAAAAACTAAATTTCAGTATTTTCAATACTTTATGTCCCAAGTGAGTATGTGAGCTACCTATACCTATATATACTTCTTAACACAGAAACTTCAGAAACACAGTCACTATATCTATAATATATTATACTATTCCTAAACAGTGTGACCATTTCGTAAATGGCGAATCTGCCATAGACTATGCAGAAATTCTACCAAAATCTACCACACTTAACATCAAAAAATGCCAAAAATTTGCCTAATGAAAATAAAACGATAAATATTTTGAAGAAATCTTCTCTAACATTTCTTACTGATGATTGGCCACTATTACCAATTAAGTTGTTTTTATGTTTCTGTGAAGATTTATGCTTTTTTAAAGAAGATAATCCGGTAATTAATTTACAATTGCAAGCTTTACAAAATGCAACAACCTGGTTCTCCTTAGCCCTCGACAACCAGGAAGAAAGCAAGGGATCTTGCTCCCATTCAGTTCGATAAGAGCGCTCGTATTTTCTCTTTATTATTAAGTTTTCGTTACACAGAACCGCAAGCGATACACACCAAAAAAAGATGATGTAAAATCCTAAAATCAAAAGTTAA
The DNA here is from genome assembly GCA_017562165.1 of Ectropis grisescens. Lineage (NCBI taxonomy): Eukaryota > Metazoa > Arthropoda > Insecta > Lepidoptera > Geometridae > Ectropis > Ectropis grisescens. Next base: position 9,730,639 of record CM029779.1, on the reverse strand, counting down.
TAGATAACCGAATCAATAAAGGATATGAGATTATAAACCATATAACTGTGTAAATTACGGTTCATAATCAAATGACGTTCTTCTACAAACACACAATATAAGGGGAATCCTAGTATAATCCAGCCATGAAACAGCAGAAGTCACTAGTAAATTTAGGACCCCAAATCTGCCAAAATGGCAGAAATCTGCCACAAATGGACACACTGTTCATAAACTTGTTCCCAGTGCTTTCACTATGGGTTTATTATTTTTCCCTACATCTTTAATTATAACTCCAAATATTTCAAATCAATAATTTTAATCCTTACTTAATTTAGGACGCAAAAGGATTGGAAATTACAAAAAACGTATTTTATTTTATACATGGCAAAAAATATGATGATGGCATATATGAGCAAGGGCGGATCCAGCTTTGGCACCAGGGGGGTTAGGTACCAGGGTTCACAGGGTTGACAAAACCGTGCAACCAAGTGAGAGTATGCGTTTTTATTAGTGGTCCAAGTGCCCAGGGAGGGAGGGCGGAAATCTGTAGCCGAGGGGTACACCTAATCGTGGGTATATCAACGTCGCCATGGAGCTACAGATGTTTCACATTTTAAAAAAATGACAAGAAGTGGACGGTGGACAATAACATGACGCTGACGATACTGAAGCTAAAGCACCAGATTTTAATTGCAGGATTCATCGCAGTACTACTAGCATGAAAAGAAATCTTCGGGTAAACTCGGGACAAAGGCCATTGGCCATCTAGAAATGCGTCAGCGTTTCCCATTGCTCATGGCCACACCCTCTAGTTTCACCCGCTTAGTTTCCAAAGTAAGCTATCAAATTCTGAGTTATAAGTTTTCACTTCTATCGGCAGTTCCTATGACTGGCAATTATTATTTTTGCAGGTATATTACGTTTTTACATCTACGTTTTTTTACTTACGAAATTCAATTAAATATCTTTCAATCTCTGTTTTCCACGATGGAAGTGCTAACAGAATCAAAATTATAACAAAAGACCAATTGACCTATCAAACAGCTTGAGTATTATAATAATTGATCGGATAATATAATATATTACCAACTTAGGGAATCTCAAGGACGCGACAGTTGCCGTCAGCACGTCGGCCTACGACCACATACAAGATTAACCTGTAGGTATCCTTAGAAATAAAATAAAAAATGTGTGCGCATAAGACCGGACGGCAGTAGTGAAACTAAAACAAGCAATCCTTAACTATTTAAAGACTACAAAATATTTTTTTAATAATTTGTTTTTAATAATTAAATATGAAAACGATTTATAAATTGAAATTGAATCTAGTATCCATGGTAAGGGCGGACCAGCTTTGGCTCCAGGGGAAGGGGGTCACATGGCCCCAGGGAGGGATCACGAGGGGCACATAGTTGTGGTCATAGCACAAAACTGTGCGATAAGTGCATGTATGCTTTGTACCTAATCAGTGGTCCACCTATGTATGTACTGGACCCAGTCCAGATCAGGCGCGCATCCAGGGGGGGGTCTTGGGATAATGACCTACCCTTGGAACTGCGCCTGATCCATGGCCATGAATAAATTAAAAACAAATTTGAACGTTGGTCGGAAATCGGAAATAGCGTGTTACTTGCATTTTTTTTGTGTTTGTTATTTATTTATTTCATATGTATTTCGCTAAAATATCTTAATATATATAAATCTCCTGTCACGATGTTTGTCCGCGATGGACTCTTACACTACTTAGCCGATTTTAATCAAATTTGGACACCGTGTGTAGATTGATCCAACTTAAAAGATAGGATTGTTTTTATTTCGATTAATGGGCTTTATGTGACAATATCCGAGCGAAGCCGGAACGGGCCGCTAGTATATATAAATATATATGATGTGTTACAATGTATGTCTAATACTGTGATGAAAATAGGTTTCATCATTTTGTGTGTTTACGTAGGTAGTGTAAGTGCTGTGATAAAACAGTAATATATAACAACAAAAACTTTTTACAATGGATGTGAAATGTAATATTTCGTGACAGGTTTAATTAAGTAAGTACCTAGAAGTTAATGTCGCGATAAAAAAACATAGATATTATTATACACTACTAAACACAGGGACACCACAGCACACCCCGGACACTCCACTAAAATTCCATACAAACGCAGCTGTGGAGCTACCTACTCTTCACACAACTACGTAGATGTCGTTCGTACACACGCGTGAATGTGTGCGTTAGAGCTAGGGCTACTGAATTGTTTTATTGAATAGTTGTGCCCCTTGAGTTCACCTGGTGACGTAGTCTATAAACTTGCTATAATGTTGAGTTACATAAATAGAATGGAGCCAAATTATACTATTCTAATTAAAAGGGTGTTTGCACAAATTTCTAAATTGTTTCAGAAATCTGTGGGTTTTTGTATTGCCGCGTAAAATGAAACGAAACCGATGATAGATTAGATCAGGTACCTAGATATCTATTTCTGTTAGTAGGTACACATTCGCATTTTATTTTACACTTACCCATGAGGGAAACTTTACTCTGTCACTAAAATTATTCCTACAGGCATTATCAATCCGTGCTTGGACACGTTAGTTACTGGCTGTGTAAGTTACGAACTTTGAGTTAAAAATTACTTCGTTATTATAAATAAATATATATTGGTAGACAATTCACACACAACACCATCTGACCCCAAACTAAGCAAAGCTTGTAATATTAAAAAGCAACGTTATTGAAAAGTTTCTAATTTTATGTTATTTTATCATTAGGAAATTAAATAAAGCTTTTAATCTTGTCCCGTTTAGTTGACGGACAGCCGTCACGTAAACAGCACAACAACCCACCATGATGATATTTCGTTAGGAATTAGATGTTCGATACCAGCCCTTCGTTGAGTGCTCCTAGCGTATCCGAAACGGCCTGAGGGGCGAGGAAGCTTGAAATTGGCGGGGGGTGGAGAGTGTCCGTTCTATCTATATTATCTATTCTATGACCACAGCGAAGAGCAGTTGACAATATTGTCTTTCTCGCTCTGACACCTTTGTTCCCTATATTTTCTTTCTCGCTCTAGCATCCCGAGTTCACCTATAATTTTCTTATCATACCCGAGTGTGAATTCAATTCACAGCCCACAAAAAATCTGTCCAGGCGCGCCAAAAGAAGTTTTCACTCCAAAAATGTAAAAACACACTTTATTTCAATGATTTCACCTTAAAAACGGGCGGAAGCCTTAAAAGTGGAAACACTGCTTGTACCACTAGTTGTCAATGTAAGTTTTCAATGTTGCCAACTATCTTGTTCCGAAACTTCACCGTGAAATAGTTTTTTCTACGAGTTTGGTATATTCCATTTCTGCATTGTATTAGCTATTTCAAAAAAATGTAAACTAGTGGCATCAAGAGAGAAATTCTATCCGTCCTCCCAAGGCGCATTCGATAGGTACTCGTGAAAACCACTAACTCCGTCTTGCCATATGACGATATGACCGACCTCGTGGCATAGTTGGTATTAAGTCTGCCTGCGAAACCGAGTTTCGTGGGTTCGATTCCCAGTGCAAATATTTGTGTGATGAATACAAATATTTGTACTGTGCCTGGGTGTTTCTATGTTAAGTATGTTTCTAAAAATATATAAGTATTATATCAGCTATCTAGCTTCTATAGTACAAGCTTTGCTTAGTTTGGGGGGTTTGGGCTCAGAAGGTGTGTGTCAAATGTTTAAACCAATTTTTGACGTGACAACGTCTTATAAATTGGTTTGCCGGGTGACACTTCAAGAAACTGCGTTACGCTCCGCTCACGTTATGCGCTCACAACGAGAGCGAGTGAGAGGCACGCGTCCCTTCCACTCGGGCATGGTTAGCCCGCCTAAGAGCGAGAGAGACAGACATAAAAAGTGAAAGGCACGCGTCCCTTCCGTAAAATTATTTTACCACTCAAAGTCGTTGTCACGTAAAACTTTCGCCCGTATACCGACTTTACAGGCAACCAATTTTTTTTTGAATTTATATTTTTTTTGGCTCGCTACAGACAGACCATCTAGCAGTGCTTACGCATTTCTAGATGGCCATGTTAATGACCACGACCTCCGGTTTCCACCCGCGTAGTTTCCAAAGTAAGCTATCAAATTCTGAGTTATATCTAAGTTTTCACATAATATATACCGGCAGTTTATATGACTGCCAATTTGACTAGGTAGGACATAGTGTTACATATTACCCCATACCACATCGATATAATTAAAGAAACGAAGATGAGGTATGCTGTAATCTAAAGACAACATAACGTGGTGAAAATTTGTTTGAAAAATTTGAAAATTGAATTGTCAGCGAACGTACACAACTCCTTGTTGCGACTGATACTAAATCAGGAGACGTCACCTGATTTTGCATCGCCATAGTAGAAGCGCGTTTGCCGCTTCTGCCGTTTTTAAAAGTTCGATGCCATACCATAAACTGTTAGTTGGAATCTAACTTTAAGGATTCTAATTATCAGCCAGCCAGTGAGTATTGACCGCTTTAGGCAAATAATACTAAGTTAGCAGCACTGCTGCTACTGTTTTGCTTTTACATAGAAAATACCTACCTTTTTTCTGAGAAACCTCCCTACTTGTTTTAATCGACATCCGCATCCTTTTAGCAGTTTTCAGCATGATCTTATCTTTCATACTTCTTCATCATACTTTTTCGATGTCGGGTCGGTTGAAGATTCTTCTGCATTTTTTTTATTTCCAGATAAAGTCTACATTCAGAGAGATATATCCCGCGGTTTTTACCCGCATAGTTCCCATTATCTTCACGCAACAAAAATAGCCAGTGTCGCTGTGTACCATGTAGGTACGTGTGAAGAAACAGACTTAACAATTTTATTATTTATTTTTAACCGAGTTCAACGTGACGAGGTTATCATTCCGGCTGGTATTTTTGAAGTGAAAACTTATTTTGGCGAACCATTGACAGATTTTTCGTGGGCTGCGAATTGAATTTTAGCATCACGCTCGGGAATGCTACGTAATTTTCGGGTGAACTAGGGACCATGGCCATCTAGAATTGCTGCGTCAGGATTTCCCATTTCCTATCTAAACAAAATGCTAAGCTATGTTGACGCATGTCTAGATGGCCATGGCCACGACCTCCAGTTTCACCAGAGTAGTTTCGAAATTGAGTTATCAAATTCTAAGTTAGAAGTTTTCACTTCTATTGGCTGTTCCTATGACGGCCATTTTTTTAATTTATGTTCGTCGATTACCTACCTACTCCGAAAATAGGTGTTTTTTTTTGTTTCATGCAGAATAGCTGCCGTTTGGCTGCTAGAAATTTTGTAGTTTGGCTTAGTAGTTTACATTTTATATGAAAATCTTTGTTTGTTCGAACGATGTAATTATAGTTTGTGTACGGCTATTAAGAGCCCTCTCACAAAACGACAGAGCTCGACTTTAGGTAAAATCTCCTCAATATGGGTATCAAATGAAAGGACTTGGACAAGTAAAATACTATACAGAATGACAAATTTCAAATCCAAGATGGCCGCCACCACAAAATGGCGAAATACATTTCTTTTTTCACTATTTCCTCAATATGGGTATCAAATAAAAGGGCTTGACTAGTAGAATACTACGCACTATGACAAATTTCAAATCCAAGATGGCCGCCACCACAAAATGGCGAAATACATTTAATGTTTCACTACTCCCTCAATATGGGTATCAAATGAAAGGACTTGGACAAGTAAAATACTATACAGAATGACAAATTTCAAATCCAAGATGGCCGCCACCACAAAATGGCGAAATACATTTCTTTTTTCACTATTTCCTCAATATGGGTATCAAATAAAAGGGCTTGACTAGTAGAATACTACGTACTATGACAAATTTCAAATCCAAGATGGCAGCCACCACAAAATGGCGATTGTCATTATTTTTTACTACTACCTCAATATGGGTAACAAATGAAGGGGCTTGACTAATAAAATACTATGCACTATGACAAATGCGATGTGAGTAGAGAAACTACTGGGTGTCCATCTTTGTTACGAGGTTCAGGCGGTGATACCTCATTTCGAAAAGATTTTCCCTGTTGATGTATGGCAACCGCTTATCTATTTGAAGTCAGGGTCAGCCTTTTTTTGCCTTTCAGCCGCTTTTGAGTGCCTATATTAGAATTGAATTCGGGTTTTGTAAACAGTTTTTTTTAAATTTTAGACTGAGCCGTTATAGTTTAGTCCTTGTAACATGATTAAGCAACAAACTTACACATACACATAATAGGATTATAATAAATTAAAAACTCTACACATGTCAACCAATAGGGACACCTTTATTTTTTTATAAATGTTTAGGACACTGAGTTTTGAGATTCCGAAGAGAAGTCTTTTATAACACTTGTTAGACTTGTATCCATTCCATCAATGCTTTCTAAACAAATGTTGACTATAGTGTTCGGAATAAGGTTCATTCTTTTAGTATCTTCTGGAATATTTTTATCAGATTTTTCTTCCATTTTCATTCCTTCATCTTCTAGTGAATCAAGTATTGATGCAGTTTGAGCTTTATTATTATTACTCTGATTATTTCCTATGAAAATACCGGCAATCTTAATAGCTGTGGATTTTTTAAAACTCCCTTTGTCTTTACGATCTTTGCGACCAGTTTCTTTCGTTTTAGGATGTAGTCGTGCTGAAATGTGTTTCAGCTGCACGTCGTCTGGTTTGCAGTGAGTTTTTAGATGCTTTTTCAGAGTGCTCTGAAATTAAAAATTAAATATCAATCTATGCTATTCAAAGCAGTGAACGACGTTTTTAGGGTTCCGTAGCCAAATGGCAAAATACGGGACCCTTATAGATTCATCATATCATGTCTGTCTGTCCGTCCGTATGTTACAGCCACTTTTCTCCGAAACTATAAGAGCTATACTATTGAAACTTGGTAAGTAGATGTAATATGAGATCCGCATCAAGATTTTGATACAAAAAAAAAAAATTTAATCAAACCCATACGTATAGTTTATCTATAGATAGGTCATCACAAATGATATTGAGGTTTCTAGCATTTATTTTTTCTAAACTGAATAGTTTGCACGAGGGACTCTTCCAAAGTGGTAAAAAGTGACCCCCCCCCCTCTTATACTTCTAAAATAAGAGAACGACCAAAATAAAAAAAGTGTATGATGTACATTACCATATAAACTATCAACGAAAATTGGTTTGAATGAGATCTAGCAAGTAGTTTTATTTTAATTAGTGTCCGACCGAAAGTTCGGTTTCGGTTTCGGTTTCGGCCGAGTTTCGGCCAAAAATCAAGTTTCGGCCACAGTTTCGGTTTCGGCCAAAATCGGCCGAAACTTTTGCCGAAACCGAAACTTAACAAGTTCAAGCAGTGCTAAACGAGCTGCGAACCCGCGCGCGCACTCTCCTTGAAAAAGATCGCCGGACGCGATCGAAACTTGAGTCGGACTGGACTGACTACATTATACGTGAGTTACCCGTGTATTTATGTAAAAAGTTCAAGCACGTTCACGATCGCCTAACTTTGTTTTCCGCGGCAACGCTTTGACGGACCTTTTCGGGAATTATCGTGCGCCGTTCGGATAGTTCTGTAGCAACCAGCGATGCCACCCGTACGAGGTTCCTCGTACAAATACGAGATTTGTAGTCTTTCGTACGAGGTACGAGGACACTATTAATTAACCTCATACAAATAAGTACGAGATTATAATATTGCTATTATAAAATAGTGAAAACTAGAGCCATCTATCAGAACTTGTAAGGACTTACAAGACTTCTTACTGATTTCTTATCTATCCTATTATGATATATATTGTGTTTCCATTTCATGCCCTAATTAAGGCAAAATAATAGGTAAAATGCACCAAATTTCAGTATTTTAATAAATTATATACTTGACCACGTGAGTTTCGGTTTCGGTTTCGGTTTCGGCCGAAACTGAAGCCACGGCCGAACATTCGGTTTCGGTTTCGGTTTCGGCCGGAAAATCAGTTTCGGTCGGACACTAATTTTAATACGTCACAAATTGAATATTGTTAAAACACAGATTAAAGTGACAACGAAGTACAAGAACTCTTATATTATGTTACTTGCTGCTACGGAAGCCTTCATGGGCGAGTCCAACTTACACTTGACCACTTTTATTTTTACATGGGTTTATGTAGATAAGCACCCGATAACGCCGCAAACGACAGACAGGGGGGTGTTCCACAATATTGGCACTCATCTTTTGCCGTCCCTCCAGCTTCAAACTGTGATTCCCCCCACATTCGGTTTCTCAACCTCTCTCCTCTTCGTGATAGTTTTATATAAAAGCAAGCTATATGTCCCACGTTGTTGCCTTACCCCAAAAATTTAGTCAGAATCAGACGCATAAGAAGAGAATGAGAAGATAAATCAAGTAACGCAACCGCCTAGTAATATTTTTATAACTTACAGTTGCTGTTGTAAAATACCCATTGCGCCTGTGATGTCACTCGCTAACTTAGCTATACGGTAAGAATGTAGTTTCATCCAAAATCCGTTTTAGTTTTTTTACGTGAAAGAGTTACAACTATACACCGTTTGTACAAAATTAAGTAATTATGATCCTGGACGAATGTCGCCAACTACTAGGCCATTAGTACCAACTACCTATAAATACCAAAGAGTTTACATATTATACTACGTATAGAGTTGGAACAAACGCTTTATAACGATAGCACGGGTCTGATGGCTCTTGCCTTGTCACTCTTGTGGAAGTGTCATACTTTTGTCGCGGCATATCACTCTGTTGCCATGGCAAGTATGCACGTCAACTGCTTACGATTGTTACAAAGGAAATGTGCGGAAAAATCAGATCTATTTACTCATTCTCTATCTAAGATAAATATATATAACTGATATATTCCAAACACCACAACTCAAAGCTTACGCGAATCAAATCTATGGTGCATGCTTGAGTTGAGTCAAATCGGTACATTATATTGTGTCACCATAGGATTGTAAATATCGTCAGATTATAATCTAACGACCTTAGTTTATAAACTAACCTAACCTACCGCAGGATTATACTCGTAATCTCACATGTCACGATAAATTGACGATTATTACAATTTTACGGTGACCGCAGATCTACCGCCTAATCAAATCTGCTATGGCTTTGCTGTTGTTGTCTATAATTTCAATCGAAAAGAAAAGAGAGAGAGCCATATCAAAGCTAAGAGAGTTTTATTTAGGCGGTAGATTCTCCGATGACATATACATACATTTTCGACGTTTCTTACGAAGATACAAGAATTTGTAATATTATATACGTATTCCAATTACCTGAGAAGACAGTTCGGCGTCGCATATTTCACAAGTGTGCGTTATCCGTAGGTGCTTCATCTCAATGTGTTGTTTCAAGTTACTTTGTCTGGAATAAACTCTAGAACAAAAGCATCCATTTTTTATAGTATAGACGTATCATCATCATCAGCCGCAAGACGTCCACTGCTGAACATAGGCCTCCCCCCTAGATTTCCACAACGAACGGTCCTGCGCAACCTGCAACCAGCGGTTTCCAGCGACCTTTATGAGGTCATCTGTCCATCTATAGACGTATAGAGTGATGTAACAAGCAGAACATTCGCCTGATGGTAAACCACATTCCTGTCCATGAACAGCACAGCTACACGCAGCTATTGGTAAGACATGAACAGTCCAAATCATTACATAGCACCGCACTGCGCTCGTCAACCGGAGATATAAGGTGTTTTATTCCTTAGCCCAGTAGTTTCTCTGGAAACATTGCCCTATAATCCGGATACCGCGAACATTTCGTAGAATTTGGTTCTGTGTAAGACTTTTTTTAATTTAGCTACTTCACAGACTCCGGGGTCGTTGGACTTTTAATTATCTTTTTTACAAATTTCTTGGATTAGGAGAAGTGGAAAATAGGGGGGGGAGTTGGGAACATTTTAAACCTAACTCTATTGTAGTTGCAAATGTTTGGTCATGCGAAGGGGCTCTGAGGAAGCTCAGATTTTCTCTCCTATCTTCGTATACGACAATTTCATGATGTTTAGAGCCTCAATGCAACCCAGCCGGTCTGCGACTCTCGCTCTTGAATATTGGATTGCCATCGCATCCACGCTTATCACCCGGGGTGTTTCACCTGCTTTTCTGCTCAGATGTGCGAATAGCGCATTTGCCTGAGTGAAAGGCGCCCAACGTCCGATCTTTCGAGTACTCTATTAGTGCAATTGTGTGTAAGACTTTACCAATAAATACCTGTTGAGACAATCTCGTGTTTCTTTATATGACGGTATAGACCACGTCCTTCCTCTTTAGGTATTTAGTATTTGACTGTATTTCTTTCTTATGATTTAGTCAATCTTCCTCACCTGTTGCAGTCTTCGTGCCAGCATGCATACTTTGTAGACTTGGGTACAGCAGCAGCCACATGTGTTTTGACATGACGCACTATGTGCTCTCTTTGTTTGAACTTTCGGCCGCAATCATTGCAATTATACTCTATAATCAATTTAGAAGAAAACTATGTACATTATTCTGGGAAAAAGGTGAAGGTTAGACAATAGGAGGCCTTCATCCACCTTTAGGACCTAAGCGAAGAAATAGTAAATATTGTATTAGCTTAATCACGAAATGAATCATTGTTAAGCCCCATACGATATAAACATTATGACGTTCAAATTGCGAAAGTTTAAAAACAATATAGAAATGGTATTATTGCGATTTCTTTTTCTGCCATCATAGGTTATCACCTGACAATCTGTGAAAAGATGTGAGATCTTACTTTTGCAAGGATATTGATGTTAACATTTGTATACAACAACCACAAAACCTATTCCTGGGATCAGACCGTAGTTAGATAGTTACTGTGCACAAAAAAAGAAATAAGTTACGGCTGATCTAGTCGGGAGAACGACGCCTGCCGATCCGGAGACCCCGGGTTCAAACCCCACACGTACCACAGTCTTTTCGAATTCATATGCGTAATGCCACTAACTTAAAACGGTGAAGGAAAACATCGTGAGGAAACCGACATGTACCTACAATATTTCGAAGTCATCAACCATCCACCAACCCGCACCGGGCCAGTGTGGTGGATTATGGCCTTGCGAGAGAAGGCCCTAGTTCCAGCAGTGGGAACATTTAGTGGACTGTTGATTGTGTACAAAATGCTGTCTTGTGTCACAATTAAGAAACAGGGCCAGACTCAGAAATATTTATTGAGCACAGGTGAAAATATTGCATGAAAAATTTCCTCTAATAGATATTATATATAATAAACTAGCTGTACCCTGCCACGCTTCGCTGTGGCACATTATGATGCAAAAATTACATAAAAACAATCCTTGATGCAAATTATATGTCATTGTAAAATTTCAGCTTGATTGGTTCAGAACTTTTTGAGTTTTTGAAGTGTACACAAACCAACATAACATTTTTATATATAGAGATGTTAATTAATCTTTTCTTACCTTTTGTGGAATGTTCAGATTTTTTATGTTTCTGGTATTTAGACCAGCGATCAAATGCCATGTTGCAATGCTCACAATTGTGTGTCTTATGATTTTTCATATGCTTTTTTTTCTCCAGTAAGGTAATAAATTCTTTGGCACACAAATTACAACTGAAAGTAAAATAATAGAAAATGTTACCATATTACTGCAATTAAGTTCATAATTTACTTCTAATCATGAAGATCTGGAAAAGTTGTACTTTCTGAGGCATAGATACTAAGAAAACACTACACACTAAGTGAGATGAATTGAGACTAAATTGGTGAAAATCTTATGTTCCATCATTTATTTTCTCCTAAAAACAGAAACCGACTTCAATTTAAAACTAAATTTAGGCATTCCACCAAATATCATAGGAAGCCATAACTCATAGGGGTAACGAAAGTAAATATTAGTTAGTAATCTAATTGTAAAAATAGTAGTGTCGTGTTTTTGTTAATATTTTCAAAACTACTACAACCGATTTCGATACAGTGTATATGGGACAACCTTTGAACTATTATCTACCAAACTATAAAAGAATCACCAAAATTAATTTTGATTTACGATTGTCGGCGCTATCGCGTGATATGTACATTAAAAAAAAACATACAACCAAATTGAGAACCTCCCCTTTTTTTAAGTTAGTTAAAACTAAACTGGTTACTCCATTATAATTATATAGTATTCCATTTGAAATAGGTAGCTAAATTTATGGCAGCAATAAATTTTGTACAATAATGAATTAGTCACTTGTGCATTCCATTTGAAATAGTTTAGTTTTGTAGTACATACCTAAAGGGTTTTACAAAAGTATGTTGGTACATATGAGAGCTCAAAAAGATGTTTTTTTCTGAAGTCGTGCCGGCAGACATCACATTTGAAGGCAGTTCTCGTCACATGTTTAACCTTAATATGCCTCTTCAAGTTTTGACGGTTTGAAAATGTTTTCAAACATTCTGGACACCTGGAAAATACAATTTATTCACTAATGTCTCAAAAACAAAAAAATGTTTTCAAATTAAACTGAAAGAATACAATTTTTTTTTTTGAGAGGAATTAACTTTAACTGTATTAACTGCACACAATTATTCTGTTATAAGTAAGCATATTGCTCACTAATGCTGGGGCCATGGAGCCGTAGATGTAAAATACACCTGCGGTTAACTCCCATTTTCCCGATAATTAATGACATTTCCTTTCCTTAGTGTGGCCCCCAGCTTAACAGTTGCTTCTCTATACATTTGTATGGATGTCAAGAATTGGAACATAGACTCTTCATGTTCCAATAGCTGCGTGTCACTGTACTGTTATGGGCAGGCATGTTGCTTTGCATATGGCATATGTCCTGCTCTTCTGCTCATCTTGTCACTCTAAACTATGTAAAAAAAAAAAAATTCCAATCAGAAATTCAAACTGCAACATAAAGTGCAGACTGCAGCATCAAGTGAAGTGAGCATTTTATCCTTATGATCTGATCATAAATAATATCAAGCCCTTTTTTGTATGGTACCTTCTGAGCCACAAAGGATCGAACTCATTTAAGTTTTCCAAATAGATGCCATACTCAAAACTTGAATGAAGAAATCAGATTACGCTTTTATAATATGTTCTGCCAAGCAACAGAATATGCTACTCACATAGCACATAGTTTCTTCGAGGTAAGTGTGCTCCATAAAATTTAGGATTTAGGTAAGACCATATCTCTATATCACACAAGAAAAAGAAACTATAACAAAAGTTTCAATAAAAGGTTCCTAATTTAAATTGTCTCTGTAAATTGAACTTACCTATGTACAATGCCAAAATCAGGTTTGATGTGCACACTGTAAAGATGACGATCTAAATGACTTTTGCTTGTGTAAGACTTGCTGCAACCTTCTTCTCCACATTGAAATATTTTCTGTTGAAATTACAGTACATTGATTAGTGCATACAATACATCCTACTAAATTATAAATCCAACAGTTTAGATGAGCAGATGTTTGTTACACAATCACATGGATCTGATTGAAATTTGGAACACAGGTTTATTATGGTCTGGACTAGCACATTTTTTACCACGGGAAAATAAAAGGAACCGCGGGAGTAAAAATGCTGGGCACTGCTAGTGTTATAATACTAAGCCTAATCATAATGTTTGTATGTAAATGTAAATAGAATGTAAATAGTACAGGGCTTAATCACAAATAATTCAATGTTTAACCCTAGCTCACTAACCTTATTTTTGAGTAACGCTATCACTAACCTTTCGACTATCAGACTACGAAATAAAAAATCGATAAAAAATAATCATCTTTATTTAAAGTATAATTATTTTAATATTTATAGGTCTCATTTTTGAAGTAGTTAAGTGACAGTAATAATTATACAAATAACTAATCAGAACAGTTACTACACATAGATACAGTGTGTTCTCCGCAAATCGCCCTTTTGCAACCCTTACAGGAGTATTTCGTCATGCGCCGTTTTTTGAAGGACAGTAACTGCAAATTTTTCGAGTTTTGAACCTTCTTGAGTGGAGGTTTGCTCCTGATCATCAATATGCAGGATTTCGGCGATAATTTGTTTCAAATTCCTTTGCAAAGTTACTGTACCATATCGTTCCATTAGCCAAGGCCTCATAAGTTGGTCCGCCATTTGTAAGGCAAAAGTACGTCTTTTTAGGGGTTTGTTTCCATTTCGGATTGCGTTGGAAACGTGGACGACATATGCGTTCACAATAGATATATTGAGGGTATCATAAAATAGACACAGAGGCCATCGATTTGTTTTTCGACTTGTGCTCATAATGGAGCACATTTGGTCAACGGTGTCAACAGCGCCTTTTGTGGAGTTGTAAAACTCTATTATTTCTGGTTTATTTGATACACTGTTGATTTCTGGTTGGTCATGAGTTGTAGATAGTAGGTACACGACTTTATTTGATTTCGGTTTATAGGATACTAATGTCATCTCCTTATCGAAACCGAACATTGAAGAACCTATTGGTCTATTTCTGTTATTTGTCATTTCTTTAGGGATCTCGTTTGTTGCTTCAGCAGAGTACCAACCACTGTGAGTTTATAAGGTGGTTTTAAGAGTTCTTTAGCCAGAGGAATTGATGTAAACCAGTTATCCATTGTAATGTTTCGGTATGATCCATGTAACTCTTTTGTTAACTCCTTCACAAAATAGTTAGCCAACGGCTCGTTACCTGGGTTTGTGTCTTTTCCTAGATACGGCATGGCATTACACATGTATTTAGTGCTAGTATCAGCAATCATTACCAATTTTAATCCATATTTATTTGGTTTGTTGGGTATATACATTCGAAAAGGACAGCGTCCTCTAAATCCCACCAGTTGTTCGTCCACTGTAATATAAGAACTTGGCTTGTACCACTTTTTGCAGTTATCTACAAATTTTTCCCAGAATTCTCTGATTGGTGCTAACTTGTCAGATCGCCTCCTCTCTTGTCTGGTATTTTTGTCGTCAAACCTGATACATCTCAATAAAAAAATCGAATCGTTCAGCACTCATGCAGGCTTTGTAAGTTTTTGCACTTCTTGCGGTATCAAATAACATTCTGGTCGGTAAATGGTTACTCTTGAGACCAGCAGATTGTATAAGCAGACCAAATAATGCCTTGATTTCGTTGGCCGATGTTTGTGAAGTAGTATACTTGCAAAGTTTGTACTTACTGTTTTTGATATCGATCTCTACATTTGTAAACTTCACAATACTTGCGATCATTTCTTCCTCTACAAACAGAAAAAAGAGATCCTTTGGCTCAGAGAGCTCTCTAGCTTTGGCTGTTGGCCCAGGTATAATGTGCAGTATATTTCGAGCACTACTACGAGTACGTGGATCACAAGGTTTTGTGGACCATTTGTGTTTGTTTTTGCCGTACAAGTTGTTTTGGCTCGGTTGAAGGATTGCTGAATGTGACTGCTGCTGTTGTGGTTGGTCATGTCCGGCGTCCATCTGAGTGCTGCAAGATGGTTGTAACATGTCATCGTCAGAGTCTATGACAAGCCTTTGATGATGGCCGCGACGTAGAACAAAGAAGTCATCATCAGACGATACCGCAGAATCTTCCTCAGCTTCGTCGGTATTGATATGGATTTCTGTTTCGAAGTTATCTTCCTCGGAGTCCGATGACTGTTGCTGAGCATCAGGTAGAGATTCAGTGTCACACTGAGCTAACCATTGTAGAATTTTCTCCTCTTTATTTCTCAAATCCATCTAAAAAAACATAAAATCAAAATAAGTTTCAAACGGTAAATACACTGTAAAATATCAAAATATAGCAGTAAATTAGAAATGTATAACCAACCATTCAAAACATGTATTATGACATATAATAACAAAAAAAATCCAATTTCATTGCAAATATTAACAATAAAATACAAATTTTAAAAAATTATAACAGTGTAAAAAAAGTTACGGTGTCACTAACCTTTCGTCTCTCGCACGACGATTCTGCAAAATATCCCGATCTAATAAGCGTGCAATCGCAACTGATGCGCGCGGGTCACTGTCGATGCAGATTAGGAAGGTACTGAGCGTCCGGGGGTCGGCGGGGGCGGGGAACATACTTAAACACCAAAACCGCGGGGTACGCGTAGTCTCTTAGACGAATGGTTAGTAATTTAGGGTTAAATACCTCGAAGTTTCGGCAGCCTTACAACCACTACGGTCACGAGAAGTCTTCTTGTACAATAAAAACATTATGTGTTGAAATCGCGAAAGTTTAAGAACAATATCTAAATCTAATAATTTCAAAATTAAATTTCGGGCACTGAATTAAGGAGAATAGCAGTGTTTCCTATTGCGGATTACAAACGAGAGACTATCGTCATTCATGGGGACAGTATAATTGGCACAGTTGCGCAAGTTATAGTTGGGATGTATTATTCGGTTACGAATATTACTTTTAAAATCAGACAAATTATTTTTGAGACGTCTGGCTTATACCTACTGGCATGTAAAAAAAAACAAGTGAAGAAACCCGTAGTCGCTTTAATTTTGGATTTCTGAACTATTATCAATGTTGTCAGATATTAAACTATTTCCTAAATAAAGTTTAGATATAGTTACAAAATTGCAGGCATGGTAAAATACACATGATACTTACTATGTTTTGGTGCAGCAACAAATGTTGTGTTAATCTATAAGGTCTATTAAATGACGAGCCACATGTTTGGCAAACATGCCGTTTATCACTTTTGGGCATTTTATCTTTATTTTTATTCATGATTTTCTAAAAACCTACTTTTTGTTCCATACCGCATGCACTTGACCACAGTGCTGCCAGTTCACAGAGGACTATCTCAAATTTCCCCCGAACCTAAAAGCCCAAAAGGTCCACCCAAAATACTAGTACGTGCTTTCTTGAAAAAACGTTCTCCTAATCCTAAATTATTAACTCCTGAGAGACATTTTTACGCTGATGACATATTCTCTCCAAAATGATTCCAAAATACCCGCAAAAAAAAAAAAAAAAAAATTACAAACTCGTACAATACATCAAAATGCTATTTCAATAAATAGTAGCTTCTATTACACAAGTACACAACTTCACAGCTTCACACAGAAAACAGTGATTCAAATTTTGTATGAAGTTAGCTGTGATAAGTACCATATTCGCTAAAAACCAGCAAAACCTGGAATAGAAATCCCCCATTGCTCTCCAAAAATGTTGTCACCCCCAAGATTATGAAAAGCCCCCATTTTTGGTGAAATTCTCCCGAATCTGGTAACAGTGCCTGATCGCCCGTTTTCTGAACTCGTAGTGTCAATCTGGCATTGACATATGATAATTAAAAGGCTTATTACACTTAGCCACAGATTACACACCTCCACTTAGCTAACTGACGACTGAAAATGAATTTAGTCGCTTCGAATACCGAATTCACTGAAGTGTAATTGCAGTCAGTGAAGTGCTTATGTAGCTAGCTGGCTACTGGCTACCTACCTATATACTTAATATTATTCGAACAAGAAGTATTTTCAACGTGATGTCGTGTTGTGGTCGTGTTCAACCAGTTCAACGCAGAAAAAAACTTCAAATACCTAGTCAAAGACAAAATCAGATCAGAAAACTGACCACTGTTGCCATATTGGGGGGATTCCCCCCAAATTTGGGGGGTTTTAATAGCCATGGAGGGAAATTTGGGGGGACAAAATGTTTGGGGGGATTTGCAGGGGGAAAAAATGCTTGTTGGGGGGGAAATTGGGGATTTTTCATTGCCGAGTTTGACAGATTTTTTTAGCGAATATGGCACTAATCCAAGTGAACTTAGTACAAAAATTGAATCGGCTTTTCTTATGGGAACTTGTCGAAACACTTTATGGAGGAATAGAAGCTATTTCTGAATTAGTGTTATATAAAGTTTATTAATTTTGGGGGGCTTTTTTTCTTGAAAACCGGTGTTTTGGGGGATTTCAGGAACATTTTGGAGATAAATTGAAGTGGTCGTCAGCGTAAAATTATCTTTTAGGGGTAAACGAATATATAATTTACTTTGGGGGGTTTTTTCAAGAAAACCCGCTATTTGGGGGGATTTCGAGAACATTTTGGGGGAACATTTGAGATGGACTTCTGACAACACTGAAACTGACAGAGACAGCCTATTCAACATTGATTACGCTATTCAATGAATTTGACTCATGTCTCATGTCTTGTCATTTGTCAACAAGAAATCAAAGCAAAGGCTTCGAGTTTTGGTTTCTATCTGTATTGTGGTTTCTCTGGATTTTATCTAAATTGCGTCATAAATCTTATACAATTTACCATCAAAATTAACATTACTTATCCTTTGAATTTTGATTGCCAAAAACAAAGGAGGTAATCTTTCAAGGCTGAATAAAAACTGACGAACAAAATCAGCTGACGCGCATAAACAAAGGGCATGTCGATCTGTGAGGTGTCTACAAGTATTTTGTGATAAACAATAATATCTTCAAACAAAATTAGAATATAGTGATCTGTGAACAAAATGGATGTCGACGGATCATCGATTCCTGGCGAAATAGATCAAAACTTACTGCTGCAGTTTAGTTGCATGAACACATCAGACCGTGATGAATTGATAAACCAAATGCAGAGATTACTAGGGCCAAGCCTAAATTATTACACTGCTAGTTTCTTTTTGGATATGAGCAACTGGTAATAAACAAACACTATGATAGCCTCACATAATTTTAAAATGAAATGTATTATTCTAACAACCATTGTTTTCAGGAACTTACAAGCAGCAATATGTTCATATTTAGACTACAGTGTACCCAAACTTCCCAGTATGGCCATAAAAGCGGGTCCTAGTCAGATATCTTCTGTGCCGCCTGGCTCTTGGTAAGTTGTAAATAAACTTATTTAATTAAATCAGTAATTTATGATGTCCAGTAATATAGGGCAATATGTTACTGATACACAGTGAAGGTAGTTAAACATAATTTTTTAATGTTTCAGTTTTGAGCAAAGTTGGACAATAGAAAACTCAGGACAAGAACAGTGGCCTGGCAGTTGTAGGTTAATACAAGCAGGTGGGGAGTTGCTAGGTGCGTCACCATATTACGTCCCGCCTCTACCACCTGGACATTCAACTACCGTGACAATGAAACTGGTGGCACCCTCCACACCCGATACTCACTCAGGATATTTCCACTTAGTCACAGATAAAGGAGACCAATTTGGTGGTAAGTCCTTTTTTTAAGTAACTTCAGAACAGGAGTATCTCAATTGGACCGTGTATATCTTTTTTTTTAAATGAGAACGGAAGAAAGATTTAATTTTGTACTTATTCATTGCTCTATTTGTTACATAAGCAGCCTACTTTGTATTCCCACTACTGGGACTCAATACCTTCTCTTGCTAGGAGTAAATTGAGGCCATAATCCACTACACTTGCCTAGTAGGGATTGGCGGAGGACACATATCCATGAAAGAAGTCTTTCTTGGAAGCCATTGATTCATTGCAATGTTTTCTTTCACTGTTACAACCAGTAATGATGACAAGTTTGTGCATCAGCACTGGAAAAATATTCTTATGTGGAGGCAGGATTGGAACTTACACTCTCAAAATTGTGAAATCAGACTTTCTTGCCAGTAGTCCATGTTGATTGTCTTGTATAATATACTTTTAGTAATGACTAGTCTGTTGTTGACCTTGAGTTTTGTTTACCTAGTGCTTAGTCAATTTAGAAAAGAACTATTTATTATTTCCTGTATTCCTGTTTAAATTTTTAGCTGATTTAAAATACAATAAACTTTAAAATTTGGACCTAATCTTTGTATTTCTCCCTATAAATGTAATAGAGCAACATACATTCAGATAATATTAAACTTCCACTATAGAATTTGTGTTTTATATCATTGTGTCCTTTGTACCACAAAACTGAGGGCTGCAACTTCTTTGTATTGTATTAAGATGTTTATTTTTAGAAACCTTGTGGGTGACAGTCACTGTGGAGTGTGAAATGACAATGGCCCTTGTTGAGCAGCTTGCTGCATTGCCGGTACCCAGTGGTAGAATGGAAGACTCAGTTGCTCAGGTACTTGGTTAATATTTGTATGGATACATATATGTATTTGCACATTGTCATTATGGACTTAAAAAAGTGACACTTTTTGTAATGGTAGGGCTCTTTGCAGAGTCTACCTGGGGAAGTATCATAGCTTGGCCAGTTATTCTATCAGAGCAGTAATATGCATTACTCCAGTTTGAAGGGCAATGTTTCCAGTGAAATTACAGAGCATAGAGATAAAACACTTTTTTGAATTGGGCTTAATTTGATTGCATGGGGCCCAGTGAGGAAATGACTAATTGATGATTTGAATTCACAAACTTAGTGCACACAACCACAACATTCTAAATTCAAATTTCCTCTCTAGAGCAGCGGTCAGCAACAAGCAGACCGTGGTGAGAGGTTGAACCTCAGACCGAATAGAATTTGAAACCAAAATAATAACAAGAACAAAATTAAAAATTTTGATTAACCCCCGACTACCTCGGATTTGTTATCTGTACAACATTCTACTAATCAAGCCCTTTCATTTGATATCCATATTAAAGGAGTTGTGAAAAAAGAAATTTATTTCGCCATTTCGTGGAAGCGGCCATCTTGGATTTGAAATTTGTCATGATGCAATGTATTCTACTAGTCAAGCCCTTTCGTTTGATACCCATATTGAGGTAGTAGTGAAAAAATAATATAATTCGCCATTTTGTGGTGGCGGCCATCTTGGATTTGATTTTTTTATAGTGTATAGTATTCTACTGGTCAAGCCCTTTCATTTGATTCCCATATTGAGGTAGGTTGTGAAGAAATATTTTGTCCGCTATTTTGTGGAGGCGGCCATCTTGAATTGATATTAACTAAACATAGCTAAGAACATCCGCACGGATATTAACTTTTAAATAAAAAAAACCGCATCGAAATCGGCCCATCCGTTTGTTCCTCTACGGTGCCACAGACAGACACACACACAGACAGACAGACAGACAGACCGACAGACAGACATCGACGTCAAACTTATAACACCCCTTTTTTTGGTCGGGGGGTTAAAAAGGCAAGAAAACACATTATGATCATTTGTTATTACATATACATCGTTAAAAAAATCCCGCGTTACAATTAAGAATTCCAAACTAATGTTAAAAATAAATAGGGTACAATTTTATTAGTCCATACTTGAATGCTTTTATAGTGATAATATCTGTGCGAAATGGCCGCGAACCCGAAGTCAACTAGCTTTATATGTAACGGAAATGGACATTTTCATAATATGGGCATGAGAGGGGTATGTTAGAAATAGGCGCGTCTTTAATACGCGTAAGAATAATTTGATGGAAAGAAGCACAAATGTTTGCAAAAGTTTGAGCAACGCAGATCCAATTGCTAGTACTTAAAATCATATTTCTATCATCCCACCATTACTTTCTATAACTCTTTATATAAGATAATGTATAATTATTTGATCAATACATATCCAAGCATGTTGTATTTAAGATCGTAACAAAGCTGAATCATATTTGTGAAAATATTTTTAAGACAGTTTCATAAAAATACTAAGATTAAATTATTATGTTATGGTATCATCTTTGTTTTGGTTTTCTACACCTCTCTGTGAAACAGAGTATAGTAGTCTAAAGAGAACTTAAAAACTTCAATAATTATATAATTACTAGCGGCCCGTTCCGTCTTCGCTCGAATATTGTCACGTAAAGTCCATTAATCGAAATAAAAACTATCCTATCTTTTAAGTTGGATCAAACTACACACGGTGTCCAAATTTGATTAAAATCGGCTAAGTAGTTTAGGAGTCCATCGCGGACAAACATCGTGACAGGAGATTTATATATTATTAAGATTATGAGGTCCTTGAGTAGTACCTATTTGAATTTTATGTTTGTGTGTTTAATGTTTGATTCTCTTTCAAAATATTAAATGAAGGGTAGGCTGACCATAAAGAGATATCATATTTTATAATAAGGAAGTGATATGTATACAGGAGGTAGTTTTTTTTTAACTTTTATAGGTTTACACTTGACCGCCATCTCGTCTGATGTTAAGCGACGATGCGGTCTACGATGGAGCGTGTTTACCTAGAAGAAACCGATTCACTCTCGATTTGAAGACACAAAGATTGTAACCATCGGCACACCCTGGACACTCCACTAAAACTCCATACAAGCTCCGCTGTGGAGCTACCTACTC
The DNA here is from genome assembly GCA_017562165.1 of Ectropis grisescens. Lineage (NCBI taxonomy): Eukaryota > Metazoa > Arthropoda > Insecta > Lepidoptera > Geometridae > Ectropis > Ectropis grisescens. Next base: position 9,708,461 of record CM029779.1, on the reverse strand, counting down.
TTCACACAACTACGCAGATGTTGTTCGTACACACGCGTGAATGTGTGCGTTAGCGCTAGGGCTACTGAATTATTTTATTGAATAGTTGTGCCCCTTGAGTTCACCTGGGGACGTAAAGTAGTTTATAAACTTGCTGTAATGTTGAGTTACATAAATATAATGGTGCCAAATTATACTATTCTAATTAAAAGTGTGTATGTATTGCCGCGTAAAATCAAACGAAACCGATGATCGATAGGTACCTAGATATCTATTTTTGTTAGTAGGTACACATTCGCATATTATTTTACACTTACCCAAGAAGGAAACTTTGTTCTGTCACTATAATTATTCCTCCAGGCGTTATCAATCCGTGCCCAAAACTGGCTGTGTAAGCTTTGAGAAATTATTACTACGTAAATAATATTATCTCAATGTGTGTAAGTTACGAACTTTGAGTTAAAAATTACTACGTTATTATAAAGCAACGTTATTTAAAAGTTTCTAATCTTACGTTATTTTATCCTTAGGAAATTAAATAAAACTTTTATTCTTGTCCCGTTTATTTGACGGACAGCCGTAAACAGTACAGCAACCCACCATGATGATATTTCGTTAGGAATTAAATGTTCGATACCAGCCCTTCGTTAAGTGCTCCTAGCGTATCCGAAACGGCCTGAGGGGTGAGGAAGCTTGAAATTGGCGGGGGGTGGGGAGTGTCCGTTCTATCTATATTATCTATTCTATGCCATCGGGGAAAACCCACTCAGGCAATGTATTCCACAGCCTAGACGTTCTTACCACAAAACGATAAATTATTTATCTAGTCTTTTCTTTTTTTCAGATGCCATCACAAGATGACAAAATGTGTTGACCATATACTCTTGTTTTGTAAGGAAAAGGTTGAATTCAGTTATTTATTCTTAAATTATTAATTTCTCTGAGGCACAATTTTTTATGCTTGTATTAATATTAATAACAGGAACTAATTGTCACAACACCTTACATTATTTAGTGCCTAATATAATCATATCAAACTTGTTTTCATGCTCCTTACAATTCATGTTCTTAAATGTACCAGGGGTGGTCAATAATTGGTTAAAAAATAAAACTTTTTGCTATAATTTGTAGGGTTTGTTAACTAAAACAGAGCCCTATAACTAAGATTCTAGTATCAGACTTTTCAGCCTATGAATAAGGTTTATCTTCCCGACTATAGTAGGTTGATAATTGAGATATTCACAAATTATCGTTTTTATGTTGGATTACCTTACAAATTTAAAAAGTTCTATACAATAGGAAAATCTGTTCATCACACAATTTGAACGTTGCCGTTGGTAGCATAGTTATCAATCTTACTAATTTACAACAGTAAAAACCAAAATCTGGCTAAGTGAATCTGGAATATTAATTATTTCATTCATTAGTGAAATTCTATACACTGAACTTTTTGTGGAGAGTGAACCTTATACTTGGCCAGTTATTTCTACCAAAATATTTTTTTTAGGACTTATTAGTGGTTATCAGACAATAGATCTGTCTTTTTAAAGAAGACTTGTTATGAATCAAGGACGAACATCAGCAGCATAAAGTACATTATTTAGTTATTATCTAAATAAGTTGGGGACAAAAATATAAATCATCACTTTTAATATATTGTATTAGAAAACAAGCTTTTTAGACCACCCTATTATTGCACTGAATTCATACTTTTAGGTAACTTTGAAAATTGTGTCAATTCATCATTTCATTAAAGATCGAATTTTAGTAAATTTTTTACAGCTAAATTTAAATTAATTATATTTTTTAACTAGGAAAGCTAGCTTTTTATCATGATTGGTTTGAGTTAACATCACATTTACCCCTTTTTAGTTTTATATACATATTTACTGTTTGTTTTGTAATGTATTTTTATTAAGATAAGGATAATGTACAAAATACAATTATTTAAAATCAAATTACTACAATCTCGTCTGTTTTGTATTCTCAATTTTTGATTGCAGGCAGGCCTGCTATTTTGCAAAAGAATGAACTACTGTACTGTACTGACTGTATGTACTAACATCTATGCCCACTCCATTCATAGATGAACCAGTTTTCTAATGTTAGTTTTGAAGCGATTAAGGAACATAAACACACCAAAAGTTATTCACGAAATGAGAATACAACACTACATCTATAAGTTTAAGAGTAGAATAAATGCAATATTTTTATTTGGTTTACTGAAGAGGTTTTGAAAGCTTGGTTTGTATTGAATAATGTCAAATTGCACTCATCTGTGTTTCTAAGAATATAGTACAAAAGTCATTATCTTAAATGATTGTATGATTGCTTAAAGATTAATTATCTCACAGACCTTGATAACTTTTTTTTTCTAGTAATTTGCATCTTTCACTCCACGTCCAGTAGATATTAAATTATCATTTTTTTTATTAACTTTAAGCTTTCTTTTCTTCAGAATTCTAAATGAAAGTATAAGAATTAGACATCATATTTAGTGGAATAGGAAGTAATGTTAAATATTTACAATTGTCATGTAAATGATGTTTAAGAATGAAATAAAAAATTGCCATTGTAACATTGTAATGTTTATGGGGAATTTATTTTAATAGTGTCCATTATTAAGGTTGATAAAGCAATAAAAAATTGTTAAAATATTTGTATTTTTTTACTCCACCCTAATAATATAAGCAGTTTCATTACTTACATTTTATTATTCAATTAAATTTACATAGATATAAGCGTCCTAAAACATGTATAATGTCCTAAAAATGATGCTTCTTTTTCCTGATAATTTCATGGAAATCCAACATTTTTCCATTCCATTGTTTAAGCTCTGTTTTGAAAGCATTTTAATGCCCCACTTAAAAGAAACATAGAATTGTAATGAATAACCATGAAATGGGCAAAAACTAATCCAATTGGCAATACTCATATTCAACTAGTTTTACAAGTAAATAGCATTCAGAAAATGGAAGAATTAATTAAATTAATTCTTCAGAAACTGGTTTAATTATATTTATGTAGGTACTTATTGTTGCCAAATCATACATTATACAAGTGATGTGTATTAAGTTTAACTCTAGTATGAACTTCTAATTAAGAAATCTTTGATAAGGAATACTTAGTGGAATACTGGAATAAAGCATGTGCCACATAATTAAACTGTTAGGCTTTCTGCAGAGATTGTTTAAAAGTTTTTGTCTTATTATATAGATATAGATTTTTAATCTAGGCATCAAAAGCTAGCAGGATCTACTAAAATAATCTTTGCAGAGAGACTGGCAGATAATGCAGTACATACATATGACAATAGTTAAACAGCCATCTCCATATCAATTTTGGGATGAGGTTTGTATTCTTTGATGATAAAGTCTTCAAGTTTAAAGTCATCAATAGATTCTATCTTACGAGCAAACTCTAGTGTTGGAAATGGTCTCGGTTCCCTTTGAAGCTGAATTTTCAAGGGTTCAATGTGGTTAAGGTAGACATGTGTGTCCCCTGTTGTGTGAATGAATTCACCAGCCTGTAAACAGAGAAACAGTGCATGTTATTCTAAAGTAATATTATAAAGACACCCAGTTGTGTATGTTTGTATAAATGGACCTATCTCTATATATAAAAATGTTATGTTGGTTTGTGTACTCTTCAAAAGCTGTACCAATCGAGCTGAAATTTTACAATGATATATAATCCGCATCAAGGATTGTTTTTATCTATTTTTTGCATCACAATGTGCCACAGCGAAGCGTGTGTATTGAAAACAGTAAGTGTGTTCTTAAATTGCTAAGGTGACTGTGGATTCTGGTGTTTGGTGGAATCCTACACAATGTTATTGGGTTGGTTTACCACAATCCATCTCATGAGATGGCTCACCTTTGTCCAACTGGGTGTTTCTTAAAAAATATTTAGTTTCCACCATCTACCTTGTTAAAACTAAATCGGACCAGGTAGGTTACATAGGACCCAGATCCGACTCGGAACACCCCGACTCCACCTAGTCATGTCGCTACTACCCCTAGACCTAGAGTGTATGTAAAAAATGCGGGAGCCAGAAGCTTTGCGGTCAGCCCCAGGTGTCGCTTATCCATATTCGGCCTGCGCTCCACTACGGTGGTCGCCGACTCGCCTCGCTCGCCACCTCCCCCTTCGTTGCGCTTGGCCTCGCATGGCTCGCTCCACTCAGGACCTCCCTTGAGCTTTTGGCGGGAGCCCACACGGAGTCAAATCTCAATGATAGACCCTTATCTACTTTCCTGTCTGTGCACCATATTTCTTAGGTGTACAGTCACCAATATCAAGTTAGGGGCTTTCAGTTTGTTAGTATGGTCACCCTACAATTTAAGCAGTAGTACGATAGGGAACTGGTAAACGTTGGCCGCCTTATTGAAGAACGTATCGCAATGACAATGCGGCTAATCGTTGAGCCGCCGCATTCCAAAACGGCCTTGTTTTTTAAAACGGCTAGCCGTAGTGTAATACGATCGGCGAATTATACAATCCGGCTGCGACATTTATAAGTAAAGAAGTCATCAATTTCTGTGAGGCGATGACTACTGAACAGATGTGGATGTTGAACACACTTTTTAGGTTGCCTCTACCTCAACCATAACATCAAAGTGCTGTTTTCATCCCTGTGCATAACATGCTTGAACCATGTATGTATGTATTAATTATTATAACTATACATTTAACACAATATGTATAAATATGTCAGATAGTAATATAAAATGTCATATCAAAATATCATGATAACCTGTGTTGTTAGAAATAACTTAGGCTATAGTTTATCATAAAATTGACTTGGTTCTATCACATCATGGCTAATGATAAGTTTAGACTGCAACTGCTAAATTCAGGGCAAGATCATCGACAGAAGTGCTGGCTATAAGGACACTCCTAGCTAAGAAACCTTAGGTAATGTAGTGTGTAGTGGTAGTACAGCACTGTTAGTCATTTTATAATGTAAAAGTTACCTCTAGTCCTGTGACATGAGCTATCATGTGTGTTAGCATGGAATAGCTGGCAATGTTGAATGGCACGCCAAGCCCCATGTCGGCACTCCGTTGGTACAATAAACAAGACAGTTTGCCATCTGCCACGTGGAACTGAGCGAGACAATGGCAGGGAGGAAGAGCCATTTGATTCAGGTCAGATGGATTCCAAGCACACATCAGTATCCTTCTGTCTGCTGGGTTTGTTCTGTAAGTTTTTATTATATTTATTGTACAGATTACACTAGATTACAGGAATAATTAATTTTCTCCAATAAACAAAACTTCAAGTTAACATCAACCAACTGAACCATTTTGCGTGATACCAATGATCAAGGAAATGTATCTATAATTTAGACCAATTCAGTTTATAAATTATGGGACTATGTAATAACCATAAAAATACAACCAAATTAAGTTTTCTTTTTTTGGAAGTTGTAAAAGTTTAAAGTAACTAACTTTAAAGTATTGATGATGTTTTGCAGTTGGTCAACTCCTTGTCCTGTGTAGTCAGTCTTGCAGTCCACATACTTGGCACCACTGTGTCTCCACTGAAAACCATACACTGGACCCAAATCACCTAAAACCAGCAAAAAGAAACACTACTTGGTAACTCTATTTTATTCTAATAGAAATTTAAATATACTCTACAACTTGTCTAAGTTTGCTATATTGATACCTTAACTAATATTATAAAAGAGTAGAGAGAAAACCCTTAATTTTTTTTCAATGGAAGTTTTCCAGGTTATTTTGGAATCATTGAATCCTGAGTTGAATACAAATCTTTCACATTTTTAAATATGTGTTGTTCCAAATTGTTATAGGCTACGTAATATGAGTCTAGACTCAATCGGCACCAGGCGTGGTCCCAGCCTCGAATTTTGGAGGGGGGTCACCAGTATGCAGCCTCAGGTTTTGAGGGGGGTCACAAGTAGAAATACAATAAATCGAGCAAAAAATACTTTACTAGTAGTGCCCCAAGATTTTACCCGCGTAGTTCCCGTTCTAGTTGTTTTCCTGCGTTAAAAAATAGTCTATGTACTATTGGATATTTTTAATTTTCTTGGATTTTTTGTTTAACGTATACGATTTTGGGGGGTGGGCATGCCCCTGTGACTCCCCCCTCGGACCTCGCATGATCGGCACATGATCAAGGCAGATGGCAAAGTAAAAAGCATATTATGTTTCATAGTATAGTCTGTTTTTTTCTTTTTATTGTGTGTTTTACTTTTACTATTTATAATAGTGTATAAGGGCCATTTTGGTATGCCATCTCCTGTCCTAGCATTAGGCCGCCAATTAAATTGCTAAATTTACCTTCTTCTCGGTCTTTAAATCCAAGGTTATCAAGGAATGCTCTAGATCCATTAGCGTCCCAAATATGTACATTCTTATCTGAGAGCACTTTAGCGTCGGTAGAACCAGAAATCATCCACAGTAATTCTTCGATGATTCCCCTTGTAAATACTCTTTTTTGTAGTAAGTAGGGGTAGGGTGTTATTCTTTAGTGAATACCTTATCATCCCACCAAATACAGAAAGGGTGCCAACACCAGTTCTATCAACTCTTTTGTCACCTAAAATAAAATACAATATTAATTCTAAACATTCTTGCTGCTAAACGGTTTTAGAGTAGTCTGTACTAATTTACCGTTTTCAATTATTTGCTCCACGAGTTTCAAGTATTGATATTCATCATGATGGGCTCCTACTTTATCTTGACACATATTAGAAGAGATTGAAACAATACGAAATAAAGAATTTGAGCACTTCCCCTGAAAGTAATTTAGCCTTTTCTATTGTGTCTTCAACTTATGGTTTATGGCTTTTCTATTTTGTCTTTCAGGAATTCGGAAGTTTTGCAAAATTGGCGCGAAATTTTGTCAAATTGACATAAACACACTTGACAGCTTGACACTGACGTCCCTAGCGTAGTAGTTGGATCAATTTTGATCATAATTATTTGCTAACTTGGGTGCGAGTGCGAGTACTTAAAGCCATTTGTCGCTTTACACCTTATAATATGTTTTTGTGTATAATTATGTTTTTTGAGTATTGACTTACGTATTTAGCCATATCATAATTTATTTGAGGTAGAGATAAACTAGATTGTTATGGTTCAAACAGATTGAAACAAAGATTTACAACCGGTTATTATGGTAATAGAGAATTCTTAACTTGTTTAGATCACCCGATGAAGAGCACAATAGCTATCTTGAAATTAGCTGAAGAAGCTAAGTTTGAAATAGTCGCTCTAAAGCCAAAATCTTGATCTGCCGCGCACTAGGATGGCTCGATCATACATCTAGGTAAGCACTGGTAAGCACGCTCCATCGTAGATCTCATCATCGCTTAACATCAGGCGAGATGGTGGTCAAGTGCGAAGTGCGAAACTATTATAGTTAAAAAAAATACACAACCAAAATCAAAGAAGTCTAGCTAGTAAAGCTGGCCGGTCTCTTGACTGGCTGCTAGCTACTTAGTCTGTGGCTGTTAGCTGTGCATCTCTCTACTTAGTCTGTGGCTTCGTCTTTTTCAGACTTCGGACCAGTGTTTCCACAATGAGGGGAACTTCCCCTTTTGAGGGGAAATTAGGGTCCAGAGGGGAACAAAAAGGGGAAATAGATGTAAAGGGGAAATCATGCCTAATCAAACAAATACAAAAACTTCCTCATATCGAGGAAAAAAATTTTCGTATAATTTGTCCATACAGATATCAGTTCACATGAAAGCTTAAATATTATTGAGATTAGTTGCAATTTTAAAATGTGAATCTCTCCGGAGGGGGGGGCGGTGCCAAAACTATACCAGAATAATTTTTGAGGGGAAAAAAGGGGAAATCTTAATTGAGGCGAGGGGAAAGGAAATGATTAAAGTGGAAACACTGCTTCGGACGTACTCGCGCATTTGACTTTTTGACTTTCTCCTTACATTGGGCGCACAGACTAAGTAGTACACAGTATACTACTTAGTCTGTGTAGTACACTATTGGGCGGGAGAATGGGGAGAACCAATCAAAGCCACAGACTAAGTAGAGAGATACACTATCAAAGCGGCTCGGACCTCGACCAGTTGATCTCGGGCACACGGGCAGACTTGAAATCGAACAATCATTCATAGCCAAATGCCCATTGATTACGCAAATGCCAAATAGTTCTTCTTCGGAGATTGATACTCTATGCCAGCTAGGAACGAAGTTCCTTTGGATCTTCGAGAAATGACATGCTTTTCATTTCTCGAAGCTTTGGTTAATAAAGGATCTTGCCAGCGCTTGCAAAATAAGCGCATTAGCGCCACAGATTTCTAAAACAAAAGGCAGATGGAACGTGCGGAACACAGATCCTGCGGTCCAGAAAGCAAATATCAAACGCCAAAGCAAATACAAACGCCAGTCAGTACGAAACGGACTTCCGTCTCCTACGGGAGTTCCGTGTGATTTTAAGTTTTGTTTAAGATTATGCCGTCTTGTGTCTTCAAACATTGTTCACAAAAATAAGAAAAGGAAAGAGGAATATCATTTCATAGAAAAGTTTGAATATTTTTACTGCTATTTACATAATTTAGGCGATTTCATTTCGATTGATGAATAGAAACACAACACCTCAACGAAAATTGGTTAATGTTGCTATACTAAATTGAAATTATTTTCCCTAAAGTTAAGGTAAAATAATGATTCTGATTTTTTTGAAGATACTCCTAGACCAAATTATATATGTAGATTGTATTATTCTATTTTAAACCCTATTTTATAATCGTATTTTTTTTTAAGTGATTTAATTTAAAGTGAATCGATGCCTAGTACAAATCCACGTCATTACTAGTGTTTATAAAAATACTAATAGTGTTGATGAAAACTATTTAGTTATGAAGCAAGTTTTTAATACTTTTAAGTAGGTATAGTGGAGCTTTAAAAATGTAGGCGAGTTCTTTTGAGAGATCTAATCGTTTTAATTAACCTCATATTATCTGGTCGAGTCAGTAGTGACATTGTCGAAGTTTTATACGGTGCTAATTTGTGCGTACATACTTACCCAAAAAAGATGTTGGGATCAGGTCAATCGCTGCTGGCACCACATATACTGGTCTTGCTGCCAAGGTGGGTTGTAGGTATAAAACGTTGCTCTTTCGAGCTCCCTGCCCCAACAAACTTGATTTTGGTTCTCTGAGTGGACGTGAGGCTGCTATTCATTCTGTCCTGACTTTCTTTGTTCAAAATTGGGGAGAGGACTGTTGAAGGTGGACGTCAAAAACGCCTTTAATTTGGTTGATCATCGTGGAGCCCCGTTGTCCGAAGTGAAGAAGTCAAGAATTGTATTTCTTGACCAGTACAATTTTCTTTGGCAATGTTATTGCGGACCCAGAAAATTATCAAAACAATCCTATGCTATCTTCCGTTGGCTATCAACTTGGTGACCTTCGGCCATGCGACCTTCGCCCTGGTCATTCGCTCTATCATTTAACGTTTCCAGTCCAATTTAAACGTTTAACTAGGACGACGGAACTTTGGGTGGCGATGTGAATAATGTTCAACTGATTTACAAAAACTCTTAGACGGTTTTCGTTTGTTTGTATCATCATTTTTGAAAAGGTGAACTTTTCGATTGCGACACGCGTCCAGACAAAGATTGGATAGTAAACAAATTCAATGATCTGGTCCCCCAACATCAAATCAGTTGACAAAAATTCTCTTCGCCTCCTGTGTTCACCGATATTAAATAAGTAGTTGCCACCTTTTGTCAAGCATAAAAAATATGTTTATTTATGACATCATATTAGAAACCTTTAAAATTATTTATTTATCTACGGTTTTGTGCACTTAATATACATATAAACCTTCCTCTTGAATCACGCTATCAATTTAAAAAACCCGTATCAAAATCTGTTTGGTAGTTTTAAAGATCTAAGCATACATAGGGATATAGGGACAGAGAAAGCGACTTTGTTTTTAACCCCCGACCAAAAAAAGGGGTGTTATAAGTTTGACGTCGATGTCTGTCTGTCTGTCTGTCTGTCTGTCTGTCTGTCTGTCTGTCTGTCTGTCTGTCTGTCTGTCTGTCTGTGTGTGTGTCTGTCTGTGGCACCGTAGAGCTCAAACGGATTGGCCGATTTCGATGCGGTTTTTTTTATTTGAAAGTTAATATCTGTGCGGGTGTTCTTAGCTATGTTTGGTTAATATCGATTCAAAATGGCCGCCTCCACAAAATGGCGGACAAAATATTTCTTCTCAACTTACCTTAATATGGGTATCAAATGAAAGGGCTTGACTAGTAGAATACTATACACTTAAAAAAAACAAATCCAAGATGGCCGCCATCACAAAATGGCGAATTATATTATTTTTTTCACTACTTCCTCGATATGGGTATCAAACGAAAGGGCTTGACTAGTAGAGTACTTTGCACTATGACAAATTTCAAATCCAAGATGGCCGCTACCAAAAAATGGCGAAATACATTTCTTTTTTCACAACTCCCTTAAAATGGGCATCAAATGAAAGGGCTTGACTAGTAAAATGTTGTACAGATTACAAATCCGAGGTAGTCGGGGGTTAGTCAAAATTTTTAATGTTGTTCTTGTATACTATGTAGTGATAATGGTAGGTAGATACGCGATTATCTGAAAAATAAAGGAAAAATTAAAAAAACCCATGTCACGAGCAGTTTTTTACGCGTCACTTCCGTTACATATTTTTCTTACGGTTTTAAAATAGTCTCTCGCATTTTTTTCATTTCGGTCGAGTAGCTAATTTTCTTATTTTATAATATTTTTGCTTTTCTATTCTTATTGCACTGTTTCTCTTTTCAAAAATAATACAGTACTAATATCTGTAGTTTAGTCCAAAGAGAATGTTACTATGGTTTAGTCAAAAATGTTTACTGGTTGCCTAGAGATATCCTAGCAACCATCAACCATAAATAATAAAATTTGCTAACAATTTAGATGCAAACAAATAGAAAACGTAAATAAATATTAATTGGGTTTAAATAAAATGGAAATTCGTTTATTCGCACAGATCATTATCAAAAGTGTTATTCGAACGACGTAAAAAGGGATTACGTATGTGTTTCAAAAGTTGTTCTAAGAAGTCAATTTTTTTTATTATTTCGATAGAAAACTTACATGAAACAGCCAGCAATAATTAATTAAGGTTTCCTCTAATACATTTTGAACAGAGTTACAAGTAAGGATGCCAAACCTGGAAGCACCATGCGTGGAACTTGGCAGCGTGCCTCAGACACCAAGTGGGATTGCATCACCATCGCCCTCTGAGGATTCCAGCGTGAGCTCTGTGGATCCACCTAGCATTAGACCTACTCCTCTGTTCAGGTGAACATTCATTGGATTTAGACATACCATTATTTTTAGACTAAGATCTAGACAGTTACCACTGTGGATGCGTCATAACTTTGCCCATATTAAGTGTTCCCTTACGCTTACTCATGCTAGCGCAATCGGTACTTTTAGTAAAGGAAACATCAGGCACTCATTCAAAGGCAGAAACAGCCTTGGCACCAGGGGAAGGGGGGGGGGGGGGGGTCCTCAGGCCCAAATAAAAACATGGCTGCAGGAAAATACTGAGAAAGCCCATTCAATGGAATGGAGAAACACTGAAGGTTGCAGGCAAACCAAAAATGCTGTTCCGGTAGCAACTAAAAAACTTGCCCGCAACCTTATCAGATTAAGCAGGGACAAAATACGTAAAGTCACAGGTATTATGACTGGCCATTGTCCTCTAAACAAGCACTTATTTAATTTAGGTGTGACAGACAGCCCTCTATGCAGGGGATGCATGGAGGGAGAAGAAACGCTAGAGCATGTGATTGTGGAATGCAGGAGCGTGGCAGATCAACGGGCAGAATTCCTCCACTCCCTAGAGGCAGTTCCAGAGGCCTTCACCAACCTGAATAGGTTGCTTGCCTTCTGGGATAGCCTGGGATGGCTGGAGTAGAAGGGTAATAGGAGCCAAGGAGCCACGCACAATGGCCCAATTAAGAGGCTAAGTGCGGAAAAGGCCCCGCCAAACTAACTAACTAACTAGGGGGGGGGTCACATAGTCGTGGTAAAGTCACTCAAGTCACAACACAGCATTTGGCTTCAAATGGCTTGTACTGCCCACACCGAACTTTGATTTGACGCAACAGGAACCATACTAACTTAATCTTACCGTACTCAATTATTACCATATCCGAGACTATCAGCACAAGGGTACCTCAGACGGTACGACCTCGGCTAGGGCTGCCGCCGGTAGGGAAGATCGAGAAACGACCTGACATCCCGTGCCTTGCTGGTCTTGCTGGAAGGATCTGGCACCTTTTAGCACCAGAGACTTTCTACCTGCTAGGTGATCCAAATCTAGGGGTTCATTTTACCCCGCTACTCACCCGCCAGGTCTGCAGCTCCGTGTTGGGGTATAATTGAGCCTAATAGTAGTGATCTGTGACAAGTTTTCAGCTTGCTTCTAATACTTATCCGAAAATTGATCTAGCTCGCGATATTATCGAAATAATTATTATGTTGTTCCTTACACGCTTCATCTGTACTCGATTTTGTATAGTATGTATATAGAATATAGGGTGACGAGACGAGCAGGAGATGTGGGTGATGGTCTGATGGTACCCAATACGCAACATACCTGACCAGAACAACACAGAGACATGCAGGCTATTGGAACACGAAGACTACAAATTATTACCTAGCACTGCACTGCGTTCGTCACCCAGAGAAATAAGATGTTTTATCTCTATGCCCTGTAATTTATCTGGAAACATTACCCTTTAATACGGAACACAATAATATTTTCCCATTACTGCCTAGCGGTTTAATAACTGGTAAAGGCATGGTGCTTCCCCAGGCGGCCAAAGAGTCTTACATCTACTAAAACTATTCGATTGCAGCATTGTGATTCATTTTAGGGCTCTAGCGATGCCGCTGCCGGAGCCCGAACAACCCCTTGGACAGGAAGAACTGGAACGCCGGCTACCTGGCTACCGACGCATCGTCATCCCTAGAGAACTAACGCTCATCGAACTCCTGGTAACCGATACTGTGCCAATTCTACTATCCTATATTAATATCCTATATAATATTGTAAATGTGGAACTTTGTACGGCTAACCCGAAACGAAGAAATCTGCAGAAGGTCACCGATATAACTCTTAAACTTAGCAAGTTGAAGTGGCAATCAGCAAGCCATGTAGCTCGCGGAACTGATAAACCCCTGGGGATTAAAGGTTCTCGAATGGCGACCACGAACCGGCAGACGCAGTTTTGGATGGACCCCTACAACATGTACCGATGGTATTGGCTCGGTCGCGGGAAGACGGTGGATGGAGGCGGCACAAGACCGGCCATTATGGAATTCTTTGGGTAGGCCTATGTCCAGCAGTGGATGCAGATGATAATGATGATGATGATGTATGCCTGTATCTAAATCAACACCTTTGTTTTATTCACAATCTACGCGGTTTGGCCTGTGCCACAAAATCTGCCCGCTACCGAACGCTAGCGCCAATTTGCGATTCACAACCTCCATTCCGAACAATTTTGTCGTGTGGTCAGCTATGGAAGCTAGCTGGTCCCCTACATAAAATGGGCGGATCCAACTTTGGCGCCAAGTGCGAAAAGTGCGTGCGTGCGTGTGCGTTTTAATTAGTCGTTTATCTATCTTTTGGACTTTTTTTTAAATTTATTTTTTTTATTTAAATTTAGCAACTCCACAGACTCCGGGTCGTGACCTTTGTCATTTGTTTTCTTTTTTTACGAGTACATGAATCTTGGATTAGGAGAAAAAAAGGAAATAGGGGGGAGTAGGGAACATTTTTTTTCTAATTTTAGGCCTATTTTGTTTTCTAAACCGCCTCCTCCCGGCTCAGCGCCTCCACCACGATTGCATTTCTTCTTCTGTCTTTGATAGCCATCTGCAAATTGAACTCTCGGATGGTTTTCGGTGTTGCAGCCAACGCTCGCCGTACGAACCGACCGATGGCGTCGTCGGTGTCGTCAGCGTAGTGCGTGAAGTCCCTTGTGTGCCGTGAGATTGCGACGATCGCATGGGGCACGCTCTCGTGCAGCTTCATGTTTGCCTTAGTTTTGATTACGATTAGGTTTTGGACTTAGTCCAGGTGAGGTTCATGACCCCCCTGGATTCCCTCTTGCCTAGCTAGTCGTTTGCCAAACGTTAAAATCAATCGGGATTGCGGTTGTGAATCACAAATTGGCGCTACCGATCGGTACAGAGCAGATTTCGTAGCTCTGGCCGAACCGAGTGGATTGTGATTCCCTATGCTGAACCGATCGGTGTGAGATTTGGAGCACAGTTATATTATAGGTACATAGTTTGTTTTAAAGCGTAGGCTGCGTTTTATTGCGGAAAAATACGGCAATGGCAACAATGCTGGTTTATCGCTCTTAGAAGATACATCTTGAACGCTTATACACTGCCAGATTTTCCGAGAGCGCAATAAAGCAGATACAAACAGAAGGAATGTGAACAAGAGTCGGACATCTAAGGGGAACGTTTCTAGTGGCTGCGGCCATTACGATTCAAAACTTTAACTCTATTAGAAAACGCACAACTATTTTGCAAAGCATACAGCGTCTAAATTAGTGCCTAGCATTGCATTGCGCTCGTCACCCAGAAGTATTCTTATACGTCTGGATGAATGTGCGCAATGCAGTGAACGATGAATTATCTCTTTGCCCCGTAATTTATCGGAATCATTGCATAATCTAGAGCACAATAGCAACAAAGCAGTAATGTGCGAACATCACTGCGTAAATAGAATCGATAGGAAGGGTGTATTTGGTCATGCAGACTCTGCAAAGAGTACTATCATTATAAAATTTACCGAATCTACGTTCTATCGAAAGTAGATTCTTTAGAAGTACATACATATAGTATGGGATAGAAATCATAAGCCGTGGGTTGGTGTAGTAAGCGTAAGTATATTCTCTACCTCTATAATGTAGAGTATGTACGCTTGACTATGACTATGGAATGGCTTAGTTGGTAGTAAACAGATTATACACTGGGTTCATTATTTTTGGTAGTAAAGTAAGTCTGCCTGCGAAGGTGTATTTCGTAGGTAGGTTCCCAATACAGTGCAAATACAAATATTTGTTCCAATGTATCACAAGATTGTCTTTACATTTATAAATACTTATGTAAATACATATATAAATTCACCGTCGTTCTTATTTTGTTTAGCAGATCATGTTCAGAGGAGGTCTCATATAAATGTTATCGAAATCAGTGAGGTAATTTTTGAAATATCAACAAAAAAAAACGAAATTGGTTTTCATTCGTTTCAGCTTTGCTTAGTTTGGGGTCAAATGGTGTTGTGTGTGAATTGCCCATCAACATTTTATTATTTTTATTTATTTCTCCGGACGACGTAGGTAATCGTAAATTTCGCAAAAGTTTTAAAATTTGTGTCGTGAATGAGTTTAATTTTAAATTGAAATCGGTGTTTGTTATTTTAATGTGAGTAGAAAGAGAGCAGTGGCGCGCAAACGGATGAGGAGGTTCTGCAGATCCGCGAGGCGAAGCTCCGCGTGGTCGCGGACCGGGTAGGGCTCCGGAGGCTCGACGTGCTTGCTCCCAGGCTGAGAGTGCTGACTCTGGACGGCAGCGCCATCGCTTCGCTGCGGGATCTTGGAGTCGGCTTGGTGCATCTCAAGGTTAGTTCCTTCGATCTTGACAGCTATAGTCAAGTAGATTTAAAAGGCCACTTTTAAAGGTGTTTTTTTGAAGTTACAGAGGTAAGTGCTTCTTTTGGCGCGTTGGAGAAAAAACAATGAGAGTTAATCTTGATGCAATGCGCGCGCACAGCTTCAGGAAAAAACCGAAACCCTGAAGTTAGCTGGTCAACGTTTTATTGTTCGGATTGCGTTTAGAATGGGGCGTTTTCAAGATGCAAAAAGATCTGTCAAAGACAGTTCCCAATTTCACCAGAGGTGGCCCCAATGTTTTATTTTGGCAGCGAAATTTCACAAAAACAAACAGTGGTGCCAATCGCTACGCAGCTGAAACTTTTTTCGTGATTTCGGGGTAACGTTTATTCTTAGCCATGTGTAGAACGGAATCTTGTTGGCGTAGGTTTCTTATATCTAAGGCCGATATTTTATGTATTTTAACTAGGTGCTAAGTATAAACCGCTGCGGGCTGTTCAGCTTGGATGGAGTGTGGGGGGCTGGGAGCCCTGCGGGAGCTCAGCGCCGCGGGGAATAAGCTGCAGGACCTGCAGCCTCTAGCGGCCCTGCAGAAGTTGCATACGCTCAATCTGGCCGAGTAAGCACCTAAATATTTTGTACTGTTGCTATAGATAAACAGAGTCGTTTTTATTTGCAGGACGTCAAACCGTCACACATACCCTCGCAGAAACATACTACACTTTTGACTCCCTTTTGCGTCGGGACAAAAAAGAAGCCAAAACCGCAATTACGTTACGTGCCTTCGTCTCAAAAGTTCTTCTGTCTGTTCTTCCTATAGCAACCCGATATCAGACGCGAGGCGGCTCTGGGTGCTTGGCATGTGCGGCGCGCTCTACCGACTCTCACACCCTCACACATACCTTCACAGAAACATACTAAACTTTTGGCTCGCTTTTGCGTCGGGGACTAAAAAGACGCCAAAGACGTATTTACGTTACATCACGTGCCTTCGTCTCAAAAGTTCTTCTATCTGTTATTCCTTTAGCAATCCGATATCAGACGCGAGCCGGCTCTGGGTGCTGGGCATGTGCGGCGCGCTCCGCCGCGTAACGCTGGCCGGCACGCCCGCCGCCGACGAGATGCACTATCGATCGCAGGTCGCGTCGGCGCTGCCGATGCTGCTATACTTGGACGAGCGGCCGATGATGAACGACGTCGAGTGTAAGGATTATTCCGTTCCAAATTTATTTTGTTGTAGTGAAAGCTTCTTTTGGCGCACCACGCACAGATTTTTCGTGGTCTGTGAATTGAGCTCAAGCGTCACGCTCGTAAATTAAAGAAATCGTCGAGTGAACTCGGAACTCCTAACCATGGCCATCTAAATCTAGATTTAGAGACGAGCAAGACATGTGCGTGACGGCTGACGGTAACACATGACTTCGCGAGGCCGGTAGTGTATGTATGTTTGACGAGTTTGAACGTTCTTGATATGCGGTACGTTTTCCAGTCGAAGCCGTCAGATGCGGTGAGAGTTATCTATCCGCATCCGCGTTATCAAGCCCATAAAAAGGACGTGATCGCATGCGCATTTCCCTTGAAAAAGGTCGCTAAAAATGATCGAAACTAGAAAGTTAAATAAATGTAAGTTTCGTAAAACTACCAACTAGCAACCTATACGAATTCTTAGTAGTTAGGAAATGCAACTAAGTCATTTACTAGGTACATATAACTAAAGTTGTAAATAAGTAAGAAACTCTATACTACCGATGGTAACTCAGTAGGTAGCGTCATGATGGCGTGATTGCTACAGAACGTAACTAATTGAGGGTATTTCACATAGTCTAATAATAGTTGTCCATTTCAACGCGTTTCGAAATTTGCATACTTACTTTTAGTCACTCGCTAAATTATTAATTCTGACTTCTTAGTTGACTACTTGACCACACCCCGGATACTCCACTAAAACTCCATACAACCGCCGCTGTGTGGAGTTGCCTACTCTTCACACAACTACGCAGATGTCGTTCGTACACACGCGTGAATGTGTGCGTTAGCGCTAGGGCTACTGAATTGTTTTATTGAATAGTTGTGCCCCTTGAGTTCACCTGGTGATGTAGTCTATAAACTTGCTATAATGTTGAGTTACATAAATAGAATGAAGCCAAATTATACTATTCTAATTAAAATGGTATTGGCACAGATTTCTAAATTGTTTCAGAAATCTGTGGGTGTTTGTATTGCCGCGTAAAATGAAAAGAAACCGATGATAGATTAGATCAGGTACCTAGATATCTATTTCTGTTAGTAGGTACACATTCGCATTTTATTTTACACTTACCCATGAAGGAAACTTTATTCTGTCACTACAATTATTCCTCCAGGCATTAATCCGTGCTTGGGCACGTAAGTTACTGGCTGTGTGAGTTACGAACTTTGAGTTAAAAACGACTTCGTTATTATAAATAAATAAATATTGGTAGACAATTCACACACAACACCATCTGACCCCAAACTAAGCAAAGCTTGTAATATTATAAAGCAACGTTATTGAAAAGTTTTTAATATTACGTTATTTTATCATTAGGAAATTAAATAAAGCTTTTAATCCTGTCCCGTTTAGTTGACGGACAGCCGTAAACATTACAACAACCCACCTTGATGTTATTTCGTTAGGAATTAGATGTTCGGTACCAGCCCTTCGTTGAGTGCTCCTAGCGTATCCGAAACGGCCTGAGGGGTGAGGAAGCTTGAAATTGGCGGGGGGTTGGGAGTGTCCGTTCTATCTATATTATCTATTCTATGGCTTGACTATGCTCCTAAAGTAGGTTGGTAAGTAGATTTTAGAGTTATTATTTAGAAAAATCTAAACCTGAAAATCTGTATTAGAAATGGGACGAAGTTATTTTCTACCCATAATAGGCATGACGACTCAATTTTGATTTAATATGCCATCAAAAGGATAACTCAATAACTGAAACATAGATGAAACTATGACTTTGTTATATTAAAAACTTCCCGTGATATCACGTTTTTTAAATCACAATTTTGGACTCTCCCAAAAACGCTTCATACAAAAGCACTACATAAGCGTGACGTCATTGTGTCGTATTTTCTATGCGTCGCGCGTAAAGTTTGTATGTTAGCTATACTTATTAAATATTGCGTTTATGAAACTGGCTTTATAACAAAAGTCACTTGAAATTGAGTGGGTTATCCAATGGTAATTACATTTTCTAATAATTTCGTACTTTTAAAATGGACTTGCCCATCCAGTTTTGAATGATCATAGAGTAAGTATCACTAAAACATATCAAAATTAAAATTGGTACATATTTTATTATTTAAACACTGTCATTATATCAAATAATTTAATATAATTGCAGGACCTGTCGTCACGCCTATTATATGGTAGGTAGGTACCTAATTAGGTACTATTTCTATGAAACCAACCTAAAATCGGAAAAAAATAAGATACATTTGTCGATTGCTAAATAATAATAAATTTCGACTTAAATTCGAGTTACTTCACGAATTTACGATTGAAACACACAAAAGTTTATTATAGGTAGTTATGAGTAGAACGTGACCCTATCGGCTGAACTATCCTACTTATAGAGGTAGGTGATTTGCGTATGTAACTTTATTTTGGCGAAATCTTAAGATTTTTAGATGAGCGGCTATTGATTTTAGTATTTATGTTTCTAGATGATTCTGACGGGCTCTTTGGAGTGGCGTCATCGGAAGACGAGAGCGACACAGAGGCAGATCTGCCAAAAGCTATAGAACCACTACCAGCAGAACAGTCTGTCCAACCGTCATCGAGTCAAACTCTGGTGAATATGCACAGTACCTATGTAAATACATGGTGTGATTAACATGACTGAACATGTGATATTCTTCTCTGTAGGTAAGCTTTTATTTATATGTACTTTAGTAGCAGCGCTCCGCAGTTTTAGCCGCGCACTTCCCGTTCCCGTTATTTCCCCAGATTAAAAAGTAGCCCATGTGTTATTCCAGACTATGTATAAAATCTATCATTTGTTTTCCAAATTTCAACCCGATCCATTCAGCAATTCAGATTAGAATACGCAACAAAGATCCAAACTTAATTAAGTATTTCTCGCAAAATGTAAAATACCCTATTCACACTATTCAGCATCTGGTAATCCTGGTGATACCATGTTTTAAAAACTTCCGAAAGAAAAAGATCTCTCGTTTTGTCATTTTCATAATAAAGGTAGAGACGAAGTAAAGAGCTAATGAGGCGTTTTAGAGTGCCAGTAAACCTGTAAATAATAAAGTTCTTGATTTTACCAAAATTAGCGACAATGTTTCAGTTTGTTAAAGAAATTTGATACCTAAGCATCAGATATTAGGTATGTCAATTACAATAATTTGACATACCTTCACCTGACATTTTGACCCATTTAACACTTGTACATATTACATTTTAATTACATATTCTGAAGACGCCTCATTTAGAACTAAAATATTTACGTTTTGCCACAGTCAATTATTTTTTTTCATTCATGAACACACTTAGAAGAGACTGTTTATTTTAGATTTAAAGACACCAAATAATATAAACTATAGATAAGTAGGTACACGTGAAATAATGCCTATTTGCGCTATTTTTAGAGCACTGATTGTAACTTGTAACACGTTGGGTTACCTAGAAAAGTGGTACCTACTATAATACTAGTTGAAAGAATCAATCACCTTACAATAAACAACTTTTTTTCGAACGAACCTCACATTCGCGAAACAAATAACTCAAGTTCTAGCCCAAATCGAACCTAATGCGTGCGTTACTTAGTCGGTACGTTCTACGTTCATTACATGAAGTGCACTTTAGACTTGAACAAATGTTCGGAACAGGTCGCGTTCAAGAGCACATTAGTCTCGGGCGGTGTCGAGGCTGGTGCCGCGTCATCTGCCCCCAAGGTCCTTCGCAGCCGTCGACCAGCGACCACTGAGAACGCTGGAGTGCGCCCGCCGCGACCAGAGCTGTCTCGACGGCCGCGCACCGCGCTCCACAGGCCGAATATCGACGCTCCTACGAGACTCCAGATACTGAACACTCTAATGGGTAAATAACAGAGATTTAGAGGTTCCTCTCTACCTCTAAACCTCTGCTAAAACGATGTGTGACATGCGAAACCACGTAGGACCAAAGTTCCTTTGAATTAAATTGAAGCAATACAACTAGTAAAAAATGGCGTTATTTTATCACAGTCTATTAAATAATTTATTTTTATTTTGATTTTATTAATAGTACTATCATCTGAAAAATAATGTTGCCAGTTCTGGCGCGTCACTTCTGTTAAGTCTATATTTTTCTTACGGTTTTAATCTCACTTTTTTTCTGTTCGGTCGCGCAGCAAAATCCCTATCACATAAAATCCTCAAAGCCTGTCGTAGAAACTTAACTCCAACAAATACAATGTTCCCTTCTTTTGCAGCGCCTGTGGAAATTCTGTTTACAAAACTCTTGAAACGCTTGATTTGACTTAAGTTATCATAACACATTCGCTCTTTCATTATAATATTGTGTGTACCTTTTAACCGACTTTAAAAAAGAGGAGGTTGACCATTCGACAACCATAATTTTATATTTTAAGTATGTTCCACGATTTCTCGAGAACGCCTGAACCGATTAAATTATTTTTTTCTCCATAAGGTTAGACTCCGAGAATGGCCCCGTATAAATTTTATCGTAATCGGTGCAGCGGGCTTTGATTTATAAACAGGATAATTCATCATCGACAATAAAATACAATCATATTGATTTTTTTAATAATTCTATTAAAATTAGTGAAATATGTGAGTTTAATTTCTAAATTAAAGTCGATTGTTAGAGTAGAAGAAGAAGTTGCTGGAGAAAAATATTTTTAAGTATGCAGTTCTTTTTCAAATTCATGTTTTCTTGTGCTAGACGAAGAATGGCGCAGCAGCGGTAGCAAGCTGACATCGCATCATCCCGTTTGCGGCAACTTGGCGCAAGCCTTGCGAAGGTCCACATCCCATCCCCGGAGCCAAGGTTTGTAAATAATACTCCTTGTCTTTTAACTTTTAGAAATTCATCCGTCATCAGCTGTAAATTTTCGATCGTTAGTAAGTAGGATCATTGCGTTATCGAATAAATGATTGAATGATAACTCTTTATTGTTCACACACCTTAAAATAGTACATAAAATAAGTAAGTAAGTAATAAGTACTTAAATAAAATAGTTATCGCGAGTCTCTAAGCATGTTGCCACATTATTCAGAATAATAATTAGTAGCAAGGATTTACAAAAGGCCGCCGGAGCAGGCTGGGTTTCAAAAGGGCTATAGCACCGTAGACCACATACATACGTTGCGGCAGATTGTACAGAGGACCGAAGAGTACAATCGCCCTCTTTGCTTGGCGTTCGTGGACTACGAGAAAGCCTTTGACTCCATCGAAACCTGGGCTGTTCTGGAGTCCCTGCAGAGATACCAAGTCGATTGGCGCTACATCGAAGTGTTGAAATGTCTATACAAAACCACAACCATGACCGTGAAAATCCAGGGTGTTCAGAC
Organism: Ectropis grisescens; assembly: GCA_017562165.1. Lineage (NCBI taxonomy): Eukaryota > Metazoa > Arthropoda > Insecta > Lepidoptera > Geometridae > Ectropis > Ectropis grisescens. The sequence continues at coordinate 9,686,273 of CM029779.1, read as the reverse complement.
AAGACCAATCCTTCTGCAGCGTGGAGTGAGACAAGGAGACGTTATCTTTCCGAAGCTCTTCACTAACGCACTAGAGGACGTCTTCAAAACACTGAATTGGAACGGTCTGGGCATAAATATCAATGGTGAATACATTTCACACCTACGATTCACAGACGACATTGTTATAATGGCAGAGACGCCGCGGGACTTGTTGGAGATGTTGCGGAGCCTAGGTGTTTCTTCCAGACTGGTGGGTTTGGGTATGAACTTGGACAAGACGAAAGTCATGTTCAATTCATTTGTAGACCCAATCGCAATCACAGTCGATAATGTCAGCATCGAAGTTGTGCAAGAATACATCTATCTAGGCCAAGTTATTCAACTGGGTAGAAACAACTTCGACAAAGAGGCTGACACAAGAATACGTCTGGGCTGGGCAGCGTTTGGGATGTTACGTCAAATCTTTCAGTCGCCACTGCCTCAATGCCTAAAGTCCAAAGTATATAACCAGTGCATCCTCCCGGTCCTAACCTATGGGGCGGAAACGTGGACACTGACAAAAGGGCTCGTCCACAAATTCCAAGTTGCACAGCGAGCTATAGAGAGAGCTATGCTCGGAGTCTCTCTGAAGGATAGAATCCGCAACGAGGATATCCGACGGAAAACTAAGGTAACCGACATAGCCTTGAGAATAAGCAAGCTGAAGTGGCAGTGGGCGGCCACATATGTCGCAGAGCCGATGGACATTGGGGGAGAAGGGTTCTGGAGTGGAGACCACGTTCGAAACGTCCCGTGGGACGGCCTCCCGCTCGGTGGACCGACGACCTGAAGAGAGTGGCGGGAAGCGGATGGGTGCGGAGAGCCGAGGACCGGATTTGGTGGCACAATATTGGAAAGGCTTATGTCCAGCAGTGGACGAACATGGGCTGACGATGATGATGATGATGATTTGCAAATTACTGCGTGGTACTATGAGCAAACGTGCTGGCTCAGCTTGCTGGTATCTTAGCAATAATATGCGAAAGATCAAATGCTTGTCTTTTTTTTTTACTGTAATAGGTTCGCACTTGACCGCCATCTTGCCTGATGTTAAGCGATGATGCGATCTACGATGGAGCGTGGTTATCTAGAAGAAACCGATTCACTCTCGATTTGAAGACACCAAGATTGTAACTATCGGGGAAAACCCATTCAGGCAACGCATTCCACAACCTAGACGTATCACAAATGTGGATGGACGTGGAAACGTGGAACGTGAACGTGGAAACGTTGTCTAATGGACTAAGACTAATTTATGGATTCTGTCATATTTATTTTGTATTTTGTGTAAGTACATAATATCTTTTCTGCTGTTTAAATTACGAAACTTTTGCTTTTGCGAAAGAGTAGGTTTCTGGTACCTACTCTTTACGAGCAATAAATAGCACAGGAAGTATAAAGAAATACTAAGTACTTACTAATAAACTGTGGCCATAGTATAGAGATAAGAATCCAAATATGAGCATGACTCTAGGTATTAGAGGTTTAAAGTAATTCCAGTTTTTAAATTGATACATCATTCAGAGTTTCTCTTTGACAAATTTAATAATAGGTAGTATGTATAAGGCATTTCGCAAATACCGAATTTACCTAAGGTCAATAGAAATGTTGTTAATGCCAATGTCAATAGCGCGTCTCAGAAAATGTTACGTTGGTTATGTAATGAATGTACTCGTAGGTAGGCAACGTCTTTTAGAGATCAACATTGAGATAAGGTAATATTTGGTCGATACCAATATGACCGTTGGTCAACGCAGACAAAGTGTTGTGCTTCAATAAATATTATAAAACTAATAAGAGAAGAAGGTGTGCCTAGCTTGCTTATATCAATAACTAAGGAAACTAAATTTGTAGAATATAAAGTTTCCGTCCTTTGGTAGGTATACGACGGTACAATTGTAAGTCGCATACCTAGGTATCAGAGCATGAAAATTCTGAACCCCGCCTTAATTAGCTAGTTACAAAACAACGGTGAGAGGATATATTTCTAAATTTATAATTATCCTTTCAAATGCATTTAAAGACAATATACGACACGATTTTGCAGCTAGTAGCGTAGGTAGGTACAGTAGATCAATCAAAGACTCAAAATTCAGCAATCATGATAGATTAAGTCTATATTTTGAAATTAATGGCCATTGTACTTATTTGTCCTATTATTTGTCCTAACCCTTTTGAAAATCATATATTTTATGTTGTGTTTTTGTGCAATTCTTATTTTCTTCATTTATAGAATCAGAACTTGAATCAATGGAAGATATAATTGGAGAAGCCACCAAAGTTTTAGCAGATGAGATACCTCGAGCCCCATTAACAGAAGATTGGATCAAATTCAAAGAACAAACGGGGTAAGTACATCAAAATAACAATGGCATTACAAATATATTCAGGGAACTCTTAAATTGTTGTCTCTAGAACAATATACCTTTTAGACAGTCACGGTGACTTTCTGATGTAAGTATTTATTAAATCTTGTAAGTAGGCACATATTTATTTGAACTTTAAACACAATAGGCATGACGACTGATCCTGGAATTATATTAAATTATTTGATACAATGGCAGTATTTAAATAGAATAAAATATTGGTAGGGGAGCCCACGATGTTAAACGGGGAGTTACTCGAGCGTCATAGAGACCTATTAGATTGCAAAGCTTAGGTAATAAGAAGAAAAAATTTTTGAATAATGTTACCTTTTCCTTTGTGGGGGGCGCGGCTATAGAATTTCAAATATGAAATATCAGCTTTATGAGCTAATTAGCGATGAATTTTTGTTACTTCGGCTTGTGGAATCCTTGGATATTATATTTTTCGTTATCCTTGAATTATTTCCTTTAAAATAAAATAACCACGCTCGAGAATGTAGAAATGTTTTTGTAATAACTTTGTAGCCCTCCCCTTTCTTTGTATCACTGTCGAATTGTCAGATTAGTGGAATATACACTTCTTAGCCTGTAATTAACGTACCCTATCTTAATCTGAAGTGCTCGAGAATAACTGACGATCACAAAACTTTTTTTTCCTAATCGACCTAATATGATTTAATCCTAATATAAGGCTCATATTCGGATGAGCTGCTTTACCGGGTACAAGGTTTCCAACTGTATATTAATCTGCCGCGCTGGAGTAAATTCCGAAATCCCCTCTTGGGCTCCCCTACTATATGTACTAATATTAATTTGATATTTTTTTGTTTAACTTATACTTTATGATCATTCAAAGTTGGATGGGCAAGTCCATTTAAAAGTACAAAATTATTAGAAAATGTATCTACTAATGGATAACCCATTCCATTTCAAGTGACTTTTGTTATGAAACCAGTTTCCTAAACGCAATATTTAATAAGTATAGCTAACATACAAACTTTACGCGCGACGCATAGAAAATACGACACAGTGACGTCACGCTTCAGTGGTGTTTTTGTATGAACCGTTTTTGGGAGCGTTCAAAATTGTGATTTTAAAATCATGATATCACGGGAAGTTTTCAAGACAACAAAGTAATTCTTTCACCTATGTTTCAGTTATTGAGAAGCCTTTTGATGGCGCATTATATAAAAAATGAGTCGTCATGCCTATGTTCGAAATAATTGGCCACAATTGAAGCTCATGACGCAAATTAAAACAATCTAATCTATTTCACTGCAGCAGACAATCTCAATTACAGAATCGAGATCGACATAGTCTTCAATAAACAAACTGAAGAATATGATTCGACGAAGGCGATCGACAGATTGGATCAAATCGAGAAGGAAACCATGGAACGATTCAAAGCGGGTGATATCGACCCTGTTACTGGTTGGGCTAATCCTGCACCGAGTATTGCTCCGTTAAATTTCAACACAATTATGAATGATTTTGAACAATGGAAGGCGAACATGACTCCGCCCGAACCGAGAGATATGGATAGCCTGTTTAATGATCTTAACATTATTGAAAGAAACATGAGTAGATTCTCGGATAACAGTGAATCACGAATGGAGTAGGAAAGCGGCTTTCTCGGTAAACAAACAGCGATTGCGGCCGTGGACATGGTTAGTGGTGTGTGGTAACATTGGCACTGTTTAGAGCTGCTGGAATGTTGTTGAGATAGGTTATGCATTGTAGTTTGTGTTATTGTTCAAAGATACTTATTACGTGTTTTGAGTAACTAGTCGAGAAAAGATTGTATAAGTGATCTCAGTTTAAAGTATAAAGTACAGGGTGTAACACAAATCATATTTTAAATATGTAGTCGGGTGCCCCTATCACTACTGAGAGTACCTAGTACCTACCTACGAGTATACTTATTATTTATCATGTTACATTTTTTTATGGATGAAGCAAAGTTTTCTTTCTTTAACCTCGAACTTTCTGGAACCTCGGAATGGACTACCATCCGGGTATAGTTGCGTGTGTTTTAAAGTAGTAAGTGTGTTATGTAGTATAGAGTCTGTTAAACCTTGTGGATTATTGAAAGCTTTATGTTATCGGCTGCAGAGCAGGGTTCTTGATATTTACCGATGTAAGGTAGGTAGGTACCTACCTAGGTAGCTGTACAATTATATACCTATTTTTAATAAACGTTTAGTCTATTTTTAAAATCATACTTGTAATTTGACCATTATGTACCTACTCATTAAAATCGTATATTTATTAATGTTAAGGTAGATATTTTTCATAATATAATTGATGTACCTTAATACTTTACGGATGTTACTTACTGCATATTATATTTAAAATCATGAAAAGATAACTAATAAATTAACCTATTTGAAAACTTTGGTTTATTATGTTTGTACCTATCCAATTAGTAAGTAGGTAGGTACCTATTAATATTTTATACAGCGCACACATATATAAGATATAAGATGTTTTTTCTGTATGCCCTGTGATTTGACTGGAAACATTGTCCTTCAAACCGGAACACAGTAACGTTTTTTGCACATTCCTGGGTAGAGGTAGAATAAGTAATTGGCAAAGGTGTGGTACTTCCCCAGACGCACTCTGCAAAGAGTCCTATCACTACCACTCTATAACATTTCTCTTCATTCTCTGACTTCTTACTAGTTTCCTGTAGCTGTACTATTAAGTATATATATACAAAATAAAAAGATATGAACATTTGATGAAAACTGATTTTGAAGTTTATGATGCCCCAATCATAAATTAAAAATCAGTTTTGAAGGACAGACGCATCAGAATCAGGACTGACGAGATTAAATCTATTAATTCCACAGAAATCTAAATAATATTACTATTTCATATTTAGATTTCTACTATTTAATCTGTGGATTTCTATGATTAATTCCGTTATTCTACCAGGGTACCAGGTATGACTCAATAGGTACTTAGTACCTACACCAACAGGTGAGACAAGCGTGCTTCGATGACAGTCATGGGTCATGGTGACTTGGTTTAATTTGGTATGATAAAAAAATTATCATACCATAGGTAGGTACTTACTGTGGGCAAAAGTGAACTTTGTTTTGAATTAAATTAAAATTTTGTGATCTTTGATAGACTGCAGGCCCGTGAACAAAATTTTTGGGTCATCTGATACAGCAGTCATTTGATTCTGTACGGCATTGGTTCCATACAGTTTCAATACCTCTTCTAATACATTATTTCGCAATGCCGTACAAAAATCATGCGGCAAGGAGAAATGATCGAGGTTTAGAGCCCCCCCTCTTCAACAGCACTCAGTTAGACAGCTTACAAGTGACGGCATAGTGTTCAATCTTATTACTTTATACCCATCTATCATCCTACATAGGTCTCCTGCTGTATCAGATGACCCATAAATTTTGTTCACGGGCCTGCAGTCTATGAGCTTTCCTGCTAATATGTAAGACGTCTTTGAATTTATAGCTCAGGTTATAAGTCCATGGTCCGAGTTTAGATGTTTTTACTTGTTTGTGAAAATAGTCTGTTACCAAATTATTAGTTTGTTTTTGTTCGGAAATAGGTCCTATTAGTACGCTGATTAGGTCAATAGACAAGCTGTTCCACCCAAATGGAGTCGGGACCGGCCGCTAGATTCATTATATGTATAAATATCCTACTAATATTTTAAATGTCAAAGTTTGATTGTGTGTTGCTCAATCATGTTGGACCAGCTGAAGGATCTGGTTCAAATTTTAAACAGTTTTTAAAGTTTTAACTTAAAAAAAAGAGTAATAAGCTAAATAGTAGACGTTAATCCGGATAATGTATACTATGTATTTATTCAAATCCTTGAGCGTTACCGAGATACGTGGAAAGAAACAAACACCCTTACTTTCGATATAAGTAAATAAATAAATATTGGTGGACGCACATACAACACCATTTGACTCCAATCTAAGCAAAGCTTGTACTATGGCGACCAGATAGCTGATATAATACTTATGTAGTTTTTTTTAAATTCATATGATACGTATAATACATAGAAAACACACAGACACAGTATCAATGTTTGAATTCATCACACAAATATTTTCACTGGGTGGGAATCGAACTCACGATCCTCGGCTTCGCAGGCAGAGTTGCTACCCACTAACTAAGCCAAAGAGGTCAGTAGGTAGCAATAATACTATTTTTTTGTTTAGGAAATAACAATGTTTATAAAACTATGAAATTAACAGCGTCAGTTGCCTAACGACAAGAGACACGCACACGCATTTGCCCCCCTTTTAGTCGTTTAGTTGTACCTACTCGCAAGTTTCAACATTTCCAAACCCATTATTGGTACTCCACTATAACTTGAATTATTTATAATGAAAGGTCTCTACCTGCATAATACAAATATGTATATTCAAGATCAAATCAAGAACAATGAGGTATTTATTTATTCTACAAAAAACACCTGTTTTGAATCTGTTTAAAGTTCATTTTTTTTATCTTTATTGATTAAAAGGAGTTTTGTCATACAATGACTATGTCACTCCCGTAACTAAATACAAATGTAATTAAGGTGTATATTTATCATTACATTACCTTTTTATAAAGATGCAACATCACCTTAGCTTCATCGGAAAACGGTGAAGATAAAGAGCTGTTGCAAATACCAACATTAAATATGTCGTCCTGTATCAAATCTCTTCTTTGAGCTTCGTTGCGAACACATTCCATCAGCACATGATGGACATCTTCTACCACTCCACATTTTAAGCAATTTGGTGATTCGGTGATTTTAAAGTTCATTATTCAGGTAAATTTTATTTTACTTATATACTCGCAGCACCCGCAGCTTACCCGCGTAGTTCCCTACCCCGTTATTTTCCCGGGATAAAAGATAGCCTATATATGTTATTTCAGACCAAATTTCATCCAAATCCCTTTAGTATTTTTTGCGTGAAAGAGTAACAAACATACATCCATACATTCTTTCAAACTTTCGCGTTTTAGTATTAGTAAGACTAGTAGCACCCCACGGGTTTACCTACGTAGTTCTCGTCCCAGTTATGTTCACGGTATGAAAAGTAGCCTATATATTCTTCTAGACTACAATTTATTACCTGATCCATTCAGATGCTGAGATTTATATACTTATTTATAGATTTTAGATGTTCAGATTTATAGAATAGGGTGACGGGACGAGCAGACGACATTTGCCTGATGGTAAGCAATGTTACGACGTGTTTGAGCAACAAACATGCAAAATCCAAACATTCTGCTATAATATTATATTTAGGTAATGCTTCCTTTACGGATCTTAAAAATGTATCTAATATAGAATACCTTACGTAGGTAGGTACGTTACGTCTACGTGTTCATGACGCAGCATTTCTATGTATTTTCTATTATCTTGGTACTTATCATTGCGTGAGATTTACCGATATCTGCATTAAAAATAATATACGAATGTACCTATCTATATTTGTACTCAGACGTAGGTAGAGCTGATGTAAACCAGACATGAATTGTCTAACGTTGAAATTTCTGAACTCCTACGCATGGCATGTATGACCATGTTTGACTGAAGCGCGTTAGGGGGAGTTCACAAGGGACATGAACTCCCTCAAATCGTACAGGTTAAAAAATTGGAAATTTTCTAAATAAAAATACAAGACATGGTAAAACATTGTTTTTTGCCCCTGTACGCTATGCATTTTCTTTCAGTTTCAGTTTGTTGTATACTGTGGCCAAAAATATCCGTGTGCGATCCTACTAATATTATAAGTGTCAAGGTTTGAATGGCTGTTGCTCGATCACGTTGGAACAGCTCAACGAATCGGGTTGAAATTATGAAAACAATTTTGTCAATGTTTAGCGCAGGAAAATAACGGAAACGCGAACTACGCGAGTAGCATCACAGAGCACATGTTTAAGATCCATGGCTAATAAAGCCAAGCCAAGCCAAGGATAATAGACTGCAGGCCCGTGAACAAAATTTATGGGTCATATGATACAGCAGGAGACCTATATGTAGGATTATAGAAGGGTATAAAGTAATAAGAATCTAAGGGGGATTCTAAGCCTCGATCATTTCTCCTTGTCGCATGATTTTTGTACGGCATTGCGAAATAATGTATTAGAAGAGGTATATTGAAACTGAAACTGTTTGGAACCAAAGCCGAACACAATCAAATGACCAAACTTACTCTGTAAATCGTCGGAAAATCATGATTTTTTTTCACAAACTAACAATTAGAATTTTAAAATTGATAATTTTTATAGTTTCAATACCTCTTCTAATCTATTATTCCGCAACGCCGTACAAAAAGCATGCGGCAAGGAGAAATGATCGAGGTTTAGAATCCCCCTCTTCAACAACACTCAGTTGGACAGCTTACAAGTGACGGCAATAGTGCTCAATCTTATTACTTTATACCCTTCTATCATCCTACATAGGCCTCCTGCTGTATCAGATGACCCATAAATTTTGTTCACGGCCCTGCAGTCTAAAGAATTTACCGGTTAAAACATAGCGAGGAAACTCACATGAAATCCAAGATATCAATTTTTCGAGTAGATTGACTGTGCCGTCCGTCAATTAGCAGACACTTGGTAAGCGTGATGGGCTCTTTCCTTGTGAGACAAAGCACCGAATCTATATGGGAGCATGAAGTCGGCTTTAGACTTTTATCAAAACTAACTTATTTGAGAACATATCTGTAGTTCGGATAGTTCCAATACCTGAATAAGAATGCAGCTTAATATCAGACGACGTGGCGGTCAAGTGCAAACCTCTGATTTTTTAAAACGTGCGTGGTTGTAAAGACGATAATTTTACGAAATAACGTAATTAATATCGTAACGGTCTGCAAACACCCATATACATAGATGATACAAGCCAGCCATTAAGCCAATAGGCGGATTAGGCCAAACGTGTCTCTCTATCATTTGTCCCGCGCTCTCGCTTGCACGCTCGGCTCAGGCGGAACGTGACACTTTTTGGTGCGTGGAGCCGGCGCGGCGTACAAAGATTTAGACGACGTTCTCGCGTCAAAAAAAAATTGCCGTCCATCGCAACGCGATGTTTCGAGACCGTACAAAGTAACAAATAGATAACGTAAGAGGTAGGTATAAAATTATCTTATTTCATTTGCTAACCGACCCGTTTATTTTGCTAACGCCATTTATGAGAGGATACGCGATTCGCAGATTGCAGATTCGCTGCTCCACCAGTTAACAGAAAGTCGCCGGCTTCAACGGACGTCGCATATTTTATTGTGGATTTTATTTGATAAAAAATGTCTTCGGATATTTATCGTTATGTGTGGAGTAATGTACTTACAGTATTTTATTCATTTGTCGCGTTGTTGATATTTGCCGTGGAGTATTTGAAGAATCCTTTTAGAAATCCGTGGGCGCAGAAACTGAGGTTGGTGCCGCCGGGACCGCTCTCGGATCCTAAATATGGAGTGCATAAATATGTCAAAGTAAATGTAAGTAAATATGTAATTTTGGTATAGAATAAGTTGGAATACTTTAGGAAATTTTACATTAATTACGGGTAATATCAGTACTGGATACATAAATAAAAAATAAGAGGTATACCTACTTCTTTACATTTTTAACTTCATCCTTTTTCGAAGCCGGTAAAAAACAATCGTTTGTATAAAAATAATTTTATACTGGCTGGTTTACGACTCGAATCAATTAGAGCTATTAAAAAAATAGGTGATATAGTTTTAAATTTTTTAAAATCCAAGCTCTAAAATATAGAGGTAGATCGAATTTTGATAAAGAAATATAATTTCATAGTTAAACACAAACGTTGATAAATTAACAAAAAAAACTTAGCGATGAAGAATAAATACCTCGCAAATTAGTATTACCATCACGTAGGTGTTTTGGCGTTGGTACCTCCGTAGCTCTGTATGTATATGTAGAATCTGTACATGTATAAATGTGAATTTATTGTGCACATCTAGGTCACAGTCTATTAAATCATACAGTCGGTCGACGAAGCCGTCTAGACGGAGCAATCGTGCGGGGTGAGACGCGGGAAGCGTGCTCCTGCATTGCCTACATGTTAGTATTGCAGGAGCGCGGCTCAGGGGCTCAGGGCTGTCGTCTTCCGTATGTTTTAATTGTATTTTGGTAATGAGCATTTTTGTTTGCGACAACCCTACCCGTGTCACACCCCGGACACTCCACTAAAATTCCATACAAACGCCGCTGTGGAGCTACCTACTCTTCACACAACTACGCAGATGTCGTTCGTTCACACGCGTGAATGTGTGCGTTAGAGCTAGGGCTACTGAATTGTTTTATTAAATAGTTGTGCCCCTTGAGTTCACCTGGTGACGTAAAGTGGTCTAAAAACTTGCTATAATGTTGAGTTACATAAATAGAATGAAGCCAAATTATACTATTCTAATTGAAAGGGTGTTTGCACAGATTTCTAAATTGTTTCAGAAATCTGTGGGTGGTTAGATCAGGTACCTACCTAGATATATATTTCTCTTAGTAGGTTCACATTCGCATTTTATTTTACACTTACCCATGAAGGAAACTTTATTCTGTCACTATAATTATTCCTCCAGGCTTTATCAATCCGTGCTTGGGCACATAAGTTACTGGGTGTGTAAGTTACGAACTTTGAGTTAAAAATGACTTCGTTATTATAAATAAATAAATATTGGTAGACAATTCACACACAACACCATCTGACCCCAAACTAAGCAAAGCTTGTAATTTTATAAAGCAACGTTATTGAAAAGTTTCTAATCTTACGTTATTTTATCATTAGGAAATTAAATAAAGCTTTTAATCTTGTCCCGTTTAGTTGAAGGACAGCCGTAAACAGCACAACAACCCACCATGATGATATATCGTTATAAATTACATGTTCGATACCAGCCCTTCGTTGAGTGCTCCTAGCGTATCCGAAACGGCTTGAGGGGTGAGGAAGCTTGAAATTGGTGGGGGGTGGGGTGTGTCCGTTCTATCTATATTATCTATTCTATGCCCGTGTCTAGACATTATCGGCGTTTCTCCCAAGATCAAAGGTACTACAAAGCTACTGGTAGTATTTCTTTTTACTGTGGCTAGACTAAGTAATACGAGGGTCAAACTGAAAGTTCTTAGAACTGGCCACTTATAAACAATATAATAAAAAAATAATTCTATAATTTGAAAATAGAACTTTTTGCCAATATTACTGAGTATATACTTCATTCATTTGTCATTTGTTTTACGATTTGGCGGCAAATTGAAAATTGTCTGTGTCACGTCAACATGAATATAACACGAGAAAATTTTCGTGCAATGATTTTTTATGACTTTCGATGTCATTTAAGTCAACAAGAAAGTTATGATAGACTACGATTGGCCTTTCACGATAAAGCCCCATCTCGTGCGACTGTTTACAACTGGTTTAATGAGTTTAAACGTGGTCGCACTAATCTCACTGATGATTTACGTGAGGGACAGCCTTCTACGGCGACGACTGAAGATAACATCAGTGTCGTGCGGCGTATGATAGAGACTGACAAAAGAGTGACCTATCAGCAGATTCGGACAAGCTTAGGCATCGGTATGAGTCAAGTGCACAAAATCCTACACGAACATTTAGCGGTCAGGAAGCTTTGCGCCCGGTGGATACCTCATAATTTGACTGAGGCTCAAAAACTCCATCGTGTGGATTGGTGCCGTAAAATGATTGAAAGATTTAACGGAGGTGACGCAAATGCTGTGTTCGACATACTAACAGGTGACGAAAGCTGGATTTACTGTTATGAAACCACTGAAACCAAAAGACAATCTGCTCAGTGGGTGTTTCCTTTCGAGGAGTTGCCAACTAAAGTGAAGAGAGATCGAAGTGCGGGGAAAAAAATGGTGGCCTCGTTCTTTGGAAGGATAGGTCATTTCGCAACAATTGTGTTAGAGGATCAAAAAACAGTTTCTGCAGAATGGTACACTACCAATTGTTTGCCACTTGTCTTGGAAAAAGTTTGAGAGAAACGACCTCGCAGTAGGATCCTCCTTCACCACGACAACGCCTCATCGCACACCGCCAAGCGAACGATCGACTATTTGGCGACATCAAACGTTGAATTACTGGGTCACCCGCCGTATAGCCCCGACCTCGCGCCTTGTGATTTTTATTTATTTTCAAAAATTAAAGAAAAACTTAAAGGAAAGCGGTTTATGAATGCTGAAGAAGCGGTGGCTGCGTATCGCGATGCCATTGAAGAGACCCCTAAGGACGAGTGGGCAAAGTGCTTTTCCCAGTGGTTCCATCGCATGCAGCGGTGTATTGACGTGAATGGACAATATTTTGAAAAGATATAATAAAACTAATAACTGGCTAATGTAATCAGTTTTTGATTTTCTAAGAACTTTCAGTTTGACCCTCGTATTACCGTGGCTAAGATTAGTCAGATAAAAAAATAAGCATAATCATTTATGTATTTCGTAAAGCCAATTCAAATTTCAGAATTGTAAGCAATAAGCATTTATTTACCTAATATTGTCAGTTATTCTACCACCAAGCAATAATTTGCAATCGTTGCTGTGTTCCAGTTTTAATGGAAATGTTTCCAGTGAAGTTGCAAGGCATAGAGATAAAACATCTTATATCTCTGGGTGACAAGCCCAGTGTAGGGCTAGGTAATGATTTGGGCTATTCCTATTTCAATAGCTGCATGTCACTGTGCTGCTATGTGGCAGCAAAGTGGCGCATAGGAGACAAATAATGGAAATGGGTGTTGTGTTCTAGACCTTTAGAGTTAAATTGGGGTGCGCTAGGTTTATCTGCGGCCCTACCGAACTGGGTTATAAGTTTCATCCGGTTCAAGTATGTTGTACCTATGGAGCAGCTAACTTTTCCTCGACTGTAGGATTAGTCACTAAATGAAAGTTGTTTTTATGGGTACAAACACAACAATTATTTCAAGGTTTTTTTTTCACTTCTTGTATTTTATGTCTTTAGCATTACCGTTTTGTGTGAGGAATGAAAGAAAAGAATAATTGAACAATATTTAAGAATCATCACTATCATCAACATTCAAACAGTTCGAGCTTATCAGCCAACAGTTGCCTGTTTTTTTTGGTGTTTCTACGCTCGAACGGTCTATCTAGACAAATGTATAATCAAAGGATAAAAAATAGTATATTCATAGTATATTCCAGATTCCACACCATTATTTATCTACGAACCAAATTTCGTCCGAATCCCTTCAGTAGTTTTTGCGTGAAAGACTAACAAACATGCATCCATACATTCTTACAGACTTTCGCGTTTATAATAATATTACTCAGTAGGATTATATCGCACATAAACTACATGTAAATGTTACGCTTTCTGCCCCAATAACAATTCTTCCGTAGAGTTAGGTAAACTGGTTGCATAGTAACAAGTAATAAGTTTTTAGCATGTGCTTACTCATTTTAAAAACACGTATCCTAACTCGGCGTAATTACAGAAGAGAAAGTAAATATTTCTCGTTTATCTCTCGACTAAAATGTAAGCTAGATTTAGTCTAGTTCACGTCTACCTTTTTTTGTTTTTCGATAGTAGATAAACAACGGTCTATTATGTAGAATGCGTTATCTAATATATAAAATTCTCGTGTCACAGTTTTTGTTGCCATACTCCTCCGAAACGGCTTGACCGATTTTGATGAATTTTTTTATACTTATCCGGTATCTATGAGAATCGGCCAACATCTATTTTTCATCCCCCTAAATGTTAGGGGTAGTCCACCCCTAAATTTTTTATTTTATTTTTTAGACAAAATTTTTAATTTCTATTATTTTATAATACAACATACAAAAATACATACAATGCTCAATTTTTACCATTCTACGATCAACCCTTATTTTTTAATAGCCATTTTAGTAATTTAATCATTTTTCCTCTCCGGTCGAAAACTGATCAATCGTCATTTAATTAGTCATCCCCGCCAGTTGTCTACAGGTGTCACTTCTGACCCAGTAAACAGCACGATAATTTGGGGATCAAAAGTAGTCTATAGCATATATATAGTTAGTACACGGTAATCTCGGGAACTATCGGACCGATTTAAAAAAATCATTCACCGTTCTTTCATATGTACGTAATCCTTGAATGATGTAGGTTACATATATGTACCACGGGCGAAGCCGGGGCGGGCCGCTAGTTAGCTATAAATTATAGCGTAGCTTCTATTTTCAAGTGCAACTTGTTTGATAATGAAAATTGACGTGGTTATTACACAAATTTAAACGGGTTAGTCACGTGTTAAAAGGTTCGTCCAAGTAGAGTTTCTAGTGGTAGGTGCACTCCCGGAAAATGACTACCTAAAAGGCTTATTACACTTGGCTAAATTAAGTCTACTGAATTCAAAGCAAATTTAGAAGTAAGTTAAAAGCAAGCGATCCTCGCTTTTGAAATTAGTATGCTTACTGAATGCCATTACACTTCACTGAACTCAGGTACTAAATTCAATTGACTAAATTTAGCCAAGTTTAATAATGAATCATTTCACTAGTGAGAAACCCGTGAGAAAGGCTCAATATCCATCCAAGATAAATAATTGTGTGATAAATAAGATTGTTTGTTTTGTGCGTGGTTGTTTCTATGTAGCATATGTATGTACAAGTATTTATTTATTTGCACAGTGTACATACATTTATTAAATAGATCTTATAGCTAAAATCTATAACTATGTGTACAAAGACCCTGTTAGGGTGTTGCAAAAAAGGACGACAACACAGTTTCGTCCGAGAGGTGTAATTATAAAATGAATTAAACATTTATATGAAATTAAACATGACATTTAGGTATATAAGATTTAAGAAAATGTTACAGGAAGCTGTAGAATTAAAAAAAAAAGGACTATTTACACTTTTATAAATTTATGGGACCTACCATCTACGAGTATCTTCCATAAATTCTTGTATGCTGTAGTAACCTTTTTCGATGAGTTTGGACTTAATTTTATTTTTAAATATGCTATTTTTATTTATATTTTTTAAAGTTTCAGGTAATTTATTGTAAATTCTGACGCAACGATTTAAATATACGGATTTAATAGTCTTAGCTCTGCTTAATTTAGGGTTAAATGCTGTTGTGTGAAAAATATGTCGAAATGTTTTAATTTTATTGCATACCTACATTAAAATGTGTTCCTGATGATGAAAACAGGTTTTTTTTATCAGCTTTTTGGTACATATTGAAAGGTTCTGTGCAAAGACAATGAACCCGGGTAAATGATCTGTGGTCCTATGTGACCTCAAATGTACTTGATCCAAATACTAATACAAACATCTTTATTGCTGTTTGTAGGTAAGATAAGATGATACAAAACATTTTAAAATTTGCCCCATACAAACTGGCCTCTGCGAGAGGCATGCAATATGTCTGGCAAGACAATTTGTTGTAGTCTTCTGATTAAAGTCTTCTTCTTCCTCATCTTCTATTCATTTGTATATAGGTTTATATCGGCTTGAATGATTAAAGCCTTATCCGAAAAATATAGTTAATATTACGATGCTTGCTCTTGCTTGATAGTATTCGAAACATAAAATTCAAAAAGGCATAGATATGCCATTTTGAGTAGGTATAAGCAGATGCTTAATTCCATTCTCCGTCACAAGGCTTTCGTAATGTTCTATTAATATGTAGGTACAAGTTCTGTTTGTACTAAGTATAGACTGTGGACTCAAATTACTTTAGACTAGTCTCATAACATGGCGTGACGTAATGAGCTAAATGAGGCCTTTTCAGAATAGCAGCTATGAGTGACAGATGGATTTAAAGGCACGTCAAATCATTATCGTAATATGCTTTTAAATTTCTGTTATAAAATGAAACAAATTATTTGTTTATTAAGTAAGTTGTGTAGTAAGTAGTATCTATCCTATACCTGTTAGATTTGGCTGGCACCGACTTCAAATAGATGAGTGAGTAGCGCTTATAATAATGATTTTAGTATATTTTTCGCTTTTGAGTGCCTATTTGTGGTTTTGAAGTCGGTTTAATATTTTGTACGAAAATAGTTTATTTTACTCTTTTTAGTGTACAAGAACTAAATTAAAAATTTTGATTAACCCCCGACTACCTTGGATTTGTTATCTGTGCAACATTCTACTAGTCAAGCCCTTTTATTTGATACCCATATAAAGGGAGTTGTGAAAAAAGAAATGTATTTCACCATTTTGTTGTGGCGGTCATTTTGCATTTGAAATTTGTTATAGTACATAGTATTCTACTAGTCAAGCCCTTACATTTGATACCCAAATTGAGGTAGGTTGTGAAGAAATATTTTGTCCGCCATTTTGTGGAGGCGGCCATCTTGAATCGACATTAACCAGACATAGCTAAGAACATTTGCTATGGTATTAACCTTGAAATAAAAGAAACCGCATCGAAATCGGCCCATCTGTTTGAGTTCTACTACGGTGCCACAGCAGACAGACAGACACACAAACAGACATCGACGTCACTTATAACACCCCTTTTTTGGTCGGGGGTTAAAAACAAGTTTTTATTAAAGCATTTACACAATGATCAAATAGATGAGTGAGTAGCGCTTATAATAATGATTTTAGTATATTTTTCGCTTTTGAGTGCCTATTTGTGGTTTTGAAGTCGGTTTAATTTTTTGTACGAAAATAGTTTATTTTACTCTTTTTAGTGTACAAGAACAGAACCGCCATCTTGCCTGATATTAAGCGACGATGCGGTCTACGATACGATACACACTGTTCCAAATTTTGTTTGTCAGCGAGATTTCATAGTTAACGAAAATATCATAGATGTGTGCAAATTTTACATTTTTGTTGCTTTACAAATACTAAACCAATTTCGATAAAACCCAAACCATTGAACACAGGAGAGCGGCATATTATTCCTATACCCTATAGGTACCTTTTGTCGTGTGTCTACATGGCTAACCAACCTACTACACATTTTCGAATTTTATTGGCAAAATGAAGAGGTACCTATTATTTTATCGATCAAAAAGCAAAAACTACATAGGTAAGCTTAAGAATGGTGTCTGTGTAAAATAAAACAATAAAATAAATGCAGACAGAAATAACGACTTTTTGGTTTAAGACTAGAGTTTTCTTTTGTTTTTTGATTTAATGAATATTTTTACCAACAAAGTTTTTACAAAATGTAACAAGAAAAATTAAAGATGCGCTTTAGCAATGTCCTCTAATTCTTATATCTCTGAGTAACGAAAGTATGTGTAGTGCATATTTTCATTTAGCAGCGTGGCACTGTGCTGTTATGGGCAGACATCTTGCTTACCATCAGTCACATGGCTTGCGCGTGCTATGACTGTTTTTTTTAATGTACTACGACGTATACCCATCAAAAAGTAAAAAAAAACAGTTGCAAAATGTAGTTACTCCGATAACCGTCAGATAGAAGCAACATTTATCGGGATGTTATTGCAAACATGTAGCTGGAAATAGCTCCGTGCACTCGTTAATCAATCGATATATGTAAGAATAACGTCAGTGGAGTATTTATGGTTGTTGATTTTCTAGGAGGTGATGTAACAATTCCGCTCATGAAATTCCTGTTTTTAACCGACTTCCAAAAAAAGGAGGAGGTTATCAATTCGACCCCTGTTTTTTTTTTTTTTTTATGTATGTTACCTGATTTCTCGAGAACCTCTGAACCGATTTTAAAATTTATTTTTGTGTTCGGATGGGAATGCTTCTCGAATGGTCCCATATAAATCTTTTCGAAATCGGTCAAGTAGTTTTTGAAATATGAACCAAAAACTGAAAATTTGCGTACAATTATCTGGATGACGTAGTTGTAGATTTCACAAAAGTTATGAATCTTGACCCTGTCAATACAAAATTGTGTAAATGCTTTAATAAAAACTTGTTTTTAACCCCCGACCAAAAAAGGGGTGTTATAAGTGACGTCGATGTCTGTTTGTGTGTCTGTCTGTCTGCTGTGGCACCGTAGTAGAACTCAAACAGATGGGCCGATTTCGATGCGGTTTCTTTTATTTCAAGGTTAATACCATAGCAAATGTTCTTAGCTATGTCTGGTTAATGTCGATTCAAGATGGCCGCCTCCACAAAATGGCGGACAAAATATTTCTTCACAACCTACCTCAATTTGGGTATCAAATGTAAGGGCTTGACTAGTAGAATACTATGTACTATAACAAATTTCAAATGCAAAATGACCGCCACAACAAAATGGTGAAATACATTTCTTTTTCACAACTCCTTTATATGGGTATCAAATAAAAGGGCTTGACTAGTAGAATGTTGCACAGATAACAAATCCAAGGTAGTCGGGGTTAATCAAAATTTTAATTTAGTTCTTGTACACTAAAAAGAGTAAAATAAACTATTTTCGTACAAAATATTAAACCGACTTCAAAACCACAAATAGGCACTCAAAAGCGAAAAATATACTAAAATCATTATTATAAGCGCTACTCACTCATCTATTTGAAGTCGGTGCCAGCCAAATCTAACAGGTATAGGATAGATACTACTTACTACACAACTTACTTAATAAACAAATAATTTGTTTCATTTTATAACAGAAATTTAAAAGCATATTACGATAATGATTTGACGTGCCTTTAAATCCATCTGTCACTCATAGCTGCTATTCTGAAAAGGCCTCATTTAGCTCATTACGTCACGCCATGTTATGAGACTAGTCTAAAGTAATTTGAGTCCACAGTCTATACTTAGTACAAACAGAACTTGTACCTACATATTAATAGAACATTACGAAAGCCTTGTGACGGAGAATGGAATTAAGCATCTGCTTATACCTACTCAAAATGGCATATCTATGCCTTTTTGAATTTTATGTTTCGAATACTATCAAGCAAGAGCAAGCATCGTAATATTAACTATATTTTTCGGATAAGGCTTTAATCATTCAAGCCGATATAAACCTATATACAAATGAATAGAAGATGAGGAAGAAGAAGACTTTAATCAGAAGACTACAACAAATTGTCTTGCCAGACATATTGCATGCCTCTCGCAGAGGCCAGTTTGTATGGGGCAAATTTTAAAATGTTTTGTATCATCTTATCTTACCTACAAACAGCAATAAAGATGTTTGTATTAGTATTTGGATCAAGTACATTTGAGGTCACATAGGACCACAGATCATTTACCCGGGTTCATTGTCTTTGCACAGAACCTTTCAATATGTACCAAAAAGCTGATAAAAAAAACCTGTTTTCATCATCAGGAACACATTTTAAACGCGATCGAAACTTGAGTCGGACTGGACTGACTACATTATACGTGAGTTACCCGTGTATTTATGTAAAAGGTTTTTATATAAATATAAAAATAAATTAAGTCAAAGTTATAATCATGTTACTTTTCTGTATAATTGCTAGCTTGGCGTGTTTTTATCGGATACATTCCAGACAGTATGCAATTGATTTGCGTGATCTGATTCCACTTTGCCCTTTTTTGAAAAAGCGACATTCAACTCCAAAGACTCGAACAAAGAGATTTGACTCTACATTTTTTTGTTATAAGTAAGTACGTTAAATATTTTGCCTCAGTGGGGGTTTCCCATCGAGCGACTCGCGCATCTTCCGCGCAAGCACGGAAGGGAGTAAGCCTTAGCTAAAAAATATTGTTCAAATCTTTCTGTCTATTCTTGCGGGAGGGGAAAGTTGTACACTAGCAAAGCCGCACTATTACATACAAAAATAAAAAATAAAGCACCATTCACAAATCTAGCCCCGCCCTCACGCCACAGTAAATTATCAAACACCATGGTCCACGCGGACTTGTACTTTGACAGAGGGGAAACGCTGTGTATGCCTACTCCCACAGAACATATATCACGGATCTGATATCTGTTCTGTGCCTACTCCCTTCCGTATTGCTCGCTGGGTTTTCCCGATGCCTACAATCTTGGTGTCTGCAAATCAAGAGTGAATCGGTTGTGTCTAGGTAAGGACGCATCGTAGACCGCACCGTCGCTTAACATCAGACAAGATGGCGGTCAAGTGTAAAACTATAACTAATAGTTGAAAAAAAAATTTTTATAAGAATTTACCGGGTCGGTTCGTCATAATTAAAAAAAAATGTTAGCATTCTGCACTGTTATGTAGTGTACACAAGTACACATACATAGAGCAAACGAGAAAGCATTTCACATACTTACCATACTCAAGCAGTAGGTACCTACATTTCATGCGACGACTAGCGCAGGGCACCTCAGATGGTAGCATTTACAGGCATTGCCTGTTTCTATGATTTCGGAGTAATAATGTTTGATGGTGTTTGTTTTCTAGCACATAAAACTGCACTATGTCGAGAGTGGGGATCCCACGAAGCCACTTATGCTGTTCCTACACGGCTTCCCCGAGTTCTGGTACTCATGGCGGCATCAGATCGTGGAATTCAACAAGGATTACAGGTAAATAAATGGTACTACGAAAATTAACGTGATTATTGTACATCTATCTAATAGATACCTTCTTGTATAAAATTAGGTAGGTATAATAGAATCTGTAGGTAGAATCTGAATCTCGGAAACAACTCCAACGATTTTCATGAAATTTAGTATGAGGTGGGTTTTGGAGATAGATTATAAGTCTGGAATAAACAGTTATCTATCATAGTGAAAAAATGACGGGAAAGGGAATTCCGCGGGCTCTGCTATTCAATAAATTTAAATAATCTCTGGACTGACAGCAAACCGGTCCTCCAACTACGTACACAGATAGAGTAAGTGGTGTAATTGTCGACGAACAATGACACCAATTAGCTTGTCTACAGCCTATGTTGTTTTTTGTAGAATTACAATATAGTTTTTCCGTTATTTTTTTGCTTTGTTTTTATCATTTTAGGTGCGTTGCTGTGGATATGAGAGGATACGGAGATTCTGAAAGGCCAGAGGGCTTGGAACACTACAAGATCGAGCTACTAGTTGAGGATGTGCGAGATCTCGTTCGGCAGTTAGGTAACTAACTTCGTACAGTCAAGTGAATTTGGTTGGTAGCACAAGTAGATACATAATTATTATTCATATGACGCATAGAGGTCCCAAAGACATTAAATGACTGGAATTATCAATATTCATTTTATCGTACCCTTCATACATTTTATGGAAATTCATTCCACCTAAATTTCAAATTAATGGATTTGATTAATTTTCATCTTCAACTAAAGCGATAAAACTTAGATACTAAAGCATTGAATAGATAATCCTTTTACACGCTATCACATATCCTATATTTTCTGGACAACCTAAGTTGCCTAGGTACTACTATGTAACTGTACCTATGTGAAAGTGAACCAAACAAAGCGACACATTTATCCACACACATCATATTTATCACATCACATCTATAGCTATATCGGCTAAGCTAATAACCGGCTTTGAGTAAGCGTATCGTTTGCTATCAGGTACTCGTACACGACCTGCTCGTTTCATCGCATATAAGCTATACCTTTTGCAATTTATAATGCCTATTAGCAAGGTTGGAGTAAAGTTTTTAAATTTCGAGATGTTATTGACAACATTATACAGGACTTGATCGTGATCTAAATTATTATTTAATTATTCCGACGCTTGTAACGCTGCCGAACAGTCGAGGTAATCTTAGTAGTACCTATTTTAATTACGAAAGTTTGGAAGTTTAGATGTTTGTTGCTCAATCACGTCTGAACGGATTAGATTGAAATTTGGAACACAGATTATAGTCTAGATCGTAGGATACTTTTTGTCACGGTAAAAAGACGGGAACGGGAACTGCGCGGGTAAAACCGCGGGGGGCTGCTAGTTAAATAATAATTTAGATTGCGATTGTGTCATGTGTAATATTTTCAATAAGGATGATTTTTTTTAATGGTTTCAGGTGCTGAGAAATGTATCCTTGTGTCCCACGACTGGGGTGGTTTGATCGCGGCTCGGTTCCGTGACGTGTACCCTGATGTTGTGAGTGCCTGCCTTCTGCTGGCCAGCATCTCCAGGGAGTCCTGGGTACATGAGATGTGGAATAACAGCTCCCAGAGACTGAAATCATGGTGAGGATTCCTGGCGTCTGTTTTACCTACTTTAGATATTACTTACAGGAAAACAGTGTTCCTTGTACAGGACAATTTGGTTTTCAAACCCAAAAATAAAGTACTTACCTTTCATCATTACCCTTGACCTATCACCATTAACTAGATCGCAATGTCGCTTTACATTCGACAAGCCTGTAATAGAACGTTTTAAATTTATTTAAAAGATAAATCTATGAATAGTTCATTAAAGCATACCTACCTACTTAGTTATTACGTATGCTGATTATTTTCGTTTGGTACTTGCTGTATTGTTATGCGTCATTGCATCATTATGACTGTCGTGTCTCCAATAACGGTTGAAAACACACGAATGTAAGAAATAGAGAAACTTGTTACTTGTTACAAGCCTACGTAATAGGTGAAGCGACGTAGTACCTACACATGATAAATAACTATTGTTAAGTCATCTATGAGGCTCATAATCTCATATAATTGTTAGACAAGTGCCATCCGATCATTTAACTGGTGAAATCCAGTCTTTACCTACTTCCATTGTTATGTCAGGTTTCGCTAGATTTCTCGATCATACGTCTCGATCATATGATGCGTTACCCACTTACTAATTTTACTGAAATTTCAGTAATCTGTGGTAAGGGGTTTAAAAATTCGCTTTTGTTTAAAAAAAAATGAACTAAACATAACAAACGGTAAAATTATAAATTGCCGCCGACAAATTGTAGCATAAACCGATGCCTCACGCACTAAGTTACCGCTTCAAGTGGTTTCTAGTTTCTAGTTAACTATTGTCCTATTTAAACTTCCTAGAGAAAGTTCTTCGTTACAAAGGTCTACTACAGTACACCAGTACTTAACGTAGGTAATATTTCTACTTACCAAGCAACCTAAACCATAAAAACTAGTTCGTGACGTAGTACCTATGGGTTTGTCTATAAACTAATACTTACGAGTACGCGAAACGCACGCAAAAACTTTATAGCGCGTGGAATTTTCACAAAAACTACGGACGGATGAGTATGAAAATTGGCACACTTGTAGTTTATACAGAGAATGAGTACAGAATGCTAGGTACTATAAAAAAGTAGGCGTTAAAATAGGTAAGTACATAAATTCAATAAAAAACTCCATCGAGACTATGAAGTTGTGTTATGTTTGTGTTATGAAGAGACATGTATTTAGGAGCATACAGTGCCCCTAGTGTAAAGTGTAAAAATACACACCGGTGGCACACCGAATTATCCAATACATTTTCGACTTACAAATGTCGAGAATTAATAAAATTGCGCGCTACAAAGTTTTTGCTTCACGTAGGTAATCGTATTAGTTTATAAGACCAACCCATACTGCGTCACGAACTAGTTTTTTTGGTTCATGTAGAATACTTCCAAGAATATGTGTAGGTACAAAGTTTCTTGATGATCGGTTGAGTAGTTTTCACGACAAACAAACAAACTTACTTTCGCGTTTATAAATATTAGTGCGCGAAATTTCACTCCTCCGTCGCGCAGTTTCAGAAAAAACCTTAAGTACTACATTTTCGCTTCAATAACTTAGGGTTTCGAACCTTCGTCGTGCCATGTTCTCAATTGAGGGGGATTAATCAATGATATGGCTTGATCGGCATTTAGCGTGATGTCGAGTGGCCATGTGGAACACAATTTATATGAAAACACAATAATATATCCATCGGAAACAAGAACAAAATAAAAAAATATAATAATCCGCGACTACCTCGTATTTGTAATTTGTACAACATTCTACTAGTCACGCCCTTTCATTTGATACCCATATTGAGGTAACATTCAAATAAAAAAAATCGGCCCATCTGTTTGAGCTCTACGGTGCCACAGACAGACACACACAGAGACAGACACACATACAGACAGACAGACAGGCAGACAGACAGACATCGACGTCAAACTTATAAAACCCCTTTTTTGGTCGGAGGTTAAAAATACAATAGAACAAAAACGGTACGGTCGTAGATATTGTTTTTTTCTGGCGGATTGTTCTTATTGTGACCCCGAAGAACGATGATTTTATTCGATTTGTAAATACCAAGTAGTTTTGTGTATGCTTTGTTTGAAAGAAATACATCAAAATAAAATGAGTATCTTGATTATCTGTAAACCTGCAGTGGTCTATGGATAATTCAGGTGTGCTTAGTGTAAGTAGTTTGGTAGGTTTGTAGTAGTCTCATTGTATTTTAGTTTTGTTAATAAAGGCTCTGACCACGTAAAAAGAAATGTTCGATATTAAGAGGTCAACTTAAAGTTGGTGATGAAGTGATTTGTCAAAACTTCTAAAGCTACCTACCAACATTAAAAAGCTGAAGAGGTTTTTCGTTTCAAGGTTTCAACGCGCTAATCTCAGGAACCGATTTCAAAAATTCTTTCGCCGTTCGATATTTACTTGATCACTGGCTATATTATACTAGATGCCCGCCCCGGCTTCGCCCGAGGTACATATATAGCACTCAGCGGGATCCCGTACATAGGTAGGTATACAACGTGAAAGAGTGACTGAAATCGGTTCAGTCATTCCTGAGAATTTCGCTTTCAAACAAAAAACCTCTTCAGCTACCTGCTACGCCACCTATCGGAAATTGGACGTACCAACTTAGATTTAGAAACAAATTTGATTAGCAAGGGTTTATATTCAATGACGCCATCTTAGACACATGCTGTCATGTCAAAGCACAGTACGAAAACTCTCAAACAGGAATATTTTTCCCGTTTTTGTTACATTCTTGATTAATGCTCCGCTTCTATTGATAATAGCTTTATGTTCTATAGCCTATAGCCTTCTTTTTTTTTTTTTTATAACATACCGTTACAAATCATTGTTACATTTATCATTAATCAATTATAATATTCTGTCTTAACTCAATTACCAATAATTATTTAATAAATATATAAATGCAATGTTAATTTACAAATGAAATAACAATAAATAATTCACAAAAAATAATTTGCTACGTACATTTGTACTTTACATTCATAAATTCAGTGAAGCTGTAGAACGTTTGCTCGACAAGATAGCGTTTGAGTCTCGACCTAAATATTCCCATAGTGGCAGACGAGGTGATGCTATCTGGGAGTTTATTATAAACCATCGGACCCATAACATGCGTCGACTTGGCCGACCTCTCCAGCGTGCGGTGCACCTCTGCGAGCCGGCCTCTGTGGCGGGAGCTGACCTTCTCTTCTTCCTCTATAAATGGACTATCCAATAGAAAAAGAATCTTTAAATCCGGATCAGTACTTCCCGAGATCCTAGCGTTCAAACAAACAAACAAACTCTTCAGCTTTATAATATTAGTATATAGTAAATATTATGTATCACGGGACAAACAGCTATTCATAAATAAAACTTACATATTAATTCATCTGCTTATCTAACAAAGTTACACCAAATCTTACGTAATCTATGTTGGTATTAAAAACGTTAACTAAGAGTTATCGTAAATATTTTATAACACCTATAAATTGTAAATACGATATTTCCCATAGGTATGTGTTCCTGTTCAGAGCCCCGTACCTCGGAGAACTGATGATGCTGATGTCTGACCAAGCCGCGTACGACAAGTCTATGCTGGTCAAAGGAAAAGATGGGACCAACGAACAAGACGTCGAGTGTTACAAATATTGGTTTGGAAAACCTTGTAAGTATAGCATAACATAAAACATAAGTAAACAGCTGGGACTCAGGGTCTTGTCACACAAGGAGATAGTTAAGGCCATAATCCACCACGCTAGCCCACCCCTGTACCGCCAAACTAAATCGGCTATGGCTTTGCTATTCCTGTCTCTATCATTTCAAGCGAAAAGAAAAGAGAGAGCAGTATCAAAGCTAAGACAGTTTTAGCTAGGTAATAGATCCTCTAGTGCGGTTTAGTGGATGACGCATGGCCTGGCCTACATAGATTCTAGGAAGACTAGGAACTGGATAGTGCTATGAAACGATAAAACTAATTACCTACTTACGGATGTAATTATTATTACATTAGCTTAGTATATTATGATAGATACATAGCGAAGTAATAATTTGCTATTTACTTTTATGATACTGACTTTCGTAATCGATACGTAACAGACTCAATCACCACACATAAATCCGTAGAGATACCTAAGAGTACCTCCCTCAGTTTTTGCTCACTGATTGGCTCTGATCTTATTCCTTAGCATGCTAGTAAAAGCATTTCGTTTAGAATGACAGGACAAGGACATTCCGAATTTGAATCGGTCGGATTGTGTTGTGAATTAGTACCCAAATGCTAATGATAACATACCTAGGTACCTTTGATTATACACTTGCTTAGATAGCCCGTTCGAGCGTAAAAACACCAAAAAAATATCAGTCAACTATTGGCTGATAAGCTCGATCGCTCAGTTTAGTTGCGACACTGACGTGCGGTAAACATGTGTTTTGTGACTCCTGAATATGACGATTTGCGCTATAAAAGTCTGCAAAAAGTACAAAGAACGATTTAAAATAAATAAAAAATGTTAGATATCATCAGTAGGTAAGTAGCCTTTACATTATCATGTAGTTACAGAAATAATTGATTTAAAAAAAAAATTGTGTCTCAGAACAGCGTCATTTGACGCCATGCTTAAATAATGTCACGAACACAAGCGTCTGTGTTTCAACACTTGCGTGACAGGCACACAAGGGTTTAAAACCTGGCCTGTGACTTTTGTCGCAATTACAGCGTAACGCTCCATCTAGACAAGTATATAATCAAAGCTAGGTACCTATCTATTTTTACTCCTAATCTAGAAATAACATACAGAGGAACGTAGTGCTACATCCAGGTCAGATTTTGGATAAAAATCACATTTTTTTACGCATTATCTATTGCTTATTTTTTTCTTTTCATGTACTTACCTATACTTTTTTCAACTTTTCAGCGGCACTAACTCCTCCTATCAATTACTATCGGGCGAATTTCGCGTGCAGTTTTCCTGAGAAGTTCCAAAAAGAAGATATTCCTATGCTCGTCGCTCACGGACAAAACGACGCTTTTATCAATCACAGCATTTTGGACCTAATGAAGAAAGAATACGCTACTATCGAAACCACTATTGTGGAAGATGTAGGCCATTTCATGCAACAAGAAGACCCTGTTAAAATTAACAAAGTGATTAGAAACTTTTTGGTGAAGAATAATCTTTAAGTTTTTTTTATTGTTTATTTGTTTATTATTGGTGTGTAACATCTTTCTTCTCGGTTGCTGGAGTGAGTTCGTAAAAAAGGATGGAAATGTGTTATTAAAGAAGTAGTACCATGTAAATTACTCTTTTACTGGAATGCGTTATGCCCGAACTACACGAGGCTAGGATAACAAGCTAGTGTTAGCAAGCTAGAAAGGTAGTACTTCTAGCTTCGTGTAGACAACGCTACGCAACGCTAGTTTTATCTACACAAAGCTAGATGTACTACTAGCTTGCTAGCTTACTAACACTACTTTGCTATCCTAGCTTGAAAAACTAGCCTAGTGTAAGCACTGGCATTCTCGCGTTCATTGGGTAAATGTTGTGAGATAGTGATTTAACGTAGTGATTACTTACTCTGTGGATAGTGACAGCCCATTTTGCGTGTTCTTGGTACTATGTCGAACTGTCAACATAGTGTGTGTCTGTGTGTGTGCGTGTAATAATCATAATCATAATCTTTATTTCGTAAATATTATTTACATGTCAAACGTATAAAAATTAAATAATAACTAGTATTGCAGTGATCTGTGAAAATGTCAATGTCAGGTTGCATTTGTCTAACTTTACATAAGTTAACATTAATACTCAACAAGAAGAATCTTGTTTAATTGTCCTTGAGTTATTGCTTGAATTCAAGGAACTCCTTGAGGCTATAAACGAGGTAGCTTATTATACACGGTCGGTCAAATAACTTGTCGGACTTCGATAATATCCTGGGAACTGGCTCCAGTTGCCCTGCGCGTATGTGACGAGAAAGAGAAATCGAGTAGGAGAACGCACCATTTGTGCACTGGTGCACTAAAAAAAAACATGTGACGTGTAATAAGATGTTACACATCATAATGCCTTTTTTATAATGGTTTGTTGGATGTAATATTATACCTAATACTAGTAAGTAGTACGAACTGCTTTCGTTTCAAACTGCTGTGCCATTGGACATGTTAATTAAATACGTAATAATTATTTATAACTAGGCACCTACATTGAGCAGAGTAGATTCAAACTGGGAACTCAGCTTTGCGCTTTTACGAAATTAAATTTATGCAGGGTTACTGGTAATCAGCCTGAATCCATTTAGGGCATGTTCTGTATTTAAACAAACAACTTTTGTTAAAACTCAATGTACACAAAAAAAAGTGTTTGTTGTTGGTATTCTAGCACTGTTTAGCGGATGTTTAGTGTTTATTCATTTCGGCACATACTCGTAAAATTTATCGAGCGAAAGAAGAGTGCATGTTACGAAGAGTTCGATGCTTTTAGAGCAAAATACACTTTTATTAATTTTTGTTTGAGAAAAAAAAAATGAATTTTTACTAACTGTAGAACATCCCCATAAAAGGATGCAGACTGTTTACCAATAACCCTGTATTAATAATAACTAATAAAATAAACCTTGTATTATTCATTCGTATTTTAGTATCGCTTATGAATGTCTACTAATTGAAGTTTTTATATTATTAAAGCACTTAAAGCGAATAAATGTTGTACAAGAGATACCAATGTGCATTGTTTTATTTTTTACTAGTGTTGTAACCAGGTTTTAACGATGATTCAGGTATTTTCGTCAAATACGATTCAAGGGTATCTACCTATTTATTTCAAATTTTGAATATTAAATTGATTAATATCAGAGGCGTAACTATATAATTTGGGGCCCGTGGCAAATTCTTTTGATGGGGCCCTCTGAAATAAATTCCTCATGCTGTTCTTTGTTTTATATTAATAGACCACTAAAATAGTTAAAGTAAAAAGTCAACATTAATACTTTAAAATAAACAATGAAATAACAATTTAATTTTAATAAAATTTTATTGATAAAAAAAAATCCGAGTTTTCTGTTCCGCAAAAGTACCTATGAATCGGATATAATAATAGACGGAATACTTAGTCAAATTACATAACCTATCTTATCTCATACTTTCAAAATACGTTTTTACTCGTATTTTTTAAATGATCTTTCAGCACTAGCTATAGTCATAAGAATTGTAATAAATAACATTAAAGTAGTGAATACTTCAAGAAAGTTGCAGGACGTAAATTCTTAATTATTAAGAAATCAGCAAGGTATTTAATACACGAAAACTTCTCTATTTCCTCTCTGAAAGAGGACCGAAAACTGAGAAATTCCTTGGAAAATTATTCAGATATGTCTTTTTATACATATATCAACAAATTCTAGAGCTTTTTTAAATAAATCAGAGTTATTTAGAAGTCCAAGGCTGCAAAACACTGAAATTGGAGACAATTTCATTCATCGGAAGAAACCGCTATTTCAGTTGTTCAATAATGATGTCTAATACTTGATAAAATATTTTCACTCTGAACAAACTTTCCGGATCTTGGAAACACCCATCTTCGCAAAATTCGTCAAAATAGCGTTTACCGTCCTTTGACGAGTTTTAGATCTATTATCACTATCTTTTAAGAAAGAGCCCTATTTGTATCATGGTCTTTAATGGATTTTATGCTTTAAAAAAATATTTTCTTTTAGTTAAAATAAAATATAATATAACTCAGGTGCAATGTTAAAAATTTATTGCTGCGCTTGGGAGCTTTTGGGCCGGGCCCCCTTGGGTCGGGGGCCCGTGGCATTTTGCCAGCCCTGCCACCCTATAGTTACGCTACTGATTAATATATAATCATTAGCCTATAAAATAAGCTTCAAGCTTAAGAAATGACTTGACTTAACCAAACAAAATTTCAACACCTTTCAATTATTTTTTTCACTACCATACTAGCTATAGAAAAGAGCTATACGCTATACCCTATACGCCACGTGTCGAAAATTAGTCGTACCAACTTAGAAACTATCTTTGGCTCATGCACAACTAGGCTAAAGATCATCTCATGATCAAATTCATAGAGCATAGTTTACTATTCTCTAAAGGACATACCTACAAACAGTGGCGGCTTTACCTATTGCGAGCCCCGGGCGGGCCCCGGGCGGCATATATTTGCGAGACCCTTTGATCTTCGTGAAAAGTATGTGTTAGCAACCCCGTTTAAAAGCAAGAAAAAGGTGCATGGCGTGGCAACATCGTGCGACGAAAACTGGCTTTAAGTAGTGATGTAGATTGTTTACATTATGTGTTGCGAAAATAGGTCTGGTTGTTAGGTTTAGGTACCTATTTGCCGTATTTGACGAAAAATGCTAAAGTTAAATCTACTAAGTACTTTTCTCGAAACTATGTGTACTATACTATTGAAACTTGGTTAGTAGATGTATTATGTGCAGCGCATTAAGATTTTTAACCGACTTCCAAAAATGAGGAGGTTATCAATTCGACCCGTATGTTATTTTCATACAAAAAAAACAATACGTTTGAGGGTGTCCTATACTTAGAAGTGAAACTCCAAAAAAATTTTCCATCTAAATCTCAGATTGAATACCTCATCAAAATCATATGGGTTATCTATGGATAGAAATGGAT
The DNA here is from genome assembly GCA_017562165.1 of Ectropis grisescens. Taxonomy (NCBI): domain Eukaryota; kingdom Metazoa; phylum Arthropoda; class Insecta; order Lepidoptera; family Geometridae; genus Ectropis; species Ectropis grisescens. The sequence continues at coordinate 9,655,208 of CM029779.1, read as the reverse complement.
TTTTTCTCAACTATATATAACGGAATAGATTGCGCGAGAGACTCTTCCAAAGTGGTAAAATGTATCCTGTAACTTTGCTAGTAATGTTTAAGGCGGACCCTAGAGCCTCCTTAAACATTATTTTATTTTGCTAATATGGTCACCTTACAATTTCAGTAGTAGTACGATGCTACGATGCGGCTAAACGTGAACCGCCTTATTAAAGAACGTAACGCAATGGCCGAAACTAAATTTTTGATAACGGCTAGCCGTAATGTAATACGGCGAATTACACAATCCGAATGCGACATATATATTGTCAAAGTGGTACACTTACCTGCCTACCTAGTACCTAGCTATACTTACGCCGCGTAAATGCTATACAACAGTACAGCACATCAGTAAACAGCGCGAGCGGTGACATGTGATAACTTTTAACTTATGGATTTTATCTATTCTATAATTATGGTTAAGTTTCTGAAATGAAAACTTATTTAACCGCGTTGAAGACTTTTTTACAGTGCAACATATTTTAGGTTCGCGACGTCACCGACATGCTAATGTAGCGGTGTAGCGTCAGAGCGCAAGCGGCGAGGGAGCAGCAGAGCGAGACGTGTGCGATACGACGCTTTTTAGGAGGGTGAAGGGTTTTCTTCTTTTATTTAATTAGCTTGGACCAATGATTTCAAAAGGAAGTAAGTACGCAGAAAACAAAAAAAATATAACCCAATAGCTCTCCGATCAAACTCTAGATCTCATGGCGGTCAGACGGTTAATATGCGGTTACAGTCTTCGGTCGACATGACGGTATACAGACGGCTCAATAGACAGATCTCTACTTGTGTGCGACGCGACGTACGCTGTTTCAATACTTCGAGTATTGAAGAAGCAATCAAGCAGAACAAAGGCTCGAAAGTGTTCGCAAGAAATCTGTCTCTCAGGCAAAGTCAGCTGACCAAACTGAATACCGATAGCTGTAACGTCGTCTCGTCGAAGCCCGAGATGTTGGAGGAGATTGAGAGGTTCTATGAACAGTCATACAACTCTACGCAAGCACAACCTGTCGTTAGCATGGCAAAAGACCCCAGAGCCAACATGATCCGACACTTTACCGAAGATATCCCGGAAGTCCGGCTGTATGAGATTAAGATGGCCCTCAAACAACTTAAAAACAACAAGGCACCTGGCGACGACGGAATTACGACTGAGCTTCTGAGAGCGGGTGGAAAACCGGTACTTAAAGTCCTCCAGAAGTTGTTCGACTCCGTCATACTTGACGGCAATACGCCAGAAGCGTGGAGCAGAAGTGTAGTGGTACTCTTCTTCAAAAAAAGGTGTCAACACCTTGTTGAAGAACTACAGACCCATCTCACTTCTGAGCCACGTTTATAAGTTGTTTTCGAGGGTAATCACGAATCGTCTCGCACGTAGGTTTGTCGAAATTTAGGGAATCTTCCTTTTACTTGTGCTTAGTTTGTGTCTCTGCATCGAGAGTTTTAAAGATTTTTATTGAAAATCGAATGTGATCAGTAACGATTTTTTATTCCATTATCAATTTAATTGACTATTTTTATTCCCAATATTTTAACACAAAAAAGAAGAAAATTTGATTTATAATGAAATTTTTTTCTTCGAGTATTTAGTGTTTATAGAAGGTAAACGAACCAAATGCAGCTGAGCTGAGAAGAAAATTATAATTTATCTAAAATAAGTGATGTGTTCGGGAAACCTCCAACAGTTTTAGTTATCGCAAATAATTTAGATTTACACTTTTTCCCTGAACATTGGGAGGGGCTTCATAGTAATTACACTTTTGAGAGTCTATGGTACAGACAAATCTTTTTGAAATTTCACACCGCCATCTAGTGCGTACTTTGGAACTATTTTTGTCTCGTCGGAAAACGGCTCATAGTGTTACTTACGCATGAAATGAAACATTTTTCTTTAACAGTTGCAGTATAATTTTATAATATCTAAAAACACAGGATGGCGTTTTTCCTTCTGTTCACATCACAACACTAACCAAAAATGCCTAAAAGCGATACGGACTGCTCTCGACACTGGCGAGAGCATGACTGAGCAATGAGCATGACTAATTAAGGCAATTACCTCGTTTTCGTCTTGCCAAAGTTTAGCTCGAGGAACTCGTCTATTATTGTATTATTAATAGGTCATTGAGAATCGTGGAAGAATTTGTTGTTCGCCGGATTGTTGTCTATATTTCCTTTAAATAGCAAAATAATAAAGATTTACTCCGATGTACCGATGACACGCAGATCTATGATCTACCGCACCATATTTGATGGTCAGTTGCTGAAAATAAATATGTAGGAAACCAAGAGGCCAAGAGAGGTGCCAACGCTGACGCTGGCGCCCACTGACCGTTGTATGAACCTACTATACGTGTTTAAAACATAAACAATAATATAAAAGATTTTCTAAAAATTTATTTGAGAAGCAAGCTACAATTTACAAAATTAACTAACGTATTAAATCTAACGCTCTTCGTAAACATAATCAAGGTCATGTTGTTATAACACCTACAAAATAAAAAGTCTGTGCAATGAGTGGTCTCTCTTTCTTACGTGCTTCAAAAACATTACTTTGTCTCTGTCTAAATTTTAAAACAGGTCACTTGAAGCTTACAATCATTTTAGGTCGCTATAAATGAAAGCTAATGGCTGCCACACTCAAATCACGAAACAGCTGATGTGCGTCGTTTGATTTTCTACGTCTAACTTGGTGTTTTAAAATTGATTAATTTTTACCTATTTACTTAGATGATACGGCATTCGTGTTACTATTCTGTGTGGATATCAGGGTTAGTGTCGTTTACGTGAAACGTTTGTTGTTGATGGTGAATATTTATGGGTTTGCTATATTGCTGGTTTTTTCAGATGTCACTGACCATACAGCAAATAATTCTGGATGCAAAAAGACTCGCAGGTCGTCTTAAAGAACGAGAAACCGAAGCTGATGCCTTGTTAACTGAAACCCAGACGGCTTACAGACAAATACATACAATGAAACAGGTAATTACATGGGACCTACTGAGTAGTCTCACGTCTGCTGGCCTGGTTCTATACCTCTTGTTTAGTAGTTACATTCACTTTACCGAATTTTACACGTTGGCACACGCTTTTAATTTGTTTTTGGTGATGTTTTACTGACACAATTTTAGTTATTTCTGTTGTTCTAGTCTAAAGTGGATTGACCTTGAAACCAGTTCTGGTTGTGTAAACAGTTGAGGAATGTACTTATTGTTTTTATTCATCAAAGTAATTGTTCTTCATTAATATTCAATAGTTAATGGAATTGTGTATCGAACATTTTGGTTTTTAAATAACTAGTGTAAAATCAGTAAATTTAGATAATATCTGGAATCAAAGCCTTGTTAAAATAAATATGTTATGTAGTATAAGTGGGTTTGTGATGTGCAACTGAAGCAAGACCACCTCCATGAAATCTCAAAACTGTTTTGTTTTAGTTTTTTTGTAATTAACAAAATATTTAGATTTTTTTGGTTTACAAGCTAATCAGTTTTGATTTTGATCAACAAGTCATAAGTACACATAGCAAATATAGGCCTAATTTTCATATCTTTCAATATTCATTGTATCTGTAACTATTCCAGTACAAAGAAGAAGTTGATACATTAAATGAAGCTTCAAGGGAAAGGCCCAGAGGAGCACTCATTGCTAGCATAGAAAGAGAGTCTCGGCTAATGCGGGATGTCCAACGAGAAAATGGAGAGCTGCGAGCGGCATTGGAAGAACATAGGAGGGCGCTGGAGCTTATTATGTCCAAGTATAGACTGCATACAGAGAAGAGAGTTTGGGAGTCGAGAATAGACTTTACTGCTGCCGTTAATGAGAAACAACAAGAGGTAATTCACATCATTATCACACCATTATATAGTCTCAATACATGACCAACAATTTGGATAGTAAACTTTCACTTATCTCATAGATTTGATGATTTATACTTCTCTGAATGCTCTGCTTATACACAAATAAATTGTTATTTTGGCTATGGTTGGTACAACAATACTTCTATATAATTAATAATAAACGGCACACAATTCTACACACTTCAGATGTAATTGTGTGTTTTTAGATAACAATACTATTAGACTAATTGCCATATACATATTAAAAGTTAGCTTGAGGTCAAACTCGATTCTGATTCTTTGACTTCTCAAAAATTGAACATTTCTAAATCAATTTGTGGTCAAATCAATTTGTGTTTCAAATCAAATAAGATTTTTGGGTCACAATAAACCTTGATTTAAAATTAAGAATATGCGGTTAACTGAGATATGCTTGAGCTGATTGATACCCATTTCCAATTTTCACCAAGAATGTAATATTATTAGATGTACTAAATTCATGTTTCTTGTTTTAATTGTTTTTGACATTATTTTTCACATGAACTGGTAAGAAGTGGAATGTTGTTTTCATCAGTTCAATTGTGTCATTATCTACAGGGATCCTTAAATGTTTTCTAATCACTGGGGAAAACAAATGTAATTGAATTATAGTTATTGATTTTGTTTTATACTTGGAACATTTTCCTGCACTATCAAGGTCAATTATATGATACTACATGCAATAAGTAGCCCTTGGTGAGGCTTAGAGCTATTATAGATAGATACAGCCACTAATAGGGCTACTTTATACATGGTAACTGCATCACTTTGTTTTAATGTTGTTTTAAGATATTCTGGCTCTCTTGGTTTTAAATTTAGAATTAGAACACAGTTACATTATAGAATGAAATAGCACAAAGGGTACTTTTCATTATGGGAAAATAACAGAAACGCGAATTAGGCGGGTTCATTACCATTAGCAAATAATTGGCGATGTCCCCTTTACATGCTTTCAAAAACTGCAAGCAAGGCTACACTGCTTACAGCCTACAATGGATATGTTTCATCGACACTCAGGTACGGCATAATATTTTGGGGAAATAGCACAAAAAAAGAAGGTTTCAGAGCGCAAAAAAAATTGTGTCCGAGCTATATGCAAGCTTAAACAAACTGACAGCTGTAGATCACATTTTCAAAACTTGGGAATATTAACGCTTCCATGTCTCTACATTTATGAATGTGCGGTGTTTGTGAGTGGTAATTTAAATTTTTATGCTAATGTTGTAAGTAAAAGAAACAAACATAAGGTATATATTCCAACAAACCAAACTACACTGCTTAACAGTAGTGTTATTTGTATGGCTCCTATCATCTATAATCATCTACTGAAGTGTTTACTTGACATAGATATTGAACATGCTTTCAAAAACAAGCTTAAATGTTATCTCGTGGAGAAAGCTTACTATAGTGTTGAAGAGTACCTGAATGATAAAACTTGTTTACTTATCATGACTTGACATAAAATGGTTATACATATATCTACATATTGACATGTTATATTACTTACTTTTACTTTTATTTTAAGTAATTATATTTAAAGAGAATATAAACTAAACTATAAAATAAACTAAATATTCTGTGAATAGTTAAAGTGTCTACCTGTGACCATTATTAGTATCGAGCAAGAAACGGTAAAATAATCAAGTTTGTTGTAATTAATTCAAAATAGCTCAAAATATTGAACTTTTTAGTATTTGTTGTTATAGCGGCAATATAAATAGAACATCTGTAAAACTTACAACAGTAGCTAATACCGTTGTTGAGAAACAACCTGGTGACAAATGGACAGACGGACGGAGAAACTAGCAGCGCTTCGCATAGATCCAGTACCACTTATAATCCCTCGATAAAAAGTATGTTTGTGTTGCTCTAGACTACAATGCAACTGTATTCCAAATTTCACCCTGATCCGTTCTGCCGTTCCGACGTGGTTGAGCAACGAACATCCAATAATTGAAACTTGTAATATTGATTAATAGGATGGTTTTGTTTTCTTCATATAATTATGATCGCCTAAAATCACTTCCTCGATTATCATAAAATAAGCGGTTCGCTAGTCAGCCAGTAGATTAACAAGTAACCAAAATTGGTGAGCTGGTGACATCATCTTATTGTCTGTAGACTATAAAGTCCTATTAATTCTACAAATATTATAATTGGAACGAAGTTCCTTTTATAAACTAGCAGCGCCCACGACTTTACTCGCGCTGTGCCCGTTCCGGTCACTTTTTCGTGATAAAAAGTAGCTTTTGTGCTTTTCTAGACCATAATCTAATTGTGTTCCAAATTTCAACGCAATCTGTTCAGAAGTTCTGATGTCATTGAGCAACAAACACTAAAACTTTCACATTTATAATATTAGTAGGATGTCAAAGTTTGGAGGTTTCAGTTGTAGTTTAGAACACAATCCTAATTCATAATCATAGTCATCATAATTAAAAATATTAATTCGTTTAGATTAAAAAAAAAATTGAACACATATTCTTTTCTTTTGTTTCACAAACAAAAAATGACGAAGCACTGTAGCTTAGAAGTTTCTCGTGACGTCACTCGTGGGTACATTTTTTACTCACGAGTGACGTCACGACCCCCCACTCTAGAAGTTTGATGAACTATATCTCTGCCGATTTTTTATATTTTGAAAAAACCAAAAATACGCGTCCCTTTATTTTTCCATGAGCTGACTGACTATTTAATATTATAGAATGGTGTATTTTTGACCCAGTCCGATACACTGTTAGAGTTAGATCCCAGGGCCGCCAGACGTCACGTATTTTCTGATGAACAAAATGTATACCATAATATATACCATTAACCGCTTAACCCGCTTACTTAAGCATGTGTTCTTAGTACGTACTAATACTAACTCTACTCAACCGTACACATTTCGTTCATCAGAAAATACGTGACGTCTGGCGGCGCTGCGATCTTGGACTATGTTGGATTAGTATGGAATAGCATATAGACTACTTTTTATATCGAGAAAATAACGGGAACACAAACTACACGGGTAAAACTGCGAGTAGCTAATAACTCAAAATATTTATAATTCCAGTTGATCAGACAGCAGGCGGAGAGAATCAACGAAATGACCAGTATCATGTACAAAGCTGTCACGATGGATGAAAATGGAGAGGCGCGGAAGGAAGAGGAACTTTACCAAAGGCTCATTACTGAGAATAAGGTGAATTATATTTATATATTAAAGGTTCCTTAAGTATCTTTAAGTTACGGCTGGTCTAGTCGGGAGATCGGCGCCTGCCGATCCGGACGCTCCGGGTTCAAATCACAGGCGCACCACTCTCTTTTCGAAGTCATGTGTGTAATGCCGTTAACCTAAAACGGTGAGGGAAAACATCGCTTGGAAACAGACCTGTACCTAGAATCTTTCGAGGGCATGTGTCATCCGAAGGCATGGTGGATTATGGTCTTGACTCTCTCCTTGCAAGAGAAGGCCGGAGTCCCAGCAGTGGGCCAGCCCAGCCCAGATCCTCATCTAATCTGTTTTGGGGTTCTGGTGTCTACTATGCCAAGCCTAGACCCTCAAATTTGTAATATTACCTAATAGGGTAAATTTTGTTAAAGTTGAAATTTGATCTAATATAAATAAATGAGATACCTGACCTGGGGTGACAAATAATAAGCTGTAAATTCAAGAAAATTTTATTTTTAACGTTCAAAGAGATAACTTGATTCTAATGAATCTGGTATCTGCCATATTGATGCACTGCATTTGTTGAGTGTTCTGCGATGTTTGCACAGTCCCAAACAACTTTTAAAATAGTTGAAAAAAAAATTAAAACCATAGAAAGATATTTATGCAATAAAATATTTTTAAGGATAATTGCATAATATAAACTACTTTTGAATTCCATAGCCACTGATTTATATCTACGAATTTATGTTGTTCTTTCTTATTCCGAGGTTAAGTTTCTAAGACTGAACTAATAATTTATTTATGTATTAACGAGGCTCATTAAAGACTACTGGAACAACAAAAATCTGAATGAAGGCTTGAAGTAATATGACTTCAATATTTTTTTTGAAATAGAGGTGTAATTTGTCCAATATAACACAGACATAAGCCGTTTAGCTTGCTAGTTCAATGACATCATTTAACTAGTTGGTGCCAGAAAACAAAAATAGAAAATCATAAAGGGCGCTGACCTAAGAGTGAGATTCTGTTTTGTGCCAAGTATTCAGATCCTGTCTAATATATTATCAATTCTGTATATTTGTAAGAATTAGGCCGACTGGCAACGATTTGGCTGACGTTTGGCTTCCAGATTAGGTTTCTTGATCAAGAATTTAGTGGTAGCATTCTTTGCAGAGTCTGCCTGGGGAAGTATCACACCTTAGCCAGTTATTCTACCGCCAAGCAGTAATATGTAAACATGTATGTGAAATTATAAAGTATAGAGATAAAACATCTCATATCTCTAGGTGATGAGCGCAGTGCAGTGCTAGATAATGATTTGGACTCTTCATGTTCCAATAGCTGTGTGTCACTGTGCTGTTATGTGGCAGTTGTTGCTTACCTGCAGGTACATGTCCTGCTCGTCTCGCCACTCTTTATTTAAAAATAATAATATTGCTGGAGACTGGAGACATTCCTCACACAAAACTAACTAGCTACAAACGAAGCAAAGATTGTACTATCGAGGGTCTACCGCTTATTAACTATGCTTTAGATCCTTATTACACTTGGCTTAAATTAAGCCACTGTCACATTCTACTACTGAGTTCAGCATACTAAATTCGGAAATCAGGATTGATTGCTTCTAACTTTCTTCTGAATTCAGTAAAATAATTCACTCTTTTTTCTTTTCACTGGAAATTAAAGCAATATGCTATTGTTTTAATTTCAAACTAAAGTCGATTTACTTAGGCGATAGAGGGAGAGAGGGCGGAGGCGTCGTATTGGTTTGTAATGCCAGCAATGACAGTATACCGCTGGACTATGACGCAGTTCAAAATTGAAGAAAAAATTCCCTAATGCCGATGAATGGTTTTTTGTTTGCAGGGTTTGCGAGAGATGCTCGACTTGTCCCGGAGGTACGGGTCGGAGCGCGCGGAGGCGCCGCCCACCGAGGACAAGGACGTGCAGACGGACGGGCCGCCGCTGCAGGGCGCGTGACGGCCCGCGCCGCAGCCCCGCCCCGCGCGCTAGACCCGTCTCGCTCGCGGCTCTCGTGGATTGCACTCTTTGTCTCACTCTGTTCTTTTACCAAGCGGTGCTCTTCCGGTGACATCTGTGTTCTTTGGTCAAATGTAGTCATCACAGACCTTTAGCGTTATTTAAGGGGCAGAATTACTGAACAGTTTCATCTATCGTTGTCAACACAGACCGTCAACGTTCTATAAGGGGCAGAATTGCTGAACAGTGTGATCCATTGTTGTTAACATTCTTTAAGGGACAGAATTTTCAGCCAGGGTCATCTAGCATTGCCGAACTACACCCATACACACCATTAACATTAATTAAGATCCGAATGAATAGCTAGTCAACTATAATCATCTTAATATCGTAAAATCATGTCTTTTATTCTACTATTGTCGTACCTATCAGACAAGCGGCAAAATTGTCAACCAATTTCAACTATAAGTAGTTGTCACTAATAATCTTTATGGGTCCGTATTGCTAGTAAGTATTATCTATAGTCATCCCCAACGGTCTGTAAGGAACAGTATTGCTTGTCAGCATTGTCTATCATCGTCGCAGACATTGATGTTGTCCAACCAAGATTACCGGGAACAATAGATATCATCACAGACATTAAACATCCTTTATTGCTAGAAATTACACTGGGAGCAAAGTTTCCTCAGTTGAGCAATATATTCTGAAGCGGTTTCACCTTGTCTCTGATCTCTCTTGTAAAATTTATATGATGATGATATTTCATTTGGCTTCGGGCTAAAATGTTTGGTTAGAATTGTTACTATCTCCTGGAATGACACTTCACTAGACTTTCTAGGTGTTATTAATGCAAGTAAGGTCTCAAAAACTTGCGCACCACAAACAGTGAAAAAATTAGCCCTCTGTACCGCATCAGATGTGATTCCATTAGCTTCAAAACAATATCTCAATCTGTCTATGTAATTATCCCAATTATCACATTTCACATCAAATTCACTAAACTTCACAGATTTTCTGTCCATTTCGTTCTTGGGGTTTTGCATTGTTCCAATTTAAACTCGTCGCCACTATTATGTTTAAATAAAACACTTTTTAGGTAAATCAAATGTAATTAGGCACAGAGCTCAGTAGCATGACAAAAGGAATGTGTTCTACTAACTTACCCTCCTATATTTATAATTAAATATTATCTACCCACTACCTAACTATTTCTAACTTATTACCTACATTGTACACAACACAGTGGTTTTCTAGGCTAGACGCTAGATGATCTAGCATAGTGCCACAAGACTTTAACATCCTCAAACTGAAATAAGAATATTATTTCATCACTCATTACAGACAGATCTGTAACAACCGTTTACCAGCAACAATTCTTAGCTAGTCACTAGCCATCATTGTCACTATTAACATCCGTAAAGTTGAGCGACAATTGTATCGCAGTCATCGCGATCAAAGCTTGTGGCAAACCCCCAGGTCTGATTGCCTCGATGCAGTTTAGGCGTATCTTTCAGCACTTGCGTGAAATAACAGAAGACAAATAATGTACGAACTTGTGCCTTGTGCAATTCACTCGTCTTAGTATTAAAACGTGTTTCATAAGATCCCCTATCCCTTTGTTGTATTGCCGTGAAGAGTCGTGGCGAGAGGGGGTGCGTCGTTCCTAGGAACTCACCGGTCCAGTATATACCTTGTACTTTATTGTTACTTGCTGGTTTTGGATCTTAGGTCTTTTGACGAAATGTACCTTTCATACTTCACATTTTGATAGCCAAAGTGTGAGTTACAAACATAATACAGCGAATGTCTACAATTTTAAACATTTGCCCGGCTTTTTTAACTCTAACTATTTTGAGACAAATCATTCATGTTTGTTAATTCTCTTTTACAAAATCTGATTTAGTTGATGGGAAACTTTAGAAGTTCATAATAGTTATACAAGACAGCCGAATTTTTAATACCTGACGAAGTATTAGGTTTGGAAAATAAATTATCCTTGTATTTTATTTCAATAGCTTATTCACTGAATGTAATTGCATTGTAAAAAGAATTGACAAACTGTACTAAATACAACATTTAATCAGAGTTGAAGAAGACGGGGAGAGATTTGATTTATTTTGGTTGTATTTGATGTTGAATCTATAGGAGTGAATCTATTTAGCCATTTCATTGATAGTGTTCTTCACTTTGATGTGTATTGGTGAATGTGTCGTGTTCAAGGGTCAAACTTGCAATTTAACACTATTTTGTGAAGTCAAAATAACTTCACTTGATGTGTTACAAACTGTGATCTTTAGCATTTTGCTGTTAAGTTTTACAATGATTCGTGAATTAATAACATCTGCAATCGAAAGACTCATTAAGAACATATTTAAAAATTGAATTTACCTTGTGAAGACGTAATTTTACTTTTGACTTTGTGTCCATTACGTAATTGTTTTTTTTTTGTCAAAATAATTGTTTAGTACGGAGAAAGAAGGTGTTCGTTAATTTTAATTATTGTAATGTGTAATTAATTCTAGGTTTGCACTTCCAAATCAACGATTTGTTATAATACTCGACTCTAACCACAACTATACCTTATGGAAGTTAGTAAAAGTACCTTGTTAGCTCGATCATAGATTGCTCGAATTTCGCTTAGCATTATATTTTATTTTGTAAGTACAGTACTGGCTTGAACGGAAGCACCGGTATTTTTAACACTACTCATAGCTAGTTCATTATTCAATGAAATCTATAATAATGTCTGCATTAGTTTATGCAAAAATAACTGGAGATGTATGATAAGAGGAGATCATTTACACATATTAATTAATATAACAAAGGATGGCGATAGGAAAGCTATTACTGAGAGAATAAGCAATGCAAGTTAATAATGTATAGCCCCACCATAGTCATCAAATATATATTGGTGTTATTTCCATAAAATATTATTCAATTTCTCCTTATTTTACATTGAATTGGGGAGCAGATAAAAAAAAACTGAAGTATTTGATTAGGGACTGTAGTGAGGAGGCAGTAGTTCTTTTATCATCTAAACGCCCCATTTTTAAGTCCCACTTTTAGTTCCTGTTGTGAAAATTGTTAAGTTAAGCAAAGGTTTGTCTGTTATTTTAGAATTGAAACTATTCTAACCTAACCTAACAAGGAGATGCTCCTGTAAAAATATTATTTAAATGAATGTATTGCAAATATAGAAACTCCATTATAAGTTTTATGTGATTAGCATTTGGTTGGCCCTTGGATTTTCGTGCAAATGATTTGAGTGAGTCTGTTAAACCAATATTTAAACTAATAAAAATACTAGTCAGTTCACTGAAAGTCGTGTACTGTATTTACATTTAGCATAATTTTTATTTCACATTGTTGAAATGTAGTTAACAAAATCACTATACTTATACATGATATTTAGATAAATACACGTCATCTGTTATGAATGTTGTTCGTGCGGAGTGACTAGTGGTATATTGATTAAAAAAACTTAAAATATGCAATATTTTTTCATGCGATTTAGCTGGATCAGCTTTGGATGTTAGATAGTAGAAGGATTAAATCGTAGACACTGTAGTAAAATGGTACGTAAATCTTAAACTATGCCTGGGGCATAAAAATAATCAAGCAATACATACAAACTAATGAGTATAGTGGGAGATTGATTTTGAAGGCGCATAATGAAGTTGAAGCATAGCTTTCTGTGTATATGCATGTGCCCACAATATATAATGTAGATGTAAATTAAGCTACGATTGGAGAAGTGTTTTGAAGAGCTAATGAGCTAAATGCTGTGGATTAAAATCATTTTGCATTAAAAAAAAAAACAATGGGATATAACTTTTTTTCAATTGATGATAGTATTGTGATTTGTGATAAATTTTTGAATCTATTCTGCTATGCAAGAAGTGGTCTTAAACTCAGGTTGACTGCAACAAATTATTCATGGACCTTTGTGTTTAAAGGGTATTTTTAAGCCCACTTCACATGGACAAAAGCATTGGTTACCAATTACCATCTGCTTGTTGCACTCGTTATCTATATTTTCTTTCTATTAAACTTCTTTGTGTTTTGATTAGAGATAGTTAAGTTATACACATTTATAAATCAGTGTGAACAAAACTATGTGTTTGTGCAGTATTTTGTCATATATCACACATATAAGTCTGTGGTGAATATTTATCAGTCAATATTTTATTGTGCACCTTCAGAATTGTGTCTACAATATTAATGTAATTAATTATGAACTAGTATTAAATAGTGTAACTTAAGTATCCCATTCCCTTGACATTATGCTTGATTTTTAGAGAAATTGATTACATATATCATGTGTATAAAATGAGACCTCAATGAAATCATCTTTATTTTGTATACAGTTGAAAATGAAACTAAGCATCGTATTCTAATGAATTTTATTTCTGTAAATCTATGCCAAAGCCCCGAATGACAAAGTATTATAGTATCCAACCAAACCTAGTTGAGATTTCATGTAATTTTTTTTCTGTGTTTATTTTTGATTAGTCTTTTGTCTTGATTCTTTAGTGTAGAATCCAATACAAGTGTGGTAAGGCAAGTTTATAAGTATGGTTAGGTTAGTACATGCATATTAATAACATTTCAGTTAAGCTTTGTTTAATATTTCACAATTCTTTGTCAATTACCACACTTGTTATAATCAGATCAGAACTTTTAGCTATTAATTTCCAGAGTAAAGTTTTGTTAAGATACAAATTAGTGCTTTATCTATATTATTATTGTTATAAAATTGTAATGTACATGGAAGCACCTGCACAAATAAACATTCACCGTTGAAATAACAAATGTTTTCATCCATTAGTCTCCTAGTTAAAAAAACACAGTATTTACATTTTATAAAAACAGAATCAGAGTGTTAAATCTAGTTTCTTTAGACCTTTGATGGTTATCAACAATTTTTACAGTTCGTTAGTCATAGATATTGTTAAAATTGTACCTATTGTAGTTTTTATCCAAATATGATTAGTAATGTTATCCTAGAATGTACCTATAATCTTCATGCATCATGCTCACAGGCAGGCTGAAGTATTTTCAGACCTTTACCAGAATGTACCTAATTATTTTATGAGAAAACATTAAAATCAGCTTCTTAAGTAATTCTTGGTATATCTTTTATTTGAACTATTTATACAAATACATAATATTTCCTGAAGCATTTTTGAGAACATTTGCATTATTATATTATATGTATTAAAAATTAAGAGATGAGACACTAGCAAAATGAATAATGGCAAATAGAAAAATGATATACACCTTGTGAAAGTAGAGCAAGAGCGAAGATTGGACTTTCAGCTTAGAGAATTACTGTAGAACAGAATTATTGTATGTTTATTATAATGTAATGAATGAATACTTATTACAAACTATCCTAAAAATACTATGCTATTTTAATTTAGCCCAACATATTCCTAATGTGACAGAAAAACATTACGTAAGTACAAAATTTATAGGACACCATAGAATGCACTGTGTCCATCAATTAAACACACATTTTGATATTAACAGTATATTTGTGAATGTAAGTCTAACACAAGATGAGTCTCAGTGTCTATAAAACAATGAATACCACTCATGGAGCACTCTCCTCGGATCATACTCTAGTCTGGGTGTAGTCTGTCGGGAACTTGAAAGAATGCTGTCCAATGGCTTGAATGTTGGGCAGGAGGCCGGCATTGGGGATGATGTTCCATGATAAAGTCAGGGTTACATTGTTGTGAGCTCTGCAAAATATAACAAATAATGCTACAACTTTAACATAATTTTTTGTGAAGTTATGGCTTTAATTAACACAACAAAGAAGGAAAACCATATTGGTCAAAGATTCAGAGTCCATCATCAGTAAAATTTAACAAGTATGATGCACTTGCAGTTCAGACATTCCCATTGTTCATTTTGCTATGGATACTTATTCTATCTGCAGTAGTGTTTCCCTGACTTGGGTGTTTGGGTTAAGGTTAATTAAGTGACCTTCGAAGATAAGTTTATAGTTTCAAATAATGATAGCCTATGTAGCCTCCAAAATAAAATAGTGTGAAAAAGACTGAATTGGTTAATAAGGGGACAATCAATATCTCCAAGTAATACAATGCCAACTCTTAGTCATTCTAAAGTCTCTCAAAGCATTTTTAGAAAAAAATGTTGGTAGTTGCTACATTAAAACTCACTAAATTTATTTAGTACCTCCTGTAAATGTATGTATGTACCACAAAGAACACTGGGGTTATTATTAGAAGGCAAAAATGCATACTTACTTGAGACCGTTGCCATCATCCCAGAAGTAGTACTTTGTGTTCATATTCTTAAAATCTAACAGCGCATTTTCACCTCTCAGAATAATCTTATCCCATAAGACTACTTGGTTCAATTCATTGTTCGGTGTTATATACTCAGCTGTGAGATACAGAAACAATTGTTTTACGTTCCAGTTGAAGAGGTGAGAGAGATCAGTCTTCAGATCAAAGGTTAGGAAACCGAGATCATTCCTCTCCCTAGAAGCTCCGTAGTCGGGTACATTTTTGCTGCAACAAATTTACCACATAAATATGAGGAACATGAAGGCAAACCACGTTTATTCAGCAGTTACTTACACCACTACTTTCACTGTGTTCATTTGTGCGGCAGTTCTGTAATCGACGGTTAAAGTTGAGAGGAAACATAAAAATGTGAGACATGCTAGTACACTTAACGTATAAGTTAGTATCGCGTTTCCTCTTGTTAACATAGAATACATTTTTAATAAGTTTATTGATTATTTTTTCCTAATAAATTATTGTAGCGGTGGCATGAGAAATTCGAAACAGCTCTTTTTGACGTTTTGTTGACGTAGTTCTTTCGGGTGACAGTTAAGGACACGTCATTTCAGCTGTCAAGATTATCTATGGCTTAGCAAACGAAGCCACAGAATATAAATATTGTAAAGGAATGTACGGAATCCGGATGACCAACAAACCGACTTACTAACCGATATTAATTTTCTTGTAAACAGTTAATGAGTGTGTTGGATACTGTGACCCATGATTGAACTACTTGATTCCGATTAACAATTTCATATCTGGAGGTCGATATAGTGTTTTGTTAATTGCTTAATCTATTTCTAAGGTGCTCCTCTAGAAATAGATTAAGCAAAAAAATAAGTCGAAGTATTATTTTTTATTTTCTACAGGCTAAATACATTTCTTGACTGGATACCATCCCATTTTATTCTAACCTAGATACACTTTTTTGGTATGAACGATATTAGTGGACTTCAATAAATGAAATAAGACTTTGTGGTTCCAATGCATCGAAATATTTATTTTAGTTTGATAAGTTACTTAGCCGTGCTATTAGCACGAGTCCTTTCAAGTAAAAATTTCCAACAAACAATCCGACATAGGTAGGTAATGTGTAATGTATATTTTTCAATTTCGGAAAATCATTTCAACATACGTAGGTACTAGTTGTTATGTTTAAAATTTACATAGTTTCTAGTGTATTTTTTACAATTATAAAGGTCAATTCAATCTGTAACATCGGAAAAACAACGTATTTGTTATATATTACCTAAATATATCTCCTGTTATCTCTCTCCTGTGCATATCGTGCATGCATTTTTTAGATTACTAAAATCGGCATGCAATTTCATCCATGTTTAGACGGCGACCTTTGCGTGTTTTCGGGACTACGAGCTATTTATTCTTAAGTAAACGATACGTATTCAATGTAGGTCTTATTGTATAGATAGATATGCAAACTCTTTGATGTAGGTATAGTAGCAGCTCTTAGTTACAGTACGATATTTACATTTCGAAAGGACTGATCCCAACCACGGCGTTCATATCCCATCTGATGAGGAAAACTATTGCCATAACAGTTCTCCCAACTCTTTGTTGAACATCATAACAGCGGTCAGTGTGACAACTACTAATGATGCTGCCATAGACACTGCATTGTTACACGGCAGGCCACCAACTAGCGAACGGCAGAAACACGCCCTAGTGGAGAAACTGCCTTCGGTTTGCGTGTAACATCCACTTGTGATGGCTTGCCCCTGCGTGTTTACTGCGCGGGAACACATGTATGTCGAGTTTTCCACTGTAAAAAAAAAATTTTAGTTAATTTAAATTGGACCACGTCACACCGTCATCTCGCCTTATGGAAATGGAATAGGATTTAAATTCTAATTTTTAAACGAAAATAACTTTCAACTTTGCGCTTGATCGCCATCTCGTCTGATGTTAAGCAACGATGCGGTCTACGATGGAGCGAGCTTCTATAAAAAAATGGAAATTAATATTATTTGAAGTCACCTGGATACTGATTCCCAACGCAATCCGAACGATTCAATTCAATTCAATTCAATTCAATTAAATTTATTTCTTCGAACCATTATTTTACAAAGAAAACTTGGCAACGTCAATTACAAAATAATAATAAAACAGTTTAAATACATAAACAAGTGACAATATTTAACAGTAAGCTAAACATTTACTACCAAATAGAGGCTCCAGCATCTCGAGTATTTCAGATTCTTGCAGTGCGTGTGGTAAACGTAGAGTCTAGAATGTTTTCCGTTTCTTTTCGAGCGGACTTAGGTTTTGCTCTGTGATTCTTACGATTAGTATGGTAAACATGTGGAAAAGTTTCAGGTATGCTTTACAAATGTGCATGTAGGTGGTAAGATTTGGTGAGCACAAGAGTTAAGGTTTATTTCGATAAACGTAGAGTTCATTAGGGATAAGTTTTTTACACTCTACGCGAACGAAGTAGGTATCCGTCAGATGCTAGTCAAGTAGGTACCTAACCCAGTTCATCAGCATACTCGAATTCCTAAGGGGACTCTTTCTTTACAATGTAGGAGGTGGTGAGTTGATATTTAAGTTTGTTTGTGTAACATCAAATAGTTTTCTATTCATCTAAGTTTATGTTTCAGCAAATAATACCTCCACCGTTGAAATAATAAGTGTAGGTGGCGCAGACATCGTTGTTAGCTAATACACAGGTCGCTTCGTCCCGGTAGTTTCGCCAGATGTAGTCTACGTCGGGCCATGAGCCATCATCTGTAATTCAAGAAACAAAAAATTAAAAACAAAAAATACTGTCTGTTAGGCTCCCATTTAAATTGCACTACTAAAGTACGAAGAATCTTCGTACAGTTTCTCTAAATTTGAGAACCTGACTATGACCATCTTAGCTCTACTTAGTTAGATAGACTAGTTAGTTTAGTAGCAACAGGACATGTTTCCGCACAATATTTTCTTTTACCATTAAATCAAGCATCGCAGTGTGTAATTGAAAAATAACGATGTGGTGTCATGGAACACCAGGGGGGTCGACCGCCTAACCAGAACTGTCTTAGATTTGATATTGCTCTCTCTTTTCTTTCTGCTTGAAGTGATAGAGATCGCAATAACAAAGCGAAAGCCAATTTAGTTAGGCGGTAGAAGGGCAGGTAGGAACGAAGTTACTTCGGATAATAAAGAAGTAACACAATTTGCAAAAAAAAATGTTTATGTTCAATATTTATGCTACGATTATCTAAAAAATAAAGTTGGCCAGTCAGGCCTTAGGATGGGCTAGTCGCTTCTTCCATTCTGCTAACATACGGAGTCGAGCGCGGTACTTCCAAATTTGCATTTCGTCAACCGCTGTCCTCTGCTGCGGAGATCCATTCGCCACATGTACCTACATGTTCGAATTGATCTCCGCTTCCAGGTCCCTCAGAGGCGATTCGGCCAACAGGTACGCCGCTTCACCGGATATCGTTCGGTATCCCGACTAGACCAGCCGTAACTATTACCTCACGTACTTGTAATTAAAAAAAACTTACACGAAGCCACAAGTGGCTGGAAGCAGGGTACACCGCTAGACAGTCGTGTGGCATCTTCGCAGGTGGCGTTCATGTAGTCACTGACGTTAGAGAAACGAGGGCCCAACCATGTAAACTGTAAGCAGCGACGCTGCCCGGGAGTATCCGAGCTTTCACTGGCTTGAGCTAATACATCTTTAAAGAAAAGAAAAGAAAAATCATTTATTAATTGTGCAGTTTTTTATGTAGGTTCTTAATTTTTTTAGGTTTTTACAATATCAATAAATGTATCAATTTTTTTTTTAAATATTGGTGGACAATTCACACACAACACTATCTGACCCCAAACTAAGCAAAGCTTGTACTATGGCGGCCAGATAGCTGATATAATACATATATAGTTTTAAATACATACTTATTATACATAGAAACACCCAGACACAGTACAAATATTTGAATTCATCACACAAACATTTGCACTGGGTGGGAATCGAACCCACGACCCTCGGCTTCGCAGGCAGAGTTACTACCAACTAAGCCACGAGGCCAGTCAAAAACGAAATCAAAACATTCAAAACATCAAAAAATCAACATAAAAACATTACAAAATCCTAAACCTAGATCCCCGCCAGCAGCGGGGCAGGGCCCAAGCTACCGGTGATTAGGACTTCAGAGTAAGGAACTTCCTGACGATGCGCGCTATGTCGGGGATAACCGCCGTCTAGCGAAAATCTCGATGTTGGTCGAGACTTTTCGCCATGCCTAAGGCCGTTTGCCGACGCGACTTTCAGGATTATGATCGTGGAATCGACACCCTACATGACGGTATACTCGTGAGCCAAGTTAAGGTACTTGCTAAGCTTGTCTTTCTCGGCTTTACAATGCCAATTATACCAAACACTTCACATTCCCCTAAAAACAATTATGTATTTAAATATTAGGTACATTAAAAAAGTATATCAAGTTATTTATTAGATTATATATATAAACTACTGTGAAAATTTGCTAGCCTATTAAGAATTAATATATTAAGAATCCAACTACTAATTATCTTTTATCACAATTAGTACTTACCTACCTACTTATGGTAGGTAAATACTAAGAGTCGGGGTGCGTGGCTCGGGAACTTCCACGTGGTGCACCCTGGGCATCACACAACCACTTGCCTCGGTGGCATCTTGTTGTGTGATGGCGAATCCCGGCCGGGACTGGGAACTTCTACACGCGCTCCTCACCCCCCCCCCCTGAGCAGTGCGTGTAAAGGTTAGGGAGAGGGACTGGAAGACTTGGGAAGGTTACTCGGCTGACATATCAGCCAAGTAAAACTCCTAAGTCTTTTTCAGATGAATCCTCCAGGAGCATTCTGATTAGCAGAGTGCTCAGTGGAAGGACAAGGGCCGCGGTGGTGGTGAGGGTGGACCTCTCGCTGTCGACCATCTTGACAGTGCGAGGTCGTGGGAGTTAACGCCAAAAATTTATCGTATTTATTGTTTCGTGTAGATTGTAATATTTGTAGGGGATTCCCATAGCTATGCTATTTTTCAGTTTTCGTAATATTAGTGTCATACTTGAGTGTAATGACGCCAATGTGATAAACAGCATAATCGTTTAACAAGGTTGCTAAGTATAGCATAATATAACACATCTAATGGATTCTATTTTAAATGCTATTTTATTGAAGTCGCATATTATACACATCCATTCCCCCCTATCATTCTTGTATATTGTATTTACGAGGCATTGCGATCATCGTGACTGTTCTGTGGCTATCATACTATAACCCGTATTTTTAATACTTGCATTTTACCATGAAGAAATACCTATGGCTTAGTTAACCAAGAAGATATCTATTTACCTATTCTAGATTTATACTATACCTACACCGAGATTGCATGTATCGGGAAACACAGACTCATGTACTTAGCTCAAGATTTACGTCATAAGATTCGTGTAGTTTTGCAGACTATCTAGTTTTATCAAAAGATGGTAGAAGAAATTTCAAATTAATTCTGTCAATGTTGAGATTGGTTTTACAAAAGAAATTTAACAAAGTAAGGAACACAAATGAATAGTTTCAGTACCTAATCCTATGTGCCATGATTATATGTAGAGTCTCTGTATTTACATTTATGCGAATATTACTTCTACATCTTATCCTCATCGTTAAAATAGTTTCATATATTAAGTAAACGGTGAACACTTAATCATTTTCTATCTCTCTCGCTGTTTTAATCTAAAATGTCTTAGGTAGGTAAACACGCTTCATCGTAGACCGCATCGTCGCTTACCATCAGGTGAAATGGCGGTAAATGTAAACTTATAAAAGTTTCAATTTGTTTTAAACTTTTAAGTTCAAAACTAAATGTTATCTAAATAAAGAAAAAACACACTTAAGTATAAACGCACGTCATTATTTTCGGCTCTACAATTTCAGCCTGAGACACATATGTGTATACCGTACTTACATGGAAACAGTACGCTAAGCGTAAGACAAATTATAAGTCGTTCCATATTTTAGTCCATAAAACCGTAGAATTTCATAAAAATAACATGTTAATAACACGAAAACAAAGTACACTTTTCACTTCCGCTATTCCAATGATTTGTATAATCAGTGGTATTGTTTGACGCTGACTGAAATTCGTTATCAATTCATTATAATCATTATCATTTGTATTCATTACTTGGTAAGCGAGCGGCTTGATTGTGCAGATTTGCTAGATTAGATAATCAATCGATGTCGTAGTTATAATTGGTATGCGATGCACTAATCAACATGATTGTAGGGCTAAATAACCAATAGATGTAACTCTTACCTCCGTTTTACATAACATTTCTTTGAATAACCTACTTTTATGTTACAAACTTTGAAATTTCTTAAGCCGATTTTATTTTACATGAAAATTTTGCAACTTTTAGCATCGCGTAAGTGTCGGGTAAATGTTCTGAATACAGTGGTTAGACTATCAGCAGCTTATGAAATTGTGTAAAGCCATTTTTTTTAAATATGCCTATGCGTATATAAAACGCCTGCCGATGTTTTTTTTAAAACGTTGAAAACTACTATGTATCTTATACATAGTAGTTTTCGAGGTGAATTCAAACGAACGTAAAGTGGTAAAAAATTAAACCGACTTCAAAACCACAAATAGGCACTCAAAAGCGAAAATTAAACTAAAATCATTATTATAAGCGCTACTCACTCATCTATTTGAAGTCGGTGCCAGTCAAATCTAACAGGTATAGGATAAATACTACTTACCTGTGCCTACATAGCATCAATCTACTAACTTTTTGACCTGACTGGCACCGACTTCAAATAGATGAGTGAGTAGCCCTTATAATAATGATTTTAGTTTATTTTTCGCTTTTGAGTGCCTATTTGTGGTTTCGAAGTCGGTTTAATTTTTTGTACGAAAAAATAGTTTATTTTTACTCTTTTTAGTGTACAAGAACAAAATTAAAAATTTTGATTAACCCCCGACTACCTTGGATTTGTTACCTGTACAACATTATACTAGTCAAGCCCTTTCATTTGATACCCATATAAAGGGAGTTGTGAAAAAAGAAATGTATTTCGGCATTTTGTGGAAGCGGCCATCTTGGACTTGAATTTTTTCATAGTGCAAAGTATTCTACTAGTCAAGCTCTTTCGTTTGATACCCAAATTGAGGTAGTAATGAAAAATATAATATAATTCGCCATTTTGTCGTGGCGGCCATTTTGGATTTGAAATTTGTTATAGTACATAGCATTCTACTAGTCAAGCCCTTACATTTGATACCCAAATTGAGGTAGGTTGTGAAGAAATATTTTGTCCGCCATTTTGTGGAGGCGGCCATCTTGAATCGACATTAACCAGACATAGCTAAGAACATTTGCTATGGTATTAACCTTGAAATAAAAGAAACCGCATCGAAATCGGCCCATCTGTTTGATTTCTACTACGGTGCCACAGCAAACAGACAGTCACACAGACAGACATCGACGTCACTTATAGCACCCCTTTTTTTGGTCGGGGGTTAAAAACAAGTTTTTAGCATTTAGCATTTACACAATTTATTGACAGGGTCGAGATTCATAACTTTTGTGAAATCTACAACTACATCATCCAGATAATTGTACGCAAATTTTCAGTTTTTGGTTCATATTTCAAAAACTACTTGACCGATTTCGAAAAGATTTATATGGGACCATTCGGGAAGCATACCCATCCGAAGACAAACATAAATTTTAAAATCGGTGTAGAGGTTCTCGAGAAATCAGGTAACATACATAAAAAAAACATAGGGGTCGAATTGATAACCTCCTCCTTTTTTGGAAGTCGGTTAAAAATTGAGCTTAAGTCAGAGTTAATAATACAATGAAAAAGTTAATATAACTTGAATTTGTCACCGTTTCGCAATACTTTTCAATGATTTTGTTTCAAAATGCACCACAAGAGCATAAGGTTTCTTTGATAAGATACAGTTTATACAGTTTATAGATTAAAAGCAGCGTCAATAGTTAAAAAATAAATCATTATCAAACTTGGTGCTATTTATTAATTAAATGCTAGTCAAAAATAGTGTTAAGTGAAAACACTCAGTTGGACAGCTTACAAATGCCGGCATAGTGCTGAATCTTATTATGTTATACCTACCCTTCTATCATCCTACATAGGTCTCCTGGTGTTTTATATGACACATAAATCATATATGTTCACGGGCCTGTAGTCTATACGTTTTTACTTTTTGTTCTGTAATCTATCTCTAGATACTTTTAGGAAAGTGTCTGTGGCGATGTTCTGTCAAGCAGGATGGCAATTGTTTTCACTTCACACTAACTTTTCTACGCCTTTCCCGTGAATATTATTATACTCTCATGAAACGTCAAATTATAAAACAGTTTTTTGCAAATTGTTAAACCTTCTAGAGGTTAGAACTACAATTTGCCTACTTACTACTTAGATACCGGATTATCTGTTCGCATATAATCAGTTTTTCTGTTCTAGAAATATTTTGACGTAGGTAAGTACATAAATTCATTCACCTGGTTACTTACGCACATGTAGTCCGATCGATCGGCAAATCCTCTCCCAATTCGTCGATAACAGGCGCTCTGCCGCGGAGCAATTTCATCCTTTTTCCGCGGAATAGAGGGTTCGCATTGATGGAGGCATATTGTCATTTGCATGATAGTGCGGCCTGGGAGCGGGGGACTACCTTTGTCGTTCTTTAAAAAAAATATATTAAAAAATAAATACGATGTTTGTGGAGGAAGAAAAAGGAAAAATGTGAGTTCTGTTCACTTTCGTATCTTTGCCTTTGTTTGACATAATAGGCGTCCCAAAAATGTCTATCCAGATATAGACATTCTACATTTTTCAGGTTATGACGTCGTGTTAGAATACAACCCTTAGGAAAGAACTGAACTATAACCTAGAGAAGGGATGAATTAAAGAAGTTTGGCGAAAATACTTATTGGTTCAGAAATCGCTGAGCGACACAGAATCGTAGTCACGACTATAGAAATAGATGAACGACTTTAGTTACGAGTGTTACGACAAGGCACTCGTCTCTATAATAACTTGACATAGTCTAAACAAACCCTTACCTGAATAAAGTCCCTTCAGAATATTGTATACGTGATGGTGCGTATATATGTATTAGTGTTTTAGATATCGCCGTTGTGTTATACATATTAAAGCTGTGTTCCGATTTGGGTAACGTTTCTAGAGAACTTTTATTATTATTACAGGGCACAGAAATAATTCACCTCTCATCCGAGTGACAAGCGTAGTGCAATGTTAGGCAGCGATGCAGAATCACGGATCTTCATGTTCAAATAGCAACGTGTATTTTTTAAACAGTAAAGTGGTTTTACTTTACTTAAATAGTTGCGGCGACTATTCAATTCAATGTAATATACATCTCAATTCTGTACAATAGCAGTGCAGTCAGGGTAAATTCTTTCCTTCTAAAATTCATGTGTTGTGGTCCGATTTGAAAATAAAAAGGCCCGAACTTGGGAGTAGAATCCTAAGCCGTACATAAGTGAAAAGCTGTCTGGCTCATGACGTCTGCGGAGCACCGACCGGTGGTAATGCCGGTCCGGGCGCCGCCGGGGCCGGGCCGGGACGGGGGGAACCGGGATCGCGAACGGTGCACGTCCAAATGAAATTATTCCCGCTCGCCATCGGCGCAAGATAAGCCGATTTCCCGTAACCTCGTTCAATCAGCGCGCTTGAAACCTTCTGTGCTCCGAGGTTCTTCCTACGAGAAGCTTATACGTCTATTTTGTGGAAATTAAACAGTAAAATGCTGATCGGGGAAATATCTTGCTTCAATCTATATTAAACTGGTGAACGTTGGCGTCAAGCTTTCAAAGAAGCGTCTAATTGGTGCTCATTAAGATTGTTGTTGTTTGATTATGTTAACCTGATAGCTGAATTTTATCCGAATAGAATATTTTATACAGAAGATTTTTTTTTTATCTTTTATAGGTTTACACTTGACCGCCATCTCGCCTGATGGTAAGCTACGATGCGGTCTACGACGGAACAAATACCTAGAAGAAACCGATTCACTTTCGATTTCACCAAGATTATCTATGACTATCGGGAAAAAACCCACTCAGGCAACATTCCACAGTCTAGACGTTCTTATCACAAAAGTAGAGTCAAACCTGTTCATGTCTTTGGAACATCAACCATGAAACGATGCCGCTTTTTCGAGCTACGAGAAGTCCGATAGATAAAAGGACAAGGTGGTATTAGATCATGCAGATCAGTCGCACACTCTCCGAAGTGTATCCGATAAAAAAACCGATAAGCTAGCAATTTTTCGGCGATGTTCAAGACTTTTCGCACAAGAGTGTAGTGTAACTTACTATGTGTTAAGCTTGATACTCGTATGTGAGCTAAGACGTGATTATAAATCTTTATAAGAATTCCATATATGTTACATTATTAAAGAAATATTGTTAGAATTAAATTTATGTTTTTAGCGTACATACCTAACTATATGTAAATAAATAGCTTTTGTATTTTTCATTATATCGTAACCCACTTTTTAATTTCTTCTCAAAATAATTTCCATGTCTAGATTGCTAAGTATAAATCACTTTCAGCAATAAGACCACCGTTGAGACAGTATAGTTTTACCATTGATTGTAATTTTTATTTGTTCTTCTGTAGAAGTCCTTATTTGGGTATGTATGTACAATGTACAAGTATGTAAATAAGTAACAAACTTCAATTCAATTCAAACTCAGGTTACTGATATTGATATAATAACTTTAATAATACTTAAAAAATTTGGTTTAAGTTACGTTGACTTCTTACCACTATATTTTTTATTTAAATAAAGAGTGACGAGACGGGCAGGACATGTGCCTGATGGTAAGCAACATGCCTAACACACAACAACACAGTGATACGCAGCTATTGGAACATGAAGAGTCCAAATTATTACCTAGCACTGCACTGCGCTCGTCACCCAGAGATCTAGGATGCTATATCTCTAAGCCCTGTAATTTCTCTGGAAACATTCGAACCATTTATTCGAAGCTGAAGCCATTCGAACCGGAACACAGTAATGTTTTGCACATTACTGCTTGGCGGTAGAATATATTTACTATTTCAGTAACCTTCCTTTTAATTTTACAAATACGTAGAATACGTACCTAGCTATTTAAGTACATACGCACTTAATAGATTTATTCGATTAGGACTGATTAGGGTAGGGTAGGGTAGGGTAGACGGGTACATTGAACCCGTTGTATACATTTTCCACTTTCCGATTATTTCATAGCTCTCGCAACGTAGTTTCTACAGGATTCAAAATAAATCTGTGACAAACCTGTAAATACGCGAAAGAGTACAATGCCTTTGTGCTTCACGTTGTGAGTTTCCAGTCTGTTGGTCGGTATAGGGCTTTCTTTCCTATTTTCTGCACAAACCTCGTCGCTCCTCACCACTTCGCTAAGAAGATAGAATAATATTTTGCCAGACCGTATTTCGAGCTTAGGTCCGACGGCGTGTGTTGCTGAAAAAATAAAATCACTTATCAAGCTAGATCTAGCGAGGGAAAGTAGACAGTATGTTCCATTTAAAACTACTGTACCTGCATTATCAACTTTCAAAAATCAAAACATTGCTTTTTTTCCTATTACGAATATTGACAAACTTCTATACGAATTTGATTAAATTCAAAATTTTTAAAGCGGTTGTCTAAGTCAAACTTTATTAAGAGTATCTTTTTAGGTATCTTTACTTAGTTTGTGACGTTAAGTAGATAAGTATTCGAAATAAGTACGTGAGGAATTTTGTGCTAGTATTCTTGCTTAAAAACTGTTTTATCAGAAATAGTCCTGTACATATATCAAATTTTATATTTATATATCAAGATCGGAAAAGTTGGAACTGCGTCTAAATATTTTTTCTCTCTTCTCTCTGTTTCTTAAAAATCTTTTTGATTTTTTTAGCCATGTGACAGGATGAGCAGTTTATGTGTCTTATGTAAGCTTGGAACGTTGGAACTGCGACACCTACTAGATATAAGAAGTTTTATCTCTGTGCTGTAATATCTCTGGAAACATTGGGTTATAAATTGATGTTTGTACGTTACTGTTCGGTGGTAGAATAACTGGCAAAGGTATAAGATACTTCCCCACGCAAAGTGACCACTCATAAATTACTTACCTCTATAATCATAATCAAACCCAGCGCTCAGACACCTAAAATAACAACTATTATTCCCACTCAGGACAAATGTTCATTAGTTTGATGCAAATAAATATATGGTTTGTGTCTGGGTGTTTATATTTTTCTCAAGTATGTATTTACAATTATACCTATACGTATTATATCAGCCACCTGACTCTCATAACACATGCTATGCTTAATTTGTGACTAGTCATCGTAGCGGGAGGAATGTAACAAATATTCTAAAAAACAGTAGAAACCGTAACGTTGTCATAGATACAGGAACAAAGCAATGCTTTTTCGTAGTTAGGAATTGATGTTTTCTTTCGAAAATCCGTATCGGACAGTTAAAATCAGATAGGCATCGAGACAACGCCTATCCATACACCACTGAATAAGACAATGGCTGTCCGATGAGACATCGAATCTGATACACTAAATAGACTCATCACTAAACGGGCTGAATAGCTGTCTGATCAGTTGCGAGTTTGAAGCTTTGTGCTCTATTTATTAGGCAGACTATTTGTATGTTCTTAATGGATCAGTTATGGTACTTCTGAAGTTCTGATATACACATCGTAATATCTTAAGAGGCTTTGTGTGGGCATGTCGCAGAGTGGTTTGTTGTGTCTCTATTTACTTGCTACTTACCTAAATTTAACCTTTTTATAATAAAGAGTGACGAACGAGCAGATGGAAAGCACCATGTTTGCCACATAACATCACAATGACACGCAGCTATTACACCTATTAGACCATGAATCATTACCTAGCACTGCACTGCGCTCGTCACCCAGAGGTCTAAGATATTATATCTCAAAGCCCTGTAATTTTTGTAGAAACATTGACTTTCAAACCGGAACACAGCAATGTTTGCATTTTACTGCTTGACGGTAGAATAACTGGCAAAGGTGTGGTACTTCTTCTTCTTCTAGGTAGACACGCTCCATCGTAGACCGCATCGTCGCTTAACATCAGGCGAGATGGCGGTCAAGTGTAAACCTATAAAAGTTAAAAAAAAAAAAAAACTTCCCAGGGCGGACTCTGCTAAGAGTCCTACCACTATCACTACTTTCATTAAAGCTCACCACAACTTTCATTAAAACTCATTGGAAGCCGTGGTAGTTCAATGGTAAGAACATCCGATTTCACGACCCTGAGGTCGTGGATTCGAATCCTGCTTGTAAGTTACGGCTGCTCTAGTCGGGAGAATGATGACTGCTGATCCGAAGCCCCTGGCTCGTATCCGACGCGCAATATCTTTTATGAACTCATGTGCGCAATGCAGCTGATTTAAAAACAGAAGGAAAACATCGTGAGGAAACCGACATGTAGAATATTTTCAAGTCACACATTATCAAAGTCCATTGACTTTGACTCCACAAATTTAGCTCTTAAGCCAACCTTACCTTCGAAAGGACAGTGGTTCTTTCAAAAGCAGAGAGTCTAGTCTAATGACTTGAATCAACTTGACTTGACTTGGATGGCCGCGAGCTGCCCTATTTATTGTTTTACCGGAAGGTATTCTTTTTTGTTGGTACATTTCGTTTTGTCAAGACATTTTCGTACCTATCGAAGTATGTGAAATTGTACGAAATTTGGTCTTTGTGGTCTTTGTCGGCATCTACTGAGAAAATATTCCTCAATTTTTTTGTTGTTCTTTGCAGGGTCAATGTACCCATATCGATGTGTTCCAGTTTGAAGGGCATTATTTCCAAAATAATTATATCACAGGATGAATTGTTAGGCAGTAACTTGGATTCCTCATGTTCAAATAGCGGCGTAATTAAGGTAGCCGTGTCACCTACTATCAGGCGCATGTTTTGTCATCCTCATTCATCATCATCATAATAATTATTAAAACTGAGTTTGGGCTAATGTTTAATAAGTTACCAAAAGCTAAATGAAACAAAATTTTGAAGTAAGCTTGTACTTTAAAAGATATGAAAAGAAAATGTTGGTCTAAATTTGAGACCAACCGAAGTTTATTCTGACAAGACGCGCGAGTACGGCGGTCTAAATTATTAAGTAAACCGTGCTAAACAAAATTACGTTAAGGTATTGTTTTAACAGGAGTATCATAAATCATAGAGATTTTCACAATATCTAAGTAGACAGAAACTATAGGATAAAACAAGATAGCGCGCCGCTGAGCATGAAAAATGTTTACAGAAACAGCAGGTAAAGTTTATACGATTCTTCACACCGCCAAATAAGCGGACTTTACCGCTTATTTGGTTGTTTGTCTTTATATTTTTATAAAAGTTTTTGACATGTACAAATGCTCTGCGCTCTCATTTCCAATGGAAAACTCTGGGATATCGCTTTCCAACATAAATTTTCTGTATTTGTTGTGAAGTTTTGTATGGTCCTTTGAAGGGGATAGTACTGCGACAGTTTTGGTTAAATTGAGCCTAGAACGGTCTAAAATACCTTTCCATTCTTTCCACTGTAATATCACGCAAATCGACAAACAACAGCTAGATCCAGCACCCGACCCGACACTATAGTTAGTTAGAAAGGTTCGATCGGGTGAACTCGGGACAGCCGAGTGTATCCGAGCGAGAACGATACAGTCAGCTGCTCTTCGCTGTCGCTGTCGCTGTGTTTATTGTTTTGATCTGTTTAGAATTAAAAAATAATAAGTACCTACATTTTTTATTTCTAACCTGTTATCTCATTAATCCTACTAATACGATCCATAAATAATACTAAGTACATACTAGGTAAATACTAAATAGTAAATACTAGGTACATAGCACAAAATTCAGATAATACAGTTTTCACTTCTGCCGTGCGGTCTATGTATACTAATATTGTAAAGCTGAAGAGGTATTTTGTTTGAACGTGCTAATCTCAGGACCTACTGTTCCGATTTCAATAGTAAAAAATTTCAAAAAATTCCATCATTGTATATGTACTCGTATATGCTCTCTGAATGCTTCGCCACGGGAGAAGCTAGAGCGGACCGCTAGTTTTTTATACAAGTAAATACCAATATATTGTTAATTTTGACACAAATTTGACAAAAATTAAATTTTTAAGTTGTCTACGCCATCTGTGGCACAATTGAGAACTATAATTTACAGGTTTTGTTTCCATTCACTTGACTTTCCTCATTCTATATAAACTTTTTTCGCAGCCAAACAGCCCTTTTCATTTTTTCCATTTCCCTGCGAATCAACAGCGAATGTAATTATGTTAACTCGCAAGGGCTTGAGTTAAAAATAGGTTTGTTTATGAAGTTAAAGAGCCACCATTAATCTTAGTTTCATAACTCTGAGCCTTATTGTTTCTTTCGGGCTGGCTCACTATAAACTGGCTACAGCTTTAATTAAGATATCAAGGGAAATAAACCTCTCGCCTTCGGAAACATTTCATTCGCGTGGATTTTTTGTTGGGTATTTGTATTTTTCAGCTAAAACTAAGAAGGTTTGTCGACCCGGTCGGTTTTAGTAGCAGGTAATTTAATAAACACCAAAGTATGTTATGATGGATGATGGGATGAAAATTTGCACTGATAAGATGAGATAAGATAAAGAAAACTCTTCATTAAACAATACATGAGAAAAACAGTTTGTTAACTTAACTAAATATAAAAATTACATTTCAATTGGCACACTGATATTGATAATCTGACTGATGTTACATCCTTGCTATATATTTATATAATACGGTCGTTAGCCAACGGCGAACTATGCCGTTTTGACCGCGCACATGATGAAGAAACCATGTTTTGTTTCAAATATCTTATGGCAAAGAGCTCATAAGATAATGCCATTCGAATTGTGTTAGGTGCAAAGAAAATGAATCTATGAGGAGGTGTTTGTGTGGATCTGTGAGGAGCGGTCTCGTTTTTGAAGCCGGTAGCCAGGTCTTGTTTGGGACGGTTTTTTTTCTGTTCCGTTTAGAACGGAATAAGCATACATAGATCTATAATGAAACTACGGAACAAAGCATTATTTAAAAAATCGAAAAAAAAAGAACTGCCATAGAGCCTATAGAAGTCAAAACTCATAACTTAGAATTTTATTCTTAAACAGAACTTATGTAGCATAGTAACTCACCCATAGAGCTTCAGATAGACCGTTATTACGCATGTCAGTGACGCGAATTTATAAATAGCCCACTAAATGTTCCCCCTGCTGAGATTCGGGGCTGATCTTGTCGTACTCTCTCCTTTGACCACACTCGGACCGAAAAGACCGTCAAGATCATAATCTGGATCAGTGCGGGTTGGTGGAGGACATATTACTTGGAAAGATTCTGCTTATATGTCGGTTTCATCACGATGTTTTCCTTCACCGTTTTTAAGTTAGCGGCATTACGCATATGACTTCGAAAAGATAGTGGGTGCGCGTGGGATTTGAATCCGGGGCTCCGGAATGATAGTTGCCGTTCTCTCATCTAGATCAGCCGTAACTTACACATTCACAACTTGAATTCACAAGATCCAAAAGCGCATAACGCGCAAGGCTCGCTTTGCTGCTCCACCGTCGCGTCACTCCAACGCTACACCGCTGCCGTCACCACCACCGCCGCCGCACGAAATTAATATGTCGGTTATGCGAAAACGTAACATTTTCCACTAACAAAAAAGCTAACCGTGGTTCCAGAATTGATCGCTTCAAAAGAAGACTTGCTTAAACAAACATACGCGTCACCTATTACAAATTCCATTAGTGTTCGTTCCAGTGCTAATTCTGGAAGTAATATTTTGTTGGTATAATTTGAATAAAAAGTTAGGACCCTCATAATTCTACCCTCCCCTAGCTATTGAATTTAAACAGGAACCTTGATGCCATTGATTTAAAAATCATTGACTATTTTCTCCTAGTATGTATATTTAAATGGAAAAGTTAAGAATATCTGATTGTTTGTTGGTAAAACATTCAAATATGCTGTATTCAAATATGCTTGATAGTATCCTAGATTTTAAAGCATATATTTACACGGTACAGGTAGTAAGAGGAATAAATAACGAATTTACATTATAAATCAAATGTGTCAAATTAGTTTCTGATAATAAGGTTTGGTCCAGAATAGGCATGGACTAAAAAAAAAATTGTCCTTTAGTTAGATTATTAAAATATTGTACACGCCTTTGCTTTGTTTCTCAAACTAAAAATGACGATTAAATTATTATAGTGCTTACAAGTTTCGAGTGGTGAGTGAAGCTTACGATTTTTATATAAACGTGACATCACAACCACCTACTCCGGAAGTTAAATAATCCATCTATAACTTTTTCGATTTTTAATAACTTGATGAAACAAATATACATTTATCACATTTTCCATAATTTACCTACCACAAGCACTAAATAGAATGGTATATTTTTAACTTAGTCATCTTCCCAATTCATTATTTACTCCTTATCAGATTTGGTGCTAATCTATTTTTAGGACTAGGCGTAATAAGAGGAGTGTTATAATTTGATGGTTCAGATTGAGTTGACTGTATTTTAAAGGGACATTTGCACTTGGCATCAGATGACCTCTACCAAAGAAATAGAAGGCAGCCTCTACTGATCAACATAGTTACCTTTTTTGACTTGGTTGACGTTCTTAAAACCCAAACGAAAAGTTTTGATGTGACTTTCGTGACACGAATAGCTCTACACTGTGGAACACCTTACCTGAGTGAGTTTTTCCCGAAGTGTAATACATTTTAGCGTCTTAAAGTCGAGAGTGAATCAGTTTCTTTTAGGTAGACTTGTTCGATTGCAGAGCCCAGGATAGCTTAATACTAGGCAATATGGTCCATAAATGATTAGAAAATGTTTACTGTTTTACGTACTTATCTGTGTAACATAGGTTATAAAGTTTAGGCCCTAAAGGATGGTATGGAGTTCGAGGCTCTATGCGTAATTAGCAGTGCCCACGGTTTACCACGTAGTTTTCGATCTTTCCGGGATAAAAAATAGCATGTGTTATTTCAAATTTAATTCAGATCCCTTCAGTGTCTACCGAATCTGAATACCCAAAATCTTTTGGGTGAGACACACATCCAAACATACTCACAAACTTAGAAAGCGTTTTTAAGTTTGACGTCGATGTCTGTCTGTCTGTGTGTGTGTCTGTCTCTGGCACCGTAGAGCTCAAACGGATGGGCCGATTTCGATGCGTTTTTTTTTGTTTGAAGGTTAATATCCATGCGGATGTTCTTAGCTATGTTTGGTTAATATCGATTCAAGATGGCCGCCTCCACAAAATGGCGGACAAAATATTTCTTCATAACCTACCTCAATATGGGTATCAAATGAAAGAGCTTGACTAGTAAAATACTATACACTATAAACAAATTCAAATCCAAGATGGCTGCCACCACAAAATGGCGAATTATGTTATTTATGTTATTCTTTTCACTACTAACTCAATATGGGTATCAAACGAAAGGGCTTGACTAGTAGAATACTTTGCACTATGACAAATTTCAAATCCAAGATGGCAGCTACCACAAAATGGCGAAATACATTTCTTTTTTCACAACGCCCTTAATATGGGTATTAAATGAAAGGGCTTGACTAGTAGAATGTTGTACAGAAAACAAATCTGAGGTAGTCGGGGGTTAATCAAAATTTTTAATTTTGTTCTTGTTATAATATTAGTA
The DNA here is from genome assembly GCA_017562165.1 of Ectropis grisescens. NCBI lineage: Eukaryota > Metazoa > Arthropoda > Insecta > Lepidoptera > Geometridae > Ectropis > Ectropis grisescens. The sequence continues at coordinate 9,621,052 of CM029779.1, read as the reverse complement.
GAAATTAAATGCTGAAATGATTGAAACAGTGCTAGCTAGAATTTCTATAAAGTCAGGTACTTAAAAAATTGATTTTCTATGTGAATTTTCATTTATATTCATCTGGTTGGTTTTGAAACTGTACCAAAATTTGTGTATTTTCTTAAATCAATGCTTCGCCCGTTGAATCTTACGACTCCTAATGCAGTATGTCGCCATTCAGCTTGGAAATAAAGGAAACTAAGTAGATTTATATTTATTTCATTTTATTATTCTTACACTTTAGACCCATGTTCATAAAGAAATGTACAAAAGTATAAAATAATTAACTTATACGTATAATATTGTACACATTACAATATCTACATTTTCTAAGTAAAAGGTGATACGAGTATATATTTATATCCACTTATGTTCTTTCCTATTACAATTATTAGTCGTATGTACACAAATTTAATTTTACATAAATTAATATTTACAGATAACATAAATTTCAACCTTAAATCTAGCTAAAACAAGTCGTGTTACATTTCGTTGTCTTACAGTTAGGTACTAGGTACATACATGTCGCTAAACATTATTACTAGTGGTTCAATATTTTAACACTCATGCAATGCGCCGAGCGCCAATAGCTTTAGAAGAAACACAACTTTACAGTTTTCGTGTTTTCACAAAGGCCATAAATCGTTACGTTCTGCTGCGCGCTTCACCGCTCGCCCATTCGCGATATAGTTTATCACTGGTATTTCGCCGACGCGCTACTTTAGTTCACAGCAAAAGTTTGGCTAAAATCACATTAATCCACTGTCACACGCGAACTCACTTTTACGATTGTTGATCGTCCGATGCACTGAAATTTGAGACTTTGTTGTTCAGGAAGTTTATTCGCCAACTAGCCTACGTAGGGGTAGGGAGCGAAGGGAGGCGGGAAGTAGCCCGGGAAACCTGCGCTCGGCTGCACCGCCACAGACGACGTAATGTATGACGTCAGCACCGTCGGCACAACTTTAGTTGTGAACAATGTGGTGTACAGCGTCTTAGCGCCGAAAGTCAATTTCAAAACTTGACTGTCGGTCGCAGTAACTTCAGTGTTCATGACGACCGGCGTGGAAGTTACGGAGAATTGCTGCGGGAATAGCGGATTAATAGGTTGTAGAGGCAATGCCGGTAGACTACTTGTTCCAATTTCATATTCTGTTTTTGTGATGGTCGCCACCGGCCTAGAGATAGTGCTCTGAACTGTGCTTCTTCCGTCGAAGAATGGAATCACGTGGGATTCGTAAACTGTTTCGTATTTTAAAACCGGTTTGGATGTGGTGACGACATTCGGGATTTGTGCAGCGGCGGCAGGGTTCAACAATCTCAGCAGGGCCAGCTGCTGCGCTTGCTCGGGTGTCAGAGCTGGAGTCACATTAGGTTGTTCGGTAACTTGGTTGATTTTATTTTGCCCATGAGCTTTTTTCAGTCTGAGATGGTTATCGGATCTATACTTGTCAACTTCAGTTAAGTCAAAGTCGGATCCGATGTTAGCAAGGTCTAAGTCAGGTGGGAACGATCTTCGTGGAACTCCATCTTCGTCTTCGTTGCTGTCGCCAAAATCTAATTCAAGATTCAATTCCGATCCGGCTTCATCGAGCCGACCGTTGAAATCTTTCAAAGTTTTACTTGGAATGAACTGGAAGAAGTCCATGGGTGGTAACGTTTTCGTAGCAGTAACGAGCCGGGTGACTTCATAAGTTTGTATAAACGTTAAACTACTAGTAATGTTCACGTCTCTAACTACAGGAAGGATATGTGTCTTCAGCATGTGCTGTGTCGTGCTGAAAGTTTCTGTTACTGTTTCCAGAGGTGGAGTTTCCATGTCTGAGGATAAGGTTATTGCAGGAAGCGTTGCAATGCTTGAATCCAAATTATGGTCTTTTCCATAAGGAGAAGCCGTTGCTAAAATATTTTCCGTCAACGGCTCGCTGAGTGTACTTTGTAAGTTAACTACTGGAGTAGGTTCTATTCTCTTCTCTATCGTAGAAGTAACTGTTATGATACGGGTGTTTTTAACGCGGCCAACCTGAAACAAATAAGATTATTAATAAGCTTAATCGTCTTAAGTTTTCTGTGATTATCTTTTGCGTTTTTACATTTCTTTTAGTAGACTATTTGGAGAACATGTAATACCTGGAATGTATAAGGAGACTTGATAGTAGCGATTTCATAATAAACATCTCGAAATTCAGCGGGAGTAGAAATTTCCACTTTGATAGTTTCCACCGGAGGTGGTTTTTCGATAGAATTATCTTCAGTGTCATTTTCAAGCAAAGTTCCAGGTCCACTCTGAGATCCTGATAGTTCAAGATCGTTGTCAGATCTCGCTTGCAAGGCGAGCTCGTTCGATTGTGGATCATCTAACAGAGGATTTGGATTCGGAGTTGTTTGAGGTTCGTCTTCACCCATAGTTTTTCTAATTGTGACCTTGGGCTTGGGGCTTGTTTTATATTGCCAACGTCCTGATCCAGGAGCGCGATTTAACTTGAATTTGTAAACACTGGTAGAGGGTGCTGGTGTCACTTGTTCGACTGGCGTGGCCTGAATTCGGGGCTTAAATCCACGTCTCGATTCGTTGCTATTCGCCGGAGTCACAATTGACTTTTGGCCACCACTGCGTGTAGTCTTCCTTCGATTCGAAAACGAAGAAGCTGTAGAAGTTTCACTGAAAACAGAGACGGTTGCAGGTTGAGGTTTTTTGCCAGGTCGACCCAAACGTGTACTGTAAATAAAAAACAAAGTTGTAAATAATTATTCGAATGAATGGGATGATAAGCTATCAATGAAGCGCTCACATGTGTTCATGCAATTGATGAGTGGCCCAGGGTCGGTAATACTACGACGATGCTGACTGCCTGAAATGAAACAGCTTCTGCGATGGATGAATAAAAAAGAAACCTGAATTACCTTTGAGCTCTCTGACCATGGCCAGAGTTCCTACTTTTGAACTTTTTAGTTTGACTAGCGGGGATGTTATCGTGACTTTCGTTATCGGGAACATTTTGCTGGGAACGGTGTCGATTTTTGTAAGATGCTCCATTATTAGACTGCCTACGAGTAGTTTTACCAAAATTGGACTCCTCATCTCCGATGGATGGCGTCGGTTCTAAGTTGAATCGGTGGTTCTTGGCAATAGCTGGTGCTGCTGTTTTTAATATTCTATGCGCAGGAGTAGGATTTATTTTTCCTCTGTGACCAGGCGATTGTAATATTTTTGAATTACTGTTAAGCACTTGCGCGTATTTGCCTGAAATGAAAGTTCCTATGACACTAGTCTCATGAATAGTAGTAAGACCATCCTTAACAATCGTTCCTCCGAGAGTAGTAACAAGGCCAATAGGATGTTCGTCATCTTCAGGAGGTGGGGTTGGTTGATGATTCCTGTTCTTGTGTCCATGCTTAGCTTTTTGACCATGTGCTTTGGAAGGACGTATGTTTATAACTTTGTAAGTTTCTTCCACAAACTCTGATGGCTGCCTAGATAAAAAGTCATATTCCGGTTCTCCAATGTTATTGTTTGTTATTAAAATAGCAGGTTCTTCTTCGGGTTGACTGGATTTTATATTAACGATACTGTTGACTTTAGAATTAATAATAGATGGAGGTGGACCTTGTTTTACTTCAACTTTACTACTGACTATGTTTGTCACGCTCTTGACTGGTTCGTTTTTCTTATTTTTATTCGACGATTTATTGTTCTTTGATGACTGCTTAGGAGGTTCTACAATTTTTGAAGGCCCTGCGACAACTTCCACTTTCGTGATGATTTGTTTTTTGTTCTTTTATGACCGACTTGGGTATATTCGGCACTTGGTTTTCGTTTTTCGATGTAACGACTGATACTGCACTAGAGAGTGGTGTTTGTGCCGGGGGTTTATTAGTCTTGCTTTTATCAATAGTTTTGCTGGGTTTGATGGCTTCAGGCTTTACACTGGTTACTGAAGGTGGAGGTGGTTTAGTTTCGATGATATTTTCTTGAATAGGAGCTTCACTGCTCGGCGGTTCTAAAAACAAAACAGTAAAGATATGAGATTTCATTCAAGTTATTTAGAGCCAAAGTTGAACAAACAAATTTACATGTTAATATCTTGTTGTATGGTTTTGAATTAAGAAAAGGTTTTTTATATTTTTAAGCAAAATAAATTCGAAAAGCGATCACCTGTGATTATGTGAAGTAGGTAATCTTAATTCTGTTTCCCAGACACAAAAAAAAATGGATGTTGTTGAAAATAATGAAATTACCTGGCGGTGGAGCAGAATGAGGAGAGAAGACCATCACAGTGTTGCCAATTGTAGTCGTGAAGTCCAGGAATCCATATACCGTCTGGGTGAGAAGGTTCCCATCCGCTGATACTGTACAACCTGGAAAATGATAAATGAAAACTTAGTAATGAAAAAAAAGTTTTATTTGCAGTATTCTACGTAACAGAACTGCAATTGACACCTAACATAATTCGTTCTAAATTATTTGGCTATTTTTAAATACCACACGACGTATTTTTTATTCGTAAGAATAACATTGCCAGTTATACTGGTTCTGTATCGCAGGGTTCGTTCCAGATTGAGTTTATTATGCTCTTATATAGTGAATTGGTTTTGTTTTATACTGTGATGAAAAGACGAGCAAGATATGCAATTATGCATGATGGTAAGTAAAGCGCATATCCCTAACAGCACATAAAAGAAAAAATCCCATTTTATTATAAATGGAATAGAAGTGGACTTTACACCTGACCTTACGATCTCCCCATCTCTCGGGCAAAAATGTCATTCAAGGCTTTGTAGTATTATTTATTAGGCGTACATAGCCTAGGTGTTTTATTACCATTACCATTGCAAGGACTCGGCACTTGCTCCTAAAAGGAGAGGAAAATAATCCAAACGTTTACCAAAGTACGGGTTAGCGCTAGTTATAGCCCTCGAAAGATTTGATGTTTGTGTTGTGAATTATACGTGACGTTTGAAAACACCATAAAGTTCCAATATAAGGAGATACCCTTTGTACGTGTCTTGCTCTCGTCATAACGCAACCGAGTATTATGTTCTCGTAAACATACACCTTTAGAACTTATCTCCTATGACTATTTTATGAAAGGTTCGGCTTATAGTGCCAAACATCCACGCTTATCATGCCACTCAAGTAATAAGTCAGCCTCTATGGCTTGCATGTCTCATATCGAGATCACTTACGTAGGCTTTATGCAAAGCTCTTTGAGTAAAGTGCTGATAAGGGTAAAGTCAGGAGCAACGTTACTTCAGTACCATTGGATCGCAAATGATCTGTGATAGTACCTTCATATGGCTTAAAAAGGGAGGCTGTTTACAAACAAAGCTGTAGATATTGCTGGGCTAATGGCCTGTGAATATGGTTTCGTTAAGTCCTCGATAGGAGTGTTTGCTGAGCCTTCCAAGTTAATGCGGTTTTCTGTGTATGCTAACAGCGTTTTCACATTATTTTACTATTAAACGACAAGGAAGAAATTTTATGTTGTGAAAAAATATAACACATTTTGTAACAGAGTTCCATTATTGTTTTTTTTTATAATATAAAGTTACGGAACGAGCAAGACGTATGCCTGATGACAAATAACACGCCTGAACATTACCATTCACAGAACAATGCCAATTAGCTATTTGAATATAACAGCCTAAGTCCAAAGCCAACTGCTGCACTGCGCTCGCCGCCTTACTTAAGATAGATACATTTATTTACTATGTCATTTCTCTGCAAACATTGTCCCTCCAACCAAAACACAATAATGTGTGATTGACGGTAGAATAACTGGTAAAAATATCCTACTTAATACGTACCGACACAGATTATGCAAAGAGTCTTATCACTACAAAAACTATATCTATACCGTATCCAGTAGAAGTAGTAGTTTAGTAGAAATTTTGTACGAAATATATGAGTTATGAAAGTATTGTAACTCTCGTAAAAAAACTCGTAACATAAATTAAAGTACCATACATTTTCTGTTTGATACGCTTTTGAACTAGAAGTTACGACATATGTAGAATGAAAACAAACAAACATGATAAATGGAACGCAACAAAACAGATATGAAAATACTGAAGGCATTCACGCCGAAAAGTGAGTAGTGAATAACAAATTCAGGCGGGGTCGCGACACTATATCCGAGTTACTTCTACGCCATTTGCTGGCAAGTGGGCTGAGATAGTCCACCTTAGATACGCATCGAGAGCGCTCGCTATTCCAATCTATGTATTTTCAATTACTTAGCCGGGACCGCTTGCCGCTTTATAGCTTTGAATGGTTCCCTATACTGGATCTCGAAGGAGTTCTTTAGGAATTGTTTGGGGAAGATTTGGCAGTTGAGATGTCACTGAACCCTAACTCTTTCTCTCATACGTATTTACTTAGAAAAATAAATTTATTGAAGTTCCATTCTTGTTTCAATCCACGTGACCGCACCAAAACTACGTAATAAGTTTACCGAAACTATGGGAAGCTTCGTATTTTAGCCGACATCAAAAAAAAGGAGGAGTTTCTCAATTTGGTTGTATATTTTTTTTGTATGTATAGTTACGCGATAGCTCCGCCAATTGCGAATCGATTTTGATGTTTTTTTGTTTAGTAGATCGTAATTTAGAGGTAGTCTCATTCATAAACATTTTATCGACATTAGTGTGGTGGTCTAAAACCACCATAGAAATATGAACAAAAAACTAAAATTCACTTTAATTTATATGGACCTAGTAGTGATGGCTTCTTATGAAATTCGTTCAAGTGTCTGAATTTAATTTTAAATTGTCGGTTTTTGCTTTATTCGGAGCAAAAAAAGATGTATAAACTAGACATTATTTCCAATTTCAGTTTTAGTTTATCGAAATATAAAAACATTGTCAACAATATTATTCATTTCATTCCCACACGCCGACGTAATAACATTATTAGACATGAATACTTCAGGGAATCACGTAGGAGCTGGCACTCGCATATCGCAGTAAAGCCTTTTCATAGGGAAATGAAGTCCATTTTATCTCTTCGCCATGGGAGTGCTCATTTACTACAGTATTGCAAAATAACTTCCTTATAATCAACAGCCAACTCTGGGTAATGCATAATCAGTTGTGAGTAGTAGAATACCTTAAGGCAAGTAATGAGTCGGGATGTGAAACTCATTTGAATATCGGATATTTTATGGATACTCAGCGTTATATTATATCATACCAAATCAATAAAATTATGAAAATAAATTAGGTTTAGGTATACAATACGTCAACTAATAACACAGTGTCACGCAATTGGCTGTTTTGAATGGTCTAGTGGCCTACCTACCTAGTAAGTCTACCTGCGAAGTTGTAGGTCATGGGTTCGATTCTCACCCTGGTCCAAATATTTGTGTGATGAATACAAACATTTGTTACGTCTCTGGGTATTTCTAAGTAGAGGTATGATAAGAATTTATTTAGGGACAATTATACAACTACTCGTATTGTCTCAATCTATCTGGCTCCCATAAAACAAGCTTTCCTTAATTTGGAGCTAGCTATATGTCTACCAACTATTGGAACACGAAGAGTCCAAATCATAACCTAGTATTGCACTGCTCTCGTCCCCAGATATAGAAGAAGAGAGAAGTGAGACCTCTTGTCCTCGTAATTTCGCTGGACACATTGCCCTTTAAACCGGAACACAGTGGTGTTTGTACATAACTGACAAAAGTGTGGTACTTCCCCAAGCAGACTCTACAAAGAGCAACTTAGCACAACTTTACCACGTATTGCTGTACCCGTAACACACAGACAAAAATGAGCATCGTTTTGATTATGTAATTGGATAATGAAAGTGTACTTACTGAGGTGCGCGGCGACCGCCAATACCACGAACACTCTTAGCTCCATTTTTTTTCTTTCTAATATTTCTCACAAATGATCAATGTGCGCCCCTGTGGCGCTCTAGCATCGTGCGACACCACTGCGTTGGAGGATCTGAAACAACAATACAAACGTTCTTACATGCTGGCATTAGTGAAACATCTAATTTTATTGTAATGTAAAAATGTAACTGGTGAGTTCTATCAATAAAGATTCCTATTGCACGTCCTTTAGCATAAACTGTCGGTACCAAACATTTATAAACTAGTACATAGTTTTTTTGCAATAAAATGTATTTCTATGCAATTTCTATGAGGCTATAGAAGAGAGGCTGTAGTCCCTAAGGTCTCATTATAAAAGTCTTAAATTTTGTTTATTGAAATCAAATATATGTTTGTATAGTATACAGTAACGTTATATACAGCAGGTTATGTGCCTGTTGGTAAGCAAGATGCTTGCCCATAACATCACAGTGGCACGCAGCTAGTGGAACAGGAAGAGTCCGAACAAGAAGATTATACCATGTACTATAAAACAAGTATTCGAGCGGCCCTATATCAATAGTGATGAGCTGAATGCAGGTGACCACAACGTTACGGTCGCATTTGTTATGTTAATCTCGATGGGAATGAATATGGAATCGCATCGTCGCTAAAATGAAGGAGAGACGGGTATCGGTTTGATACTAATCCAAAAAAAATGTGATATAATTAAAAAAAAATTTATATTACCTATTTTAAGCCAGTTATTGGAACTTCGTGGTTTGGCTAGTTTGAAAGTGTAAACTTTAAATATTTTTTTTTTTTTTTTTTTTAAATAAAGAGTGACGAGACGATCAGGACATGTGCCTGATGGTAAGCAACATGCCTGACACATAACAGCACAGTGACACGCAGCTATTGGAACATGAAGAGTCCAAATCATTACCTAGCACTGCACTGCGCTCGTCACCCAGAGATCTAAGATCTCATATCTCTAAGCCCTGTAATTTCTCTGGAAACATTGCCCTTCAAACCGGAACACAGTAATGTTTGCACATTACTGCTTGGCGGTAGAATAACTGGCAAAGGTGTGGTACTTCCCCAGGCGGACTCTGCCAAGAGTCCTACCACTACAAAATGAAAAAAAAAATACAATCTTCTTTTTTTTTCGCCACAGACTAAGTAGAGGACTAGAGAGAGAGATATACTTTGTTTTAGCGGGAACGACAAATAGGTGCAGTATAATCAAAGAGTTTACATATACTTCGCATACAGTTAGAACAAACGCTTTACACCGAAAGCACGGGTCTGATCGCTCTTGCGGAAGTGTCATACTTTTGTCGCTGCACATCACTCTTTTGCCAAAGCAAGCATGTGCGTCATCTGCTTACGATTGGTACAAAGGAACCGTGCGAAAAAACCTGATCTATTTACTTATTCTCTATCTAAGATAATAAAATAAATACTACCTTCAACCAGGCATTTACGAGTAATAATGCGAAAGTTGCAAATAAATATAATTCACTTCATTATATTCAGATTTTAGTTTAGATCTAAGTAGTAAAGGGCAAAATCGTGTTAGCTGCTCTACAATATGCATCGATAAAAGATTGATTTGTGTTTTACAATTTGACGGAAAACCGTTGGCCAGATATTGTGCAACTGAAGCTTCTAAAGAAAATGACTTAAAAATAACAGTAACAATATTTGCATAGCTTTGTCTTCCCAATACTGGGACAAAGGGCCTTCTTTCACGAAGAAAGAGTCAAAGTCATATGTCACTACACTGATCAAATACGGGTTGATAGATGACGTATGTTCTCAAAATATGTTGTTTTTGTATTGATGGTTTGCTCAGGATGATTTCCTGTGCCGTTAACTCAGTACTAATGAATTATTTTAACATTCGCTCTTTGGAAAATCCTAAGAGATGCAGCCAGGATTTGAACCTACGATGATGAAATTTTTTTTTTTTTTTTTTTTTAACTTTTATAGGTTTACACTTGACCGCCATCTCGCCTGATGTTAAACGATGATGCGGCCTACGATGAAGCGTGTTTACCTAGAAGAAACCGATTCACTCTCGATTTGAAGACACAAAGATTGTAACTATCGGGAAAAACCCTCTCAGGCAACGTATTCCACAGCCTAGACGTTCTTATCACAAAAGTAGAGTCAAATCTCTTCGTTCGTGTCTTTGGAACATCAACCATGAAACGATGTCGCTTTTTCGAGCTACGAGCATTCCGATAGAAAAAAGGGCAAGGTGGTATTAGATCGTACAAATCAGTCGCACACTCTCCGAAGTGTATCCGATAAAAAACCGATAAGCTGGCAATTTTCCGGCGATGTTCTAGACTTTGCAGTCTTTTTCGCACGAGAATGTCATTGCCTATGAGCCTTTTGGCACGTCTCTCGATCGATTCCAGAGCTTCCAGCTGATACTTAGCCGATCCATCCCAAAGGTGCGAGCAGTACTCCATACAGGAGCGAATCTGTGCTTGGTATAACGTGAGCAACTGTTCAGACTTGAAGTACCTTCGCACCTTTGAGAGGACACCTAGTTTTTTGGCAGCTAATTTAGCCTTAGATTCGATATACGAGCCAAAGTTGAGAGTCGATGACAAAGTAACGCCCAACAGCTCGAGATGGTCGGATACCGGCACGGATACACCACGAAAAGTAGGAGTCTGTTGGAAAGGACTCCTTTTTGCGGAGAACAGACACGCCTGCGTCGAAATGAATTTAAATTACGGTTACCTACCAGTAGTATTACTTCACAATTTCATGCTTTTAATTTAAAAATATTTGTAGAAAAGTGAATGAAACTGTCCGTGAGCTCTTCGAAAAAAAATAAACAGTCAATATTAGTCGATATGCAAAACGTGGGGCGAGGCGTGGTACTCCTCATTTCAGCGGCGAACCAATTCATTGCGCAGAACCAATACAGCCTTCAATATAAACATGTTTGCGCCGGACGGCACACGTAATTGTTATACGATATTAAATTGTTTTAAATCATTTTGGAACTATTTGTGTGGACGATTTATTTCACATTGGAATTGCTATACGCTCCAGGGGTTTCAATTATGCTATGATACAATCAATCAGGTTTTCAGCGATTTACAAAATTGAATTGTTCGTTCGGTTAGCCAGTGTTTTCTTAGCAACCATTTGCGTGTATAATAATTTCGTTTAATTTAAATAATTTCGTACATGCAAGCCTGTCAAAAGATTGCTTTTAGGGATGAAATCACCAAATGCTATCCTTTTTTGCTGTATATTAGTATTTTTTTGTTTGTTTTAAATTAAATAAATAAATACATTTTGGTTGACCATTCACACACAACACCATCTGACCCCAAACTAAGCAAAGCTTTTACTATGGCGGCCAGATAGCAGATTTATTATAATAGCTGATTAAATAGCTAAGTATTATAATACTTATATAGTTTTAAATACATACTTATTATACATAGAAACACCCAGACACAGTACAAATATTTGAATTCATCGCACAAAAATTAAGTGCCATGTTTTACTATCTATCTATGGCCCGGAAAACTTTGAATATCTACTAAAATTAATTATTCAAGTAGCAGATATGTTAAGCCACATGAAGTCATTATAGAATTTGACTTAGGTCCTATAATGTACCTAGAGCCACAATTGCGATGGCAATTCACGATTCGCCTCTTCGTGGTACCGTGGCATTTGCACGCGGAATCTCAAGGAACGATCTCAGTGTAATTCCTGCAACGAACCTAACAATGACATATTCCATCATTCTTGTTTCCATTATGTTTGTACACGCGAGTAAATAAAATCTCTGTTCCTGGGATAACTATAGCAACATATTATGTAAGGATAATGTGTCATAATAACACTTTTTCGTTCCGTTTCATGAATGCAAAATACAACAGGCATTTTGCTCCATAATTTTGGGTCGACGTAAAATCAATTTACAAAGATAACCTTTTTAATTGTGTGATTAAACTAAAGAAATTAGGCAGTAATATAAATTTGCGAATGGAATCTTAAAAATTTAAAAGACCAAACTTATATAATTTTCAGGGGTGGATAGAAAATTTTTGAAATATTTGCTCTTTATTGCATTTAATTGCAAATACTATGTTCCGGTTTGAAGGGCAATGTTTCCAGAGAAATTACGGGGCTTAGAGATATAATATCTTAGATCTCTGGGTGACGAGCTCAGTGCAGTGCTAGGTAATCATTTGGACTCTTCATGTTCCAATAGCTGTGCTGTTATGTGTATGTTGCTTACCAATCAGGTACATGCCCTGCTCATCTTGTCACTCTATATTAAAAAAAAAATTACACGAAACCTTAAAAAAGTAGCGATTATATCATTAAGAGCGATCTTTTTCAGGCAACCGTAGAATGGAAAAAGATAACTAAATGGGAAGACAGGTACTAACGGGAACGGGATTGGATCTTTGCCATTTTACCTTATCTTTGTTACTCCGAAGCACAGAGTAGGCTAGAGATGTCAATCAGCCAAACCAGACTACATAGTCATTAGACACATTGATTATAAGCCTTTAATCAGGTATAACCTATCGCCCATTAGCGTACTAGACGATAGTTAGATTGAATTTAATGATCCGTAAAGTCATTAGCCACTACGATAGTCAAGTTACGTGATTTTGCAACATGTTTTATAAAGTCTAAAGTATAAAGGATTTTAAATGTACCAAGTATAAAATAAAAATGCTGGAAAGTGTTTCTATCGTTATTTCGGAGACAAAGGTAGAAATATTCTGTTTCCGATGTAGCGGCACGCTATTTTTGCGTAGTTTGTTGAGCCCGCTTCAACAATATTGCTCTAATTAGTCACAAAAGAAAATTTTCTTAGATTTCCTACAGATACTGCTTGAATAATAGTCCGTCATCTAATCTAAGTTGATGTACGAGTATGTGGTAGAAATAAGTAGAAAAACATTAAATATTGTAGAGAGTATCGAGTATTATATATATATAATATGTCGTAGAGCCATAAAGTGGACTTTTTGTTGCAACACAAACAAAATAGAAATATTACAGTAACATTCGTATGAACTAGCACCACAAGTGGCGGTTTTATTGCTGAGGTCAATCTCTTCCAGGCAACCAGTATCTACATCACCTACAAGGCTACATGGTGGACGAAGCGACTTTTATTTGTATAATCACGTCAAAATATAACAGGATTTGTAACTACTCCCACTGAACTACTACTTCTACTCCAACTGAGTGTCACAAAATTACAATTAAGTAGTTGTAGATAAGTTAAAGAATTCATCCAATACTTGAAATATACTCTCACTAACAGTTCAACCATTTCCTGTAAGCTATAACGACTTTCATGCAAGAATGATTTCTTTACATAGAACCACGGCGAGCCCGGCTTATATATTCGCTTTACTGGCAATCGGGACTCAGTAAGCATTCAAATGCTCTCAATAGCGGAGACTGACTGCACCCGAAGTAGGCACAATGCACAATGGACGCTGTTAGGTATAAGGGAATTTGGTATGTTGCTATGTCGAACTACGCACGTCTCGAGTGGACGGAGCACCTGACTTCACTTAGGTGCTAATGCGATATTAGATAGGCCTGACAGTTCATGTTGAATTCTCTGACTTCCTAGAGATTGACAATCACACGGGATTGTTACTAGTTAAGGTATGCCTCATCGGTATGTCGAACGTAAGGTAGTAATTATTGGAATGAATGCTGTAGAGGTATTATCTACAAATATCTTAGCAATTCATAACTGATTGAACTATCTAATTAAATTCCTTTATCTTCGTCATTAATTATAGCTTTCAGAAAACAAGTCAATTGATTTTAATGGTCATATGATGGAAAGTCACGTTTTTCTTATTGTGTCCATTTGGTTTCCAACATGCCAAAAGTATGAATAAATTTCATTTTTCTGTCAATTTTTACTAATTTACCAATTACAAGGACTTTCCATGTAAGAAATAGTAATTGTTTGTTTTTTGTAATTGGTAATAACGGAACGAGCAAGAAATGATCCTGTAGGTAAGCATCCAAACAGAACAATGCCACACAACTACATGAGTATGAAGAGCCCAAATCAAAGCTTAGCAGTGCACTGCACTGGTAACTCAGAGATCCAACATGATTTGTCTGTTTGCTCTTTAATTTCTCTAGAAAAAAATGCCCTCCAAACCGGAGCACAACAATGTGTCTATGTAGATAACTATCAAAGGTGTGTTTCATCTCCGTGCGGTATTTCAAAGAGTCTTGTACAAACCACTACCAATCAAGTCAATATTAAATAAAGCTACATAGTTGCTTTAACTCGTTTACACAAAACTTGTATTGAACGATAACAGCCAATCCTATGTTTAGTGGAAATGTAGGATTTCATTTTTATTCAGACTTGCAACATTGTATTCAGTGTTTGCGCATGGATTCAATTCGAAGCCTTATTTACGAGCAGTAGTAAAATAGTCTGAACATAAGTAATCCTAGGTATTATACGTACTACGAGTCTAACTGTGCCTAAAGTTTAAAAGACCGAATGTCCTTTGTGACATCCTATAGGTGGAGTTCCGCACGTTTGTTATATACCTCGTCGCTATATAACTTCACCTATAAATTTTGTCTCCTTGATTTACTCATATTTACATTATATATTACAATTTACATCAAATGTATAGCAAACTAGCAACTCCCATAGTTCCTAGATTTATATAAAATCTATAAAATTGGGTCTATAAATAAAGGTAAAATTAAAAATAACATCGTTCAATCATTGATATGTGTGCTAAGTACTTCCACAACAAATTACGTTCACCAACTCTGTAAAATTTTGAGTAAAGTATTCTGCTTTCAAACAAATCTTCTCAGAAATTTTCTGCGATTGTGACGTCAAAGGAACTCATAGAGCCAAAGTTGGGATTAATTCAGGTTTTGCACGACGGCGAATATATTAATTTAGTTTTTGAAACAGTTATAGTACACATGGGTTCATGGGGTACATACATGCATACATGGATTCGATTCCCACACAGGACAAAGAATTGTGCGTACTAAATTCGGATTTAAGAGTGTCTAAGAGTGTCATAAGTATGTCTTTAAATCAAATAACTATACCTGCTATACAGCTTCACTTCATAGCTGCATAATAGCTTTAATTAGCTTAAGGACTAGAAGGTGTTGTGAAAAGTGTCGACCAAAATTTACATTTATTTAAAAACTACGAGTATAATCTAGATCACCCCAATGCGGTGTGGTTGAACATAGGCTGTACGGCGGCGTGTGTGAGTGTTTGCTCGCGGGATAGGCGCTGCCGATGGCGCGGCAATGCCGGTGATGTTTGCGGCGCCCGTCTACGCTATTCATAGTATTCACGATGCTCCCTTCATTGGACTCGGTACGGACAGAATGTTAGTTTCGTAATGAGATAGTCGTGCAGTTATTTTGACGGGATTTCGCAGAGCCCACGTGACAAATAGCTCAGTTAGATGATTTAATGAGTAATCGCCCATTGGGTAGTGTTCAAGTTTTTTACCCGCGTCGATGCCTTTACATTATAGATGTATACCACCTGGTTAGACCACCATTTGGCTTGATGTTAAGCATTGTTGTGGTCTACGACGCAGCTTACTTACCTAGAAGGAACCGATTGACACTTGATTTGAAAATACGCAGATTATATCCATTATGGAATTTACTGACTCAGGCATTCCACAGCTTCGACGTTTTACTAAGAATATCAAAATTTAAATGAACGCGTTTTTATTAAATTTCAATAATAACTGGAATGAAAACAATGATACAATTTGATGTATTTTATATATAAAAATACCACGATGTAAAATAACATAATGTCTAGTAAAAAGCGAGTCTAGCGGCCTTACGGTTCAAACAAAATATATATATTTAATGAAATTACGATTGATGTAGACATTGAATTAAGTCTGAGTAAACCTTGGCCCAGAAAATTAGACACAAATGCCGGAAGTCGGTTAAAAAAAGATTTAAACTCAGGCGCACTAACTCGATCTAAATAGACTTCGTACGTGCATGACATAATGACGTTGATATATTTTTTTGTAATAACAATAGTGTTATTAGTTTATTGTGACAGCAAATTTTGTGAAGGTACGGCATCCGCGGTCAGTATCGCAAGGTTAGCGAGTCAAAGTCAAAAGTCATTGTATTACAAGTGCGTTCTAAAAACTAGCCTTGGGACATGACATTTGAATCGTTAGATTCGATTGAACTTTGACTGTACGAGCTTTGTAAAATAGATCACAGAAGTAGTGGGCTTGGTGCAAAGGAATGTCGGTGAATTGCAGTGAATATCGAGCCAATCTCGTATTGCTATGAACAGTCACGAAATTTTGACAACAATTTGTTATGAGTAGTTGCAAAGCTAACGATCAATTGTTACTATTAACATTGTTAAGTGACACAGGTTTGTACCTATTTTTATTCTATTGTAACAATACATTGATATGTGTCTAAATCTTTAAACGCAAAAATAACGACACTTGGATTTAATATAATGAATAAAACGTAATTTGTAATTGTAGGTTTAGGCTTTTGTAGTGGTAGGACTCTCTTCAGAATCAATCTGGGGAAGAACCACACCTTTGGCACCGTGTACTCAAATTAACAATGAAGGAAAAGTTGTGTCCTGGCTTGAAAAGTCATTTTTTCTTATATATTGATCTTATATATTGAGCGCGACGAGCGCAGTGCAAGGCAAATAATTATTTTGGGTTCTTTCTATTCAAATAACTGCGTGGCACTGTGATGTTATGGGCAGGCGTGATGCTTACCATGAGGCAAATAAAACATACATACTGTTTATCCAGTCCCTTATTAGTACAAAAAAACTAAGTTTGAGAATGGAATTATTTTGCTAGCGATACCACCTGCGTCTGACCAAGTGTGTATTCATCCCTCTATTCAAACAAAATTTAATGAGGCGTACGTCTATACAGGAGGCTGCCTCTCTGCGGATCATGCGGAGCTTCCCCGGAGCCATCGATATTAATGGATTAGGGAAAAATAACGCTCTTGTTTGTGTCAGTTATGTTATGTTCTATGTACGTATCTCTTAGGTTGGGTCGCCTAATGAAGTTATTGTTCGGAGCCCTAATGTAGCAATTCAGCACCATCTGTTACCCGATGGACGAGTTTTGTTCTTTTACTTATTGAGTCATTTCAATTTGTCATGTCTGTAGGTGAAATGGCCATAGAAGCTCTTACGAAAACATGTACAAAACGTGAAGTCCATAAATGTTTTTTTTGTAGCTCATCGTTTGAATCAATTAGTCGTAATGCACTCATATCTACACATATTTTTTACTAAGGAATGGCAACTGGCAAAAAGTTACATCATTTACTTTATCCCAGTACACAATACAGCTTTTTTAAATATAATGCCCAATAACAGCCATATTCTACTTATATGAGTATTTTACTGTTACTTGTGTGAAATGTACAATGTTTTTTGGTACGTACCAAGTCGAAACTCATATGTATTAATCGTTGAAAGCAGATTTAAAGGTGCTCAAGCTACTGGTAAACTTGAGATAGTATATACCTGTGTATTTTTAGAACTAGGTAGAAATCCATTGATGTACAATGATTGTGAAAATTATTTTGTCCAAGCCAATTGACCATTTTTGAACTTAATACCATAATTCCTATCTACCTATCCTAATACACAGAGGTAATTTTTTTAAAATTAATTTGAACGTGTCCGTCTCTTGAAGTTGATCGTAATTCAAAAATACTTTGACATCTGATTGCACAATTTCTACAGATGAGTTTTTACGCCGGCGGGTAAAATCGCATGGCACAGTTAGTACAATAATCACTTCGATATTTATCGCATTATTAATACTATCCCGCGACTTCGTTTACGTAGAATTTAAAAAGTGGCTTATAAATATTATCGGGATAAAGTATAGCTTCCGTGTTGAAGATAACCGTCTGTCTTAGTTTCAAAATTGAGGTTGGCCTTTTTTACTTCTTACGAGACGATTTAATACAGAGTATCAAAAATCTAAACATTCACACGTTTAGATTTTTTGTGTAAATAGGAAGTAGGATATAGCTAAATTAAATGGAAATAATGATTTTTAATTTTTCTATGTATGAGTATAAGAAGACATTCTCCCGGACCTCCCAAATAATGTGATTAGTTTTTTGCTCTTCGCTGTTTGTCATGGCTAATTCAATATTAGACGTACAAATGGGTTTTAATTGAGTTATTGAATCGTGATTACTTAGCAGAAATTATTTGACTGCGCTCTGTTATAAGTTTTATTCTTTATTTTATCTGCTTAGTAATATTACTTAGGTAATGATAATCATAGAAATATTATTTGAATGTTTTGTTACAAAGTACACAAAAAATGGTTTCTAAAAAAAATTAAAAAAATTAGTCAATAAAATTATATTATAAATGTTAAAAGTTGTTAAGTAATGGGCGCATGATACGTCCTCCACGTATTGTGTTAATGTGTTATTAAAATAACAATGTGTTAAAACAGTTTGCACAGTAGTTCTATATACATCACACGCCTAATGGATAAAAGAGTAATTATATCTGAAGTCCATTACTCACATTAGCTATTTTATACAGCTAGCATGTTATTGACATTGTTAGTTCGATACAATGGGATTGAAATATTGATAAAGGCCTTCGATCCACAAAACCACCTTCACAATACTCCAAAATGACAAATGTATCTAAACCTCACACGTTACGGGAATAGATAAGCAGGAAAACTCAACTTTACTTAGTATCTAATGGTAGCTGGGTGTCATAAAATAACAATAATCCCATACAAATGCATTCTTGATGGTTGGGCGCGATGAAAATACACCTCTGGGGGGAAGTATCACGTGCTCCATTCAATTCTGAAAGCGTAAGCCTCTTTCCAGATTTCCAGACGCCTTACAAGGGTTTCAGGAATGATTTGTATTGCACCGTGCCGGTTCCGAAACGTGGTCCAAAGATTAAAGCGGCGGGAGAAACTTAGTTCATCGTGCGTTCATGCACGACAGATCATACGACTCAATATTGCCAGATTTCAGTGCTGAAAGAATTAATGATTTGACCGAAATGAGTGTTTACGTGATACTATTTTACAAAGTTTTTCTTTAGTAAACATATGATCTATACAGGCCAGGTTGGAGCCTATAAGTGTAATATTGAGTTGTACTTATATTATAGAGTGTAATATTGACTATAATTGATATTGAGATTGAGATATTGAGGTTGAGTACAAGTTGTGAAAAATTGCATCATCGCCTTTTATTGTCAATAAGCTTACGTGCACTAACTCATTTTTGATTGTTCTCGTTATTTAAGCCAGATTAGCTGATATACCTACAACAAACATATCGTAATTAATGAAAATGATTTTCAAACTTCCCTTACTTTTCATGGTTTGGAATCGGCTCGGATGATTGTAACGATCTTCTTCAAAAGGCTTTAATCTACGCGAACCATCTACGTATGTGGGCGAGAACAATGTCTCGATTCCTTTCATATGTGCGTCATAAAAGATTTAGTCTCATGCCTAAATACTGATACAATCTAGGTGGTAAAACTTGACATCTTACATAAACTATTGAGGTAAATCTAACAACAAATATATTTTTATGAAGGTATGGGATTGAAAATAGATTGGAATAAAAACTAGCTGAAAAACGAAGATGAGAGAACAAATTACGTTGTTTTTTTAAAGTCAGATCGATATTACTCGTCTGATGTATCGGATAATCACAACAATTATTTAGCTTTTATATCTAAGTAAGTTAAGGATTAAAGCTACATTTTGTTTCCGTTAGAAAATGTTTTATTTATTCTAACTCCTCGCTTTGCATTATGATCACATCCGGTGATGTTTAACAATAATTTATACTTTAGTTAACCTATTAACTGGAATTGGCTTAAAAAAGCTAAAGGATTGTTTTAATTCCACTGCCTAGTCGCAAAGTTAACTCTACTACGTATGTAAATGCAGAGATGAATAACCTCATACAAAAAAATCATACAGGTCTATTTTATTTTCGTACTAGTGAAAATGAAATTCCACGTAACGTAGGTAACTAGAGTATAGAAAATGGATTCCCTAACAACTCTATAACTAAACATCAAAACTATCGCACTTTATGGTATTAGTAAGACTAAAATTTACAAGTCCGTAATCCTTGTTTAACTTTCCAAGTTGGAAAGATAATAAAATCGATATTTAAAAAATAAGGCCACGTGACGACTGATGTTTGTATAAAACATTTAAAACAAGCAAGGTAAGGAGATCGGCATGTAAATATTTGGAGATGGCCAGTGAACTAGACGTACGTTGTCCGATAATTTATGTTGGCAACGGTTCCTATTGTCGGACAAACAAGAGCTTCGGGCCAAATTTATATTCCAAGTTTGGGGAAACGGGCCCGCTTGCGGCCGTGCCCTTTTATACAGAACTGCTAACCGATACGTAAATTACAAGTTCTATGCTTAGTTTTGTAAACAAGATTTGGGTAAGCGCTATCGGTCTATCTACAACGCCTGTGTAAATAAACGTCAATCGACGTTTTACTAACAAAGAAGTGGTATGTTCGTGGGTATTTTTTTCCGTAGCTATTCTAACCCTACTAATGTTATAAATATCAATGTATAATATTTAGATGTTTGTTACTCAATCAAGTCGTGACGTATGAACTGGATCGGGCTGAAATTTAGAACACAGTTATATAGGTATTATAGTCTCCATTATAACATAGCCTATTTTTTGTCCGGGTTTAACGGGAACGGAAACTACGTGAATAAAGTCGCGGGGCACTGCTAGTATAACGTAAGTAATTCACATTAACAGTTCAAGATAAATAAATAGATATAATATGAGTGGATCTAATCAAGTATAGAGTGGTTCGGTTTTTTCTAGGTTAGCGCGCTTCATCGTAATGGCGATCATGCGTAAACTTATTAAATTGTATCGATAAAAAAAGATGTTTAAGTATAAAAATCCTGATATACCCATAGTCGAGGGTTCCCTGTGAGCCTGGCTGAATAAAACCTAGATAAGAAAAAATAAACCCTAATAGGTATGTATACTTTAAGAGTGTTGATGTGTAAGTGCTATTCCTAGATAAAGAATAAGAAAACAGATCAGGCTTTTCCGCACGGTTTCCTTGTACTATTCGTAAGCAGATGAGGTGTACGTTAGCCATGGCGAGATAGCGATGTGCCGCGACAAAAGTATGACACTTCCACAAGAGCGACAAAGCGTTTGTTCTAACTCTATATATATATGGAGATAGCACATACACAATATGTTGTATATTGTTATGTATCTATAGCATCGTTCTCTTTAAACAAATAATTGTGTAACTTTGTTTAATGTAGTCAAATTTCAAACATTAGAATTGAAATATTTCAAAATATAATATAAAAGTATTTCGAATTGAAACCCAGATGTGTTCAAAGCTGCGGCTTTTGATTTAATACAGCTGGTTTCGTTCTGCAGTTCGGTATATCCTCAGTTGGATAAGTCTTTCAGGGCTTCTTAACGGTGTTTTTTTATTTGTTTTCTTTAAAGATCGTCAATAAGTATGTATGTTACATTATTAAATTAACTTATTATAGCTAACTACTTCCACAAAGCACACTTTTAGTATCCATATATCCAATGAACCTCTAAAGGTAATCAAAATCCACTACCAGTTGGAAGCGTCCCCAGCATGCTTATATATAATGACAGATATGATTGACTGTTACATGAAAAAAATATGTCAAATTCATGACATTGACGTTTACTAGTAATCAAACTTTTCTAGCACTATGAAATATTAACGCCACCAATAGCGGAACGGGAACTATTTTTGAATATTCCGCGTTTTATGTCGATCTTTTTTTAATTTTAAAATATTGAATTTATTACTATATAATAGGAAATAAGGTATGGACAATATTTATAAATAATAAATTAAAACAAACACTCCCTATAAATCAAACACGTCGTTCTTTTAAATAAATAATAACAAAATAAGAACTTACAAGAAGAAAAAAAACAAACAATAGTCTAATCTTTTTTTTACATTTATTGGTTTCCACTTGACCAGCTGATGTTAAGCGACGATGCGGTCTACGTGGGATGTAGAAAAAACCCACAGAAAACAAGGAACAGCTAGAAGGTAGAGCTAAAGAAATAAGACTTGATAGAGTCAATAACATTTGAATAGAGCGTTTGCTAGCAGCCCTGTTACCTACAGCCTTCGCTTCGTTCTGGCTGCATCCCAGACACGTTTTGCATTTTATTCAAAACGTTGACGTGAAGGATAAAGTTTTATTATTTTACTACTCTAACGTGATCCGCCTGTACCTGAGTTATTCAGCCACCTGCTTTCTTCAAAGACACGGAATCTGACACCTTATTTACACAAATATGTGTAACATACAGAAACCAATGTTGTAGTTTTGTGGGTTTGGGAAAAATGTTCACAGCCATTGTTTTCAGCGCTCAATATGGTTCATGACAGTAGTATTTTTAATTTCGGAATATTTATCGTGGTTATGTAGTGCAGCGTATCCCTGATATTTCGACGCATTACTACGCGCTATGTTCACGGGTAAACTGAAGGAGGGCTGTCATAAAAGTTTTTAATTCTTAATGACTTTAAAAGCATAGCAGTAGCTTCTTATTTCACAAGAAGAGAATCAAGGTCATACATAACCCATGAAGCAAACCAATGTGGGTTGGCAGATTAATCAAGTACTCGAAAGATATCTTAATTTTTTTTATTTTTTAAATAAGGAGTGACGAGACGATCAGGACATGTGCCTGATGGTAAGCAACATGCCTGACACATAACAGCACAGTGACATGCAGCTATTGGAACACGAAGAGTCCAAATCATTACCTAGCACTGCACTGCGCTCGTCACCCAGAGATCTAAGATCTTATATCTCTAAGCCCTGTAATTTCTCTGGAAACATTGCCCTTCAAACCGGAACACAGTAATGTTTGCACATTACTGCTTGGCGGTAGAATAACTGGCAAAGGTGTGGTACTTCCCCAGGCGGACTCTGGCAAGAGTCCTACCACTACAAAATTTGAACAAAACAGTTTCCTTACGATGTTTTTCTTCACAGTTGTTCACGACTCTGTCTGAATTCTGACTAATAGTAGAATGAATTAAAATCCATCGAAAAATACACTTTCCTTTTGATTTTTAAAACAATTTACCTTGTGCATTTATGCTTACAGAGTAAACCGTAAAGTTAACAATGTTAAACAGAAATTGAATAGGTGCGGCGAGTGGCCAAAATATATTTTTGATTTCATCTCGTTTGGATGCAAATTCCGAGGGGGTAAAGGAGCGATACGCGGCCGCGTTGTGAATAAGCCCGACTGTAGCGTTTATTAAATTGACTGCCATTGAAAAGCAACATTTCGGAGGCGAAAATTTGAATGTACTTTAACACAACGATAGAGTTTATAAGAATAACATGTACCCGAGCACTTCAAATTAAATGTACTTTTGTAAATGTCCGCTGTATTTTTGCACGTAATTATGAATAGCTATTTAGGTATTAGTTGAAAATACATATATAATAATATATTATATGTGGAAAATGTTCGAAAAGTGGAGTAAAATTTTAATACAACATAAAAATCATAGATTTATTATTACCCAGCGTACGACGATATTCTTGGTCTAAAATGGTTGCTGAACTCTTAAAATATTCACTGCAAAGAGCCTTTGTTATAGTATTTTTAAACATAAATATCTGTATTCCAATTTCAATAACTACTCCATATCTCATAATGTGAGTAAGCTTCTGTTTGTGGAAGCATTTTTAAAACTATCTTCTCATATATTTTATGATAAACTCATATTTTATGATAAACTCATAAATAAAAAGATGAATTCCGTCGTAAGTTTCTCACAGTATTTATGGGTTTAAACATGTTTCATAAGAAAACCTTCGGTAACTTCCTAAGCACGATTATTGTTACTTCTCTATTTCGTAAGGTACTACGAAGCATTCTGATCAGGCCTTCAATTCTATAACAGCAAAATGCAAACTTAGACCACAGACTCGTAGAACTACCTCAAGGCTGTCAACCGACTTCAAAAAAAGGAAGAGATTCTCAATTCGAGTGATCGAATCGTATCTATATTTATACGTTTGTTATCTCATCACTTACGACTGGGTGAACCGATTTTGACAATTTTTATTTTGTTCGGGAGGGTAGACTTTCTTAGCTGATTATAAGATAAGATAAGAAACTCTTTATTAAAAGCCACAAACAAAAAAAAACATCAGAAACTTAAGAATATTTTATGCCACACATTTTTTTTGTTATATCAACAAAATTGAAAAATAAATACGTTATTAATTTAATTATAATCAGTGAACCTTTACTTTACTTTGAAATTAATGTGGATTGTTTCGATTATCAGAAAAAAAAACTTTTGTAGTAAGCTGCATCGTCGCTTAACTTCAGGCGAGAGGGAGAGAAATCTAGCGTAAGCATACCTATGAATAAAAACAAGACTCGTATTTTGTATTTAGTATTTTGGACAGTTTTGAAGTTGACAAATGTTGATAGACCTACAGTTACGTTGAGTCGAAACGGGGGCAGAGGTCAAGTAATATCGGAGCGTGTTTCACGTTTTGTGTTTTGCTATTACTCACTCGGCAGTAGTGAGTCATGCGGAGTGCGAGGTTAGGGCGCGCCGACACAGCTACTCGCCAGATAAGAACAATGGATGCGAAACAAGAATGCTATTAGCGAGATGCAGCTTTACGAGGTTTGGGGTTTAGGATGTAGTCATATCTTACTGTTCCGTAATGTTTCTTACGTGTAAATTTAACGTTATGTAAGGCATTTGATACAATTATGCTCTACGGTTTCGCTGAAATTCCCTTGCTTAGCTCTTTCAAGGCTATATATATTACTCTGACTGAGTTCATTACAGCGTTATGATATACTGTAACCGTAATATCGTAATTATATGATTACAAACTATCAGCAGTGTCTGAGTATCTGTGTAGCATCAAATTTGATATTTCACTTAACTTGATGAATGTAAGAGGCAGAAGTAATATTTCTCGCAAAACACATTTTGCGCGTTGACCATATTCCTTAAAAATGTGAAATCATGGAGCAAAGTTATTAGTCATACACATGGCCGTAATTGAATAGATAAAGTGATAAATAAATCAAGAAACAACAATAAGTTTCATACTTGAATCAAATGTTAACGAATGAAATGTATATTTCTTCAATATGAACAAAACCTAACATCGTACCACCTGCAACGCCCACTATAATAACCATAACTTATTAATAAAAGAAAACACAACCCAAGGACCAACTGAGTGAGGTCACATTAGTCACAGTGTAATCTACCAATGGAATTTATTATACTCAGATTGATAGGCACCTTCTAACAAATCCACCCAAATGACGTGTACCGATTGTATTCGAGTATGCGAGTCGATTATGCGAATTTTTACCCCACATGGGGCACGAAATTTATTCAAATTACGTTTTACGCCAGATTAATCGTAAAGAAATTGCTTGCGGCTCGATTAACTGGGATTCGGATGCGAGAGTTTTATGAATATAATTTCCAACAATGACATACATGGAAATATGAGGAAGTAGCGAGATTCAATGGAATGCTCGTACATACGATTCGAGGCCTATTCAATGCGTATATTTAACTAAATGCGTATTGAGGAGCCTGCTTCCGTCGTATTACATATCGATGTAAGCGGTCTCCTATCTACGAGTTTCCAGGTAGCTACGAGTATTAGTAACAGTCCAGTCGTAGAGAGGTTTGCGAGGTATTGTTAGGGGCGATCGATGCGTTCGCGGCCAGACAAAGGATAGGGGAATATTGTTTGTCACAAAATTTATTATGGCAGCGGACAGAGCGGGACGCAAGCCCGTGAGTAACAGGCTCGATATATCAGAGCACGAATATACGCTGTCTCCACTGTCGAGCTACGATGTAGTACTGTAGCACATATGGTTGCGCTACGCCGCGTCCCATTCGGGCACGTATCTACATTTTCAGAGTAATTTCAATGACACGTAAAAAATACCTCTGTATTGTTGTCAATCTAATATTACTTTGATTAACGTTTATAAATTGATTTTGTGGCCTACTCACTTCATTGGAAAGAAGTTGTAATCAATAAATTCCAAATTTGATTACCATTTATTTAATTTTGAAATAATAGTAGAATAAATGAATATGAAAATTAATATTTTAAATGTTCGTTAGATTTCTAGGTATGTTCTAGGTTCAGGCAAAGTTGGTAGTCAGAGATGGACCTATGATCGAAAAAAATATTCACAGCATTTTTGCTAATAAACTTAAATCTATATTTTAAAACAACCAAACGTCATTCATATTTTGTCCTTATTCAGCAGTGAGCTCAAAACAACCTGCATCATCGAGAGAAATATAAAATGGTATGTTTTCTCTGTCGCAGTGTAAGTAATGTATGTGTGTGCGATTCAGTCGGTTTGAATAAACGCTTGTAACCCGAGCGTTAACCCTGCAAATAAACAGGACCTGCGACAGTGTGGAACCAACTTTAGGAAACCAGGGATGGACTACACACCCACAACTGTGTGTTATTACTAACATTTTAAAAGTAAAAGTTTGGATATTTGTTGCTCAATCACATCGAAACGGCTAAACAGATCTAGTCGAAATTTAGAACGCTTTTTATAGCGATAAATTAGCGAGAAAAACGCGGGAACAACCGCGAGGCACTTCTAGTTTTACATAAAACGATGTAGTTGTAATTCAGTTTTTTTACATTATTGGTTGATCAATGTCATTATGAATGGACACATAATCCGTAGATAAACTCGTGTTGATTTATGTGATTCTTTAGGGGAAAAATCCTTTTTACAAACTCCCAGCTAACTAAATGGTGGACATATTATACTAGTTTAACAGTAAACTATTGCTTTTCATTTTTAAAATAAAGTGTAAGTAACTATTTAATGGAGTTTTACAATAAATCAATAAAATTCAGTAATTATCGGCAAGATATGGGGTGGATCCAGCACATTTCTTTGCGTAACAGCACACTTTCTCCAGTGTAACAGATGATAACAGGCGAAAAACAGAACATTCTCTAGGTTGCATTATTAAAAAATTGCCATGAAAACCCGGGACTCAAATCTTTTTCAAAGTTTTTTCAACTCAAAATATGAGTGGCCAGTACTTGTGTACTATACGAGTATGATCACTTGTCCACTGAAAGTACGCTCCTGCTTTGCCTCCTTTGTAAGTCAATTCCGCCGTCCTAGCCGCCATTACGCGACTTGTTTGCATCCCTGTTTTATGTTAGAGCTGTATTTAAATTCTATTATCCAATTTACTTTGTTGTTCCGACGAATGTGATACTTTTGGTGGGCGATGACCTTTTTCTTAAGTAAGAAGGCAGTGAGAGAAAACGGAGTTTGTAAATCGTTGAAAATGTTTTGTTGACTAGTAGAAATTGGTAGAACTATACTTTATATAGTATAATATAATATAATATAATATAATATAATATAATATAACAGGAAATTTTGAGAAGAGTTAAATAAACTAGGTGTCCTCTTAAAGGTGCAAAGGCACTTCAAGTCTGAACAGTTGCTCACATTGTATCAAGCACAGATTCGCTCTTGTATGGAGTACTGTTCGCACCTTTGGGATGGATCGGCTAAGTATCAGCTGGAGCCCCTGGAATCGATCGAGAGACGTGCCAAAAGGCTCATAGGCAATGACTCTCTTCTGCGAAAAAGACTACAAAGTCTTGATCATCGCCGAAAAATTGCCAGCCTATCGGTTTTTTTATCGGATATACTTTGGAGAGTGTGCGACTGATTTGCATGATCTGATACCACCTTGCCCTTTTTTCTATCGGAATGCTCGTAGCTCGAAAAAGCGACATCGTTTCATGGTTGATGTTCCAAAGACACGAACGAAGAGATTTGACTTTACTTTTGTGATAAGAACGTCTAGGCTGTGGAATACGTTGCTTGAGTGGGTTTTCCCCGATAGTTACAATCTTTGTGTCTTCAAATCGAGAGTGAATCGGTTTCTTCTAGGTAAACACGCTCCATCGTAGACCGCATCGTCGCTTAACATCAGGCGAGATGGCGGTCAAGTGTAAACCTATAAAAGGTAAAAAAAATATAAAAAAAGTAGAAAAATGCTTTTCCCGTAATTAAGTGTTTTTTTTTGTTTCAGTTTTACCGAGGAATCGAGAACTTACTCGAATAAGAACATTTTCTTATTGGATTAGAATTACCATGCTTGTACTTGGCAGTACGTCTAGCTGTGGACATGGAGGTAGTGACTTCGATTCCCATCCCGGACAAATATATGTGTGACTACCAAAAAAAAATTGTTCTGTATCTGGGTGTGTATCACTATAATGAGTTATTGTCTAACAATGTTTATTTGATCATTTGTACTAATTTGACTATTTACAGCATATTGATGTATTAATAAGTTATGGCTGGTCTAGTTTGGTTGTTTGTTTGGCTGCTGATTTGGAGCCCCCGAGTTCAAATCCCCCCGCGTATCTCTGTCTTTTCGAAGTCGGATGCGTAATGCCGCTAACGGAGCCTAAAACGGCAAAAGAAAATTGTCGTAAGGAAACCGACATGTACATAGATAGAATCTTTCGAGGTCATGTGCCATCGCACTGGGACAGAGTCCTACAATTGCAAATGATTTTGTAGTTTTTTGCCTCTATTTCAATATCCTAAATCATTTCTGAATTGCATATTACTTATAAGAACTTTATTACCTTATAAATTCTAATGTTATTCAGTTTTTGAATAACAAAATGAGAACAAAAAGCAATCAACAGATTCGTATCATTTTTGTGTAAAAGCATTAACAATGGAAATGAGGATCGATGCTTCCAAAAGTAACTTAGTCAGCTACTTCCAATATGGTGGTGAAAGTAATCAATTAGACAGCAAAAATCTTGGCCACGAGAGCCCGGACCCTCAGGCATTCTTTTCCACATTAACATACTTTTATTGAATTATTCATGTGCATTAAATTGAATAACATTTAAATTCATTAGTCTGGTTTTCTGTTATCTGAGGACGCTCGCAATTATCATTTCGGTGCTCATTTTTCATTGTGCCCAGCAACTTGAATCTTATCGTTGGAAAAACAATTTACTAGTTAATTACGACGAAAAGTTTTAAGTTTTATTTTGCTATCTGTGAAACATAATTTGGATTCGGGCTTTATTTCTAGAAATCATTTTGATTTCGGCCGGATTCAAACCCATTTGTTTTGCAAACGTTTAGCATATCCTCTCGAATGTTTGTTGCTAACAAAATCCTGAATTAATAAGCCAGAAACAACTCCGAAGCCCTCATCTGTTTCAGTAAGAATTTTGAAATTCAGATCTTGGTCGCTCGGTTTCCACCCTTAATGGATGAATAATCCACTCCCCACTGTCTCGAAATGGACCCTTGAATATATATTTTCTGAATAGCATTATGATATCCTTCAACGAACTTAAGACAGTAATCTGATATAATAAATACGTACCTTCATGTATATGCGAGTAAACTGGGTAACTCGGAATACATGTACTGAGTCGAAGAGGTAGCATTCTACTTATTATTACATATACCTTTTGCTATGATATTAATCACGTGATTTAAAAAAAAAAAGTCAAAGAACCGGTACACACAGTTTTTTGGTTAGTCTCACTGCAAAAATTGTTTCTATATATAGTTATCCTACCATTGGCTGCAGAATCGTGGTGGATTACTGCCAAAAAGATCTGATTTTCCAAGCAGGTCGTAGATTCTAATCTCTCCTGCGCCTCTTGAATATTTTTCTAACTGCATACGTT
This sequence comes from Ectropis grisescens, assembly GCA_017562165.1. Classification (NCBI taxonomy): domain Eukaryota; kingdom Metazoa; phylum Arthropoda; class Insecta; order Lepidoptera; family Geometridae; genus Ectropis; species Ectropis grisescens. The sequence goes on along the minus strand of CM029779.1, from coordinate 9,591,292 downwards.
CAAGTTTATCATCAATACTGGTGACAGAGACCGGCGTATTCTGAGAAACTCCATAACAGTATAGTGCCACGCAGTTATTTGAACATGAAGAGTCCAAACGTCACTACTCTGCGTGCGCTACTCATAGACGAGTATAAGATCATAAAAAAATCCCAGTATTTTTTCTGGACACATTGTCCTTCAATTTCAAATACAGTAATATTTGTAAATTACTGTTTTGCGAGAGAATAACTGGCTAAGATGTAGTAGGTTCTCCAAGCGAAGTCTACAAATAGTTCTACCACTATGCAAAAAAATATTGGAATCGGTATAAATTTTAGCTCAGCTAAGCATCAGCTAGTCTTTTCTAGCAATTTCCAGATTAGCCCATTGCGAAAATTGTTTCTAATATTGCATACTAGTTTTGCGCTAAGTATACACGTTATGTATAACCCTTATACTACGTAGATATACGATGTAAATATGTACAGCCACACTCATACCTGTAACTTGTCAAAGCTCTTAATACATTTAAATTACTTGAGACTCAAGTACTCCCAGTTATTCCAAGTCTGCAGAGACATATCTACTTCAGATAACTAAATAACTTAATATCGGTTGCGTACAGTACGCGAGCTTTTAAGCTCAAAGTGCTCCTTATCTACATTTCACAAATCTTCTTAGCGACTTTACGTCTTACTTGACGTTATTTTGATTATGAGTTGTAGATTAAAACTTGGAGAGCGAACAGGGATGCCAAGTACTATATATGGTACGAGTATTAGAAACAAAAATTATTTATTTTAATCCAATAGAATAAAGTAGATTTTATCTGAACAATCACACAATTGTTCAGTTGTTTATGTTTTTGATACTCGTAATTCTTGTCTAAAAACTTGCATTTTATTATCGTGTTTGTGAAGTTGTTTTGACACTTATACTCGTATTTTTACGTATACTTTTTTAGTTCTTCACTTTTTTACTAATACTTTGCGGTAATACTTGACACTTTATTAAGAATTAATATACACATTATACATGGCAAAAAATTAGGGTGTTATATTATTTATTTAGTGAGACCCGCTATCTAGTCATATCGAGATTTGGTCCTAAAGCTTCTAACGCATATTTTTCTATTGTTAGAGCGGGCTCACGGATAAATCATGTCATCGAATGATGTGTTTCTTGGAATATTCCTTAGGTTCCTTCACGATGTTTTCACTCACCATTAAAGCTAGAGGGTATGAATGGCAAACTTAAGATTCACCATTGCGAATCGGACATTATCATTACTCTACATTTCGTTACTTTTTATAATTTTAGTACATTTAAAAAAAAAACAGAATATTTTTGGGCTTGGTCTAAAACGTTCGAATATCAAGCTCTATGATTTCAATTGACTCAAGCGGAGTGGAAATCAAACCGCTTTGAGTAGCAGCAGCCAACCTCACAGGTAGTCGGATATGGAACGGACCGGACAAACAAATGCATATATGTTACATTTTTCCTATTGGCGCGTCGTCGGCTCGCTGTGATATTGGCCTAAGCCCGACCGGTTTTATTTAAACTGAATCCGAATATTTTCCGACCCACTGTAGTATTTACATGCACGTACCGATCCAAATAAACATTTTCCTAGGTAGAAATGCTTTTGGCTTTGTAATTTGGCAACGGGTTTTCTCTACAAAAGCAACGGTGATGGAAACTTGACCTTTTAAAACAATGGGAATTATTATAGGTCATGTCGTGGGTCGATATTTGAAGTATACTGTCGAGAACGCTCTTGACGTGTTTCCTTAAGGGATAGGTTGATACCTAAAGTGTAAAGGTTATGTTTGAATACAATTTAATTTGTGTCTTAGTAGAAATCGTTTTAGGGAGTATTTGGGTCTAATATTTTAGGATAGAAATCATATTTTATACATTCATTTTAAACATTATTTTTTAACATTATATCTTTCCGCAAAATTTAAAAACACACAATGAATTTTGGTAGAACTTACTTTAAAATAGCTCATAAAACAAAATTATACACTTGTTTTTATTTTGAGATAAAAACTACGGAATAAGGGTCACGAAGTCACCGTAGATTTCAGTCATAAGATGACAATTAGTTACATTAATTATTATCTATAGATTTCACTGGTGTATCTAAGCCTTGAGGAACACGGCCATTAGAATATCTGACATATCACGTCACACTTAAGCATTTCAGCATCGTATTATTAGCAGAAAGATAATTCTGCACTAATGTACATTAACCTGCCGACCTGCAGAATTCATGGTTTAGCGCTAAATTGATACAAATAGCTCAAACTATTCCAATGCAGTGATATCACAAAAGATATGGACGTACTAAGGATGATAAAAGCATTTAGCTGATTACAAAATAGCGACATTTAAACTTAAGTTTTACATCAATACATAATTAATTTCTTGCTGTGAGACAACAGCTTTATAAATTATCTTTAAGCTAGTCCATTTATCGGGGAAGGTTGTAAGGCTATTATATATATATTTTGATAGGAGCGGAGCATGAAAGAAAAATGTAACAAAAACGGGACGGAAAAAATATTCATACAGCATGTGTCTTTCGTTTATGGTTGCGTCATTATAACCGAAGCTAACCAAATTTGTTCTAAATCTGAGTTGATACGATCAATTTTCGATAGGTGGTGTAGCAACGCGTGAAGGGTTCTGCTGGTGTATTATAACTTGGCCCATTTTTCTATATCCAAAGCTGTTGCCATTCAATGAGTGTTGATACCTTCACGCAGGGTTGCCGTCTCTAAAGTTTGGCAACCAGGATAAGACTCATGAAAACCCCGGATTTTACAGCCCAGAACCCGGACATGTCAACAGATTTTAAAACATAATAATTAGTGTAATTAAAACTATTGAAAATGTTTTAAATCATCTTTTTTATGTATTTTCAGGCCTTTAAAAATTTAATTTAGTTATCTTTTGTGATCATTTCAGTAAGAATTTAGTGAGTTGGTTCATCTGTTAATCGCTGCGTGCAGTCCTAATGCGTGAGTTAGGGGGTCAAACCTAAACTTTAAGCCCCGGACTACAAATGTAGTCCAGTCCGGACGCTCCCCGGACGCCCTCTAAACTAGGAAAAATCCGGGGAAACCCGGACGGATGGCAACCCTACCTTCACGTCATCATTGTCGGGGGCTCCTGCATATATTTATAAATTTTAGTAATAATTTATTCCAACAGTTCCTCTGTCGAACACCATAACAGCAGAATTAAAAAAAACCTTTATTGGTGCACTAAAAAGTAACAAACATCCTAGTTCCACGTCTGGCAGCTAATATTATAAGAATAAATATACGATTAGAGAACGACCGTGCCAGATTATTTCTTAATTATGTTATGATGAGTTCTTTAAGGTCTGTTGATTTGTATATCCTTCACCTTCCTGCCAGAGGTGAGGTGATGCAGTTTATTGTACTAATAGCTCATGTTCCGGCGTACTTAGCACTCATTTGTGAATTTACAATACGTTTTACTAACGGATTATTTTAAAAAAAGCGAAAACGACATTGCAGTAGGAACATGAAAATGAAATGTTAATTTGATATCAAATACCTACCTATAACTTTGCATTGACGATAGTCTGTTTGGTTTAATAGACAACTTAGCACTCGGGAGTCTATCGTTTAGTTAAAAAGGTTTAGTTTTGTTTTTTATCTCGCTTTATTTGCGATTGGAATTGAAGACAGAGCAATATCAAAGTCATAATCCATTTAATCAGACCGTTGGAGATCGGGTTAGGTTTGGAATATTTTTTTTTGATTTTTGACCAACACTATTCTATAAGTCTATCTTAATTACGTGTGACAATGTTGAATACTTTTATTTTGATAAAACGGATAATGCTAGTGAGTGCAGCTAAGTAGTAAGCCAGTACTCTAGAGTAGGAGACTTTGAAGGCCACTTGAATCTAATCAAGTAGCACCTTAACTCGTTTGGTTAACAAAATGTATTTCTTTAAGCCCATTTTTTTAAAAAGGGTATATTTTATTGACACTTTTACACAGATAATCTATAGACAATCTCTTTATGCCACGCAAAACAAGTCTTAGATTCCTAAATATCGATAAAACAAAAGTCGAAATAAATATAGATTTCAGTCATAAAAGATCTCGATATTGAACAGAACCTCTAGTGTCGGATCATACCTACAATACTGCCATGGTTTGTGGTTCTACTACCACTCAGTCAAATAAGTCTGCGTAATGTAAACCTATCATATTCACAGTATGGACAGGATTGCAGACAATTTGCTATGTCTGCAGTTTGCAGTCTGCAGACAATTTGATTGATTACGTTATTTTGTATATAGCATTCCTTCTATAGTTTGTACGATTACTAGCTTCAGCTCGTGACTTTGAGGATTTACCATAGTTGGTCTGAGGCTCGTTGGTCGTGACTATGCCACCCTATGTATTGCCAGCCTGTGTATCATACCAAACCATAATCTGACTGTTTTCCAAATTTCAACTCATTCCGTTCAGCCATTTCGACGTGATTCAGCAATAAACAAACAATCTTTGACACTTATATTAGTAGGATTTAGGACTAGTGTGTAGGATTATGATGTCCTTGACTCCATTCTTACGAGTATAAGCGAAGTGAAAACAGTTTGTGAGCTGTTTTTGCTACTTACGTATATCATAGCTTCTCATGCAATTATCCATACTGTTAGTAGTTTGTGTCCACGTGCATGAAATAGGCTTGTCTGTGCCAACGAGCCAGCAAGTCTGGTTACACGGGATATGAATACGATCGATGAGACCACATACAGCTGCCGTACTGTAATAAAACCCTTACTTTTAAGCGAATATTTAAAAGAATCATTAAAAATTACCAAAATGTACAAAACTTTTAGTTGGTATTGCAGAAAGTTATACATTTTTGCTGATTAGGGGAAAATGGTTTTTAGGTAAGATTGGCAAGGACGGCAAGGTTACATTGTTTCATGGTTGGTGTTCCAAAGACGAAGAAGTTTGTCCCTACTTTCGTTATAAGAACATATAAACTGTTAAATACCTTAGTGGGTTTGCTCTGATGGTTGTTATCGTCTTCAATTCGAAAATGAGTAAGTTTCTTCAGTTTCAGTCAAAGTGCAAGTACAAATTTGTCATTATCATTAGCTTGAACGGTGGAAGAAACCATCGGAATGTTAACTATTTCCTTATAGGAGAGTCCCAGTTGTGGGCATAAGTTGGCTGCATATGCTGTTAATAATTCCAGTTGTATATGACTTACACTAACAGTACAATTTTCCTTGCAGCATGCGCTTGCAAAATTACAGTAGTTAATCTCCATAAAAGACGCTCTCAGTCGTCTCGTTAAATAGTTCTCACAAAGTTCCTTTAATCAAGATCTACAACGATCGTTAAATATAAATTAAGAATTTTAAATAAAGCTCTTAATTACTCAAAGGGACTTAAGCTTTGTGAATTCACGAAACAGAGTCGAGACCTAAAACGGCCGCGAAACGAACTTTATACAGATAATATTTCATTCGGAAAAGTAGATAGCACCTCAGGAATTAATAAATGAGCTACAAGCATAGAGATACGAGTTAGTTGATGTGGCACTTTGTTTTCATAGAATCTCGCTTAATTAGAAGCAGTTGGAATGTACCACAACTGCGAATTAACTGTGAATAATAATTCAATGAAAACAAATAAGAGTCTTTTCGGTTTGCGAAAGTATTCAGTCATTAAATGTTTGGAAAACGTTAGTTGGTCACAAGTACATGTGAAAATAATTTACACTTTAGTTAGTGGTATTAAGGTATTTTATTATATAAAAAACGGGGTCATAATGGCCGCGGTAGCTTTATTTTAGAATAAGTAAAAAAAGTTGTCTAATTAACAACAGAGTTTGTTTGAAGACATATATATATTTGCGTTTGTAGATAAAGTAATGTTAATTATTTTTTTTTGAAAAATGCAATAGTTTAACTATAAAATTATACAGATACATTAATAGATAGATAATAATAGTGAAAATTGGATTGATACTTTGTCGAACTACCAAAAAATGAAATCATCGAAGATATTTAGGATCAACAATAAGAACCCAGTCTTCAAAATTTCCTACTTATTTTGGTTGTTGGTGGAAAAAAGCTAGTAGGATATCAAATATGTTGCGATGTTTTTTGCCGGTGGTTAAATACCACATCTCCAGCATCGCTCATCCCGATCATTGACTAAGGAAACTCCCGTTTAGATTATAATCAGATGGAGGAGCAAACAAACTTTTGACGCCACGTGACGCGCATCAGAAGCGCGGACCATTCCAATTTCACGGCGTGACGAAGAGGCCTGCTCATTTTCCTGAAGGCTGCGGATATTTTCAATTTTCCCAGCGGTGCCCTCGTTTTTATTAGTTGCTGTTTCGTCTTGAATACTAATAGTTGATTAGCATTCATGTGACAGTGCTTTGCTTATCTGCGTTGTGTGCATTTGAGACTACGATTACGAAGTCTTTTGCAACCTATTTGCAACTATTGTCGCGATGTCTCGAGTGTTTGGGTCACGTTCGGATGTTAACTTCACTAAGACACGGATTATACACGAAACTTTAACACGGGTTAAGTGTCGACATCATGCTATTCTCTAATCTGCTTCTTTAGTTCTTTGTCTGAGCTAAATGCTACTTTAATTAAAAGCGATTTAAGTTTACTTAAATCACCACTTAAAAAGAGGGACGAGGACACCTTAATCTGGGTAAAAATATTCACCACAACGCTAGCTCTAATTAAATCTACCGACCTTTCATTAAACTTCACTTCGATATTATCAAGCATTATGGGCTCGCACACAAAATCCGCTTTATTGCCGCAGAAAATTTTATATTGCTTTCATAAATCAAACTTTTAATTAAGTCGTTCGTACAAAAGCGTAGATTCTACAATCCTTTTAGCTTGAATAGAGTCTGAACTGTGTCTATAGATGGGTTCAGTTGGTAACCGCTTCATTAAGCTGAAGATCTCGAGTCAATATTGGCGTGAATATAATAGTTGATAATCTTCGACAAGCGTTTTAATTGAATTGGAGGTTATGCCATACGCACACGGTTGATAGATATATTAGTTTTCACGTATCCATTTCAATCATGCTCATTAACTATGATTAATGGATAGCAACAGTTACTCAGTCAAATGACACATATACTTGTGATCTAATCCATTTCAAGGTATCTGGTTGTAATGCTATTGATTGCAACTTTATAGAATCAGCTTCTACAATTTCTTTCCTCCGTCATTAAGACACGTAAGTACAATGATAATTGCTAGGATTGTGAACAATTTTTATTTCTTCAATTAAAACCAATACATATGTAAAATTATAAGAAGTTTGAAGCTTTGTTACCCAGTTATTCCACTGCCAAGCAGTAATAATATGCATACAGTAATGTGTATCGGGTTTGTAAGTAATTGGGCTCTACATGTAAAATGTTTTCTAGAGGTTGCAACTGGGATTCCAAAAAAGCTGTCCAGTTAGATCTAGAATGTTTGAGTTCTTACAGTAGGGATGAGAGTCTTAGAGTTTAGAGTCTTCATTGGTACTAAAAGTACCAATTATATATATTGGTATTTTTTAGAAGTGAATTGAATTACCTTGATTTTATTTGTAGACCCCTGAAACCTTGTCATTGTTGCACTCTCAAAGCTTTATTTTTTTGAGTTAGAGGAGTACATATGGGAGGCCGTTTCCGTCAAACAGTCAAAAACTATGTGCTAAAAAAAACTCTAACTTCATAATCAATCTCTTTAATGCTACCGTAAGTACCGTTATCCTAATTACGTTAACATCATTGTCTGAGCTCACGCAACCATACGTCTCTCCTCTTTTCCTTAAGTAAATTACATTTACAAACTCGACATGTATCAAAGTAATAAATCGTTAAGCAAACAACTCGAGAAGTAAAGCCATACATTGGAGCTATATACTGGAGCCATACATGAAAGCCATACATTCGGGTCTACGTTTGAATTAGATCATACATTAGCGACGGTAACTCACGGTAATTGCGGAAGCGGGGTGACGTCACATTATCCGCAAGTCTGCTAGCTTAGTAGCAAGCATACCAGTTTTACAGTGGGACCGTCACAAGTAAGAGGACAAACAAAAAAAAATAACTTAGAAGTTTGGTAGTGTAGTTAGTTTATACGCCCTAATGTTGAATGGAGGCGGCACAGAACCGGTCATTGTGGAGTTCTTTGGGACAAGCCTATGTCTAGCAGTTGACGTGTGTAGGCTGCAGATGATGATGATGAATGTTGCATAATACGTCACTTCTATAGCTATAGATATTCTGCTATTACGCATGTTGGTCACGCGAACTCAAAAGATATCACCTATACAACAAGTGTCCAACGCGCACGTCTCGTTCCGCATTTATATACCTCTATAATGGGTACTTACAGGTATATTTCATTTACACCTTAAATTGGATTTATTGTACAAATAATTATTTCAAATAAATCCATCTAATCATGTTCTCAGTACACATTTGACGATTATCAATCGCATCACGCTGGTCAATATTTTATAGGATTACCAGCGTAATGCAAAAATAGAATTAAAATTAATTTCGGCCTCTTTTGTGGGTAACGTCACAGCGGCCCAACGTTTCTGTACAAATTTGACGATTCAGAATTTTGACAGGGGTTCAATAATTAGTTTGAGTAAAGGAAAAGTTAATCAAACTATTATAATTATTTAGAATACGGCGCAGCGGTTAGTTGTGATTTAATCACGGATTTTTGTCGTTTACATTTTGATGTTTTTCTTATCGTGACGGGACTATCGCGTTGTAGGGGTGGCAGTGAACCAGCAAGTCTAGCGTTGTAATTAAAGCTGAACTTAATCTCCTGTCACCGTCCGCGAGTGAAGCCGACTTAATTAGATTTTTGATGAATTGTTCCTGCTAATAGCTATTGTGCATAAGCACGAGTTTAGCGAACAGAACAATTGTAGCTCACAAAGCGCATGCATATAAAGTTTTTTTAAGCGACGATGTCGCATTACCTAAATGAATGAATCGTTTCAAAACTGATCTAAGGTTGAGATGATACTTAATCATAATTTGAAATTCATAACTAAGTCAATGTACTCGTAAAAACTTTTAAGTTGTATGAGACTAAAAGCATAGATGCTTAGTAACCCGTGATGGTTTAGTGGCAACAATATCTAAACGATACAAGAATCGATTCGAGATCCTAGGTTCGAATACTACGCCTTTGTAGGTTTGTAGTGGCAGGACTCTTTGCAGAGTCCGTCTGTGGGGAAGTACCACACCTTTGCCACCGCCAAGCAGCAATATGAAAACTTTACTGTGTTCCGATTTGAAGCGATTTTTTTTAAGGGAAGGCGATTTGTTTCCACTGAAATTACAGGGTATAGAGGTATAAGATCTTATATCTCTGGGTGACTAGTGCAGTGCACTGCTAGGTAATCGTTTGGACTCTTCAAGTTCTAATAGTTGCGTGTCACTGTGCTGTTATGTGGCAGGCATTTAACTTACCATCAGGCATATTTCATGCTCGTCTCGAAAAATAATAATAAGACAATAATAATAATAGTCACGGCACGCATAGTTAGAAGGTTTCTGTCTCTGCAGCCTTAACCACCAGTAGCTTGGGCTCTGCCCCGCTGCAGGCGGCATTCTAGTTTTTAAGTTTTTTATGATCTTTATTTATTTTCAATATCTATTGTAAAACTTAAAAAATAAGAAAATAAATGAATATGTGAATAATTGTAAAAAAGTAGTAAGTACATGAAGCTCATCTAATGTACTTTTAAGACTGCTCTGGACGTAAGCCTGTGTTTCGTATAGTGCAGGATTTAACTGGAACATTCAGTTGGGTTGTCAAAGTTTGCAAAGTTTTATCGTAGATCAGAGTAAGGTGAGTTGCTGCAGAGAATAGAGCTAGTTTCAGTGAAGTTGCGACTCGGAACTTTAGATATTGTAGTCAGGGTGAAGACGACCAAAATTCAGTGATCTACAGACACTATGGGACTAAAAGTTAGGATTGGATGTTATGTTTGTTACTGAGTTATGAGGATCAAATAGATTTGTATGGATGGGGTGAAACCCGTTCAAAAATGTGAAAATGAATAATGGATGAATTTTTACTATTTTTTTAAATAAAGAGTGACGAGACGAGCATTGCATGTGCCTGATGGTAAGCAACATACCTGCTACATACTTCAGCGGGGCTAGCACGGACAGTGGACTAATAGTCTTTCCACCATTTTTATCCACTTGTCAGTGGATATAATAATCATTTCCACCTTGCATAGCATGGCAACAGGGGAAAGGGATAAAATGTTTCCACTTGACGTTTGTCGTGGTCATTATATCCCGCTACTCCCCGCTGTATAGCACGGACTCGGGAAAACGAAGATAAATACTCTTCAATTGATATATGACAGGGGACAAACTATCGTCTGATTTGGAGGTGGGGATATAAGTAAATCTCTCTCAAACATAATGTCGCGAGCATATTATAATTATATTTTTACGGAACAAATGGAAACAATGGCCCGAAAATTGCATCGGAGATCAATAAGGAATGCTAGTAATCCCTTTGAGTTTCCCGACAATGAATTTAGGCGGTTATTTCGGATGCATAAAAATATGGCATTGTATTTCGACATAAAGTCGACCAACACCCGAATTTGGGTTTTGTTGCTTCTTATTCTAAAGAACAGAAATGAAATTATTTATTCACATACATGTTACTAATATCTACATATGAATAAAATAATAATTTAGTTTCTTCCGCTCTTTTTTAAAAATATCTTAATGCGTTCTCTTTACTAAGGTATGTTTAAACTTTTTTGGATTTAGATGAGAAAATGTTTTATAGTTGTTTAAAAAAATAAATATAACGTCAAAACGCAGCACAGAAAAAAATAAAAGTAAAAAGAACGAACACATTTGATGGTTTGATGAGTTGACAGAAAAACTGATGATTAATGCTTCATTTTTATTTAATTTTCTTATAACGGCAATACTGAAGTGATAACGCTACTCCCGCCGTATATCCACCGTGGAATATCTATCCACCGCCGAGTCCGTGCTCTGAAAGTGGACAAAATTGACAAGGGGGAAAGAGATTATTTCCTTTCCCGGTGGAGTAATTGTCCACTGCCCGTGCTAGCTCTGCAGGTCTTTCAAAAGGAGTAGCTACTATGAAAAGCTCGACGAGTATTTTTTTATTCGTAAACGTTTTGACATGAAAGCAATGTAATGAACAGAGGTTGACATAACCCGTATGACATAATAAGAATCAATTCAAAGACAATTCATTTTGGAATAAGGAAGTTTGTTGTACAATATTATTACCTAGGCTACTATCAGGCCAACTATTAGAGTGTGCTTTATGGTATAACAAAGTTGTGACCAAAACGTAGCACACAGAAATACAAAACATCAAAAACTCACTCTGGCTTCAGTTATTTTTGAAACAATGAAACTAGCTGTGTATTATACGTCCTTGGCTGTACAAGTAAGGAACGTGAACCCAAAACGTTTTAATACATCTATATTGATTTGTAAAGATGTATTAATAAGACGCCTGTCAAATTCAAAAGAAATGATAAAGATGTTCGCCATGAAATTCGAGTACAAAAATAACAAAAGTTGCATAACAATAATTACATATGGATCGTCAGATCGATGATCTTCATCCGACATCTGGATCCGTATTCAATGTTCAATCGGCCCTGACTCGAGCAGCATTCGAACTGACGGGTAAGTGCTTCGAGTGCTCTGACGTCGGCAAGTATCACAATGGGAGCTAGTGTTGCCAGTATGTAACGTTACATATTGGCTTTAAACAATATGTAAGCGTAGATTTCCTTCTTATTCATTACAAAATCATTACTTATTTATAGGAGACTATGTGGATACCTAGGTACTTACATACTGAATTTTCATACAACTAATATCTGTTCAATCGTGTCATAATATTAGTATTCTTCATGTATTATTTCTATTTTAAACTGTTAAAACTTACGTTTTTCTGAAAATTTTATTTATTTACTTTATGTCATCACATTTCAAACATCATTATTGCTAAGCAACCTCTACTATTTTCATAAGGTTGTATAGTTTTTAGATCTAATTCTCTCTGGCCGCTAATTATAAAATAAACTGTCTCTCATTCTAGATTTGAACTTCTAATAGTTTTCTTGTAAAAGCCAGGAACTGAGATGGGCAGACAACGTTTGGATTCCAAACAAGCTAAGCAACCTCTACCATTTTCATAAGGTTGTATAGTTTTTAGGTCTAATTCTCTCTGGCCGCTAATTATAAAATAAAATAAAAAAACAGAAACTGAGAGGGTTTCTTGAACGGTAGGATGAGCGGTAGGATTCAGTGGCTTGCAGCAGGGATCAGCAGCCCACAGTAGGATCAGTAGCCCACAGCAGGATCAGTAAATAATTAGCGGCCAGAGAGAATTAGACCTAAAAACTATACAACCTTATGAAAATGGTAGAGGTTGCTTAGCAATAATGATGTTTGAAATGTGATGACATAAAGAAAATAAATAAAATTTTCAGAAAAACGTAAGTTTTAACAGTTTAAAATAGAAATAATACATGAAGAATACTAATATTATGATCAGAAAAATATGCTTTATCGTGAGGACACGATTGAACAGATATTAGTTGTATGAAAATTCAGTATGTAAGTACCTAGGTATCCAGATAGTCTCCTATAAATAAGTAATGATTTTGTAATGAATAAGAAGGAAATGTACGCTTACATATTGTTTAAAGCCAATTTGACTGGCCTAGTGGCTTAGTTGGTAGTAGCTCTGCCTGCGAAGCCGAAGGTCGTGGGTTCGATTTCCACCCAGTGCAAATATTTGTGTGATGAATTCAAATGTTTGCACTGTGTCTGGGTGTTTCTATGTATAATAAGTATGTATTTAACACTATATAAGTATTATATCAGATATCTGGCTGCCATCACACAAGCTTTGCTTAGTTTGGGGTCAGATGGTGTTGTGTGTGAATTGTCCACCAATATTTATTTATTTATATTTATTATTTATAATACGTAACGTTACAATTATCAAAAATTTCGTTACCTAATTCAATCCGTAAAATGTTACGTTTGTTTGCGGGAAAATTGAACTAAGTCAAAGCCTATATCTGTTTTGGGAAAGTAAATGTACCTCTCAAAGATAGTTCTTAATTTTCCCAAAGTTGATGCTAATGTTACATTTTGTGCATTGAAATATTGGCGTTAGCTTTTAATTTTGTTTATACTCGGATGTAATGGATTTACGCATTCGCTTCCGCCTGGGGGGAGACGGCGGCGGCGCACTGCTATACCGGCGTTCCTCTTCGCCTGTAGCCCACCGCAGGTTCCAGCCCTCTCGTCTTGTCAAGGATGGAACATTTTTACCTTTGAGAACTGACTTAAGCTAAACTTTGGTACCACTTTTGGCAATGACATATTATTACAAATTATTTATCATCATCGTTATCATTAGCCTGTATTCGTCCATTGCTGGACATTGCCCTCTACTATCATACGCCACTCAGCCCGATCCTCGGTCTTACGTCTCCAACAACCACCAGCTGCCTTACGTATATTTCGTATAACATAATTTATAATAATCTATTATTCAGTTATTTATTTCATTTCTTAGTTTTAGGTTTTTACAATATATAGATAAAAATATTTACTATTATTATTGAGTAGATTTTTGGTGATGTCGTTCCAATTTCCATAGAACATGGTAACTGTAGCAACAATGGCAACACTGATGGTACCCCCTTCTCTCGCCCCTACCGTAGTCGAACCCGTGCCGTACTTTACAGATAACCTTTGGCCCAATATTTTGATTGAATCGATGTAATACGACAAGGCCAGAGTCATTGTAAACCCATTGTGAGCGAACTCAACTTGGACCCATTCAGACACCCAATTATATAGATCGCCGCATTTTGAAATACGTCTCGTTAATAATAAATAGTGATTAACAAAGGAGTCCAATAGTGATATTCTATTATGACGGATTATTTATGGATGGTGGGACTTGTTACAATAGTAGATAGATGATAGTTAGATATGCTTAAGATGTACACCCTGTTAATTAATCAACTCTAGAAGCTCCATAAGCAAAAGTAGCTGGTAGTCTATTTACCATTCATATCATGGTAGTCAATTAATTTTTCTAAGAAACAATAGTCTTCAGTAGCTAAAAAATGAGATTGGAGCGTTTGAAAAAGAAAAGTCGATGCAAGCCCAAGACCTTAAGAAAAGTAGGGATTAGATAAATATTAAATTGGTAAATATTTATGGCCATTTTGCTAATAACCAACAACAGTTTGAAAAAAAACTGCAAGAACCAAACATTTTTCAAGTCCTTGTAAATACTCTCATCAGTCTTTTATCGGATAGATACATTTCGGAGAATGTACATCTGCATTTTTTATCTAATATCGCACCGACCTTTTTTCTATGCGATATATAAAGAAACTGATTGGAAATCAAACCTACTACCTATAGGTATGTGAGAAGTATGTAAAATTACTAATTGAGCCGAGAGGTCAGCCATGAATAAGGGGAGAGCTTTGCCCAACACTAGTACAGTTCAAGTCACATCAAAATGAAACAATACACTTAGGTAACAATCTACTAGTTGGAGTCAAACACATAATATATTATCTTGGTGACCTGTGTGGTAGGAAGATTGCTAAGTTTTAGACATTTGCGTTCAGTGCTTTTTTGTCGAGTGGTGTGGTTTTACGACGTAAAAGGAATTCCTTGAGTTACAGCTATTTTTACTGTTATTATAAAAGTCTTGTATATAATACTAGTTTAAAAATGTAATTGTTATACTAAGTATTTTGTTTGATTTGTACACCGATTTTACCAATTAAAATTGATATACATATTGAACGGTGTAAAACATAAAATGAGTATCTGTACTGAGATCTGAGACATATAAACCTAGAAAAGTTGCCGGTCCACCTACAAATCATCAAAACATATCCTCCATAAACTTTTCTGCGACTGAGACGTTTATACGTTTTTCTTTTATTCCCAGTCCAACATTAAAGTTACACGAGTAATAAAACCGGGAAATTTTGCAGTTAGTAAAAACGCCAAGCCGCAGTTAATTTTACCATTTCTGAGTGTAACGATAAGAAACTTCTTTCGAGGAATCGGAGACGCCGCCGGTAGAGGAAGCGGAAACGATGACTTATCTGTACGCGAATTCACAATGCCAGGGAAACACCATAAAATATTACGAAATTCTAAATTAGACACAACAAACATTTCAAGGCGAACTTTTATAATAGATCAGCGATGATGTTTCACCTTTTATTTCTTTTAAGTATATGGGCAACATTTCACTTAGGGTCTTTTGTTTTGTAAAATGCCATTTTACAGAAAGTACATCTACGGAGTATAAAATAAAGGAGTTGAAGAAGAGAAACTTTGTACTAATGAAAATAAGAAACTTAGCAGTTTCCCAGATAGTTATTTAAAACTAAGTTACATGGAAACTCGTTTAAAGCAATTGGATAAATTGTTATGCGGCTATATGGTGTTATGTGAGAAAAAGTCGATCAATATTTATTTGTACCTATATTTATTCAGATAAAACCACTAAAACTATTACTACATAGTTTGATCTACCTTAAATTTGAATTTGGCAATTTAAAAGTTGAACGAAGACACTATTTTTGTATGCGAGCTGTCAATAAATTACAGGGCAAAGAAATAAATCATCCTATCTTTGGGTTCAAATAGTTATATGCTGGCATCTATAAGCGTGCATGTTGCTAACCATTAGTAAAATATCTTGTTCGTCCCATTACTCTACATTATAAAAAAAAACAGGTCTTCCAAAGATAACACGCATAATGTTTGTATTCAATAAATATCAATGAAATTTATACATTAATGCATTCACAGAATAATAACAGACAGTCAATTTATAAAGGTCAATGCCACGTTAAAACAAAAACCAATTGTAACGATTAATTACCGTGATTTCTAATTATGTCTGTCAGCTTTCACGTCAACGAGTTCACGCTCGGCCTTTTAGGTCAAGTGTCATCTCCAAAATTAACAGAATGACTCAAAGGTGCTTCAAATATCACGTCAAATTTATTCAATCTAGTTTATTTTTCACTAAACGCTGAACGTAAACTTGATGCGATGTTTTGATCATCAAAACCACTATGCATTACCTCAAAGATCTCTTCAAACTTCGATGCGGCTTTATTTAATCGAACAAACTATTCAATAAACAGTAAATCTCTTCCTCACAATACCGAAGATGTATAATAACGCTATTATAATAGCAGCCTCGAATGTTTAGTGTTTATAAAAAGTCAAGGGTGCACATTGTTTACTACGTAAACGACGCGGGCGTCCGATTGAAAATATTAGCGTAAGGAATGATCGATGCTCGTTTCTGTGAGCTCCAAAGGCGTTAATTGGTGTTTTCACATAGCTATAAACCGTGCGTAGGAACGTCGTAGGTCGATGCGTTCATTATTGTGACTCGCGAGGTCAGAAATCAGTTAAAATTCGTGAAGTACTTGACACAACCATAGCAGGGCTCGGATTTCACGGAGCCTAGAAGTCGTGCGTAACCTCGCAGTAACTGATATAGTAGGGTAATTGTGACCACGACTCCTGTTAACGCCCATTAACAAACGAATTGAACGTTTAATGCAATTACGTATGTAAACATTGATTTGGAGGACAGCGTCGTTTGATTGATGTCGGTATTATAATTATTATAAGCTATAAAATATCTCGTTATTGAGTTATTAAATTGATTGTACGTTCTTTGGTAGAGCACAGATTTGTAATTACCTAATCACATCGAAATATATGTAATGTTCTTTTAATTGATCACTTGAATAAATTAGCAAATAATTTAAAATAACCCTTTAGGAATGAAACACAATGTCGCGGAGAGAGTTCAATGTAAGGCCAGCGCACTCAGCGGAATAACCACAAAATGAAACAAAGCTGTATTTTTTCAACGTTCCCGGCTAATAGATTTTTTCATTGAAGCCACGGTACCGAGAATGAGTTGAGAGTTTTTTTCGAATTAAAATTTGCATAAAGAAATTTCTATTAAGAAGAGGATTAACTTCAAACTATACCTCGGGGAGGCAATCATAGCTCGGCATGCGCTACCTTGCATAAAACCTACTTTTACTTAGTAATAAAAACTGCATATAAACTTTACGAACTTACACACTTCGCTAGCAGTATGACAGCCCCTTACCTGGAAAAGAGAAACATAGTTAAAATTTATTTTACCTCAAATTTATTTTCACAAAAGTTTAATATTTTTATCGAACCGAAACTCGACCCTTTGATAGGTGTATCTATTATCACATACGAGTATGTATATCATTCATTAAACATGTTATTACCGTAGACTAAAAAAATATGACAAACCTTGTAATTTTACTTAAGAATTTGTGTTTTTAATAATAATTGAATAACTGTTAAAAATACTTTCTAGGCACATTTTAAATTTCGTTTCAAAGTTTCAACAGTTACAAAAAACCTTTACTTTCTTCATTGGAGTCTGGCAAAAATATTCAAAGTTTTGGTGCACTAACGAGATAGCCTCTTCTTTATACGACCTGAGGTCATGATAAACAAAAATATAGAATTTCAAAAGTCGCATCCCGAATCCCGTTGCATCTAGGTTGAGTGTTCAGAGTGTTTGAGTTTTCTGGAGCAGGCAAGTTTGCTTTACGTGAAGACGTAAAGTGTTATAATTCCAGCACTACGTAGCTTTTAGGTTTTACGATGTTTGCATGGAAAGGGGAAAATAAAGTTTTAAAGACATTCTTTAAAAAAATAGGTAAGATCATAAGCATTTATACACATAACGCAAAGGCTTAATCTTATTTTAAGCTTCGTTTTGACATTTGAGATGTTCTCGCAATTTAATTGGGATATTTTATTTTTAACGTGTCAGAAAAATAACTATAAAACTCTTAAAGATTATTATAAAACTCTAGAAGAATTCTACTTACTATCCTGGGAAAATGACGGGAATGAGAACTACCCGGGCGAAATTATGGGATGCTGCCAGTTCTTATTTTTATTATATTCTAGATTATTATTATATTTTATTGTTTTATCAGTTTCACCCCAACTTAAATTATTAGGGCTTTCACAAATTACAAAACGGGATTTTTATTTTTGACGTGACAACGTCTAATAAATCGATGAACGCCAACTGCATACACGAAAAAGTGTCCCGTTATGTCCCGTTACGCTCATTGTACGCTTGCGCCGCATCTATCCAATGTTTTGTTATGACGTTACGTTAAACTATCGTCCCTAAACTAAACGACTTTACAAACAAACAATTTTTGAGTACCATGAACGTCGAAATAATACAAATACAAAATTCGTCTATGTCACGCAAAAGTTTTCAAAGAGTTTGTTAAAAGTTTTTCATTAAAAAAACAAATAAATGTTCTAAGTTTTAAATTCATTGTTAGTTATTATTATCAAATTATCTTTCGGAAGTATCTATGTACTCCTAATTGTACTCCCCGTCTTCCATTATTCATTTATTTTTTACCATCCTTACCATCCTACGTTGCCCGGAAGAAATCGCTCTCAGCGATAAGGTCGCCATTTGCTACTTTATTCTATGTTTTTTCTGTGTTATTATTAGTTTTTTTTTTGGAATTTAAGAGCAATAATGAGTTTAGCTATCTACCTATCTATTTAACCTGTGTTCATCTAATCTGACCTTATACTTCTTAGGATGTCTTTGATAACTGTAAAAACTAAAGAAGTTGCATACTTTATCTAAGGTAAAAGCATAACATTCTAGAAAATCGTCGTGATTCTCGATGTTCTCGATATTACTGCAAATCCGTGTTCTAGCTGTTTTTCTGTCATTTCACAAATGGCGTGGAGTAAAAAGCGCATTAGATAGTCCGCTGCTCACGTAATGGTTCATCATAATAAGTACTGCCAAGAGAAGCACTAGGAAGAGTTATATCTTTTGTGGTTTAAAATATACTTTCTTTTTAGCGTACTTTTTGTAAATGGTTTTGACTTTTTCTTTATTCCTTATCACTTTATCGCCATCGCCATGACTGTTAATTTTTTATAGTTTACACGAACAAGATATGCGCCTGACGGTAAGCAACAAGTCTGGCCATGGTAACACAGTACCCAGTCGTAGCTATTTGAACTTATATATTACACTAATTATGTATTATATAATAGTAATAACGATTTAGCACGAACCACGAGATCTAAATACTTCATGAATAAATACAAATTTAAATACGATGTTAAGAATATTATTACCAAACTTGCTGGCATTTTAGACATATTAGAAAACTTTCTTAAGAGCTACACGTAATAGTCATAATTATATTTCTAGATGCACTCATAAGGGGCCTTTTAAACATTACGTAAACAAATTTATTGCAATTATTGATCCCGCCTCCTCCTTGTCATCAAAAGTAAGCAAAGCTATTACACCCCATGCTTATGTAGACATTGGTACCCATTCCCCCGAAAATTGCGTTCCGTTTTCAAGTCTAGATAATGTGTGGGTTGCCGTTTGTGTAAAAAGTAACTATTGGTGACTCAATCACCATATAGACCCCCCCAGACACCATGTCATCAAAATAAGCAAAACACATACCCCCCAGACCCCTATAGCGGTTACGTAATACTTCAACGACCCCTAAGCCCTAAGGTAGGTAGGACCTACCGTGATTGACCTTAGATGGTCTCTACTGTCTATCTACTTTCGGGTAGCGCAGAAAGCGCTGAGCCCTACTAACCTTACATACACGTAATGCATAGTGCATTACTATATATTCCTAAGATAAATTAACTAACTAAACTTACATAAATAGATAGATAAACTCTTTATTGCACTTAACATAACAAACAACTTAAAAACAATAGAAAGGTACACGTACTACACTATTCCCTAAATTAACTAACCAAACTCACATACACGTAATACACTATTTCCTAAGTTAAGTTTACTACCTAAACTTACATACACGTAATACACTATTTCCTAAGTTAAATAACCATTACCATTTACTTTATTAAATTTGTGCAACAATTTCCCAGATAAAAAATTAGTCACAAGTTTCCGTCAATCGAATGCAGTGCTAGAATATTATAGGTACATCAACTGGTAATCTAACTCAAAATAAATTGTTGCGTTAAAGGCTCAGGATTGTATTTTGTTATTTATCCCATAAACCCACATCTATGTGCCAAAAGGAATATGAAATTAAAATGAGCCCGTTCACAAAGTTTCCAGTAAATATTACATAAAACATTAAGCCGGATTTTCGTCTAACAAAAACAATGCATGACGTGGGAACCTTCAAAGGGTATCGTAATATTTTGTGATTTCGCCTTCATGAATAATTTATTTGTGTATCGAATATTGGATGAATGGCGGCGTGATTTTATAGTGCCAACGTAATTAAACAGGCTTAAACTTAAATGTAGGCAAAGACGGTCTGGTGGTATTTGATATCGTCGGGGAAAACATGCAAATGAAAGGATCCCGGGGTTTACTGCAGAGCTGAGATGGCATGATAACTCGATACCTACAACATCCCTTCCGACGTATCTGTATACTGAATATAAATTCTCAGCCATTATTACAGTAAAACCTGCTTAAGATAATCAGAAGAGACTCGGGAAAAATCAGCGAGAAAGCGTAATAAGGCGAGCAATATGCTCGTAAATAGGGATAACCCTAGATTTGGGTTTTAAGTAGGATAAGTGAACTCTGTATAGTATGATTATAGATAGGTATTCATGAAAAGTATTTTTTGAATTTACAATCATCGTTCAAAGTTTTTTTCCAGTTTTCAGCGTTTGGAGGACACAAAACGAATGTTGGAAATTTTATTTGCTCAAGTGGTTTTGTTTCTTAAATTAATATATCGAGTACTGTGTCCATCCCGTCTTCGCCCGTGTTACCCAATATAACTCCTCAGGAATTACGTACATATATGTCCAACGGTGAAATTTTTTTTGAAATCGGTCCAGTAGTTCCTGAGATTAGCGCATTCAAACAAAAAACCTCGTCAGCTTTATAATTTTAGTATCAATATCAAGTTTTTTTTAAATAGAATTGTGGTGCAATTTACTTTTGCTAACTAAACTTTTGATAAAAATATATGTAAATTTATGTAAGCATGAGACAGCGTATGAACCGCCACTTTGTTGTGGTTGTGGCCATTGCTGAGACTGCTGACTTCTCTGACAAGACCTATAACCCATCAAGCTACCTAAGTGTGTAGGTTGGAAGACATATCCTTGAAAGACGTTTTACTTGGTATATGGCGATTATCTAATTTTAAAATTAATTTCATCAACTCAAATGTTCCAGTGTAAACAAATCGGATCCATTCACTTCTGTAATAAAGTCATAGTCAAAGTACTTTATTGATGAATGCACAATTTACACGTCAATAATATAATACACCATAATACATTTAAAAGGTAACAAAATAATACCTAATAAAATTAACTACCTCGTTGTGTTCCAGTTCTAATAATAATAAAGCTGGATTTAGTAAGAGTATTCTTGAACAGTCTCGAGCGTAGTCCGTAGGGTAAACGCGCAGGACTTGTCGTGAATCATGAGTGAACTAAATTATTAGATATTGCAATGAGACTTGATGCCAACATTGGCAACCCTTCATTAAATATAATGACGTCTTATAAATTGTAAGCTGAGATGCAGATTATTGCTCGAATGATTTAATTCGTGATAGCGTGCCGTGAGAATTTGTATTGGAGTAATCTGGACTCGTAGATGCAGAATGCATTGATGAAATCGTAATGAGAAATACTGAGCGTTGCAAGTCTTCTATGTGAAATTGCTTGAGATTTCTGCACCTCAAAAGCTTCGATAAAATTTTGTGAGTTTGTTGTCTAGTAGTGGTTTTGCCATCTTTTATTTAACAATTTACCCACAGTTCGATGCGAATTGTTTAGATTGTCTGACGAATAGAAATTTAATTAATTTATAGTTAAAAAATGTTTTACTATTGAAACTTAATGATCTGTCAAATAATAGCTTTTAGACTGGTATCACATACATTTAAATTTGTAAATGATATTTAAAACAAAATAAATTGCCACAATAAATTCGTTTCTATTGAAAATTGCCCTTAATTTTACAAAACCAAGTTGCACATAAAAATTATACATAAAGCTTAACATTGAGAGTGATTCGCGTACATTAAGAATACAAGGAAAGTCCGTCATTGGTCGCAGAGTCGATTGAATAAAAACAATCTCTTCATCTGAAGAATGCTATCAGGCTAGCGTTTTTTGAAATGTATTGATTCTTTTTGTGAAATTAAGATCCAAAATGGGCTTAGTTCTATCAAAAACTCCTGTTACAGATGTTATTCGATTGATGTTGTTGCACTTTGTAATTTGTATAATTAGCTAGCCAATTACCCACCAAAAATAACCGTTCAACAAAGAAAGGTTACAATTAGTCGAAAAAGCGACAATTGACTCTGTGCGCTCATGCTTATAAAAAACTAGGAGTGCTCCGCGTTTTCACCCGCGTAGTTCCCGTTATATTATCGGAATAAAAAGTAACCCATGTGTTTTTCCACACTATAATCAAACTGTGTTCCAATTTTCAACTCGATCCGTTCATACGTTACGACGTGATTAAGCAACAAACAGCCAAATATCCAAACATTGATATTAATCTATATATATTATTTTTATACATTAGTAGGTATATAGAGGAATACTATAGCTTTGTCTGTCTGATATGCTTTCACACCTAAACTACTGAACTGATTTAAATTAAATTAGGTGCAGAGATAGTCATCGATAGAGTAGATAGAGATAGAGCCTGAAAAAAGAAATGGAGTATGTAATTTGAAATAGAGTTTGTATGAAAATTTCGTCATTTTAAATCAATAAAATGTTATGTACTCGAATTTGAAATTTTGATTGAATATCAATAAATTCGACGTTCCTTAACTTTGTAAAAAAAATATCATTGAATCGTATATTATGGCGCAAATAAATTCTCGTGAAAAACTGGACAACTGCGGTTTACAGTGTGGGGTACAGCCGGTGTTTAAACGACGTAAGAAAACGCGCCGTATAAAACACGCTAGTCTGAAAGAATCGAAGCGAACTGGGGTGAACAAACGCGCGGTCGACGCTCGTCCGAGAATGGAATGCAACCCTGCTAGGGAATCCATTTGTTTACAATCCTTTTTTCTTTAAAATTCAGGATATTGGAATAGTCGAATAAAGTTTGTTATGACAAGACTAATCCCTGGAAGACTTCGATTCTCTTAAATTTATATAATTACCTGCGTACTAATACGTGTAATTATTGCAGTCAATAAAATTACTATCGCGAAAAGTCTAAAAAATCTAATTTGTGTTAATTCCTAATCGAAAAGGCTTTCTGTTATAAGCCGTCAAATATACTTATGTAATCACATTACAAAGGTTTGTTGAGGGCGCTGATGATTTTCTTCAAATTACCTTACTTACAGTTACACTTGTAGTGATGTAACAGACACACGATAATGGATGGTTGTCATTTCCAACCCTGTCATATGGCTTCACGCACCATATGCAGAAGACAAAGAAAATCTCTCATTTCCATTACTCTCCGCAAATCCATCAATTGCAGTCAACTAATGGTGTCTCAAATCGATTCCCATTGAACGTGTTTAATCGATCGGGATGTGAGTACGGCACTGGTTGCAGCCGCGTCAATGTTGACACAGAATTACCCTGTCAGCTGCTGTCAGGCCGAGGTGAAAGAAATGGCAAGGCACGCTGCCAGGGGCTTAGTTTATTGAAGGTACGAGATTCGAGATTTGTGTTTATACGATATTCCTTTGTTTGGCTCACGGTGCAACGCAGAAAGCCAAGCAGGATTTGCTCGTCAATCGCCAAAAATTAATTAGAATTTGATATTTCCCGAGACATAATCTGGAAGTTTTCAAGGTTGGTAGGTATTTTTTTAGGTCATCATGCCATCACCTTTGAGCGTACCGTTTCTAACCATAAGCCGTTTTGGTGGACAAATGCGGATATAATTATGTGCGTTAAAAACATTTTTTTACATGTTAATGATATTGCATTTGACCGCTATGTTGCCCAATTACAAGCGGCAATAAAGACTACAATGCAACACACTGCCCCAAGAGAAACAGATTCACTCTCGATTCGAAGACACCGCACTAACTTGAAGAATCCTACGCATCCACTGATACATTTCTCAGTAGGTTTAGGACATGTAGGTTTAGGATGTGTAAGTACATACAGTACTTAAGTTACTAAATGCTGTTGTAAGGATATGATGCTCGTACTATAGAGTGTAAAAGAATAATATCATGTCTGTGATGTGCTTTTGCCGTTCTAAACATTTTATGTGTAACCCTTTTTTAGAGTAGTTACGTTTTAACAACGAACCAGTATTTAAACAGTTATGGTTTTGCTTTTAATAAATATTTTTTTCAGCACCTAAAATTATTTTTAAGGAAACTGTAAAACAAGAACCTATCATTAAAGTGATCGTAAGATTGCCTTGTTTGCCCTAAAAGTGTTTGTATATTATATGTATAATAAGCAGCCTCAAAATATATTTTTATGGAACATCCTGCTTTCTTTTGTGTGTGTTTCTAAATACTCTAAGATATCTTCTTTTCTTTTTTTGAGTCTCCGTCAAATTGTAAACAACGTCAGATTAACATCTAATGTATGTGACGGACGGTAGGTTTTGTAATATAACGTCATTGGAATTGCATTTAACGTCGTTGTCAGATTGTAATCTGACGGTTTTACAGTTTCACGGCGACATATACATTCAAGTCAAAGTGCTTATCTATGTTACTACTATTATGTTTCTAAGCTTGGTCCCTTTTCGTCATAAAAATGAAAAATAGCCAACAACAAGGTAAGGCAGAGTGCACACTTAATGCATCATAAAACCCGCAATATGCGTGTTGTGAACGTAAATGCGAACCCGCGAGGGCTCTCGCCGCGACATCACTATACGTTCCTCTACAACAACATGGCGCATAATGAAGGGAGTATTATGCCACAAGCTCAATTGTTCGCTTGTCCTCGAGTTTTGCACGACTCCCTGAAAAAAAGGAATGGTATTTTTTAGAGATCATTATATGACTTGGTATGATGATTAGTATGTTTCTTTTTCTGCTGTGAACATTAAGCGCCTTTGAAAACACACATGAATTATTCACTATTTAAATATTTTCTTTTTTATTTTCTCATGTTTTGTTTGCATTACAACGGTCGTCGAGAACACAAAGTTATGTTTTCTCTGAGAGATTAATTAAATCACGAGAGCTTACATCAAGTAAGTGCAGCCTCGATTAGTTTTGATTGCAGTAAAATCGTTTCACTGATAATAGCAGATGCAACGGATACTTTTCAACTGATTTAAATGAATTCATTCAAAAACCATAAAGCTCAATTATGAAAACATAGTAAAAATATAGGTTAATTTGTATTTACTAAGTTATAAGTCGTTAGATTTTTGGTTCATCGGGGATATGGTGTAGTTAAATAGGATTTGATGACCGAACAGGTCACCAACCCGCCCTGGGCCAGCGTGGTGGATTATGGCCTAAACTTCTCTCCTTGCGAGAGAAGGCCTCGAGTCCCAGCAGTGGGAACATTTAGTGGGCTGATGATGACCAAACAGGTTAGTTATAATTCATTTCTCTTTTGATATCACAAATAAAAATAAAAACAATACGATTATTCCTAAAAAAGAAAAAAAAGATTCCTGCAAAATAATGATCATACAACGTATAAGTACACCAGCGATTTGTAGACGAAGATTAATTTGTCACACACAATGTAACATAGTTAACACTCTCGCTTTTTTGTCTTACTCAATTATACACTGATTTTCTTAAAAAAAGATATAAATACATTTCTTATTACACCATGGCTCGTCTCACGAAACATGCCCGCGAATAATGCCGCGCCGAGACGCGTGACACTGAATAAACGCAGTAGGTACGCAGATTAGGGCCGCATTTGGTTTAACCCTAATGCAGGGATTGTAGCCGTTGCATCAACATTACTGGATTATGCTGTAACTGATGCTTGAGCTGTGTAGTGCAAGTTATTACTAGGTAATTTGGAAAACAGAGTGTAGGGAATACACCTTTTTCAACAGTGATAAGTTTGCATTTGCCCGCCTTTTTGTCTGATGATAAGTGACGATGGAGTCTACGATGGATCGCGCTTACCAAAAAAACAAAAACGATTTACTTCCGATATGAAGACACTAAGGTTGTAACATCGGGAAAAACTCTCTTAGGAAACGTATTCTTCACCCTAGACGTTCTTAACGAAACGAGTCAAACTTCCTCGTTCGAATCTTTGGAACATTAACCCTAAAAATTCAAACGAAGGAAGAAAATACGAAAAAACTTAAACACTTTGAATATATGTGCTATCAAAAAACTGAAAACGATTGCTATTATTGAGAATGATGACGATGAGATTGTGTGTAATTTCTGTTGGTAACTCCAGTAAAATCAATAAATACCAATAAAATTATACGCGACTCAAGTGGTGTTCCAATACTTTTAATTTGAGTGAACAATACTTTCTCGCAACGTACTCAGATCTCTGATTAAATCTGAAACAAGATTGCAATCAGCGCGCGACGACGGCTGCACCTAATTCTTGGAATATTGCATCCAGAGGGCGCCACCAGCCGGCATCCGAGTCAGCCCCGCTTCATTTAGCTGCATTATTCTATGGCACGTCGCGTCCCCGCCTCACGTCACTCAATAGCCAGGGCCAGTAATCCAGCGACTGTAATCAAATCAAACTTCAACTACCAGAGCAAAAGATGTGACAAGTGCTGTGTTTGCAAAGTTAATATTGGAAACTTGCACCCAGAGAAGGTTGAATTGCAAATTCCTGTATTCAGCATCGTTCAGAGTGATAACAATTCACGAAACACAAATAAATGAATAACAATCTACTGTAAATATCAATGTTTAGTATAAAGGACAAAGAATAACATCGGAACGGATCGGGTTGAAATAAGGAACACAGATTACAGTCTAGATTAACACATAAGCTGTTATTTATTACAGGAAAATAGCGGGAACGGTAACTATATCATACATTCTCGATATGCCGGTGAAATCGCGGGGCGTTGCTAGTTTCTGAATGCAAATATTTACAAAATTAGACATTTGGGCCGCAATGAACATCAACAGAAGAATATAGTCCATGTCATCGATTTTGATGACGGCGCCCTACTCGGTATTAGTTCTAGCATGAGCTCTAATGTGACTCACAAAGCCAAACTTGGTTTTGAAGACTCGATCGCAATTGTTACAATATAGTTGGCCCGATACATCATAGGTATAGCTGTTGGAAAGTTTAGGTCTTTAATAGAAGTATACCCACTGAATAATCCACAGGCATCTCAAAATAGATTACATAACTAGTAGCGCTCCGTGGTTGTACTCGCGTATTTCCCGTTCCCGTTATTTTCCCCGGATAAAAGCTTAGGTATGTGTTTGTCCTATACCTAATCTAACTGTGTTCCGAATTGCAGCTGGATCCGTTCATAAGTTACGCCGTGATTGAGTAACAAACATCCAAATATTGACATATAGTAGGATTAATTTTAACCCCAATGAGCCTATTAGTGAATTAAGTTTAAAAGGTGGTAAAGTCAAAGTGGTTTAGGAAATACGAGTATCGTAGCAACGAGAGATTTCAGATTGAATCGGCTACTCCTAGGTAATCACGTTCTGACGTAGATCTTATCGTCGCTTTACATTATAGAAGATATCAAGTGCAAAGCAAACCTATCATAGTTAAACAAAATCTTCTGACCTATATAAATATTGGTGGACTATATACTATTGTACTTAGGAGGCGATAGGAACGAACCAAACAACTGCAGCGGCCAAAGACATTATTTATTAAAACAGTCCACTATTAATAATTTCCCCAGAAAGCAACGTGGGGAAAACTCGAAAACAACATCGCGTACTTTATAGCCCTAGCGATATACATGAAATTTATGCGACGCGGATTTTGTAGACTGTGTAAACGGTTGATTTATCCCCTCCAAATTAGAATAGGATGCAATTTGCGGGATAATGATGTTGTTCTATCCCAAACAGGGCGTGAGTGTGATTATAAATAAATTATGTATCTTGTGCGTTCGTACAGATAATTTTATGGACACTGTGATGACAATATATACGTTTTTTAATGAGAACCATACCTACTATTACGTAGGCACATACGTAAATAACTATTAATATTAAACACATTTGAACTATCCATAGATAGATTAAGGTCTAGAGATATTGAAGATGATAAAACTAATACACCAATTGTACACCACACGAATACACCACTTTCTTCTTCGTCCTTCTTCCTTCTGGCACCTTTAACATAATACTAATTTTAAGCAGTATGTGCTTTGTACTGATATACGGGTTTGAATGGTTAATTAAGGCTGTTAATGAGGTTATACAAATGTTTTAAAAAGCCTGTTGCTGAATCTCTGTAAAATAAGTGACGACTTCCCTCTATTTAAAAGTCAATTTAATCATATTTGAAATATGTCTACAGACAAAGCAACATGACATAGATCTAACTACACTTGTTCAACGTTAAACAAGATATATTATTACTTCTCATAGTTTCGGCTTACGTAAAATCCAGGACTTTAACATGAAAAGGTTTCCCAAACATATATATGTTTCTTACGGGTAGATATCTACCCGTAGCCCCCCCTTAAGAACATAAAAGTGCTATTAAAGTTTTCTAAAGATCACGTATGTGAAACTACAGGCATGTTCTAGTGTGCTCATATATCTATGGTTAAGAGTATACTTCTCCATGCGCAACAAATACGACCGAAATAAAGTACCTTTTCAAATTTCCGTGCTGAATTTTATCAAAGTAATGGCAAATGCAATGCGGAGTTTATCTTACTCTGCATAGGGACCAGGGGGTGCATAGAATACTGGCCAAGTAATTAATCAGTAGGCAACTCACGTATCGGCATTCAGAGCGTAGGTGCACTTTGCATCTGTACCGACTCCATCGAATGTAAACCAACGAGCCACCTAACCGATCACATCTGACCGACGTTACGCAACTTCAAACTTTAAGTCTAAACACTAAAAGCTGTTTTATCGAAGCACGGGTAAACAAAGACATTTTAATAAGATTCGCGTAAAGTTTCGATTTGTCAGTCGAGTTGCGTGATGCGACGATGAGTTGAAGTGTTTTCGAATTGAGTTTTGATTGTGTTTCCTTTCGCGGCCCTCTCTAAATGTAGGTCGTCGTTATACATTCGACACACGAAACTACCGACCCTTTACAGTCACGGAAATTTGGCTCCAATTTTGAGCTTTATTGTAAAGGTATAAAGTTAGAATAGGTTAAAGCTTTTTGCAAAGTTGTACTATGTCGTCGGCACGTCAGAAATCATCCACTTACCCTTTATACGGATTAGAACTCGACAGAAATATATTTTCGGCGTCAGCATACATGGCTATATAATTTATATCAAATATCATTGAACTTTTTTACTTTTGGATTTGTAAAAAGGAACTGCTACATAGTTATGACTTTTTATATCAATGCGTGATTTTAGCCAAGCACAAGCAGAGTAGAGAATTTGAAACGATTTATGATATATATTATAGTTATATGAAGTCAACTAGCGGTCCGCCCCGGCTTCACCCGTGGTTCTCTTCGGTCCAGTAGTTCCTGAGATTTGCGTGTTCAAACACAAAACCGCTTCAGCTTTATTAATATTACCATAGATATTTCATCGTAATTCATCTATCTTAATCATTATTTGCCGTAGGTCGTGGCTTCGAGTCTCATGTAGGATACGTTGTGCGATGAATACCTACAACGGATGTTTGTTCTATGTCTACGTGTTCCTATGTTTCATTACTTAAAGCAAGTATCTATATAGTATTATATTTGTATGTCATTGGGTTCCATAGATGGTTTAATGTGAAACATTTTTACATTAAATTATTATAAAAATGTTTGCGAGATTGCTTCATCGAAAAAATAACAACGCGTTACTCGTGGTGTTTGTTACCTATAATATTGACAACTATATCAATTTATTATGTATAAGTTTAAACATTGATGATTTTGTTAGGTAAAATTTAAGTATTGCCAAATTTTTGAACTCAGAATACTTATATTAATAAAATAATTTCCCTTGGTCACATCTCGCTTGAAGACAAGCCGCAATTTGTGCCAAGAATTGCGAGTGGTTATGCAAGGATACTCTGCCCGAAAGGGTCGTGGAATACATTACAAATTTGGGGGAATAAAAATAATATTTTATTAATTTTGACGCAATTTCTAAGAGTAATCAATTTTCAATGTATAGTATAATGTATAGTGTTAAAATACAATACTTTCTTAACATGGTCTAACCTTTTCGCGTAACGGAAAATTCGATGTAAAAGTATATTGAAACAAAATAGCCACATTGAATTTGGAGCAATGATACACAATGTAATACAGCTCATCCTAAAGTAGATGACCGTAGAAAAATAGAGACCTCAAAGATTTAAAAAAACATGACTCGTATGACTTTTTATGACTTTTTGTATAGAAACTGTGACAGTCAAGCAGGCTACCTAGTTATATCCGAGTATGTCACCGTACAAATGTATGTAAGTTTATGTTACGAAGTTCGATTATAAACTACCTACTCTACTGTGGGTCGATGGTCTCACACTTTTTGCTATAACCTGGCCATTATTCTAATTTTGGTATTTATAGGCGACATATGTACCTTTGCAACTTGTGCTTAAGACATTTACGTTGCTTTGCTAATCCAGAGCTACCTAAGAGACTAATCCCTAATCAACATGTTATCTATAGCTTAGAAACTGAAATAGCTACGAGTGAGATAATTGGAAATTGCATTGATAACTGTATAGCTGATACGCGTAGCACACTTATGGAAATGAGCCTGTAATCTAATCGCAAACACGCTATGATTTGCTTTCAATCGCTGGAACGCAGGCCGCGGTGGGAATCGCAGGGTGACGTACAGGGGGTAGACCCCCACGAGGCAGTGAATAGATGAATATTTTGTAGTGTAGAAAAAACAAGCAAACTTAACTTTTATTGCACGGAAGTAACTTGCAATGTACATCCTAAATCGAACATGAAGTAGGCAGTCCCATGCACGTTAGTACTCGAATGATGAGAAAAAGTATTTTTTTACTTTCATAGTAGATTGTGTTTGACTGTATCTAAAATGAAGATTTCAACTATTGGTGTTTAATTATTTGAGTACTGAAAACGATTTTTGTCGTAGCTAACATTTTAATTTGAGCTTTATTAAACATCATAAGGGAAACTTTATACGCTGGTTCTAATTTCTTAATATGTAGTATGTGTCACAGACGCTCTTATTCCAGCAAGCATCACCCGTACACACGTTTGCCACATGTATCACCCCATTGCTCTCTCATTCATCATTCATTCACATTTGAAGGAGAAAATCCCTAAACTCGTACCAATATGACGTCACAAGACAAACCATTTGGCCAAGAACCAAGGCATAAATGCAGTTCCAACTTAATTGTGAATTTAGAATTACACAGTACTAAAAACGTTAAATACACACTAACAAAGTCAGCTATGTGTTTCCCGCTTTGCTAGCTTTTCAGGTCCAGTCAAGTGATATAGTCGTCCAACTCCAGTTTGCTTAGCTACGTACACTATTAATACTAGAAACGTAAACACAGCTCTACCTGTTCAAACATGAAATTCAAGTTTACTCAGTGCACTCCGTCATACTCGTATTACCTATGAGGCTCTCTACTGTAACTATTCCGCTAAAATCAACACGAATCCTAAAAAGTGGACCCAAAAAAGTGTAATATATGTAACTTTTGGCAAATCTCATTACACTGAAAATAACGCAAAATATTTGTTCGATTACCTTAATCATCCTCTAAATTACGTGATGTTGCAGAAATTTTCATACAATAATAACATTATTACGTGTTGTTATTTGTCCGATTTGAAAAACACCTAACCTACCCGTAACTAAAATTATCTACCCAGAATAGTATCTATCTTGAAATAAATACAACTATTGATGAATTATGCACTATTATTAATTCCACGTGAAGAAATGGTACCAAAAGATATTATAATTATTTCTCACCTTTGTGTTGTTTTTGTGATGAATGAAAGTAAACAAATTAGGTTATTATTGAAGTGACAACGTCTAATAAATCGATGAACGCTGGCTACATGCAGGAAAAAGTGTTCCGTTATGTCCCGTTACGCTCATTGTCCCGTTACGTTCATTGTACATCTATCAATATTTTGTTATGACGTTGTCACGCTAAACTATCGTCCGTAAACTAACCGATTTTACAGACAACCATTTTTTTTTCTATGTTAGTTTCCTATTCCTGTCTATTTCCCGCCTGCAGCCGTCCCGTCGCGATCGAGCCGGGCACGCGTCCCCGTCATTCCACGGGACATTCACGGCACCCACAGGATTTCGGTGTCACTCATCCGCGTGACAGAAAATTGGAAAGCCATTCCCGGAGAGTTCCGTGCTTGTATTATTAATGAGATTCTTTGCAGGTGTTTTTCGGGCCGCCCATCAAAACAGACGTATTATGGGCGGTCTCTCGTTAGCCTTGATTTATTCAGTGCCTGTCTTGTTACAAAACGTACCTACCTACGTTTGTTTTCTTTGAGGCGGTTTATTCATCTTTACTTTTATGGGAAGATGTACTAGATAAGAACAAACATGTTTGTGTAAACATTTTAATCTAAAATAAAAAGTTGCCAAAAGCTTTCAAATCTTTAAGTTAATTTAAATGTAGTAGATACATATTATACCTCAGAGGTATTGCGGATCTGTGGGAGCATTGATTGTATCAAATAGCACCATTCTCTCACAGATCCAGAGATTCATTATTTTCTAATTTAATTAAAAAAAAAGGAGCTGTAACGAACTCTGTAATACATTTCCGAATAGACGAATGATGAAAAAAAACTAATTTAGGTATTATCTTAGTTTGTGGCGTAATAGGATAAAATTTTGCTAAAGTAGTGTTTTAAAATGACGAGGTAATTCTTCTATAAGAACTAAATGGTCTTCAGAAAACTTTATATGACGAAAGTTATACAGTTTAGTCTAGTCTCTCAGTGTAGTAATATGTAATAAGTTTAACGGTATAGATTGCAGTAAAGATACGAGGCAATGTAACTGTTACAACTATTATGAAAAGAAAAAGTTTCAAAAGGTTGCACTGCAAATAATTATACGCTGGTTGCTTCATTAGCTCTAGACCTGTAAAAACCGTCGACTTAGGAGTTGCGATACCATTAATCGATTAAATATTGAGTTATACCGTAATTCCAATAACCAAGTCTCTGACTAAGGGTATAATAGACTCTTTTTATACAAAAAATTAAACCGACTTCAAAACCACAAACGTGATATATGAGTGCCTACAAAAGCGATAAGTAAGTTAAAATAATTATTATAAGCGTAAAAAATATTGTGGTCAAATTGATAACCTCCTTCTTTCTGGAAGTCAGTCATTTAAAATATCAAATAAGAGTATCACTGAGAATATTTAGGTGAAACACAAAATATTTATTTCGTTCGGAAAATTCAATCGGTGCTCTGTTATAACTTACAAAATCTTTTTTATAATTTCAAAAGATTGAAATGTTGTGCACAAGTAATTGTTTGGCCAAATTTTTTGCAAATAATCTGATGTAGTGTAACATTTTATCTATGATAAATCTCTGGTAAATATTTAGATACCAAAAGATTGCAAATAACGAACAAAATGTTACGTTACCAGTCAAACATTTCTTTACGTTTGTCGAGTTACGTCAGCATAATTCACAAAACAAAACAGTTGTTATAAAATAGAATACATAAAATGAGATATAAATCAAGTGATTACTATAAAAAGACTTAAGTAAATAGGCCAGTAACATCATAAGCAAAATTTTAGTTCATTGCGAAATACCTAGTCAAAATTTATGGTGCTTACGTGGAAACAAGCTAGGGTCGCCGCTGCAACTCGGGTATTTAACCTAATCTATTGAGGTTTTCCACAATTATCGGGTTAGATCGAGGCGAGGCCGAAATTTATAACAACATAAACTTCCTACGAAAACGGCCAAAGCTTGCTTTGCCTAACTGCTAGACGTTAAGCTTAGTTCGCAACGTGAAATTAGTTTCCGTCCAAACTTATTTGTAATTTGCTTTATTATGGCACGAAATAATAATAAATTGGTTGTTTTGTTAACCCTTATTATTCATTTGACAGAAATAAATTTATCAAATGAACATTTTTTGTATTATAAATGAATACAGATTTGTAAACATAAACGAAAAATAAATTCAAAACAACTTTTAGAAATTCAGTAAAATAAAACAATTAGCTAGTTAAGTTATAAGTTATCTTAAAGACAGCTAAATATCAGAAGGTATGGAGCTCACTGTTGGGATTTGGTGTTAAGAAGAACGCGCCGTTATATTTCTTTGAACGCTGTAGTTTTTGTAGTAGTAGGACTCTTTGCAGAGGCTAGCTTTCCGGGGAAGTACCAGTTATTCTACCGCAAAGTATTAATATGCAAAAATCAATGTTTCCGGTGAAATTGCGGGACATATAGATAAAACGTCTTATATCTCTGGGTGACAAGCGCAGTACAGTTCTGGGTAACGATTTGGACTCTTCTTGTTCCAAAAGCTGCGTTTCACTGTTCTGTTATATGGCAGGTATGTTTCTCACCATCAGGCTCATATCGTGCTCGTCTGGTCACTATATAATATAAAAAACCTTAAAAATATTACACAAATTATTTTCACACGTCCATGCACAAAGGTTAAAAAAATTACAGATACCGGATTTATTGAAAATTACATCGATGTGAACTTGTTAATCTATAACAACGTTTGTGACGCGTAACTAACTCAACTCGTCAAATTGACGAGAGCTTCAGTTATATTTTGTAATCTGCGGTAAATGTACATGTGGCCTTACTTCGTAAAACACAAAACATTTAAAAGAAAAAAGGTACTCTAGATAAAAATCATTGTTAACTATCGCAATTAAGTTATCAAAGAACCTTGTCCAAAATTATACGTTAATAACTTTAGTCGTTAATTTATGCACATAGTAATGTAATTAAAAGTTAGTTTGTGATAATTTTTTAAGGAATTACTCGATAAAACGTGTTATTTTAAAAGATTGACGTTAATTGATATTGTTATAGCCATTGTTATTCTATGATTTTAATGAGTGTAGTATTGAAATGTCAAGATAACAATGTTTAGTTAATACTTATCAATTAAGGCAAATCGGGGATAGCCTGCCAATTAACTTTTTGGTTTTCAGTGAAACACTTTTGCTTCCTGGACAAATAACAAGTGGTACTAATTCGTCCAAAAGTTTTCGAGTAAAAGTAAAATGTATGTGATTCCGTAGTATTGAAAAGTTGACTTTTAGAAACGTCACTCCACATCGACAGAATGTGGGGAATTAATTTATTTCTTCTCAGAAATACTTTTTCTGAGGTTTCAAATGTCACCTAAGAATCATTTGTCAAAGTGAACTTAACAGAGATAGTTTTGAACGTTCCTACACCAGGTTACTACGATTTAATGCTTCATCAATGCTAAGTGACGAAGCATTTTTAATTTTATCATTTAAAAATTTCGAAATTACCCTGGATACGATACGTGCTAAGAAAAGTTACAATATTAAAACAGAGATTTCAATTCCAAATTATCTTTATAGCGTCATCGATGTACAGATAAGATGTGCTTTGTGAAATTAGTTTAATTAGGTTAATACTGATTTTACCACCATGTAGATAGTTAGATAAACTGTTTATTGCGCTTAAATTATAAAAACAAAAATTAAGAAAAACATTAAAATAAAATAGTAATTAACGAGCTTAACCGAACAACTCCTATTTGCCAAATAAAAGCTTACGCAAGCCAAACACATGTAATTTTTACAATATTGATTTAAAGAATCAAAAATGAGTTTGAGTCATATTTTGTAAATCGACGGAAAATTTTAATTGTAATTTGGTTACGTCTATTCTTTCAAAGTAGGTTTACGTACCATGTATGACTGCAACTGCACTTGATTTACTCACTCTATTGTTTTGGTATTTAACGTGCTAAAATATATATTTATTAGCATGTATTCTAGATACTTCAAAGTCAATTAATAGTTAAAGCCGAGTAATTAACAGGCATTGATTAGAACTGATGTGTGCCTGCACCATTTAATTATGCTCTACTAGTATTTTAGAATACAAATATGTAGCTTAGATTAAGCCAAATTTATGATCATAAAACGTAAGTACCTTCACTAGGAAATTGTTAGTCTTGTGGTAAGATGTTCCTTTGATTTTGTTTTTACGAAGTACGCTGGTTTTCACAATATTTTCTGATGTTTCACGTTCATCGTACTTTATATGACAGTTTTACGACTTTGATAAGGAATTAAAATGACTTGGCTTTGCATCTTAATTGTACTTTTCATATCAATATTGTTCTTTTTAAGTATGTATTTTGAAAACTTTTTGGGCACCTTGAGCAATTTTTGAGATGGGGAAAAATAATTGAACCTAGATTGATTAATTGTTACTGACATCTTGTAATCCGTAAATTGACTTATACCTTCTCGACCCCATAACTCAAAATTGGCCGTCTAATCAAGTTAGCGGGTAAGCTGTGGTAAGCTGCGGTAATGTGTTCTTAGTACATACTAACTCTACTCAATCGTCCACATTTCGTTCATCAGAAAATACGTGACGTCTGGCGGCCCTGGGGTCTTACTCTATTACTTTTATCCTGATAAAATTTTGTTGTAGATGTTAAGCTGTGGAATGGAACTAGCGTACAATAAAATCATATTATTCTTATTATTCATATTATAGTATTATAAATTGGATATCTGTCAAGTTGGTTGGTTAACGGACGATAGTTTAACGAGACAACGTCATAACGAAACATTAATAGGTGCGGCGCAAGCGTATAACGAGCGTAACGGGACACAACGGGACACTTTTTCGTGCATACAGTCTGCGTTCATCGATTTATTAGACGTTGTCACGTCAAAAATCACATTATCTAATAATAATCTTAGTTTTTATCTTCTGTTAATATTGATCTTGGTTGGTATAAGTATTAGGTTATTAGTGGAGTTAGTAAACCACAATTCTGGTTCATTTGTTTTTCTGGTTCATTCTCTGTCACAATTCTG
Organism: Ectropis grisescens; assembly: GCA_017562165.1. NCBI lineage: Eukaryota > Metazoa > Arthropoda > Insecta > Lepidoptera > Geometridae > Ectropis > Ectropis grisescens. The sequence goes on along the minus strand of CM029779.1, from coordinate 9,553,913 downwards.
GGTAGCCGAACCTGAAACTAAAGTTTGGTTTACCTACATCTGCCACACCTTGTTTTTCAAAGTCTTACCTGGGAAAAGAAAAAGATATTGTTAGGGCTTGTCATAAAGAGTTTTATTGTTAAAGAGTTCATTTAATAATTAATTGCGCAGCACTACACAGAACTGATGCACTAAATCGAAAGTGTTTTGTGGTGGTGGTAGGACTTTTTGGAGAATCCGTCTGGGGAAGTACCTCATCTTTATCTTTGCAAATTATTCTTCCACTATGCAGTAATGCTCAAACATTACTGTGTTCCGGCTTATAAGTTGTCCTTTAACAATGTTCCTGGAGCAATCACTGGGTAAAGAGATACATTATCTCGTGATCTTGTAATCTGTTGTTGACGAGCGCAGTGCGGAGCAGGACCGTAAGTTGCTTGATTTGGAATTTTAATGGGTCAAACAGTTGGCACTGTGCTATTATTGACAGGCATGTTGCTTACCATCAGGAATATGTCTTAACCGTCCCTTTCTTTCTTTTTAATCAAAATATGTAATTTCTACAATTATTAAATATCTTACTATAAGACTAATCCTCGCGGAAAAATAAGCCATTCAATGCGAAAATGTCTTTGAAGATTGATGAAATGTACGGATAACCTAAATATTTTATTGATTTCAGTCTTAAAATCACAGTAACTGTTATCAAGACTTTATCGGCTTAGTGTAGTCGTTCTACGTAACTTTGTTAAAATAAACGTTTATTACTACTGAGGGAACTTAATAAGAGTTAGGATCAAATCGGAAGCCAGAGAAATAACTGCTAACGTTAAGCAGCCTTTGATTGCTTTCAATACAGTTCCTGAGATTTAGTTCAAGAGGACTTTCGAATATGTGCAAAGCAATAACGTAATTCAATGTAAGATACTACTTAACACTCTTATTTCCTTTTTAAAATAAGGTCGAATATTGAAACTACTATTAAACATTCCGCTTAAAGTTTTGATTATTATTCTTCGTGTCGGTTTTAATAATCCTATTTGTCTTTTTTATTTTAATATTTCGTTTTCAGTAGGTACTTCGATTCTATAGTACAATGGAAGATACATAGATAATATTTCACAAACACATCTCTGCTTACGGTGCTGATAATTTTACAACGCAAATCTGCATACTGTGAATAATAATAATAATTTATTTTCACAAGCTAACTAGTCACACCAAGAAGTTTTTCATAATTATGTTTACAAATTACAATGTTTATTTTCACTTTAAGGTGTTAACTGAAACCCTCTCTAGATTGTCTTGTGTCGTCTGAGTCATGTCTGAATCATAATTCCAAAAAAGTAGAAAAACAAAACAAAGTGGAAATTTACGTTGAGAAGACGTTACACATTATTACAAAACTATAAATTATACATCAATAGCTACATCAAATATATTTAGAGGTACATATAAACGTTTATGTTTGAATATTTTATATCAATTTAAAATCTATATAAAGACACAAAACTTTATTTAAAAGAAAAGGGGAGCAATATTTAAATTATCATTGAAATACGATATTAAATAAAAAACAAGTTTTTGCTTAAAAACTTCACAAAAACTGCGTACACAGGTAATTTTTATTATATCTTCATGTAGAAGTGCATTGGCACCCAAACTAGGAAAACCTGTGGGATGACGTACCAAGATGGCGTACCATTAAATGAAATATATGATAACAATAGTGTGAGATAAATTCAGATCACCAGTAACCGCACCTTCGTTCATACCAACTGACAAAACAATGCTAGAGTTAAAATTCATCAGCATTCACGCGTTAATTACTTACGGATTACGGAATATTTATTGAGTAATCGCACGCACCACCACGAACACCACAGCGAATAGTGCAGAGGAACAATGTTACCGCAGCCGAGCGGTGAAGCCTGAGTTAACACAATTTGCTCGAAAACAACGCTCATAGCATTCAAATGTGAAATTGAAAACTGGCAGACTCCGCTTCGCACCGAGATTAACTTAACGAAATTATACAATCAACCGTGCATTCACGGCGAACCAACGGCGACGTTGAAAAGCAAAAAACATCGCATCTGCATTCTACGCGGCATAAGTAGACGTCACTATAGACATTTCATGTGGTTCATTAGGAAATGCATTTCTAATTGTTAGTGCACCCCGTGGACTCGTTTGTCAATAAAATAAACGCAAAAGTACGCTAGTTTACAGATTCAGTTCCACAGAATCCGTTTGCAGCCGCATTATACGGCACATTTTGTAAACAAATTGTTTTATCGCTACTTCTAAAGTGGATCCGCTCCGTCGCACACGTAATTCTTCTCGGTCCGCATACAAACAGCCCCTAAGGAGGCGACAATCCTCACGGCAAACAATAAAAATATACATAAAAATAAATTTGATACTCGGAAACCGCGGACCCGACCGTGAGGAATATGCAATGGGCAGGTTGGGGACGAGATCGTTTTGCAAAACCGAGACGCTTTACTCGTCACTCGTTTGCGACGAATGCGTCAATTCGTGTCGATAGTTTCATTGTGTCGACAGATAGACTCGTGCGGTTCGCGAAGATGAAAATAGGAGAGGTGTGGAAATGCACGCGTGTTGAAACCTCCAATACCTAGTAAATTGCATTGTACGCGACGCCGCGCGAGATGGAATTGGATTGCGCACCAACCGATAATTCCGATCATGATTTCCGATTATGATGGTCGTGACAGGTGTACATATCAGCAAATACGAGACATAATAAACGGCATGTAGCGACCGGCACTTTTTTTTTTAAACTAGTGTTTATTTTAGCTGATTTTTACTTGTACCTATTTGCAGTAAGTATATTATTTGTTTATACGTATTGACGTAGGTACTTGTATATGGTTTAACTACGAGTACATTTTCATTGACAATGTAATTACGAATTGTACTTTAACGTATTTTTCGAGATAAAAATTAATGCAATACTTGACTTCACAATTCAAGATTTAGTATAAATGTATGTATTTAATTACACGAGTACTCCTTAAGTTTGTAGTTTTTCGTTGAGTTACCAGGTAAATAATAGATAATGAATATACAATCAGTCGAGAGCGCAAAGACTTGCGCTCTAGATTGATTGCATACATATGCGACGAAAAAAAAGTAGCACTGCTTTATCCAGTTAGTGACTAATAGAGTCGGTGTATTTGGGTGTAAATTCAATCTATGAGTAATTATACCTGTTATAAACAACATGCCCAACGCAAAACGTTCGAATCATATATCAGCGTCATAGAACGTTTAATGTTAGCTGCATAATTCAGTTACGCTAATTGTATTTTAATGCGTTTAACATAGGAAACAAAGCTGGAGATTTAAAACTTTGAACCACTATAATTGCAGTAAAATAAAGCTTGGAAGCAAATGTAATTTCAAAAGCGGTAATGATTTAAAAACCTCGACGTTCACGACGACGACGAAGACTCAGTCCTGTACATTATAAACATTATGTGTTCAAATATCGAAAGTTTAATAACAATAACGATTTAAAAAATTAAACAATTCGAGCAAATTTTAACTAGGCACAGCAAATATGAGTTCTTATATATGTTAATACAATCATATCATTTATGTGCCCTGTGACCCCCCTCTCCGGACTGCCCCTGGAAAGGGCGCCATAAGGAGGGGAGAATTATTATTTGTATATTATCTTTGTGTTTATTCCTCTAACTATAGCATCTTACATCTCAAACATATGAACCGATTCAAGCACATTTTTGTTTAAGGGTCAGCTCACACCGAGACGCGACGCGGCGCGACGCTGCGTGCACATTTTTCATAGAGCGACTCAAAATATACTTTATTCACTACACGAAAAGATACACATTACATTGTGAGAATTCAGATTACGTTGCACCACGCAGCACTGCGCCTCGAGGTGCCTCGCGGCGTAGCGCGACGTATCGTGACGCAGCGGTGCATCGCCGGTACGCGCGGCGTGCAAGAGCGGTGCTGCGTCTCACGGTGCCGCGCGACGCCGCGAGGCGCAGCCTGAGGCCGCTGTGGCGACTTCTCTACTATTTCCGTTCAGACTTCGTTTAGAATTGATGCAGTTCGGTCGAGTGCTCGATTGAAAATATAATGATAGACTGGGATCTTGTTATAATCGGACTTCTTGCAGAAGAGGAAGAGGAAGAAGTTTACAAAAATAAAATTTAAAAAGAAGACATCACACAGGCGCGGGCGGGGCCGCGCGGCGCCCGCGGCTAGTAGATACGTTCCGCTGCGCCTCGCTGCGCAGCGAGGCGTCGTCCTGCTACGATTTTAAGATGCGCCTCGCGACGTTGCGATGCTTCTCGCGACGACGCGCGGCGTAGCGCGAAATCATTGGCCTCTAACGGCCTCTTTGAGTATCGTCGCGTCGCGTCGCGTCTCGGTGTGAGCTGACCCTAATAGTTGATTTGTACGACAAGGATGCAATTTGTATCGGCATATATCTACTTTATTTTGTAAGTTTATTTTCTTTTCTTAATTTGTCTCTCAGCTTCTTCAGAGAGTATTTACGCATGAATCAATAAGATTAGGTTGTCCTAAATGCAATACTCACACACACTGAATAGTACTCGTATTAGCATAATTATAAGCCCACAATAAGTCTCATGCATACATACATTAGACATTGATACTATCTATAAATTAACGCAACAACAGTGACTAATCGAGTAATTTTACGGCTAAATTAGTTTAGTGACCAATAAATGTATCGAAACGTTAAATTTGCTAAGATTGTCGCAGTTATGATCACCTCACAATGGCTGGTAATCGTTGAGAAATAAATTTGTTAGGCGATTCTCACATTGGAGAACGTAAGGTTTTTTTTACTGAGGCTTCGTGGGACTGAATTTCTATAATTTACCTGGTATAAAAATACTACTTTACGGACACAGCTGATTAATTTCACTTTTACATAAATTGTAATAATGGTCAAACTAATTTGATCCATTTTTATCATTCAGTCAACCACTAGCAACGCTTGTTTCTTGGTTGCAAATGTGTCTGATTCTTATGCCCTTTACACTTAAGCTAACTTCAATAAATAACCTACCTACCGAATATACCTACCTACTAATTGCTTCTCTTTTCATGGAACGCTGTAAATATATTTTTGTTTTGCAATTTGTAGATGCAACCTTGTATCGTCGGGTAAACAAATAAAATATAAAACGCCTAAACAAGCTTCGTGTGTTTCGCATAACAGTAAAAAAAAAGAGTATGCATAGACTAAGTAGACAGATATGTATGCCTCTTTCATAAAAATACTAGAAAACGTGAAAATGTATTGTTAAAGGTAGTGTATGTCTAGAAATGTTAATTTATTTTGATTTGGACAAATTATGCGCTATTTCTACAATGTCTAAATTACCAATTTTTTATTATTAGTTTCAGTTGACGTGTAAAATACCAATAAGAATTAATATGAATATGTCAGAAGTCAAAAGTTCTAAAGAACAATGTGAGCATAGCCTTAAAGTAATAGAGTTAGTAACCAAATTTATCGTCAGCCATTTGCGTAACCGAGCCCGATTATAAAAGTGAAATGTTTTATGAGCGTACTAATCGGTAATTTTATAACTAGCCGCCGCGACTTTTATGGTTAGTATTTAAAGGCCAGATTCCAACTACTTAGCATACAACTTAATCACTTCCTTTTGGGAAGTAAGGAAAATTAAGTCATAATAGAAGTTTCCGTACTAGTCGTTATGGAGTAGAAAGCAGTATGAAAGTATACGAACATTGGAGTAGTTTTTAGGGTTCCGTAGCCAAATGGCAAAAAACGAGACCCTTATAGATTCGTCATGTCTGTCTGTCTGTCCGTCCGTATGTCACAGCCACTTTTCTCCGAAACTATAAGAACTATACCTACTATTGAAACTTGTTAAGTAGGTTGGTTAGAACTGAAACTCAATTTTTCCATCTAAACCATACGTGTGGGTTATCTATGGATAGGTCTTCAAAAATAACATTTTCTTAACTGAATAGTTTGCGCGAGAGACTCTTCCAAAGTGGTAAAATGTGTCCCCTGTCCCCCTGTAACATCTAAAATAAGAGAATGACAAAACTAAAAAAAAATATGATGTACATTTAAACTGTCAACGAAAATTGGTTTGAATGAGTAGTTTTATTTCAATACGTCACAAATTCACTATTGTTAAAACACTGATTAAAGTAACAACGAACTACAAGAACTTTTATATTAGGTATGTTACTTGCTGCTACGGAAGCCTTCATGGACGAGTCCGACTCGCACTTGACTACTTTTTTTCTCTCAGTGAAGACGTTAGAATAGTCACAGTCTTCAAATCAATACTGAAACGGTTTCTTCTAGGTAAACACGCTCCATGGTAGACCGCATTGAGGCGAGGTGGCGGTCAAGTGTAAACCTTTAAAAGTTTTATTTACTCGTATTATGAATCCTAGGGACCAAACGGCTATCTATATATTCTACTAAAATACTTTACAATTCATGTTGTCATTTATTGAAAAAAAAAACATTTCATTTGGTACGTTAAAACCAATTTATTATCAAGCTTCTTTTTATGATTTATGGTACATTTTATTTAATTTATTTCTTTCTGCGGGTTATATTTCAATCGGGGACCATATGATTACTTAACAGACTTTTTTTGTTATTGACCATCTCAATTCAGCTGCAAATAAATCAGTATGAACATAAAAGGTATCGATACTTGTTATTAGGTACGTAATAAATAAATGTATCTCCAACTAAACTGTCATAAGGTATAAGCTATTGGCCAACAGCTAATTATCTACTAGGTTCAAAGCACGTGAGAGCTTCCCACGAATCCATTGTCTTCTCCAGATCGAGTGCACTTCTTAGCGATAACGTACCGAGTGCGAGCATTCGCCGACCATTTACATTGTTCGCCATACTCTGACGCTTCCACTTATCTCAATTCCGATTAATAACCACTCAAGCTGCAATGTAATGAGAATTACTACGTCTGACGTTCATTCACCACATTGCAAAACTACGATAGTTTCTACACTAGGTCTGGATGTTGGGCAAACGCCCTGCGCTCTGTGGCAAAATAGAAATCACGGTTCTCAAGGCAAGATCGCTTTCTGGTTACATGCCTGTGTGCAGATATACTGATTAGTGTTACAGTTAATAGGTATTATCTGGCTAATTTTCTGTAACACGATGCAGTGAAGATAATTGATAGGAATCACGGTTGTGAAACGTCTGTTGAACTAGCAACTTTGTTAAATGGTCGAATGGCTCAAAGATTTTCAGTTTGCGAGACAGTTTCTTCTGAAGTCAATAGGCAGACATTGTAACGATAATTATGGATATCTTGAAAGGTACGACTGACAGACTGTTGCTAGACTATAGCCGTTGTAAATGACTGTTTAAAAAAAAAAGAGTGACGAGACTAGCAGAGGGACATGAACCTGATGGTAAGCAACATGCCTGCCACATGACAGCACAGTGACACGCACCTATTGGAACATGAATAGCCTAAATCATCACCTAGTACTTCACTGCACTCGTCACCCAGAGATCTAAGATGTTATATCTCTAAGCCCTGTAATTTTGTTATAATGACTTGTCACTCAGTGTTAATGTACCACTTTTAGTAGTATGAATAACATTATATACTAGTCCGGGTTGCAAACAGGTCCACAAAATATACCTATTTGAACGATGAATTAAATATTTACTTCCAGTATTCATTGTATACAAATATATATTTGGCTTACTGTATTACTAATACTAAGATAGATAATAACAGCACGATGCTATGAGTGTGAAATTAGCATCCGAGGCATAGTCTGATCAGTTTGAGAGCATTTTCGGGGTATGTACAAAATCTCCCAAACGCTTGTACGGAATTGTATGGTGTTAAAATAAAATTGATTTTATTTTTATGTGCCAAAAGTTACGTTTTCCAAAACTCTGATTTTGTGTGGAATGAACTGTAAGTGAATTCAACCAAGCTCGTAATAAATACGCTGAATAAGCTAAATTAAGTTTAACATAGTTGAGACAATTAATAGAACTACTCACGTAATGGTTAATTTGTGATTCTGGGTGGCATTGAGTATAATCAAGATGTCAAAAGTTGGTCTTTATTACTGAAACTTTGATCGTATGCTTGATTAAGCAAGTCTGCTGGGACAGTTGTTTTTATTCATGAAGATTTATACTGTTTATGCTTCATGAGACGGTGATAGAGTTAATCAGCAATTTGAATCTTCTGTTGTTAATTATGTGTTTCCAGTATCTTCTATAAATCTTGCCCTGTCTAAATTAGCGATTACTTTTTAAAGCAAAGAGGCAGGTACACGTAGATACCTACTCCTACCATTTGGCCGATGTGAGAACATGTGAACTGTGAGAGCTGTTAGAGATGTTAAACCGACAAACAAGGAGACAAAATCCAAAATAAAAAGTTCACTCAAGTCGAGAGTTCGAGTGTGAATTGATTTCTTCTAGGTAAGCAAATTTGTGGTTAAAAAATGATAGCTACAGTTGATACTTGTATATACTACAAATATACATGATACATATTTAAACTTTTATTTTTAATAACTAATAAAACTCGTACCTATTTAAACGTTAAAGATTTTTTAATTTACTTTATAGATTAGAATAGTCTGGAGTCAAAACCTCCTTTACTGTGAATAAACTGTTGAATTAGACTAAAGACGTTAATTCCACTAATGTCATTAATTACGAGATATTTGCTATACTGATATGGTGGAGCGAGCCCCTAATATTTTGGTGCAGTTTCATGCATAATGTTCAACATGGCGCGTAAATGCGCAGCTACATGACACTGGACCGAAATATCGGGATCGATATTTTATTATTAATGATGCTAATATACCTAAAATAAACAACGTTTGCCAATAACGTTGTATTTTTATAATAATAGTAAAAAAGACGACAATTCTATAGTCCATTTCAACAGTTCATTCATATACATATACTCGTATGTTGCGTCAGTAAGCGGACTTTGTCACACTCGTTATTTACCTACTCGAATTAGCATCGAAAACGCACTTATTAAAATTCCTCGCTTTTCTAGTTCAAGGATATGATGTACAATGTATACAGTAAACAATATCCTGTATGTAAATGAGCACCGAATCTTTTCACATGCGTCCTCGACAGTGAGCTAATGCCTCATGTTCTGTGAAGAACAATTGTTTGCGAAACAGCCCACTTTGGACACAAAACACGACTCGGCTGTTTGTAACTGAGGATCAAGGATCCTGACGAATTTGTACATGCGTGAAAAATATAGACGAGTGGTCGTTCTCCATGGTTTTACTCACTGGCCAATTTGGAATGCGGCAGCTAAGCGTCGTAGTGTCACTTTTAATAGCTAGTCAACAATTTTCATCGAGAGGCTATCAAATAACGACTTTTCAAATTATCATATTTCAGTGTCAAATATTAGTCCAACAAAATAGGGACGACAAATTATCAAAATCATGAAAAAATTTTCCTTTCCTAATTACTTAAGCAACTACTAACTAGCTTGAAAAGTCAAGCCTCGGGTCGCGCGGGCATAACTGTTCACAAATGATCTTCGCTCCTCTGAGAAGACATCTAGTTTTTGGGATGATAAATTAGCAAAATGAAGACAAACTTTTCTTTTCTTAGTAAACGAAATGGGTTAGTGAAATACATATGTAGGTATGTATGTTTTATTCCTAGTCGTATGTGTAAGAATTACACAGCGAACTAGAGCTGCGTGAACTGACTGGTGAAGTATTAGTAGTGGAAATGATCTTTTTACAAATTCTACATAGTTAATTTTATTCGGAAAAATATTAATTAACTACCTTGTTTTTATTTCTAAATGGAATTCTGGTAAACTATTGTTTTTTTTTATTGAGTGAATGATATTTTTGTAAAGAACTATTTTGAGCTCTACCACCCATTGCTTGGTTGGTTTGGGCATAGGTATGCCCAAAATTCGCACCAAAAGATTTAGATTAATTTCTATCATACGTATAGCTTTAGAGTGAAATAATTTGCTAGCTTTATGAATCCCTGAGTGGAATCTAGAACTTTTCAAAGTGGATACCTACGTATTTTTTAAGTCGTCGTGTGTCATCTTCGACTACACCGTCGCTTACCTTTAGACGAAATAGCGGTTAAACGCGGACCTATTTCAGAAAAGAAAACGTATTCCGTGACTTCAGATGTCCAGTTCATAAAGTTTATTTATTTATTGCGTCCAACTTATAAGTCCAACGCCTTATTTTTGCTGTAGGGTATTTAATTTTGCTGTACAGCTCTATTTAATTAACAATTTTAAAACAATAGAAAGATATATCAGCATTGAGCATGTTAAGTGATAATTGTGCAACAGTACTGGTTTAGATGTTCATTGCAAGGCTACATTTTGTTTAATTAGCATTAATTTATTGTTTGTAGGCGTCTGGCGCGATGGGTAATTCATTAAACTATTTATTAAGTACTCTTTTATATACCGTAATATATTTTACAAGATGTCTCATCTCTTCTTTGGAATGCATAAGTGGTATGATGTTTTAAAAAGCCATTCGCATTGATGGAGATGTGTTAGACGTTGTAGACACGTCAATGTCTAAAAGCAATTGTTTTTGCTAGTGATCTGACTGGATGCTTTTAAGTTTTTAAATTGAAATTAAGTAATTTTCACTGTTTTAAATCGGTCTTCAATTAAGCTACCAAAACAAAAACTCTTCAGACCGTGAACTCCTCATTCATGATTTGAACTTGCTGACAGACTATATTACATAAAAATAAGCTACATGGATTAAAAACTACTTTGAAAGATCTGGAGCCTTGGTCTAGTGCCGAGAACGTCCTATTTACTATCGTGAACCTATAGAAAATCGTGTAGGTTCAAATTCCGCCAGCACGTCTGAGAATGTCTCCAAGTTTTTATAGATGGGTTTGTCATCACGACTAGCTTTAATGATGAAACCAAACATCGTGGAAGTTCGAGTGGTCAGCGTGGTGGACCTTGACTCACTTTTTGTGAGAGAAGAGCCCGAGTCTCATTTTGGGTAAATAAAGTTGGTACTGGTGGGTACTGTTCTTGCTATAACAAGATCTAATCATTTTAATTGTATGTGTTGTTTATTTTGTATGTTGGCTAAGTTTTGTAAGTATTCTTTCCGGATTTAATTTTAATGGGTCAACCAACAGATTTGAACGAAAATTTTATGTAGGATAACTTATACCTCAAGTAAACATATGTATTTAATCCGAAAAGAATAAAGTTTCTTTTGGATAGTGGATAAAATGTAGCGCAGCTGGATACACAAATTTCTCCAAAACCAACTACTAATCTTCTTCTTCTCTATATATAAAAATGTTATGTTGGTTTGTGTACGCTTCAAAAACTCCAAAAGTTCTGCACCGATCGAGCTGAAACTTTAGAATGATATATAATCCGCATTAAGGATTGTTTTTATCTAATTTTTGCATCATAATGTGCCACAGCGAAGCGTGGCAGGGCACAGCTAGTCTTTTATTTATAAACATGTTATGTTGGTTTATATACGCTTCAAAAACTCAAAAAGTTCTGCACCGATCGAGCTGAAATTTTACAATGATTTATATAATCCGCATCAAGGATTGTTTTTATCTAATTTTCACATCACAATGTGCTACAGCGAAGCGTGGCAAGGTACAGCTAGTTATATATAAAAATGTTATGTTGGTTTGTGTACGCTTCAAAAACTCAAAAAGTTTTGTACCGATCGACCTGAAATTGTAGAATGATATATAATCCGCATCAGGGATTGTTTTTATCTAATTTTTGCACCACAATGTGTCACAGCGAAATGTGGCAGGGTACAGCTAGTTGATTATATATTTCTGAACATAAATATGTCATACAGGTAGAACTGTCGCAAATACTATACATATGTATAATTACCATACATATGTATTAAAAATACCACGTTCACCCTTGTGTCATTGCAGTGTTGAAACGCCCTTTTATTCAAAGCAGATGTCACTGCGCAAAATCCATTTACGTCTCTTTTTTCGGCCACCAAACAATCGCGGCTTACAGCAATACTTGGTACATCGTTTGTAGTCATGTTGTGACTTCACCGGGCGATAGTTGGTCCTTTGAGGTGGAAGGCAGTAACGCCTGATTAGAGTCTATGCCGTACTGGTTTCGTCCGCTACGGTTCGTAACTTGACGAATTAGGCCTTTGTCTCTTGTTCCTTGGAGTTTTGCTTTGTGCTGATTAAGCATATCTACGACGTTGCGGTTTTGAGGTTTTAGGTCATTGAATGCAAGATTGAAGACCCTTTCCCTAATGGGTACATATTGGTAATTATTGATGTGTTTATATGAGTATGTATTTATCTAAGTATATATTTCTATACTATGAAAAGTATGTTTATTGTTATTTGTACGAATATATATTATTTTTGTAGTAAGTTAACACCACCTACACTACAACATTTTATAGACATTTCTCCACTCAAAGGTTGCCTGGAAGAAATCGCTTTAAGCGATAAGGCCGCCACTTACTCTGCAAATTTATGTGTCCTATAATGTGATCAATGTTATGACCTAATTTAAGATTTGTAGTTGTAATAAAGTGTTATATTATTATTATTATTGATGAGTCCCAATACTATAATTCTCATGTCTTATTGTTTGGCGTTTAAGTATTATAATTTCCATCACAGGTGTAACAGACGTAGGGTTTAGGTCTGCCAAGCTTAAATGGGAGTGGGCGGGTCATGTAGCCAGAATGCACCCCAATCGGTGGGCCAGAGTTGAGTTCTACGGAGTGGACAGCATCGGCCAGTCGACCCCAGGGTAGTCCTCCAACGCGATGGAAGGACGAGGTTGGAGCGTTTTGATTGAGCGGAGAGACAGTTGATGTTAAATAAAAAATAAAATAAAAATTGCTCTCAAAATAGTTAACAGATACACAATGTAATTATTTATGTAATTAAATAGTAGTCATTCATATCGCGAGTTCAGTTTTTCCATCCCAAAAAATGTCAGACGCGCCAAAAAAAGGTTAAAAAAAATCTGTGTAATTTCTCAGGAAATTAATTTCTGAATATTTTTCTATGCTAAGATATAAATAAATATAAGTTCTATCTATGTACCGTTCTAACCATTGAATAAAAAAACCGAACTAACTCCCTAACAAATACATTTTGTGTAAAACAACAATAATATCGATTAAAGAAATTTCATTACCACATTCGTAGTTATTGGAAGAAGTTCAAGTTGTCGGTCATGGGTGACGGGATTATGTCATCGGCGAGTGAGCTCCAGTGATCGATGACACATTCTTGCAAAAACCCGTATTGACATATTGTACTATTGTATGCTAAGTACATGCTAAATTTCTTGTTACTTTGACATTTACTGTGATGCGAGAAATAATGGTTTGTTTTTTCCGTAGTACTTAAACACAAGTTTAAACACAAGTTGGAGGAATGTACCCAACATTTCTCCAACTTCGTGTGTTTAAAAATATAAATAGTGACTGACTTGAGACTTGTGACTAAGCCGGTAGTGAGCCTAGCTCACTGAGGCGTAGTTTAAAGGTTAAATTCTCATCCAGGACAAACATTTATGTGATGAAGACGGATATTAGTTGTGTGTTTGAGTGTATTTATAGTGTGTATACACTATTAGAATTATTTATTAATAATCATAAAAGTATTATTTATACATCAGCTTCTTCTATCAGGTTCTCAGACTGGCTAGATAGTGTTGTATGAAAAATAATCGACCATATTAATGTGGTTTTAATTAAAATTTATTTGATTTTAAAGATAAAGTTTTCTTTCTTTAAACTTGTGTTTTATTTGCATAATTTTAGCTCTGGGTTTGTATCATCTAGGCGTGAACTTTAAAACTAAAGATAAAACGAAATGTCTTCAACCATGAAGGAAGTGTTCAATGCTAGATTATTCTGTTAATACTAATTCGTTTCCTGGAATCTCGAGAATGTAAGTATATGACGTCAATTTTAGAGGATGGAAAAATAAAAGTCATAAACATAAAACTAAACATAGAAGTCTATGTGTGAACATTTTGATATACGAGTACTACAAAAGTAACAAACGACTCACTACGACTATAATAGATTTATTAAATTGCTGAGATTAATACAATAATGCTACTAACAATATAAATTTGAAAGTTTGGATGTTTATAGTTCAATCACGTCGGATAGCGTTCAAATTTGAAACATAGCTAGATTATAGTTTAGAATAAATAGCACATAGGTAACTTTTTATGCTGGAAAAATTACGGGAACGGGATCTTGGCAGATAATAATACATAATGTTTATAATGTACAGGACTTAATCACGATTCAAGCGTTCAGCGTTACAACCGCCGTGGTCTTCTCGTGACCACGGCGTTTGTAACGCTGCCGAAATGTCGAGGTATTTAAACAATTAATTAAATCGTGATTAAATCCTGTACATTATAAACATTATGTGTTCAAATCGCGAAAGATAATAATACCACGGGTAGTTTTCATATATCCTTGTATTTATCTACAGGACAGGGAGAGAACTCCTCTTAATGCAATGACAGGCAGTAATTTCGATTCTACATTAAAAGAAATAAGTAACACTGTAGGTATTGTAATGACAATCGTGTTATCCTACTAATACAGCGAACAACACGGAAGGGAGTAGGCATACACATCGTTTCCCCTCTGTCAAAGTACAAGTCCGCGTGGACCATGGAGTTTGATAATAATATAGGCGTGAAGGCCTACTGTGGCGTGAAGGCGAAGCTAGATTTGTGAATGGTGCTTTATTTTTTATGTGTTAGTGATTTGGCTGTGTGAGTATGATCGGCAATGGATCGGTACAGGCACGTTTGTATGTAATAGTGCGGGTTTGCGCCAGTGTGCAACTTTCCCCTCCCGCAAGAAATGACAGAAAGATTTCAACAATAATTTTTAGCTAAGGCGCTTCCGTGCTTTCGCGGAAGATTGAGTTGCTCGATGTACTAATATGATAAAAGTAGCAGCAACCCGCGTTGTTACCCACGTAATTCCCGTTCTCGTTTTTCTTATTATATAAACTACTACCCGACTATAACTTACCTGTACTTCAAATTTCAGCCCGATCTGTTCATACGTTACGACGTGTTTGAGCAACAAACATCCAAACATTGGAAGAAAAAAACAACAATCGGGCTGAAATTTTGAATACAAGTAGATTATAGTCTAGAAGAACACACAGGCTAATTCACGATGTAAATCATTGTTTAATTACCTCGTCGTTTCGTACAATATAAACATTATGTGTTCAAATTGCGAAAGTTTAAAAACAATATATAGGCTACTTTTTATCCCGGAAAAGTAACGGGAACGGGAACTACGTGGGTAACACCGTGAAGCACTGATAATTTACCATAAAACATATCCTGATATTTATCTTGGTGGATTATGGCCTTAATTCTCTCCTTGCGAGAGAAGGCTCGAGTTCAGCAGTGGGAACATTTAGTAAATAAATGAATAAATATTGGTGGACAATTCACACCCAACACCATCTGACCCCAAACTAAGGAAAGCTTGTAAGATGGCAGCCAGATAGCTGATATAATACTTATATAGTAGTAAATACATACTTATTATACATACATACACAAATATGGGTAGCGAACCCACGACCCTCGGCTTCGCAGGCAAAGTTACTACCCACTGAGGCCAGTCATTTTAGTCAGTTTAGTGGGTTGTTGATGTTGATGTGATATTTTGCTAGTTTCATTACGCTGTATTATACGAAGAATACTTCAAAATACCTCAGAATTTGCATTTCATTGTAAAGAAACCTTATTTACAAAAGAAAAACTAAGCTTCTTTACCTTCGTTACTTAAAAAATTTCATTCAAAAGATTTACATAACCATTAATTTAAAATAGTCTATAAAAGCTTTTTAGATATTTTAGAGATAATGAACTGCTGGCTTTCAAATTCATTCAATCACTATTTTTTCATTGTTATGTTATTCTCGAAGCTTTTTCGGTGAATATTTTTTCTTGATTGTATGGCTGTCACTGAAAATGTCCAGGCGACGTCCTTTGTACGATTTATTTCTAAAAGATTACTTTTCGTTATATTGTTGATGTTAGCTTATAAAATGGACTGGTGAAAGTAATAATCTTCATTTTATTTCTATAAATTAGGATTACTTTGTTTCGTTTTAGTACAGAGTGAACCGTCACTTGTTGCAGTGGACGAGTTGGACATGTACCTGATGGTAAGCAACACGCCTGTCCATTACAAACAAAAAAGTGTCACCTTAGTAGTCATACAATTATTAAATTTTTCATTTTTACACAATCCTACGCGAACGAAAAGACGGGTAAAAGTCATCGATATAAAGCATATTAATCATGAATAATTATGATAAAAGTATTTTGTTATTGTACTGAATAAGTCGAAAACTAATTTATGTTTATAAATATTGCATAATACTATAATACTCTTGGTCAGTCAGCCAACAAATATCTTAAATTAATTTTAAAATGTTAGATTTCAAATTTCCAAAATAGTTTTTAAGCTTTAGCAATTTGAACTCCATTGAAAACATTGACCGTGTTTATTTTTCGTGATTAGAGTTGTGCATTGTTTTCAAAATGATAGATTTAAAATGGTCTACGGTATCAAAATCAAAAGGAAGTACAAAAAAGTGGATACATTTATCTAAGTAAGTACATAAAAGTCATAAAAAGGCAAAAACCTCAGATAAAAAGGCACATATATGTTTCCTCTTTGGCAAAAACAAAAAAAAGTTGTGCGTGGTGAAAAAGCTCGAGCTTTGTTCAGTTACCCACTTACAACGTTATATGTATCTAGTTATTAACCTAAATAACTAATTATACCTTGCTACACTTCACTGTGGTACATTGTGGTTGCATGGACGAGAAACGAGGAACGAAACAAAACACGTTACAAAAACTGTTTTCTTGTAGTCGCGGTGAGTTACTGCCAAAGAAATATATTTAAACAATTATTGAAGTGGCTTGTATATTATGTTAAAGTTTGAGTTAAATTGAAGCAATTTATTTTTTTTGTTTTTGTCTCGTCCACAGACCAACAATTGATTTTATATATAAGTAGAAGACTGGCAGTTTCCCGCGGTATTACCGGCGCAATTTCCGTACCCGTTTTTTCCCCCGCGATAAAGAGTTATATTATCTGACTGTGTTCCTTATTTAAGCCTGATCCATTCAAGTGTTTCAACGTGATTGAGTAATAAACATTCAAACATAGAAACATTCGGACAAAATTAGTAGGAAGTAGGATAGTTCTAACAAACCGCCGCTCTACCACGAAACTAAACCGGCTATGGTTTGCTATTGCTGTCTCTATCATTTTAAGCGAGAAGAAAAGAGAGAGCAACATTTTTAGTATGGCGGTAGACCCTCGGTAGATAAAACACATACTTACATACGTATTTGTACTTGTTTGCAATCGAAGCTAAAGGAAAAATGATGTATCATTCGCCATCACCCTTTCATTACCTCATTATGGAAATTGCTCAGCAAAAGTGCTATAAACCACGTAGATGATGTCATAATTTGCCATATTACTGGATTGCCGTGAACAGGAATTGCGCGATGGCAAATTGGAATGATATGTGTCGTGGAGTTGTTAATTTATTTATTTTTACTTGGAAAATATTTTACGATTATATTTTTGTGCCTTTAGCATTCAGAAATTCAGTAATATTATCTGTAGTGGAACTAGCAGTGCTCTGGGGGTTTACCCGCGTAGTTCACATCTCGTTATTATTGCGGGATAAAAAGTAATTTATGTGTCGTCTAGACTTGTTGGCAACCCCGTTTAAAAGCAAGAAAAGGTGCATGGCGTGGCAACATCGTGCGACGAAAACTGGCTTTAAGTAGTGGGTCGAGAGAGAAGGAAGACACTTTTGCTCCAGACGGCGGCCACGCCGGACATACTGTGTTTGCCTTCGTGTCTTTGTTTGACTAATTGATGATTAAGGTGTATTAAATGTTTTAACGTTCATTTAAATATTGTTTGCTTTACTCACCCAATCTTCTGATGTAGATTGTTTACAGACTATGTTCTGTGTTCCAAATTTAAACCCGCCCCTCTACCGCCTAACAAAATCGGCTATGGCTTTGCTATTGCTGTATCTATCATTTCAAGCGAGAAGAAAAGAGAGAAGAAAAGCTAAGACAGTTTTAGTTAGGCGGTAGACCCTCCGATCCGTTCACAGGTTACGACGTGATTGAACAATAATCGATGTTTATAATATTGTAGTGGTAATGGTAGCAGGACTCCTACCAGAGTCCGCCTGGGGAAGGACCACACCTTTAACAGTTAGGCTACTGTCAAGCAGTAATGTGCAAACATTACTGTGTTCCGGTTTGAAGGGCAATGTTTCCAGAGAAATTACAGAGCTTAGAGATATAACATCTTAGATATCTGGGTGACGTGCGCAGCGCAGTGCTAGGTAATTTTTTTTTTAATTATAATAGGTTCGCACTTGACCACCATCTCGCCTGCTGTTAAGCGATGATGAGATCTACGATGGAGTGTACACTCCGCGAGGTATAAGCTGAGCTTTGCATTAGTGTGAGTGATCACCAATCAGGCAGGAGCTTGAAATTTTGTCCGCGAGGTATAGGCTGAGCTTTGCATTAGTGTGAGTGATCACCAATCAGGCAGGAGCGCGGCGAGACAGAATGGCGCCGCGCCTAAGGCCGGTTGTCACACCTACACTATCCATGTACACTCACACAAATGCAAAGATCAGCTTATGCCTCGCGGAGTGTACTTACCTAGAAAAAACCGATTCACTCTCGATTTGAAGACACCAAAATTGTAACCATCAGGGAAAACCCACTCAGGCAACGCATTCCACAACCTAGACGTTCTTATCACAACCGTGGAGTCATATCTCTTCGTTCGCGTTTTTGGAACTTATGATGGAACGTAATGATTTGGACTCTTCATGTTCCAATAGCTGCGTGTCACCGTGACGTTATGTGGCAGGCATGTTGCTCACCATCAGCCACATTCCCTATTCGTCTCGTCACATTTTATTTTTAAAAAAAACATTATAGGTTTCGGGTAAGAGTAGCAGTGGGCAAACTGATGGGTTAACAAAATTAGTCATTAATATTGAAAACTTAAACTACTCGTTTAAACGAAACCCAGTATTATCATTAATACTGGCAGGCAAAGTTTCGTTTGGCGGCATCTTCGACAGCCGCTGTGAATGTAATTAATGGGATAGCTAATACAATGTTTACTACTAACGACACGATATTTTGTCACATCTCACTAGAGTGATGTGACCAAGACATATCCCTGATCCTAACACGTCTGCACACCATGAACCTAATCACGGTGCTGTACCTTACTGCGCTCGTCACTTAAAAAATTAAGATTATTTATCTCTTCAACACTGTAATTTGACTGACCTCGTGGCTTAGTAGGTAGTAATTCTGCTTGCAAAGCCGAGGGTCTAGGGTTTGATTCCCACCCAGTGCAAATATTTGTGTGATGAATTCAAATATTTGCACTGTGTCTGGGTGTTTCTTAGTATAATTAGTATGTATTTACAAATATATAAGTATTATATCAGCTATCTGGGCGCCATAGTACAAGCTTTGCTTAGTTTGGGGTCAGATGGTGTTGTGTGTGAATTGTCCACCACCAATATTTGTTTATTTAATTTCTCTGGAAAATGTTTATTTCCAATCGGAATACAGTAATGTTTGCACATTACTACTTAGCGGTAGAATAACTGGCAATGGCGTGGTACTGTCCCAAAGCGACTCTACAAGAGGCCTACTAGAATCCTATAAGTCACGTCACCTGTATATATTTAAAGGTAAATATAGAAGATATGAATAAAGTGCTAATCTAATTTCCTTTATGTTACGGGAATAGTGAAAGTTCAGTCAAATGAGTGAACCTGAGGAACTATTAATGTGTTACGACCGAATGAATAGTTAAATAAAGACGATAAGTTGGCAAATTACGTATATTCTGTTTGGATGGTACATCGACTCGGAACTATTATGTTCTCGCATAACATTTTATTGCTAGTTTAGTGCCGTTTGTGAGAAGTTCATTTTTACGGTCACTCGACTACCATAACGTCTAGACGTCGGAAGTAACTGCTCTTTTTATGAATAGAACTTAGGTGAGGCGGTAATGAAGCGTGAAATACGAGTATTGCCAAGGATGTTTTCCGTAATTTTTATGGCGTTCATAAAATATTGTGAACTAGGTTTAGCTGCAAGCACCTTATTGTTTATTAGCATTCCCATTTTTTTTCTTCAAAAAGAAAATATACCTTGATAAATAAAAAATTAAATGAATTTAGCTTTATTCATTCCACACAACGTTATAATACTCTAATAATTCTTCTAATAATTCATTCTTCTAATAATTGATTTTAGGTTTTCATTTCATTCACTCATTCATTTTTGTTTCACGTTAATTATTACAAATTTATAAAAAATAATAATAACTAACAAAATATAATTACTAAAGTTGGATGGATCTCCTTCGGGTTAAATCACTCTAGACGAGGTTCAAACCTGCTCCACCACCACCTGCTCCCCTTCTGCACCAGATTCGATGGCTGGTTTCACTCGTTGTTCAAAAATAAAAAAAATAAAAAAAAGTAACTAGCCGCAATAATATGTAAATTGGGAAGTGAAACAAAACAAAAGTAAATATATAATAGAATAGTGAACCACCATGTAAATCCACCACTAAATCATTCCAACTGCAATTATGATTCAAGTATTTTTGGATATTGATTTAACGGTGATATAAGTAATTACAATAAATTTCTTGGGATCGTTTCGGTTTCGTGTTTAAATAGTAGCATCGTTGGTTGTAATTGCAACAGTGTCGCAGTCGCGCTAGCAGTCGGCAGATCGTGTGCACGTCACGAGATCCCTGAATAATGACATCGGGTGACATTTAATTTCGGATACAAAAGCCTCTTTATGCTATTTACCCTAATCCATTTAACATACCCGCTTGTATCGGGGTATTGACGGTGGATCTTTTAACGAGCTTTGGTAATTACTTTATCGGATATACTAGTAATTACGGAATACGACGCCTACTATTGAAATTCTATTTATTTATTTAGGTATACAAAACAGTACACAGTTAAAATTAAACTTAAATAATATATAACAATTTACAGTTTTGACCTAAACTATGCACCTAACTATGTATACACTTTCTATGATTGAACTATGATTCTACATATTCAACCTTAAAGTGGGCTATTCTCGATTCGCCACAAAGTTAATTCGCCACAAAAACAAATGTGTGTAAATTCGTCACAATTCCATTTTTTCGATAAATCCTCGTTTATGAATTGTAGATTCGTCATAGTGTTTTTTTTCTGTGTAGACATCAGAAAAATCAAAGAATAAAGTTTGGTCATGTCAGTACGAGTATAACATTATAATCAGCTTTTAAAAAAATATGCCACAAGTGAAGTAAATAAATACCCGTAGTGCGCGTGAGATTTTTACAGCAGCTAACAAAAGAGCTGATAACTTTGAAACGGCTGAACCGATTTTAATTAAACTTAATAACACTCACGACTAATTAAATTAAATCGAATACGTTTTAATCAGTTATTCACTCGAATACGTTTTAATCAGTTATTCACTCGAATACGTTTTAATCAGTTATGCACATGTATAGAATTAAGACTTATGTTCTCAATGGCAAAAAAACAAAAACGCTTAGCTTGACAAAAAAGTTTGGTAATTAATCTTAAAAAAATAAACTAATCATGTCATGAAGTCCTATATTATATTTACGTGATAATGTAATTATTTTATTACTACTAAAAAGCGTAATAGTATACATATATGTACTCTATTTAAGGATTATGAATGGCAGTATTGGCAACTGTACGTTCCATCTCCCGTAGGATACCATTGCATTGAATTGAAAAAATCAAGTAGCTCACACACAGCAAAAGAAATGTTCGATAAAAACAAAGTAATTAAATAGCGTCGTCGTGTTGGTCATTGCTAGTGAATTAAACGATAGCTGCAGCCACTAGTCATTGTGTTTTAAAATTAACCAGCTGCGCCCGTAATCGATGCGATAGACGCAACTGAGCCCGAGTTAATTAAGTGCGGCGCAGCATCCAATGTTCATATTATACGAATGTTACGGACCTGATTAGTTCCCGCACGATTCACCTGTCTAACTAAAATTCGGGTAAATTTATTGATAGACGGCAGATGCAGGGGAAATCAGCGGTGGCTACTATTTTACGTTACTTTTATATATTCTTTAGGGTGAAATATAAGGATAAAACTATCAGATCCATAATAGGATATTCACGCCTGTATTAAGCTAAAATGATCAAAATTAAAGTCGCGAAATCAGCTGTTGAAATTAAATTAACAATAGAAACACCATGACAAATGTTGTTAGGCGTTACGACATACTTATTATCTGTTCTATATCTTAACATCAACAATTTCAGTATATTTGTTCAGTTTTTTCAGTATTGTGTGTTCCGGTTTGAAAGGCAATGTTTCCAGAGAAATTACAGGGCTTAAAGATATAACATCTCATATCTCTGGGTGACGAGCGTAGTGCAGTCCTAGGTAATTATTTTGACTTTCATGTTCCAATAGCTGCATGTCACTGTGCTGTTATGTGGCAGGCATGTTGCTTACCATCAGGCATAGGTCCTGCTCGTCTCGACATTCTTTATTAAAAAAAAATCCAAAGCGCTTGTAATTTATGAATCAGGATGCACAGAATGTGGCTTCAATGCAACGCGTTTAAATTGACTTATTCGATTGATTTTTCGATTAATTGGCTTATTCGATTGATTCTCAACTTTAGGTAGAGAAAAACACAAAGCCATTTTTATATTTGTATACAATATGTTTCATAGTCCAGTCCGTTCTACAGGCCTCTGAAAAACTAACAACAAAGAATCTAATGAAACAAATTGTAGAAAATGAAATAAAGCTTAGAACACATTAAATGCTCGACGGCGACGAGTACAATATTTACTAGCCATTCGTTAATTTAACGCCAATCGACAATTACTAGCTACACACAATCAAGTCATTAATTGATGATAAATATGCGTTAATGTTTATTTATACAAGATTTAAACAAAGCTTCATGTAGGAGTAAAAGGTTGTCGGATGGGCGTCCATTACATTACATATTTACAAAGAACATTGCAAAGCACAGGCATCCACTGTGATTGACGAGCCATTTAAACTGTTGAGCTAATGTATGAATATTAAACACTTTTGCTGCAGGATATTTGCCAGACAAGCGAAGGAATTTTAACGGTATGCCTGTTTTTATATTCTGATCATTTTTACGTACTTTATTGTTATGAGATTTTTTGTGTGCGTGGCCTACGAAAAATAATTTGACATTTTATATACATATTTCCTTTTACGTCAAGTAAGCAATTTTTTCACACGCTTGTTTTTAATTTTATTTTAGCTATATTGAAATATACTTATAGAGTAAGATCCCAGGGCCACCAGACGTCACGTATTTTCTGATGGATGAAATGTGGACGATTGAGTAGAGTTATCTTGGAATATTACTGTGCTATGGGGTTTCACGTTCTAATAATGGTTTTTTTTTCGGGATTTAAATTAACCTTCGTCATAGTAAGTGTTTACGTCAATACATTGCTAAAGCGTGAAAACGAGCACGGACAAACGAAGCCATTAGCAAACAAACAAAACAAATATTCGAATTTATAATATTAATACGGATTAAGCAAGTCGGACAAAGCTTTATACAACTTACAGCACACAACTAAAAGGGACCCTTGTTGGGTATTACCTAGGCGGGCCTTATTGTCATGAAATAGGGTTGAAACAATCCACCTATGGGTATCCTAGGACGGGCGGAATTTCCTAGGATGGGTATATCCAACGTATCCTGATTAATTCTGCGCAGTCAACCAATAAAACGGATTCTCGGAGCGACATTACATCCCCAGTTCCGGCGGGATTTTACGTCATCATAACAATTGACTGAGATAGATTGTAGGGTCCGCAATATTTTCCGATTGTCCACTTTTTACGGCTATTCATTTTCATCTCGTTTTTGTAAGTGCCTACATGGCTTTATTTTTATGTTGTCATTTGTTTTGTATGCGGATCGTGTACAAATAGGTGAAATAGAATGTTTCTGATTTTGTTAAAAACTTTTGAAATGTTTTATGGCCTTCTACCACATCACAGACACACGCGTAGCATTTTTGGTTATGTCATCACTACGCATAATTTGCTCGAACCAAGACAATCTAGTTCTTCTCCATCTTTTTGTTTCTGGGTTGATTAAATAACTTACTTAAATAGTAAATTTTTATGATAGTAATCATTCAGGTCATCATATTACAATTATATTTCAATTTAAAACACAACGTACCCAGAGTCCCAGCATTGTTTAATCTAAGCAGTAACCTTCAATTAGGTAGACGGTTCTACGCTTTTAAAAGAATGGGTTTACGAAGCGAGTTTGCGTAACGAAAACTTTTGTATTTAGTTCAAATCTCTCGGGCATATAATCTAGCCTAAATTAATTCTCATATTTTACAAAGTAAATTATGGTAATTATTTATTGAACAGATTTCTAGAAAATGTTTTTAGTTAAATCAGAAAAAAATCAAAATCTATTTTCTAAGCTTCGAAAGAAGTGCTGTAATTTTGACGTGTCTATCTTGGTTTATGTGTGTTTGTATATATGTGTGTCCGTGTATATGTACGAGTGCTGTGTATCGACGTATCTGCATATTATGCTTTGTTGTATTTGTGTAGATGTGTGCTTTAGTTGTGTATGTATCACTGTATCTGTGCTACTGTTATCATATCTGTGGCTTCGTAGCTCACAAAATGAACAAATTGGAATAAGATTTTAAAAAATCTCACAGATGGGTTGCTAACAATGAGTAACTAATATATGTTACTATTAAATCTATGAATTGAGTCTGTGATTATGTCATATATACTAAATTTTCCTCGTATATTAAAATGTATTCCTCGGGAAATGCACTACTACCATCATCGTTATCATTAATGTCATCTAGCAATTTCAAAGATATTCCGTTGTAGGTAATTTGAACAGCAAATTATTTATTACAACTAATAATAAATTCAACTCACCTCTCTAAATAAAATTTCCGAAGGTCGTCCTCTTGATCGCCGAAATTCTGCAAAGAATATTAAACAAAACGTTAATCATTTTCCCCAATTATTTCTGTTTTCCTCTATTGGGAAAGAAAGGAAGGAAATACGTTCCATTCAACGAATTTTGACGTCAGTGAAAAATATACCTAAATAATAGGACCGTTAAAGATGAAATTGAAAAAAATTATGTTAGTACCCGTAAAAACCTTTCCATATATTGTTAACCTTGGTTACAATCTTGACGTTTTCAGGTGGGGAGAGTGAATCGGTTTCTTCTAAGTGAGCACGCTTCATCGTGGACCACAATGTCGCTTAAATGCGAGATGGCGTTCAAGTGCCAACATGTAACATGTCTTTTCAATTTTCATAAAATCTCTAACTCTAACAAATAATGCAATGACGTCATATAGCACAGGTTTCTTTCTTTGTAAAGTATTGTATCTTTCCTGTGTAAGTTGGAATACGATAAACATGGAACAAACAAGCAAAAAAACTGTAATAAATAATTTGATAACATTGTATACTTAGTACAAGTTGATTTCTTTGTAAAATATTTTAACTATCTTGTGTAACTTGGAAAATGCCCTGGTCAACGAAACACAGTTCTAAACTCTTTTTTCCTTAAACCCTCTACACACGAGCCCTAAAATTAGAGGGAATTACGTAAAACTAGTGGGCAGGACCCTACATCGCACCATAAATCACCAATCATATGGTGCGATGTAGGCTCCTCATTGACGTCATTTCCTCTGATTTTAGGACTCGTGTGTGGAGCGTTTAGTCTCTAATTTTATGTTCCAATGTTTTTATACTGTTAGCGTATTATGTTGGAACAGGTTGTATCATATACATTTGTTACTTTTGTGTTTTTTTTTTTTTTAACTATAATAGGTTTGCACTTGACCACCATCTCGCCTGATGTTAAGCGATGATGAGATCTACGATGGAGCGTGCTTACCTAGAAGAAACCGATTCACTCTCGATTTGAAGACACCAAGATTGTAACCATCAGGGAAAGCCCACTCAGGCAACGCATTCCACAACCTAGACGTTCTTATCACAAACGTGGAGTCAAACCTCTTCGTTCGCGTTTTTGGAACATCAACCATGAAACGATGTCGCCCTTTTGTGGAACGAGAAGTCCGATAGAAGAAAGGGCAAGGTGGTATTAGATCATGCAGATCAGTTGCACACTCTCCGAAGTGTATCCGATAAAAAACCGATAAGCTAGCTAAGCTAGCCTTATGTTTAACAAATTGTGCAACGAGTTCCCTACTCTTCCTCCGTTTGGTTATCCCAGTCTTTTAAATATTCTCATGGTCTTCAAAGATATAAGAAGATGCATTTCAATGCCTTGTAATTTTTCTGGAAACATTTCTGTTCAAACCCAAATATTACGATGTTTGCACATTACTACGTCAGAAAGGGGTTAAACCTACGCCCGAGTCACAAGTCTCGGGATATACTCGAGTTTTCACTCTCTGCCACACGATGGACCCGACATCCGCACGGTGAATCCATGGAATGCTAAAAAGATCGTCTCTCTGTAGAATAACAAACAAAGATATATAATTCCCGAGTCAGATTCTGCAAAAAGTCCTTGTACTACAACAACAATATTGGAGAATATTACATAGAAAATCAAAAAGTTATTTTTGTGTTGTCAACATTGTAATATGACTACAGAATTACAGGAGTAGGCCATTGGGCGGAGTGGCGTTAGTGTCACAACATGGAATTATTCATGAACAAAACAACAAGCGTCAGGAGGTGGTCGCTTCACTTCAAGTTTTGTAACAAACGCAGGCTTGCAGTGTCGGTACAGAGTGACAGAAAATATTGATAAGAAAAAAAAACTTATTTGCGAAAAATCTCATGATTTTACTCCATTGACATATTAACGTTTTTATTTTTCATTTTAAATAAAGGGTGATGAGACGTGCAGGACATGTGCCTGATGGTAAGCAACATGCCTGCCACCTAACAGCACAGTGACACGCATCTACTGGAACATGAAGAGTCCAAATCACTACCTAGTACTGCAATGCGCTCGTCACCTTGAGATCTAAGTTGTTATCTCTAAGCCCTGTAATTTTTCTGTAAACATTGCCCTTCAAACCGGAAGACAGTAATATTTGCACATTACTGCTTGGCGGTAGAATAATTGGTAAATGTGTGATACTTCCACAGGCGGACTCTGGCAAGAGTCCTACCACTACAAAATTGCAGCGGCTGAGTAGTGAAGCGGAGCGTGTGCATTAGCCGGTTTTTAGATGGGCTAAATCTTGTAAGTTCCCTTCAACGACATGCGTTATATAAATCTTGTAAGCTCCCTTCAACGACATGCGTTATAGCTTAATTAAAATTATAACTTTGCACGTTTATCGGTAGTCCCTATGACTGCTATTTTTTATATCTTGGGCAGGACTGCTACCGCCATCAGCTGGTTTCTATACGAGTATAAGTACCGTAATAATATGGTATGACAGAATAAACATATAGGTACTCCTGATTTTAAACAACACGTTTGTCTACAAAAACACAGCCACTTAGCACAAAACTCCCAATCACTGCCTTGCACTACACTGCGCTCATCATCCAGATATATTTATTATCATCAGCCCCAATACGTCCACTGCTGAACATAGGCCTCTCCCCCTAGATTTCCACAACGAACGGTCCTGCGTAACTTGTAACCAGTGGTTTCCAGCGACCTTTGTGAGGTCATTTGTTCATCTAGTGGGAGGCCGTCTAACATATATCCAGATTTAGGATGATTAATTTCTTCGGCTTGTAATTTTCCTTACAGCTTTTCCATTTAATTCCTGCGTTCTACATTCAGTGCCGATTCGCTAACTGTACTTCATAACACGTTTACTCTAACAGCTGTCATTGCTGAGACAATTTTTGTGTAGCACAGTACCCTTAGTTGAATGAAAGGGATACATTATTATAGGTAGGTAGGTATTTTAAGAACAAAGTACCAACCAATATCTGAAAGCTTTTTTGAAAATGACTGTTTTGACTAACATTAAAAATAATATTTCGTCCTTTCTACAGTTGTCTGTGGCTATTTAAAAACATGGAAAATTCCAACAGCAAAACTGCGCGTCACTATTGTGAAAAACTTATTACTCGTACCTACAAAACCTAACCAATCCTAACCCATTCTTCTACAAAAACGGAGTAGCTACCAATAAAAACGGCTAGAATAAAAACTATCGAATAATCTAAAATCGTGAATAAGGTTATTAGGTAAATTGTTTTGTCCAGTTAAAATACATTAAATATCGTGGCATATTGGTTTTTAGCTATTTTCTGTACAAAGTAGTTTTTTATTAAAAAGTTTTTAAAATACGTAGTATATGAAGTTAGGTTTCGTGCTCCAGAAAGCTTTGATTATTATGATAATAATTGTCAAATTAAAATTGTTAACACTTTCTTCGCGACAGTACCATTGTACTATTATTATGCAAAACTTCGAGTGCCAATTGTAGACGAATGTTTCAACGCTGAACCACATTTCTTTGTGCCAAAAGGTTATATGAATGTAGGTCTCAGTGTGAACATTTCCAAGGTCCTACGCTTATTCTGGTAATAGATTACTCTCTTAACTTTGCAGATAAGATTTCAATGGGCTAAGACTGAGTGGAGTCTGATGATGGATAGCTTTAGGTGCGATAATACATTACTGAGCTAATTTATTTTATTTGATGTTTTTGGCACTGAAACACAGACAATAAAAATCATAGAATGTGATATTTGAGATAGTAGATATTTGTAAATTAAATTAAATTTATTTAATATCCCTAAATGAACTCACCTTTAATTTCAAATAAATGAAAATTAAGTTCAATACCTACTCTAACTATGAAATTTTTAAAGTAATAGATTTGCACTTGACCATCATCACGCTTGCACCAAGCTTTACAATGCAAAGTGTTAAATAGAAAGAATTTGCAACTCGAAGAAGCGGGACCGTTTCATACTGGATATTCCAAAGACACGGACGAAGAGGTTTGACTGTGGCAGGTGGTAGGTCTGTGATAAGAACGTCTAGGCTATCGAATGAATGAGTTGCCTGAGTGGGGTTTTCCCGATGGTTATAATCTCGGTATCTTCAAATCGAGAGTGTATCGGTTTCTTCTAGCTAAACACGCTCCATCGTAGACCGCATCGTCGATTAACATCATGCGAGATGGCGGTCAAGTGTAAACTTATAAAAGTAAAATAAAAAAGTTTGGCACTCTGCAGCCACGATGCGGTTGAAGCTTGTTTCTTCCAAAGAAATCGATTCACTCTGGACTTCACCCAGACACCCACATTAAACCCATCCGCGGACACCCACTCAAGTAACGAATTTCACAGTATAGGTGTCTTTGCTTTGAAAACGTAGAGGTTTAAATCCTGTAACTTAAGTCTCTTTATTCGAATTTCTGAAAATGGATTGCTTCTGTAAATTCGACAATCAAGAATAAAACAAACTCAAATAAAAAATCAGTCAGCATTAGGTTTTCTTTTGAAGTATGTTGAAATTGTAATGATAATAGTATTGACATCGATATGAAGCCCATTACAAATGCTATCACAAAATAATTTGCCACAGAGTCATAATGCCCAGAGTATCAATCATTATTGATATGATTGACTGCCAGTATCGCAATCGACTTGATTTACATTCGAGTATTGATTAATTTGTATGATAGTGTGATAATTGAACACCTTTTGTGTGACTATTAAAGCATACGTTCCAATTAAAAAGCTTGTTGAAAATATAGCACACTGATACGAGTATTTTTTATTCCTAATTATTGCAAAAAGCATATTCCATCGTTTTATCATATTCCATAAAATAATAATGGGCTAGCCCAAATACTACTACTGGACTGATAAAAACCACATTATTACCGAATAAAATAGATTATAATATTATGAATCGAGTAAAATTACGAAACTACATAATGTAACACATGTGTGAATTTTAATATAAAAATTTGACGCGTGCATTGCCAAAACTAATAATTGACGGTAAAACCTAATAATGTATCATAGGTACGTAGAACACATGATTACTAAAATAAATTTTTATGTACAATGTAAAAATTAAAATTTTACTAGAAACATCCCGCAGTTTCACACGTGTATTTTCCGTTTTCGTTATTTTGTTGGGATAAAAAATGACTTATGTGCTATGTGCCAAATTTCATCCAAATCCCTTCTGTAGTTTTTACGTCAAAGAGTTGTAAACATACATCCATGCATTTTTACGAACTTTAGCGTTCATAATAAATAATAGTAGAATCATAGAGCTATTTCCATATTTATAGATCACTGAAAAAAACATCAACACAAAATATTTTCACTTTTTATCTTTTGCCACTTAATGTTTAATTGTTTAGCCACGTCAAACCTGGTTAGGCCGCTAGTAATAAATACATACCATGTATATTTTGACAACCAATACCAACCAATTAGTATATTTACTGTATCTGTTCCTACGAGTACGTATTAAGACAAGTATATATTATTAACCCGAACATTTAATTTCAATATCGTGTACACATCTGTCAAGGAGAATTACGAGTAATTCCAGTTAATTCATGTAAGAGCATTAGGGCATTAGCCCACTATAATACTTTCTAATAAATTAAACTCATTCACGATAAACTATTGTTTTCTGATAGTTTAGTAGATATATAATAAATGATATAACTTTATGTATTTAATATTTACCTTTTTCAAAAACAAATCGTTGGTTTCTAATACAAAAGTTTTACGGTTATAGAAATCTAAATAAGTAAATTTAAAATTAAAAGTCCTTTGTCTGGGGAGAAAAATTATTCAAATATATACACGTGTAAACAAATTAAAAAATATGGTTCTCTGTAAAGTCGGGTTATGGAAAAAACATACGTAACAACATAATTATAGGTATATAGATGCATCTATAGATTGGTCGTGCCTATCCTCTATCGCTTGTCCTGCACTCTCTCTTCTTTTCTCTCTTCTCAGGCTCGTATCGATTTTTAAGAAGTTATTATGTCAAACATATCACATGGTCATAAACAAAGAGTTTACAAATACTACGTATAGAGTTGGCACTAATGCTTTACACCGAAACCACGGGTAGCATCTTTCTTGTCTTGTAGCTCTTGTGGAAATGTCTATCACACTTTTATTGCGGCACATCACTCTGTTGCCATACAAAGTAAACACGTCATCTACTTACGATTGACACAAAGGAACCGTGCGAAAATCTAACTCTCTTTATACGTAGTGTATGTAAACTCTTTGATTACGTATAACTAATAAGTATCCAAATAAAAGCAGAATACGTATTGAAATAAATAAAGATTTAAATATATTTCTACTCTTTTTCCAACCAAACCACCACAAAACATATTTTATGGTAATGCGTGTAATTTAATATTTTTCTATGACAATAACGGTAACTAGAATCCCTCGTGGAATTTACGTTTCCTTATCAAGCTAGTTATTATAGTGGACAATAATCCTTATTCGTAGAGCTGTGGTATTACCCCTCATGTAAGGTATTAGTGTAACTAGAGAGCAATGTATCCTAGCCTTAACCTTTACGTAATCTTTATTAATTATCTATCGAGTTTCTTGTTTATCACGTTTTGTAACGGGAACCTTAGTTCTAACGCGAAATACTTATTTAATATGAATTAAACAAAGATCTCACATCATTATGCAATATTTATATTACGTTCTTACGTATCTCAAGAACATCGTAACTGTGATAAAAGTGAGAAAAAACTTTGTTGTGAGATTGAACTTATTAACGTTTTTTTTTTTCTGTCAATAGGTAAAGATTACGGAGCCTATACATAGGTATACTTTACACTAATAAATAGAATAGTTAAGACTTATTTGTATGTTTTATATTCAAGATTAAATAAACTCCTAAGTATGTTAGTTTTAGACACAATTTTAACTCATTTTCTATATTAAAATACCACTAAATTGCTTTAGGCAGATTCACATTGCACATTAGCTTTGAATATAAATATATATACAAATTCAAATTCATACAAAAACATTAAAGTAAAACTTAAATTTTCACAAAACGAAATACTTTTAAATATTATAAAAAAGATAAGAAAAGAAAATCTATTCGATTAGGATTTACGATACTATAGAAAGCCGTACAGTCTCACACAGTGTTATTTTTTGCGTTATAAAAAATGCAACATCTGTAGACATTGTTTTAATTGTCATTTTTCTGATGTGCATAATTTACGTCTGTGTCTACTAACATTACAGGGGAATAAATAGTAAAGTATTATAATTAAAATTGTGTTGAAAATTAATACTACTATTAAATACTAGCAATGATTACGCAAATAAGTAAACATTTAGCAAATTGCACTGTCATGTTCTTCCCGGAAAACAAATGAGTGATGCAATGTAATACTGCAAAATTTTTTTGTTCGATGAAATTTAACCACCATGAAACCCATTTTTATGTTAATAGTTTCCTGTTTTTCTGGTCAATTTAGGTATCGATTTACATAACTTTTAAACAATTTGCTCCTAAACTTTTTTCTCACAGTTTTTACCGGTTCTTCGTTACGTAATTATAAACAAAAACTTAAATCTGATCGTTACTAGTTTGTTACTCATTCATTAATCGTAGGCCAGAAAAAAGGCAAAGGCAGCCGTTCGTACACTGACCTTCACATTACGAACACTTACTCAAAACTTACGGCTTAAAGCTTTAGCTCGTAATTTTTACACTGTATTTTTTTTGAGAAATGACGCATTTCGTTCCGTCATTTCTCAAAAAAATCTACGTTTGTATCGTCAAATGAACTTAAAAAGACAAAATTCCGACTAATATTATATTAATGTCAATGTTTAGATGTATGTTGCTCAATGACGTCGTAACGTCTGCAACGTCTGAACGGATTGGACTGAAATTTGGAACACAGTTAGGTAATAAAGAACACATAGATACTTTTTTATTTCGAAAAAAAAACGGAATCGGGAATTACGCGGGTAGTACCGTGGACCGCGGGGCGTTGCTAGTCCAACATAAATTATGTTCTAGAATACCGAATTTAGAAGGACACGGACTAACAATATAACATTTTTTTTAAAAGCAGTATGGCTCAACGTTTGCTAATTATTGACTTACGTTGTCGTTTGGTGTACGAACTGCAGATGCTACTAGAAAAAATAGGGATAGGTAGATCGTGTTTTTGTTTGATGCCATCATAGCCTTTATCAAGTAATGTTTATTTTCGGATCGTCCTACGTAGGATAGAGATAAGATCTGACGAATATCATAAATTCTGTTCGTTGTCTGGCGCCTACACACTATTAAACCAAGTTATTAAATTGATAAGAAGTTTTTGAGAAAATTAGGGTAAAAGAACATTCCACTTTGAATATAACAATTAATTAGAAGTCAAAGTAAAGGTATCATTTGAGTCTGAAGTGGAATTCTTAAGATATATTTTCATTAGGCAGCATGGTAGAATATTTTAAATTAAAAATCGAATTCAATAGGTATATTACTATTTATGAAAACAAGTAAGTATATTATGCTCGCTATTTCAATGCAATTCGATGTTTATGTTACCGTGAAATTGTAATAACTGTCAAATTATAATTTAACATCAAACTAACCTAACCTACCGTGAGATTATAATCTTATATTATCAAGATAAGATTATCTTATCTTATCTAAGATAGATCTAAGATTAGATTAGATTATAATGCGACTGTGTTGTTAAAAACACATTATTTTTTTATGGATTAAAATATATTTCTGTCCATGATTAGTTCCAAGAGAATTTCCTTGAAATTATAATTGAAATACTAAAACTTTTACACAAAGTCATATTGTTAAAATTACAAAGTATAATTAATGTTGTTGCAACAAAAGGCAATGTCGAGCAACTGGCCACAATGGCGGGTCACGACATGACAGATGGACATACCTTCGATTTGCTATTTGTTGTCAAGGCTATGTCAAATGTCATTTTATATGAATACAGCAGGTAGATCTGTGTTACTTAAACCGGTAACAATAAATTCACATTATTTGGTGTCATGGTGAACTAATGGTTAATCAAGAGAAACGGGATTATAGGTTTTAAGGAGAACTAGTTATTGTCTAAGATGGCGTAACGTATATATCATTTTAGGCAAATAATTAATTGAAGTAATGTGGATAATTCTTCATCGATATGCTCATCTCTTCATTTTGTCTTTTTACATAACGCGGAGTTTTATCACCACTGTTAAAGTTGCATAAACAGTTATGAAATTTCTATTTATTACTTTTTTCAAGCTGAAATGACTAAGACGACAAGGACCCGAGGATTAGTAAAATGCTGGTCCATAACACATGTCACATGTCCGTAGCGCCGCTCAATTCCATGGACACGAAGCAAAGACTTTATCTGGGCCACAAAGGGTTCAGAAGAGTTGATTGAATGCTTGGTTCTAGAACAAGAATATAATATGGTAATTTCCCAGGTCCAGTCTGATGTTTGGAATCTGGCAGTATACATTTTGGAGTTCTTCGGTTATTCGATTGCTGTGGCCAAATTGGTGTACTTACTCGTACAAGAAACGTAACAAAACGTATATTTCGGGGTTTCCTTCTTGACTTTTATTTATTGACTCATGCTATTTAAATCACCTTTTGAACAAGAAACTGTTTAAGCAGTCATTTTACCGGTATAGCTATTCAACACTCCTAAAATAATAATTATTTTTTTATGTAGTTACCTACCTTAAGAAATTAGGTTTTTTCTACAAAAAACAAGTTTGAGCAAAGAAACCGTGAATAAAGTTATAAAACAAATGTACCTAAATTTAACTGTATCTTGATTAAGATTTGAAACGTTTTGCGTGAGAATTAAAATTGCATAACATATCAAGATAATTTTAAATCTAGGAAAACGAATGTGCAATTGCACGTCGCAGTACTTCCGTGCCACCAAGTATCGATAAACATCTCTGTGTAAGCCTGGGAAAAAAATGAAACAATTATTTATTCATAAGTGCACAACACGCCTGATATACGTATGTATGTATAAAATAATATAGTCTGAACCATACGTATAAATCGTATGTCAATAAAGATAAAATAACATAAACAAAATAACAATTCATTTGTTTATGCTATTTTGTCATCATAACTCAAACAAAAGCTTCTATATGTGGCGAGCTTCGCTAAACATTAAAGGGAGTTTACTGTTTAATTTTGTATTTATTGGTTTTGTAAAGTATAACCTATTCAATTTTTTTTCGGAGTACTAAAAAAATTAAATAGTGTAGGTAATACCTACTGCCAAAATGTCCGTATTATGTGACATGAATGGCGCTGGGTAGCCGAAATGGCTGGCAGTGGTGACGGTACATGGATTAGATGTCTGACAGAGTGACTTCCGATCGCTAATAAAATTCCATTGTCAGATCACCAGCTAGATGACTCGATAACATTAGATCCATCGTGGGGATTGCCTGGATAAGATCGGTTCAGAAACCCAGCAGTGGGTCAATACAGGCTAAAAATTATGATGATTAATACAGCCAAACTAGACATAGGTCTCTGTTCCGAGCACCAAATTTCGTCAGCTCATTCTAGAACTGACAAACTGCGAATGGTCAGACATTAGTAAAATGTCTTGCATTACGTTTGTCAATGACATATTTAAACTACTAAGTTATTACATGTACTTGCAAATAATTAGCAAACATTTCATATTGAATTAACTGCTATAATCATTTATTATCCGGCAAAATGAAAAGCTTCCAAATACCATATAATCAATGTTGAATTAGTTTTCATTGTTATTACCAACAATGCCCTAATGCCTACACTCACTACTTCATAATGGTGAAATCGAATGAGAATAAAACTTAATAATAGCTTTCTATTATCATCAATCAGTTTTGAAACTAGCTTGTTCTGACTGAAAAAGAAAGCTCCGAAAAGAAGAGATGAACACTGACATTATCAAAGTCGTGAGTTTAAGATTTACCTTGAGGAGAAATTATTTCATTCATTTATTTCTATTGATAAAAAATGGCGAAAATGTTCATCAATTAATTCTGTATGTCTCTCAGTCATAACTATCTCAAAAAAAAAAGTTGTCTGCATAATAATACATAGCACGCTTTTCTAGAGTATGTATTTAATTCAAACTAGGATGTGAAAATAATTTTATGAAACTTAACTTAGAATAGTATAATAACGTAGAGCATAGAATGTAGATTTGGGAAAAGCAATGCAATTGGCAACTGCAATCTTTGGTAACTGCAGTAGTACCTATTTGCGACAGATAACGTTGAAAGAAAAAGCAGCATCAGTTTTCAGTAAGAACTGACACAAATACCTAAGCTTTTCGTTTTTAAAGTGGCCAGATAAAGATATTTTTAAGGTTTATTTGCCTCATCTTTTATCTTAGAATTAGTAATTAAGTTTAATTCCATGAAACCACGTCACATTTCAACCTCTAAAGAAACCATTGTTAAGAAATCAAATATTACACGTACTCGTATATTTTTTATCGTGTTTAAAAATATTTGAAAAAACAAAAAGTCTATCAACTTTGATGGTAAACAAATTCAAGCTTAAGTACCTATGTCAAATTTTGCTCATAGGCGTTAACTGATAAACATACACGCTGTGGTTCAAAAGTTGCTTAGATTTCGACCAAGACCTTAAGCTGAGATGAATGTCAACGTGTTCTTATCTCTACCACGCACGATCTATTGCGAGTGATAACAAACGTCTAATTGAACACTGATAAAGATCAAACTCATTCATATTGAGACCGGCTACCACAATAAATAAACACCACAGCTTATGCCACAGTTAGTGAGTGACCATGATCGCACATATTTGCGATTTTATCACAATGGGTGTTAATTTTAGACAATGGAGGCTATTGAGATTAATGCAATTCGATACATTGCTGAATGATATAACCACGGATACAAAAAGAAAAGAAAAAAATATTGGTTCTCGTGAAATCAAGTAAGTAATTATCGGAAGTCAGAAAGAACTTTATAAGATAAGTTAATTATTTTATTTTGCACTACCCTCATCATCAATGAAGTATCTTTCGCACTACTACCCCCATCATCTATTTTAATTTCGCTTTTTGATTTTATTGCGTGATCAATAACCATATGATTTCAAAGTTATCATTGCCGTGAAACTATTAACGTGAAACGTAAAATGCTGCGTGACATTCAGCATTGCATTTGGATGATACCGCATATGCAAAGTTTATAAGGTCAGATAGTATGAGATCAAACTGAACTGAAAAAGCAGAACACTCCTATTATTTTACTCAGTGTTGTAGACATGCGGCGGTGTATGAGCAAAACTGCGAGCTGAACATAGCACATTATTAAATTATTTAACAATTTTATTATCTACCCTTGACCCAAGTTGAATTTGATGGCTTAAATAATTTCAATGCCTACACTTTAAGCATTTTGGACAATATTTAACAATCATACGGCCGTAAAGTGAAGTTTTGACAACGAGTATGAGATCATACCAGCGATCAACTGACAATGCGAACTTCTTCGGAGTCATTGTAGTAAGTAGGCGGTTAAAAATAAAATAACTTGCACAGGTTGAATTGTATATGACACAACGGTACCTTAAAATATATTTATGGCACTATTTAACATCGAAAATTACTTTAGTACTCCAAAACAAATTATTTGAGATTTTCTGTAAGTTGCTGTAGAAATGAATTTTCAGGTAGAGCCAAATTGATTTAGAGATAAACGTTTGTAATATTAAATGAACTCAAAGATAGGAGATTTAGCTTAAATTAATATTTATACATATATTATATTATATTATTATATTGTAATAAAGTAGTGAAAAAAGTTTGAGAAAAAACGTAGCGTTTAATGTTGTAATGTTTAAAGTGTCATTTATGCTTGTGCTGTGTTTTGTATTTTGGTAGCATTGCATTATTTACTAGTATTTTAACTGTAAATCAATGCATTCACTCAAATGTTTTGTAAACCTACTCATTAATTTTTTTCCTGTCCGGGCGCAAGGGACTCTCTAGCTAACGTTGGCAGGGTTGAGTACAAGATTTCTTTATTTACCAATATCTAGTATACTCATTTCATTACCATGCTTTGGATTGAATGACAAATAAAGTTATGGGACGGTATGATCATACCAAACTTTTTAATCAATTTATTTGATAAAAATAAGTGGGCAAAGATGCTTGCAATATGTAAAACAATTTTGTACGTGAGCTTTTTGATACTATCGGCCAAGTCTGCAGACAATGACGTGATCTCATGTTTGTGTTCTGCTAACTTGAAGACGAACTTAGAGCGTGTTGTCCTAAGCAGGAAGCAAGTTATCGAGGATTGCACGAGCGTCTGCGAAACTTACCAGGAAACCTTATGACCCGGAAATACTTGGTAAATATAAGCGAAAATCACTTAAACAAAATTTGGTGTCATCTATTAGCTACGAGTATTAGCTATCCAAAGAGGCAATGCTGACAGTATTCTGGGTACCCTGCCGCGCTATAGTGATTTTGACGGCGCGGCGTGTTTAATTTGTGAATTTGTTTATTTTTATGGTATCTATGATATGATAATATTATTTTGCTTTTTATATATTTGTAAATATTCGGTGTCATTATAACGTTGAACCTATTGCTCAAATCTACTTTGGAATAATAGCCGAAATCACGACGGTCTTAATCTATTTAAACTTTACATATTAATTTTAAAAATATTCATCATTAATAAGCATCCTTGATATTCAATGAAGAATGGGCTTGTAGAGTAAGTTATTACTGTCATAATTTCATTGGGCACCTTAGAATTCCTTACGAAATCAAGTCGCCACGAGCGATAGCCGCGTTGAAATCAGAATATTTTAGTTAGATTCGATTAAGCACAGAGTAAGTATGATAGATGATAATAGTTAACTTTATTGCTTTCCATAATTCACTATCAAGGTCAAGTTACAGGGCGTGCCCTATGAACGTTTCTGTAATGTCTTGCAATAAATTAAACCTATTGGTAACGATACTGAGATCAGAGAAATAAATTTAATTAAAACATTTATTAGAATTAGTTTTTACTACATTTTCTGATAGTTCAAGAGATAAGCAAATATTTATTTTGTTAGAGAAAGAGACAAATGCAATATCAAAAAATATTTTTTAGACATGCTAGGTAAATGAATATATTTATGGGAAAATGTAATTTAGTCATAATAGTAAATGTCGTAAGTAATGTCGGCCTAGTTACTAAAACCCCTATTTAACGAGCATGAGGTTGTAGGTTCAAATTCCACCTGAGTAATTTTCCAAATGAAAAATACAAGTTTGTCATCACCATTGGCTTGACAGATGAAGGAAAATATTGTGAGGAAACCTCGAGTTTCCTCGGATGTTTCAAGAATCTATTGAGGTCATGCGTCATTCGCCAATCTGTGAAAATGTATCTAAAATTATAAAAATAAAAACTTTCGAAACCTGAGCGACTCATTATTACTATTTGACATGGAAAAGTTAGAACTAAGTGCGGTACAGGCATATCCGTTGAACATAGCAAGTAATATTTGAATGCCAACACAATACTTAATTACAATTAAAAGTATAATTTCAGTAAATGAAATGTACAAGGAGGTCGAACATTTCATAATTACATTTTAATTACATTGCTTAATATCTGATCTATTTACATGTTAATTACCCAATCTGATTAAAATTGTGACCCTTTGTAAGCGCAACAATACAAACTGAGTACTATTAATCAAACACCTATCGAAAACTAATGACAAAAACCGGCTACCGTCAACCATTTGTGCACTCGACTTAAATTAAATTCATGAATCAATTGTCAATGTGACAGGTCATTTGCTTACCGTATTATTGTTTGAACTTGATTACGTCAGATAAAAGCCCTAAATACTTTCAAATAGAGGGTCACACTGTGGCAATGAACTCAAACTGTCGACCACCTGATAATTGAACACGGCCTATTGACAATAGGATGTTGCAGTTATTGTTTTGTTATTGTTGCCATAAACTTTTGTGGGCCATTCCGAAAGGTTAAGAAGACATACTATCGTAAATATCAAGGCGTTTTTTTTATAAATTGGATAAAGTTAAATAAAACATCGAATGTCGATAGTGTTGGGTTATGTTCGATCATTATCGAACAATAGAACGAATCAATTTTGTTACTCAAAATGAACGATGAACGAAGCGCCTAAGTTTCGGTTTCTTTGAACATGGTGTTGATGCTTGTTTCAAAGTGTCGGAGCAGTCACGAAGATAGATTAGTTCATTGTGTTCAAAATTATGCAATGGATACTTTTTTTTACAGCGATTTAGGTATTTGAAGGTCTCTAAAATGAGTTGAATGGTATTCTTTGATTCGTACAAATACTACGCAAAAACTTGCAGTTTCATTGACAAATATTGTCTGAAGTGCTATCCATATTTTCAGTAGTGGAGTATTCAACGTTGATATTTGAATAGTACCTTGTAGAATATTGTCGGGAGTGTGTTTACTTGTTTGTGTAGCAGGCAGAAC
This sequence comes from Ectropis grisescens, assembly GCA_017562165.1. Classification (NCBI taxonomy): domain Eukaryota; kingdom Metazoa; phylum Arthropoda; class Insecta; order Lepidoptera; family Geometridae; genus Ectropis; species Ectropis grisescens. Next base: position 9,513,099 of record CM029779.1, on the reverse strand, counting down.
CTCGGCATTGTTTACCCTTTATATTATTGTTAGAACCTATGTATTGGCTGCGCTGAAGCTTGGGAATTGGAATTACTTGCTGAAGTTATTTGCATTTTATAACATCTGGAGTAAATATTCTCAATGGAATGTTTTTATCTACTCACAATAACTTTAATAAATGTGTATCTCTGTATAGATCGTATCGTTTAATTGTATTGAATTTTTCTGGTGTACATAATAAAGCGTTTCTGTCTGTGTGTCTGTCCATAGAAAGTAAGGCTCTTTATCTAAAACTGCCACTATAGAATAGACAAGATTTCAATACTGTATGATTTGTCGAGTATTTATCGGATGCATTTCAGTAAGTTCTGATCAGTTCAAAGTGTCCAGCTAATCTGCAAAATGTATTGTTTTTATTGCATTGCACTTAGCTCCAAAATATGACGTCGTTTTAAAGTTGCGTTCCAAAGACTATACGAAGAGTTGTGACTCTACCTTTGTACGAGTACCTAATACAGTAACAAAATTGTGGAATGCGTTGCCTGAGTGGGTATTCCCCTGAATGTAACAATCTGGCTGTTTTTTAAATTTAAAGTGAATCTGATTATTCTGGGTAAGCACGATCTGACGAAGACCACATCGGCGTATCGCATCAGGCGAGATTGCGGTTGCTTCGAGATGTTTCCGTTACCTAAAACGCTGGCTGTATTGCTCAAATGAATAACTATAAGGTAGGTATTAATACAATATTAAATACAAGACATGTGAAATGCTATAACTGTATATAATTACCCTTAAATTTAAATACATTAGGTAACGTTAGCATCTCCTGCTGTTACATTATGTTAAACAGTGCAAAAACTATACAATACGGCAACCGCAAGTAGTCTCAGTTATATAAGGCGAGACCTTGAACGACATCCTTTATTTACAGACGTTTTGAAAACATGTTTAAAAGAAAACCACGAAATGCGATGCGACAGACCGTAACGGTCAGAGTGGTTGTTAACATTGATCTTTTGAAATATTGGCGTGGATTAAGTTTATGCTTTTAGCTACTATGCAGTTTTCACTCGAATGCTTAGAACGGGAAATATTTTATAAGTATTAGTTGCGATCCTCGGTTTTCCACGCATAGTGCCCATTTCTGTAAAATAAAATAACTTAGTATATATATTATCTATCTATCTATTGTCTGTTCCAGGCTGCAATCTGTGTTTCAAGTTTCAACCAGATTTGTTAAGCCCTCCCGTCGGGATTGAGCAACAAATATCCAAACTTTCAAATTTATGGTATTAGTAGGATAGACCCTTCCTTATACATAACTTCCCAAACCAATAATACATTTTAGTAGATGCCATGGGCCACATTCATAATGAATCCCTACAGAAGAGTGTCTAAGCTAAACAGATAACAACGAAATTTATACAACAACAATATACACAACGTATAACAAACCAAAATAAACCCGTTGTGTTCATTATTATGACAATCAAAATTATTCTTTTCGAATTTTTTTATTTAATCTGGGCAGAGCATTTATTAACAAAACTAAAATACAATGAGAACTACATACACTACACTACAAACCTAACTAACTACTTACACTAAGCACACCTGAATTATCTATAGACCACTGTAGGTCTATAGATAATCAAGATGTTCACGCCCACTACCAATCGGAAGCGTACCCAGCATGCTGGCGGCAGTACCACGCTGAATGGCAATGCTTATGCGTTGGGCCAAATAAACGCCAGTATTTTGGTCACGCGTCGCTTTTCGAAATCTTTTGAATTAAGAATATAACCAACTATTTCCGTAAAACCTCGATGAGCTTAAACATATTTATAAAAGGTCTTAGTTCAAGTTCATCATTTTTTCTAATCCTTTTTGCTAGTGCTTGCAATATAATATGTAATCGATATTATCCCATTGTCCGATATGATAATCGATTAGAAGCCAATTGTCCGACTCGTTATGTAACTGGGGACCTTGGAGCTTGACCCTAATCGTGCGCGACCGCGGTGACCGCGCATGGTTCAAATGTGAGAGGCAGCGAGTTGAATTATGAGTACTTAGGAGTATTTCAGTTTGTTTTGTTTAATTGTGCCGTAATGTAGTCGTTTAACAACATACATAGATGATTTAATATGGTTATTTGTATTTTTCAACAGACTTCTAAAAAGGAAGAGGTTTTCGTTTCGGGTGCATTTTTTGTTTGTTACCTCATTTCAAGCTGTCTATTGTGGATCGATTTGAAAAATTGTTGATATTTTTTATTTATTTGTAAAGATACACTTTATACAAAAATATATTTCAGCACTACTTTCTATAAAAAAATTACACAAGGGTATTAAAAACACTGTATATAATGAATTTATTAATTGTGACTTAAATTATAATAAATTTTCAGAAACATTTTAAATTCATGTTCACAAGGATTATCTAAATTTCATGATTTTATAATTTTAACGATAAAGTGCCTTAACATTATCATCCCTTGTAGTTATTATTATTTTCGCTTTAATACACGATTAAGTCAGTTAATATACAAACAGACGAGCACCCAACGGACGTGTTATACCTTTACGTGTGAATCTTCTTTATGAACTATGGAACTATGGATATCTGAACTATGGAATTTGGCCTCAGATGGCTATCACTGTCTACCGAATTTTGGGTTGGCACAGAAGGCTTGGTGCCTTTCTCAATATGCTAGATAATTATGTCACATGGCGTAACTTCAGGATAATAACTGTCAAATTTCACCAGCTAAGCAAGGCCTACACTTACTAGCCAAAAACCTGTAAAATTTTTGTGTTACGTCGAATCGGTATGGGAATTGTATCGACGCTTCGCTCAATAAACACGCTCCATTGTGGACTGAGCCGCTCAACACTAGACAAGATAACGGTTTAGAGAATGCCTATATTTCGACAGGAAAAATAAATGAAAATGCGGCAGTATATGCTAAACTTTGAGCACAATAATTAATCACTTCACTTAAATCAAATTACGAGAACAACTGCATCTATCGAAACAATAGACTTGTTGATTTAAGTTCCATGTTTACTTTTCAAATGATCTAATGCTTGAAAGTCAATGTCAAATAACCAAGTATTATAAATACCTGAACTTTATTATCACTTTTGTAATGTTAATTCAACGAGGCGTGACATTTACGATATCTTATCCCACATTCCTCTAAGCACGACGATCGTGATCGCGTGAGCTTCAAGTCAAGTCTAAGTTATTCTAAGTTCTGCCTAAGTTATCTCTAAGTTTGATCGTGTTTCCCTAGTTATATCAACTTACATTAACTATTACGACTGACAGTTGAAAGTGCCGTGAAGGGCAATGTCTAAGGGTCTAACAAATGAGTCATGTAACAAATTATGCTGTTTCACTACTGTATAAACGGATGGAGGTTGGTATGTGTTTAAATACCTATTAAGTAAGAGAAATGTAATCGACTAAAATACAATGTATATATGACATAAATACATATTTTTGAAGCATGAGTTGACGGCTCATTTTGAAGTCCAAGAACAAAATTAAAAAAAATATATTATATAAATATATTATAAATATATAATACTCCCGACTACCTCGGATCTCGGATTATCTGTATAACGTTCTACTAGTCAAGCCCTTTCATTTGATACCCATATTAAGGAAGTTGTGAAATAAATAATACGATTTGGCAATGTGTTGTGTTGTGTGGCGGCCATCTTGGATTTGAAATTTGTTAGTGTATAGTATTCTACGTCTTTTTTTTGGTCGGGGGTTAAAAATGTGAATTTTTGAGCAACCGTATAAGCATGGAGGATTGTAGAGGTATATATTTCCGTGACTACACAATCTGATATCTAACGACAATAATTACATATTTATTATTGATAATTAAAAAAATTAAAATTTTAAGTAAAATTATTGTTAATTGGTGGCCACGCTTTACCTATAAAAACAGTTTACGATAATACCTGAGGAAGGATCTTATTTGTCGTAATTAAGTTAATACCGCCTATTAAAATTGTCGCTTTCAAAAAAAGAGGTGATCAGGTAAAATTTTAATCCTAGATTTGATACTTTCGTGTAAGGTATCAAACAATATGATTCATGTGGGTTGAAAACTTTACAGCGAGAAGCAGCTCAGAAGTAGGCGTTAACGGGTTGACAATGATAATGAAGGTTTGATTTTCAAACTGCGTAATTAAAAAAAAAAACTAACTTGTTCCGGTTAAAGGGCAATGTTTCCAGTGTGATTATCGGGCAAAGAGATAAGACATCTTATGTCTCTGGGTGACTAGCGTAGTGCAGTGCTAGGTAATGTTGCTTACCATCAGGCACACATGATGTCATACTCGTCTCGTCACTTTATACTCTAAATAAAAAACTAACAGGAAGGAATTCCACGTACTAAATTTGTGATTTTCAAATTAATCCGTTTAAACTAAGATTGTTACAACTGGTCCCTAATTTCTGACTCGAGATTTTTGTTAACTTGATATCTCAACACACGATCAGACCCACTATTCGTCAACTAGTCAAGGGGCAAGTTCTACCACGGAAATGACATAAGCCTTGAACAATTGCGTGTTTAACACAAGATAAATGACCTAAATTAGTACGGGTAAATATGCTTTTGTGCGCCACCAATTGAAACTTTTCATATCAAACTTGACTGACCACCTCTTTGTTTGACTGACAGTAATAAATAGCGTGGTTGAAAGGAAATGGACCGAATAAGTAGCAGATAATAATATATCATAGCAAGTAATATTGTTTGTATTATTAAATTGATGATCAATCACGTTGTTTGGTATTGCTGTTGGTTTCATTAAAATAATGAATGGTTTAGTCTATTGGTAGAGATTGAGAGCTAGTGCTGTAAATGAATTAAACCACAGTGAAGCCTTTTGTAGTAGTAGGGCTGTTTACAGAGTCTGCCTAGGGAAGCACCATACCTTTTCAGGTGTAATAATACTTCTAAAAAATACGAATTCCAGAATGTTGCTTTTTCGTATCGAAAACATCTTCTAAATTTTGTGACAAATTTACTGCTGTAGTGTGTTGCCATTGGCAAGTGAGTTGCTTCCTGTCAGGCGCACGTAAATAATTGCAGAGGTACGGTAAATTTGCCCAAATTAATGGTAAGGTAAAGCTGGTAACGACGGATATAATGAAAACTAAAACGTGAAAATCTTTAAGTAATGAAAAACCCCAGCGATAATCTTTAAGTAATAAATAAATATTGATGAACATTTCTCACACTACACCATCTCTCCCCAAACAAAGCAGAGCTTGAAATCTGAGTATCAGTTTGCGGCTATAATACTTATATAATTGTAAATACATAATTATACGAGTAGTACATAAAACAAATATTTTTCAATTTTAAGTTAGTATTCTTTGATACCAAAAATGTAAAACCTGAAAAACACAAAGTCATTGCATTCCTGCACGAAGATGCAGAATAAAAACCAAATCGAATAATACTATTCACCTAGTTAAGAATAGAATAGCCTTAATGATTTGCGGTTTCCACTTCAATTGACATATTTATTGTTTTCGCTTTTTTATTGTCATTATTCAATTAGACAATTTCCGTAAAGACTATTTTTAGAAGTAACTTAAATTGCCAGACAATGGTTGTTAGAAAAGTACTGAAACCCAGACTCAAGTACTAATATCTAAAATGTATTATAAAAATACGTGCTGTCGTATAGTTCCTATAGTTTGGCTCTTGATATTATGCTGACTGAATAATTTACGGGTTGACTAACTAAACTATGTTTACGATTATTCATTCAATCTCTGTACAAAATTCATTGATAATCAAGTTTTCATAAAGTGTTTTAGTAGAAGCGATGATAAAAACGATGAAAATCGAATAAATACTAGGTATAAGTAAAACACTTTCAAACCAATAGTACAATAATTAGTCTAAGTGAAATTTTAATAAATTATGTTTTAGAAACGAATAAACGTAACAAAAGAAGATTAGAAAGTGATCTTTGAAGTCACGTCTGTCACAAAGAAAGTTGGGACGGCGTAAATATTTTTTATTTTATTTGAGATTTCAACTGAAATGAAAATAAATAAAATTAGGCTGATTAAATCGATTCTTATCCATATAAAATATAATATATGTATAGATCAGTAGTTGTTAGTTAAAAATCAAAAGTTGAAATAGGTAGTCTTCTAAAACAATTACATATATATTTTAAAAATTATGTATATAATAACACGTGTTAAAAATAAAAACATCTGAAGAAATAGATTCTGACTGAAAATATTACGCGATATCCATCAAATCACATTCAAGTACACAAAATGACGATGAAAATAACCAAAATCAATAAAAAAAAAGCAATCTAGTAGCTGATAGAGATTTTACGAAGTAGGTATTATTAAAAAAATATATTTTCGTAAATACTTTCCTTGGGTATATTCACAATAATTTAATCCAACTTGGAACGTCATATTCTAAGCACATCTCGTGTTTTTCGTGTTCTGAGAGCGTTTCCGCAAATTCATAAAACGTCGGCTCTCCCGCGACGGAAATTTGATTAAAAATATAAATGAAGCCAGTTTTAATTGCATACGAGTGCGGGCGGACACGAATTAACATCTAGCTAGGACAAAGCGGCGCTTTGTTTAACGCAAGCATTACGCGATTTACCTTGTCTTCGTTTTACAAACAAGCACAACTTACGTGGATATAGAGAAAATGGAATTAGTTTTTAAGTTCGGTTGAAGGGCAATTTTTCCAGAGAAATTACAGGGCTCACAATTACAGACATCATATCTTAGATCGCTGGGTGACCAGCGCAGTGCAGTGTTAGGTAATAATTTGGACTTTTCATGTTGTAATAGCTGCGTGTCACTGTGCTGTTATGTGGCAGGCATGTTGCTTACCATCAGGCACATGTCCTGCTCGTCTCGTCATTGTATGCTATAAAAAAATGGACATTTATTTTTTTACTTTTGTTTTTTTTTACTATTTGTGCATAAATGAGGATGTACACAATAATGCTTCAAGTTTTCACATCTTTTGACACTCCCGTAGAGCTACCTACTGAGTCTTTATTCAATCTCTGCATTGAATTATAAAACATTGTATTGACATTACTGTTTTTCAATCGGCAATTTCTAAATATTTAATAACGTTTTAATAATAATATAATTATTCCGTTTCTGTTCACGCATGTAAAATAAGGAAAACAACTCCAACAATACTCGTAGAAACAATTTTTTTTCCCAAATTTTATACACCTAGGTAAGTGGAAAATTCCTTTGTAAAACTATGAATTCTACAGTAGAGCATGCTGTAGATTTCCTCACTTTTGAAACTTCTTTTGGCCTTCTCTGAGAGAACCAAGGCCATAATCCACCACGCTGCCTCAGTACGGATTGATAGATGACGCATAACCTCGTAAGATTTTTAGAACAAGCCAGTTTCTTGACGATGTTAATCAGTGATTACTACAAACTTGTACATATATACCCAGGATAATATTCCGAAGTTCAGGCAGGAGTCGAATCTACGACGCCAAGATGATAAATCGAACGTTCAAGCCACTACGCCGTATTAAAAATTCAACTGATTCGTTTACATAATATTGGAAACCCTGAACTGTTTAGAATTTCCAGTATTATTATTTCACATGGAACAGCAAGAGTGTTTACAGTTCGCCAGTCGCGCTTGTCTGCCGTAACTACAACCCGTACGACGGCGGAGTTCATTGGAACATCGGGACCGCGGAGCGTCCGTGTGTAAACACCTTTATTTATTGAATTAGCTTCAAGCTACCTCGTGTGACCGTAGTTTGTTCCTTATACTTACGTAATCTAAGGAAGAGATGAGCTTTGTTCAAGTAGTACGTAACTTTAGCCTACTGCTGAGTTACGAGTATAACTATTGAGTGAACATAGCGCCCTATTAATAACTATTATAAATATGTTTGGATGTTTGTTGCTCAGTCACTTCATGCTGAAATTTTAACGCAGTTAATTTATAGTTTGGAAGAACACAATGACATATGGTACCGGCAAAATAACGGGAACGGGAACTACGCGGGTAAAACTGAAGGATGCTTTTTTGCACACATTATACACATCTTTATAGTATACAATATAGTACATACATATCTTTTGTGCGTGTGTTTGTCACTGAACTCCTCTTAAACGGATGGACCGATTTGAATGATTTTTTTATGCGTTTGGTTAGGGCCCTGGACGGTTTAGATTTACAAATCAGCCCGCCATATAGTGCTGCAGTTGGTATCTAGGTTATTATCCTATCGAAGTCGGAGCGGGCCGCAAGCGTACTTATATTTTGGTCCCGTTGCGGGAATTCAGGGGTTTTTTAAAACTATATTATATTATCATGCACTTGACCACCATCTCGCCCGATTGTAAACAATAATACGGTCTACGATAGAAGAAACCGCTTTACTGTCAATTTGAAAACACACAAAACACAAAAAAGAGAGTCAAAGGCATACTCCTGTCAATGGCTGGCCAAGTGTGGGTTGAAAGGTGTCACATATTTTCGAAATCTTCTAGGAACATATCAGTTTCCTCACGATAGTTTCCTTTACCAAGTTAGGCCCAGGTTTTATAACCAGCGTTTGTTCTGATCATCAGAACAAAGATTCAAAGAGTTAAAATAATTACTACCTTGATAGTTTACATAATATTAAGATAAATATACCTAATTTGTTTATTTTACTAAGTTATTGTAGATTTTACCTTCGACTTCTTATCGCACGAGTTGACAAATTAACCTGAAATAAAAAAAAACCGTTAAAATATATCTAGTTTCCATCTTAATCTATACTGATATTATAAAGCTGAAGAGTTTGTTTGTTTGTTTGAACGCTAGGATCTAGGGAAGTACTGGTCCGGATTGAAAGATTATTTTTCTATTGGATAGTCCATTTATCGAGGAAGGCTATATATAGAAAATAACGCTACTAATAATAGAAGTGGAGCATGAATCAAGAATGTAACAAAATCGGTAAAAAATATTCCATTTTGAGAGTTTTCGAACGTGTCGTGCTTTGACATGACACATGACAGCATGTGTCTAAGATTGCGTCATTGAATATCACAGATTACATACCGCTTGAATATAAAACCTTTGCTAATCAATTTTTTTTTCTAAATATGTCTTGGTACAACCAATTTCCGACAGGTGGCGTAGCAGGCAGCTGAAGAGGTGTTTGTTTTGTTTGAAAGCGATATTCTCAGGAATGACTGAACCGATTTCAGTCATTCTTTCATCGTTGTATATGTACGGGATCTTGATGAGTACTATATAATGTACCACGGGCAACGCCGGGGCGGACATCTAGTAATTATATAAACATACAGACGTAATATAAAACTTGACTTGAGTACAAGTTTCGAAGATTAGAATTGACTTCACAAACGCCGTAAATCCTATAATTTGTAAAAAATCACGAATAAATATTTGGAATACGGTAATAATACATTAATTAATTAATTGGAAATTTACAAGGCAACAGTATCAAAAACTCACACAAATTCATCAAGATTACGCGTACCCATTATGCGTCTAAGATTTTTGAAACAGTCAAAATCATGGACGTATAAAAAAAGTCGGACGTAGTCTCGCTAAAACTAAAACTGTGCCCATCGAGTCGGCCACGTAATATGCACGTGTGCGCTGTCACATACAGGCTGACACGCACACATCAGTGGGTCATTACACACGCGCTACTTGTGTGCGTGTCAGGCTATCAGTGACAAAGTATACGTGCAAATGTGGCCGACTCTAGTAACACAGTTTTTGTTTTAGCGAGAATACGTCCGACTTTTTATACGTCCGTGGTCAAAATCAATTTTGATGAAACCAGCTACGAAAACTCCCGACTAATAATACAACTTAAAAAAATAAATAAAAAAATTGGTTAATCCGTTTGGAGCTATGGTATTACGGACAGACACACAAACACACTCACACACAGAGGTTTGTCAAACTTATAACATCGACCAATAAAAGGGTTTTGGCGGTTAAAAAATAAAATCCTCAGTGAATTAAAGGTTCGCAAAATAAATAATTCCCGACGAAGTATCGCATATCTTGAATATTTGAATATCTTTACGCATAAATTCAGCTTCGATTTGGGCCTTCTCTTACAAGGAGAAAGTAAAGACTTTAACCATCGATATAATTAAAGAAACGCAGATGAGGTATGCTATAATCTAAAGACAACATAACGAGGCGAAAATTTGTTTGAAAAATTTGAAAATTTAATTGTCAGCGAACGTACACAACTCCTTGTTGCGACTGAGACTAAATCAGGAGACGTCACCTGATTTTGCATCGCCATAGTAGAAGCGCGTTTGCCGCTTCTGCTGTTTTTAAGAGTTCGATGACTTTAACCCACAACGTTCGCCAAGTTGTTGGAAGATGTCCGGCAAAACGTTTTTCTTGGAAAATGACAGTTTCTTCACGATTTTATTCTTCACGAAGGCGGATTTCGAACCTGTAGCCCCATGATAGTAAACCAGAGTTTCTCGCCAATAAACAATCATGGCTGATAAAATGTTTCTGATTCATATTATTTCGACATTATTACTTTGGGTTGAGTAGTAAACATCATAACAATATCGTAGCCTTTCTCGTCGTCTGTGAAATCTCCGGTCCGGTTTCTTTAATCATTCCCAGCTTGGCCCATTGGGCGCCATTCGTCTTTCTCTGCCCCGCTCTGTGGTGTAAATATCCTTATTTGCGGAATTAACCCAGGGAAATCGTCTTGGGGGCCTTGATTCGGTCGCTGACACCTAATATTTCTTTTTATTAAACCCAAGGTTATTATTCCTTACCAGCGAGCGGGTTGGAAGTGATTGCGATTGCAGCGAAAGTACGGTCAGCAAAGTATTGGAACTGTGATCGAAAAAACATTATTTGAAGTGTAAAAAAATCCAATTTTTTTATGTTTTGTATTCTTCTTATATTATAAACATCGAAATTTGATTGCTTAGAATTTTTTTTTGCGCAAACATGTCGGAACTTTTAACCGGATCAGGTTGAAATTTGGAAAACAATTAGATTAGAGTTTGACATAGCTTTTACTTTTTATCTAAGGAAATTTGTGGTAATGCGAACTACGATAAAAGAGTTCCCAGCGCTGTTAAATATATAGTTGAGAGATACGGATAACAGTCGAAGTATTTAAGTCTTCTCGCATAATATATGCTATCAAAAGAATGTAAGTCTAATTAAAAAAGCATATCGTCACTCGCATTTATCTCTTCTCGCACTTCGCACACAACCGCGGACCTCTTCGCGAAAAAATATAATAATTTTAACAAAAAAGAAACAATTTTCAACGGAAAGTTTTAAAGTAAAAAAGTTTTCCTCGATTTCTCTAGGATGTCATCATCAGATCCTGGTTCCCTTATCATGGTACCACCCTTGGAATATTTTTTTTACAACAAAAAAAGAATCATCAAAATCGGTTCATAAACGACGAAGTTATCGGCGAACATAAAAAAAAGAAACATATATACGGTCGAATTGAGAAATCTCCTTTTTTTTAAGTCGGTTAAAAATGTACCAACTATAACTAACAAGGCTACCTTATATTAGCTACACCCTGAATTAAATTCCATGTTTCATGAAACTAAAATAATTAAGAATTTCGTGTTAAATAGTAATAAACTCAAAGTAAGTCGAACGAAACTCTCGTGCTACTTGAATATTAAAAGTTTGTAGTTTACTTACATACAGAAAAAAAACATGAATTCTAGTTCGTTTTTGTTTTTCAATTATATAGGTAAAACTGCTTAGTAAACATAATTCACTTTTGTAACAGACAGGTACAAAGTTATCAAAAGATATACAGAGAGGCTTAATCCCTAGGTGTTACGTAGTTTAGATATTGAGGTCTATGTTTCCACTTCTGGGATTTGGGGCTTACAAGAAAAGCTGGCTAAGTAAGTGTGAGATAATAAGTGTACTTTAGAAGATGAAATAATTTATCAAATTGTATTTCAATTTTAAAAATATCTACGTGTTCATAGTCACAAACAAACCTCCTGAACAGGCTCTAAAAACCACTCCACAAGATTACGCAACTCTTCACTTCCGTTATTTTTATTTTTATCATTGTGTAAATCGATTTCAATATTTTTATTGCTGTTATTAGTTTTAGATTACAGATACTGAACTCAAATTACAGTGAAAGCGTTCTATTCGTTATCTAAAAGTACTTAAAAGTTAAAACAACTGCTCTACATTAAACATAATCACAATCTGAAAAGTTTAAAGTCAGATCCAATTACATCTCTCCAAAACATAAATCATGAGAGCTAAATTGTAAACATGATATTGCTCAGAAAATGAAAGTCGAAGAGAAAAGCCTTCGTAATAACGGTAGAAACATGTGCCTAGTAATTTTTGGTAGAAATTACAGCAATTATGTCTGCTCGGTAAGCACAGACCGGCTTTTATCTCGCTAATAACACAAATGACTTATTAACCGTGCCAAATAGAGCGTATTTTATCAATTAGTCAGGCCGACTTAGCCGACAAGCTATTGATATATTATACTCATGATCATGTTGCATGCTATTGTAATTTATGAATGAATTAAAAGTGAAACTTCCAAAGGATGATTCTCAATCTCCATAAAAGCAAGCGAAAGTTGCTTGCGTAAAATTCGGAAGAAAGTCTACATCCATTTTTGTTTTGCAAAGAATTATCGAAGTCATCTAAAGTCGATTGGTTTCCGCGAGTCAACAATGCTTCATACTTTTGCTTATTACGTTACGGCATAGATTCGGCCATGACTCGGAATGCATCGGAAAGTTATTGACTTTTGATAATGAACAAAACCAGTTTACCGCTGACCGAGAGCCTGCGGCCCCGTTCAATACCAGATGCACTCACTCACGACTCTCGCGGACGACAATTTCACCTTCACATGCACACATTACTTGTTTAATTAAAGAGTTAGCCTCGACCGCTCCTACAAAACAAGTAACGTAAAGCAAACAAGGCTGACGCACATTCTAAAAGTCGAAGGAGATAAGTTTATGTTACTTGACAGGTCTCAGTTTGCCGGCAAAGGCTTTGCTTGTTTTCGATGCAAAATTGATAAGAAGAAGGAAAAAGTAAAGTCACTTTGTGTTGATAACCAATAGCCCCGGCTTTATGACTATGAATAAGTAACGAGCGAAGTTCGAAGACGTCGCGGTGTTGATGGCTACGAGTTGCTTTAAGTTTCTTGATTAATGACCGTTATGTTACGGACTGTGCCTTCGTAAATTAATATTTATTGTGACTCTGTTTAGAAAATAAGTTATTTATGACATGATTATCTGGTAATTAAATGTAAATAGTCGTGCGTAAATAATTTGGTGAACACGAAGTAATTACTTAGTGTGTGCAATTAATTCTCTTGAGGTAATTTTATCCACTTACCCATTATCGTACCACCCATACTAAGTGTATGACATAATTTTCCCACGTAGTCCAAAGTTCAAATTGTCACTTCATTTTTATAATGACCAATTAGTGTGTGGTAACGGAACCTCACTAACTATAAATCCATAACACTCTATAGCAAGATTGCTTGACACGGAAAACTTGTGGTTTACCGATCACGACCAATTTCGTAAAGTTCGCTTGTTTCTGCCTTCAAATTCCTTACGCAAGTCTGTAGAAACGTTCAATTTTTTCTAATAAAATTTTTCATAGGCCATATTGCACGCAACAGGTCAAAGATTGGCTTTCAGAACGAAATTGACTCAATTAGATTAGTAACCACTTGTTGCGAAAGGACACGATTTGTTTAGGATTCAGGGGGCGAATAATTATGCAGATTTATACATCTGTTTGCTATGCCTATTAAACGGATTTACACAATTACAAGTACATTTAAATATATGCACGCATAAAGAAAAAAGACAACAAGTACGGGCAAAGGAAAACTGTAACCACAAATGAGCGAAGACTATTGTGTAGAAAGAGACATTAATCTATGTCGTTGCTTTCTAAGTAAGGCAGCGATAGAATCGATCTCTCTAATGTGACAACACGGCGTATGCGCATATATAAAGCGGTCGGAGATTGCGTTATATTTATTGTTACGGAAAGGGTCCGTGACGGGTCCGGGAAGGAAGCTATTGTTCTCGCCGCGAGAGGCGTCCGCACTCCGCACGCTTATGAATCTTATGATAATACTCCCGTCCACATAACACCCCATTTACATACCTGCATTTCCATTAACAAACCTCATAAATAACCTCTCTGTACGATACACGAACGTAATCAACACAAATGTTCGGGAGAAAACGTTAATAACAGCATTTGAGCGTCTAAGCGCTGGACTTTCGTCGTGCTTTTACCGGTACTGTGTTATTTTCAGAGAGAAAATAGTCTTGTTTAGTCTAAAAAGGAAATTCTCGAGTTGAGCAATAAACAGTTAGTTGCTTAAAGTCTGGGAAATGAGAGGGTATGAGAGGAAACTCCGCAGTTTTCTTAAAGTTGGTTAGGTCGTCGCCGGTGGGGCGTGCATTAATAAAGAGATTGCCTTCGGGCGAGCAATCTACCTGCTATCTACTCGTCTCAGAAGCCTTAATGTTTCACGAGTCGTTTTCCACGCAGCGTAAACGTTTTGTGCAGAGATTTATTCCGGCGAAACACCTTGTTGTTTGATGTAATCTATTGCTCAGGGCTGTTTTTGTCATTGTTTTTGATGTGGCCAACTGCTGAGGGTAACATCGAGATAACCTGCAAAAGTCCTTTGTCTTTGTTTTTGAGTTTATTCCTGGTATTTATTATCACATATTCTCTTCCTTTATGTGCATAATTTATGCGTTCACAAACGAAAATTTCCAAGTAAAATGTACAATACAATGACAGGATTACCGACATTGTTTTGCTATTTTTGCATGGGCTGACGTAAAGTAGATACCTACCTAAAAGTCTTTTATTTAGAGAGAAATAAAATTTAAAATTCGGCCTATGGGCAAACGAAATTAAAAATAAATAATTTTGAAGATATGAAAGAAGGCACAGGGTTGGTATTTTTCTTCTAGGCTTATGTAAATAACCGCAAGAGATGACTAGCTAAGGTTGACTGCCTAAACATAATAAGCCTTCTTTGAAATGTGGTTTATTATTTTTAAATTTACAAAACATAGAGAGACGTAAGTATTTGTATAGGCCTTCTTTAATTTTGGCATGTTGCTAGCGACATTATCTTACTTAACTAACTGCAGTACAATGTTAGTTTAGTTAGTATCGTATCTTTATTATATGTCTACTGAATAAAGTCCAATGACTAGCTAAAGGAACGTAATAGATGATAAGAGGTAACTAAAATTCTAAACTACATAAGTAAGCCTATTAAAGTTAATCCCCTTTAAAATCTAGCTCAATTAAATAATATCATTTTGCTTAAACAACATTCATTCCCCGGCCACAACGCTCGCGATTGCCACAAAGAGAAACGTAACGAGCAATGGTCTGTAAGCACCGACTAAAGTACAGGACAAATAGATTTTGCTCGCAAAAGCTTCCCTACCTTAAACGTTAATTACTACGTAATGGCGGGAATGTACGTGACGGCTAAATACAAGTCTTTGTTTTGTGCTACTTGGTAAAGCTGTTACTGAATTTGACAGTAAATATTTTTTTAGGATTGCCGTTGGTTTGGTCTGAAGTGCGACTAGCCCTAAATTTTATACTAAAACTGAAAGTTAAAACAAAATGTACAAAAATGTAGACAGTGTCTTCGCTAAATTAGCGAATATACGGAAAATACTTGCCTATTTAGGTCCGCTAGGGTTACTCATAAATTGGTCAGTGTTGTGCGACGATACCGTAGAAGTTATGTATGAGTATACATATTGTACAGTAGGTATATTGCACGATTAAGTATATACTTACCTTTATGAAAATAACAATATACTGCCGAAATCTTTAATCTAGATAATTATGGAGTTCATGTAGTTTCCGACAATTAAATCGCCGTTTCACAAACTTTAGTTCAAACGCACCTGGAGAGATACTTAAATTATGGGTGGGTGTCATCAAATCGAAATCCTACACTACGTTTGCCAATTCGCAAACACCGTTGAGATAGCGGTCAGTTGTAGAAAAATAAAAAAATAGCAAACATGTTAGGACAAGTGCCATATGTACACTACAAGTACGGAGTAAATTCGTCTTACGTTGAGAGCAATTTTTTCTCCCTACACCGCGCCGTGGGTGAACGATTTTACCCGCATCGTCTCAAGTGGGCACTAGTACCGTTTCTATAATACGAATAATCGAATCCAGTGGTGAATTTATGAACGATTCAAAGGCGTACATAACGACCCCTCAATTTCCTTTTCACGTTGAATCTATTCACGGGGCTAAAGCATTTCCTTTCGGAGCTTCCAATCATGGCGATGGTGAAATATTATTTGCTGCAGAAATACAGATTGAATATCATTTTATGAGTTGGCCGACCCCGGGTTGGCTTCGCTGGATATCGTCTTGGTTTATTAATCTTCGCTGACAAAAGGAAGTCGTACCGATGCATAAGACGCTGAAAAGGATCCATGTCCCTTGTCTACTTCAGAATCAATTAAGACAAAATAGTTGCTTATCAACTCATTTGAATACTTCTTTTTTAATTTAGATACGGACACTAATAATAAAAAATATCGATTTATAAGACTTTTCAGCTTTTTTTTAAATAAAGAGTGACGAGACGAGCAGGACATGTGCCTGATGGTAAGCAATAAGCCTGCCACATAACAGCACAGTGACACAGCTATTGGTACATAAAGAGTCCAAATCATTACCTAGCACTGCACTGCGCTCGTCACCCAGATATCTAAGATGTTATAAGCCCTGTAATTTCTCTGGAAACATTGCCCTTCTAACGGGAACACAGTGATGCTTACAAATTACTGCTTGGCGGTAGAATAACCGGCAAAGATGTGGTACTTCCCCAGGCGGACTCTGCCACCTCCTACCACTACAAAAACTTTAAATATTTTCAAGATTTTAAATATTTTTTTGTATTCAAATTGGCAATTTTTGAGCATGTGAGCTATCAAATATGATATTGTTTGCAAATATGAGCTATCAAAAAAAAAAATGAATTACTAAAATTGTATATCAATCAGCAATGATATTAATTAACCATTTAACAAATATCATTCCCATTAAGAACGTCATTAATTTTTACATAAGTAAAAACTAGTAACAAAGTCAGCTAAATTCAAAACTATAGTCGGGTCATTTTAACAGGTAACATTTGACGTTTGTCAGTTATGTCGTCATAGTGAGGTGACCTAGTTAAAACCTCGATTAAAGTGAAATGAATCGATACGGACTTGAAACACCAATATGTGAATTTTAAAAATCATCAGGCAAATCCTTGCCCCATAATAATATTTTTTTTCGTAAATTTAAGGAGCAATATATGACAAGTGCATACTTTAACAAAAAAAATGCATTTATTAAGCAGTATCTGAACAACAGTTAGTATTGTCATCTTCATCATTGGTGTGAGCACTCAAAGAAATTATTAATTATGTTCAATAATATTGTCTATCCTCACAGTTATTTTTAGCAGTTTTATCTATTTAGGTAAGTATATAAAAGCGATAGGTCACTCTTCACGAAAATTGAGAAATTTTGCATGGAGGTGTCTTTTAGCACGCAGGCGCTCGTTAAGACGGGGTTTTGTGAAATTCAACCCCTAAGAAGGTGAAACAAGGGATGGACGGTTTTATGAATCGTAATTTTCAAAGTTATAAGCATGAGATCCACACATAACCGATTTTAATGAAAGTTGGTAGGTACACAGATAGACTTAATTTCAAAAAAGAGACATAGGTTACTTTTTATTACGGAAAAAGGGTTGAAATGAGGGACAAAAGTATATGGAAATTCGTAATTTTTGAACACAAAACCATGAAACTTCGTATTTAACATTTAACGCGAAGCAAATATGTGTTTGTTTTAGCAATTTCGTAATTTAGAATTGTACGGGGTTGAAATGGGGGCTTAAATGGGGGATGGAAGGTTATATGAAAGTTCGTTACTGTTGAAGATAAAACCATGACTTCGTATCTAAACGCTTGACGCGAAGCAATCGCTTCGCAATATAATAAGCTTCGCGTCGCAATTTTGTAATTTCGATTTAATTAATTAATCATTAACTGAACGGAGATGAAAGTTTTGTGTGGAAATTCGTCGTTGTTGAAGATAAGACCATGGAACTTTATATCTAAAATGCATACTATTTTATAGTATAGGTACATGTGAAAGTAACTCTACCTGTCTATTAAGTTTTGACGCCTAAACCACTGAACTGATTTTTATAAAATTGTAGGTACAAAAATGTCTTAATATTAGTAAAAGTAAATTTGTATGGGTGTACTACTGCTCAAGTAAATATGTACTCCCTCAGTTACCTTAATACTTACTTATTTTACGCGGAAGGAGTCGCGGGTAAAAGCTAGTAGCTAATAAAATAATAACAAATATATTTATGTTTTAATATAGTCACAACGTGGTCATTAATTTATGGTGATATTTCTTCACAAGTAATCCTTGCATTCGATTCAACTTATCAGCTTTCGATTTTACAGTAACATCCTTAGTGGTTAAAAACAAAAAAGGTTAACTGACGCAACATTGTAGCGACGTGCAGTTCTTTAGATCAGATATTGTTTATTTGGTTTAAAATAGTGTATAAGTGAAAACAAATCGTAAAATTGCTAGTATCAGTCATTAATATAACAAATATGTAGTCGTAATAGAAAAAAATTAAACAATATGCAGTTCTAAAAAGACGAAAAAATATATTATTTTATGCCCGCCATTACAAGGTTACGTTGTCGAATTTTGATGAATTGTCAAATGTTACCTATTAAAATGCCCCGACTTTTTTTTAATATTTGAAACGTTAGTAACGTTTTATACAGAGGTATTGTTCACGTAGTAAACTCAAGTTTTGATAAAAACTGTTTCTTATTTCTAGGTGAACACTATTAACCCAGTTCACAATATTCAAATGAGTTCAAGCCTAGTTTTTCAGGCACATGCTCGAATAATTAACCTTGACTGCGAAATGTGGTAAGAAACTATTAAGTTAATTCAATAACAAAGCTTGAAATAGCTATTAGAAAACATAAACGAAGTTTTGCGAAATGCTTACGCATTTTATATGGAGTTAGTAGAGTGTAGGAATTTTGTCGGCTCTAGTCGTAGTGGCATTGACTTCTGAGTGTTATCTGTTGCAATTTTACAGTGTGTTTACGGCTCAATTTCAAGTGGAGCAATTTTCGTGGCCACGGAAGCATGAAAGTACGTGAGACGCTGCCCCGGCGCCAATAGATTACAAACTAATGAGTGAAATACAAATAAAATGAAATTGACAAGTAATTCAATTAAATTGAGACAGTATTTGATCACGTTCATGCGCTTTCTGTGCTGAGTTTCTAAAATATATCTATAAAGCATTACATTGCATTACACTTTTATTATACTCAATTATAACTTTAATGTACGATTGCTCATTTCAAAATAGGATTATATTTATTTCAACAAAGTAGTCCATTTCACCATCAATGTCAGGCTATTTAAGAGTAAACTAGGACATAAGCTCCCTTGCTCACTCAACAGTCTTCCATGTTTTTTGTTGATCTCGTCCAGGTACATTTTGTTATGGTCTTTCTTGGAACATATACGTACGATTTTCCTTTTCGCATCTTAAAGGCTCTGAGTATTTGGGAGCAAGAACGAAAAAAGTGTAAAAAGATCTTTTTCTAACATTACTTACTACAGCCATATCACCTCTCTAGCTCCCGTAGTACTTATAAGCTTTAGTTAGTTTTGAGCTACATAGTATTGTATGAGAATTGATCTCCAATATTTTTTTTAATCTTAATATTTTAATTTACTATGTCATAAATGTGTATGAACCAATCGGTCCATAGACCACATACGCTTTTTTTTCATAACTTATATACATAAACACTCTGAAAACATATTACACAATAATTATCCAAAAACCATGGCTAAGTAAAAGGGATACCAATACGATAAGGAAAATTCTAACACCGGCTGTGATACTCAATTCACTTGATTAGCGTTTAATAACATACATTCCGTTTTGAAACTACACTGAAAATGAACTTCGAGCGTTGAAGGAGTTAGCAAAGGTTTGCAATATCTTACGGCTCAAATTGATCAGAGTTCTTATTTTTGAAAAAAAAAAAAAAATTAGTTGTCTATCGTAATTGTTTTAATAGAATTTCTCGGACAAGTCATGCAGAACGATGACGTTCTATGGAATGATTTAATGAGAGAAAGTGATCACAAAAACTCAGTTACGGTGTAAATTAGGCGTACTGTGATGAAAGGAAGTTCGCCATTTTTTACTAATGAAGTTAAATGTAAATAAAGAAGCTTAGAGACGTAGCTAATGATTTAATGTTGTTAGTCTTGCGTACCATGTAAGTTAATGACGAATGTTCAAAAACTTGATTGTTGAATGAATTTTGATGACACTACACAAAACAAAAAACTTTAAATCGGTAATATACAATAATACAGGAAATAACTACACATTCCAAAATTTTACTAAGCACATCGTTGTTATTTGAATCTGTATTTATTTTAATGCTATTATATTTATATGTTTTAAAGTCTCATTTTATCCTTCTTCAATAAGATAGTAGCTTAGTGACGAGACCGTTTGATTTGAATAATGAGGGTGTAGGTTTGAATCTCTCCTGCATCTCTAAGAATTTTACCACTTCTTATATTAAAAAAAAAATGTTCTTATCTCTGGCTAAAGGAAAAGTCGCGGAGAAATAGGTATATTCTGAAATACATCTTTCGAGAGTATGTGGCATCTGTCAAGACCGCACTAGACGCGCCAGCCAGCCAGCGAATATATAAATTAGAGCAGTTTATGCTTATGCAATCAAAATAAACCTTTAAAAGTTCGACAATTAAACGTCCTTGAGTCTGCGGCATGTACCAATTTGTCATGCATCCTAAATCGAGCAAACTACCAAAGGTATCAATAAAAAATGTAATCAAATCACTTTTAAGATTTATGTCTTTTTAATACTATCTTGTTAGCACTAATTTATTGCTTATGACTCACTAAAACCTGACATTACACGTACTAACCATTATCGTAGTATAATTCGATTCAAGTACTACTTCTTTAACTAAAATTAGGTGTAATGGTCTTCTTAATTAGGGTTGTACACGTTTCATGAAATAAAAAATGTAATCTAGTAGAACAACAAGTTACTAAGTACAAAAAGGTGATTTCGACATATTACGGCGTTCTTTGTTTCCTTTATGTACTTACGCGTGCCCGTCAAATGCTTGAGTAAATTAACATCATGTTAGTTTGAGTAAACAAGTATTATATTTGCTCTAATAATTATTTTCGATTTTTGAAATTTTTTGGCACAACGCAATGTTTATGTTATAACAGGTACGTTAAACTAGACACTAGACACAGACTATAAAGAGAATCAAGATATTCTATTCTATTGGTCTGCTATATCAAATAAAAGCTTTCCTTAGTTTGAAGCTTGATATTGTTGTGTGAGAAATGTACTACAATTTTTTTTTGTAAAGATATTGGCAACTTTTGTGATGTCAATGAACTCATGTTAATGACTTAGCTCAAAACTTAGACAAATCTTAGCTTACGTTAAGTTTTGGAATTCGATGGTTGCCATCAAATTTACTCAACGTTTGCGCGAGCCAAGTACCTACCTAGTTTTGTTTTATTACTTATTTTTCAGAAACCTATGACATCCAACACTACTTATCACATACATACGAGATAGCTATCACAAAAAAAACTCTGAAGCCAAACGAAACTACTTGACACTGTTCTGTAATGTTCTGGTCAACTACCACGAAAAAAATAATTTAGTTGATGGTATAATAAAACTGTATTACCTATATCAATTATATGTAAATTAATTAAAATCTCTAGTGGTTAGCTATTTCGATCAAAAATATAGCTTAGTAATTAGCCTAGTGCCGAAAATATACCAATGAATAAAAAAAAGAATTAAGCAAGATTATTGTAGCAATTGCAATTATCGTTTATAACACTTGCAAATGTTAAACGAGCATTTGCACCTTGAATAAGTTGTCTGTTCTGTAATTTCCCCTTTCCTGTGTTAGAGGTATAATCTAATAGTTAGTAGCGTAGTACGCAGTAATTAGTGCAGAAGCCATGAAGGCTGAGTTTTCTTATGTCTCACTACGTCTTGTGAAACTGATGGGCTGATTATAGAGATTAAGTTTTATGGCGAACTAGTAATATACGCCCATGATTTCGTCCGTTTAGAGCTTGCTAAATAGTTGTAATCTAAGAAACTATGCTTTTTGCGTTAAAATCTGTATACGTTCCAAATTGCATCCTGATCCTTCAATTTCTTCTGACGTGGTTGAGGAATAAGTATATAAACTTTCTCTTTTATAATATTTACTAATTATTATACAACAAAACTATAGATAGTCCGTTTTATAGGAATCAATCAAACAAATCATTGATTAACGTTTATTTCAGAAAAATGGCGTGGTCTTAATCAGATGCAGGTTGTATTCCGTATTTGGCAGTAGAAGTATTATGAAACAATCATTTAAAAAATTATGTTTTTAAATGAATTAATTAATTTGTCTTTGACTGACGAGAAAAGTGGCGAACACTATAATGTAATAGCGTATTACACTTGCCTAAACAGCCGAAATATATGGTCAAACATAGTCATTTCTAAGTGAATTGTATATGAGTTCATTCATTCAAATACATAAAATCAACATAATAAACTCACTTTGTTATAGGACATAGTGTTCGTCACTCTCACTTTATTCGACATAGTTTTTTATGTAAACTAGCTAGTATAATAATGGCTTACGAATAATTGCATAAACAAAACACACTAGAATTAGCTTGAGAAATAAAAATACTGCATTCGAAACCGGATGACAAATGGTCGGCCATTTTAATTTCAAATACCCTGAACGTTTCAGGTTTGCTTTACAATGGATACCAAATGAATATTGAAGTCTACAATTGAAAATATCTTTGAATAAATCTGTGGTGTTAAGGAAAAAGGGGATGAGTCAAAAAAATTAAAAAAAACGTATTTTGTACCTATTGGTTCAAAATATTAATATGTGTCACGGCAATAAGGAGATGAGTCAATTAAATGTATTATTTTCATTTTACGCCCCAAAATACATAAAGGGACTAGTCATAATTTCAAAATGTATAAATAAGTAAAGGGAGTTCATTCGAGTTAGCTCAGTATCGCGCTTTTTAAAAGTAATAATTCAGTTATGCATAGTGAGATGAGTCGACTCGTGCCTAAAGTAAGTGACGATATTTGCATCAGTTGTGACGTATGCGCGGACTCATCGTGTGTTGCTCTGACAGAAAATATTTAAAAAAATAGTTTTATTACGTTATAAGTGTTACTTCACATCATTATGAGGAGAATTAATAAGATAATGTCATTAGCCTTAAAAGAAAGAGGCACCGAACGAAAGTATCTTGTATTTTTACAATTTTTTGTCAGTAACGGACAAAATTTGAAATCTGTGTGGTGTAACATATTTACGTACTTACTTATAAGATTCACCTGTATATTTTGTTATTGTTTAGTTTTTGAAGAGGTTGCCGAACTCTTTTTGTTCTTGGGTAAGCTCTCTGCTCGCTTCAGATGTGTTTGACAGCATGCTAATATTATTATCCGAAGAACATCCATCTGATACTTTAGAAAACTTGATATCATCTGAACCTAGCAGTGAGCTTTCCCAAGAAGAAACAGAGGTTGCCGAATCTTTAGAAAACTTGATAACTCTTTCATATTTAGGAATAACACCGGCTAATGAAAATAATAATGTTAATGAGCTGGTTGGTATAGAAAGACCTCAACCAAATTTAAATTTGGAGCCAACTGAACCAGCTGATTTTGATTCTGATGATAGTGTACGTGATCAAACATTAAATCCAGAGTTAGAACAAAGTTCATCATCCGCAAACAGCTCAATTTCTTCTGATGATGAAGTGCATCAAGAAAATACAAATAACAATGATGTCGTTTCAAATACCACAAGAAAACGCAAGGGTAAAAAATGTACGTAAAGCTATACAGGTTAAAAGAAATAAAGGCCAATCATATAAAACAAAAACAGGAAAAATCATTCCAGCAAGAAAAGTCACCGCCTTATCAGATTGCCGTAAAAAGTGTTCTACTAAAGTTAACTTAGAAATCCAAATGACACTTTTTAATGAGTTATGGTCATTGGGAAATTACGATAAGCGTTCTGCATATCTATCATCCCTCATTGTAGATGTACCAAAAAAACTCAGCGTATACGAAATACTGGTGGAGAGCCTAAAGCCAGAACTATGAACCACAAAAATCATTTAAAAGTAAATCGCAAGTTGATTGAAGTTTACAAAGTTTGTTTTGTAAAAACATTTGCGATTTCTAATAAATGTATAGAGGTGATTATCAAGAAACAACAAAGCTTGGCAACTTGGCAACTTTGGACCTTTAACCTAACCATTTATGATTGCTTTAGCAAAACAAGTTTATGCTATATGTAGCATGAAGCGGATGGGGGCCGTGGAGCAAACCAAATAGCTTCATGTTTGTTTCATTTCATAGAATCACTTCCTTCTAATATAAAAGAAGTTACTTTCTTCTCGGACACATGTGGTGGACAAAAATAAAAACAGCCACGTCGCTGCCATGTTTCTTTGCATAAGCAAATTGCTGCCAGATATGCGAATCGATCACAAGTTCTTAACTCCTGGTCATACTTACATGGAATGTGATTAAATTCATGCTCAGATAGAACGAAAGAAGAAACGCACTGATATGTCTATACATTTGCCAAGAGATTGGTACAATTTAGTTAGATTGACAAGTCCTAATATAACTGCAATTGTCATGAAGAACGACATGATTCTAGACTTTGCAAGTTCAAGGGTCCACTGCAATTGCGGAAGGTTGATTCATCTGGAGAAAAATTTATATAGCATGATGTGAAGTGGTTTCGGTACAGTGGCGAAAATGAATCAGGTGTGATACAATTTAAAACTAGATTAGACTCAACTGAATTCAAAACTATCTCTTTTTCTAGAAGAGACAAAGCAAATGAACCATTAAATCCCCAGAAATGTTAAGAAAAACCATTGGCCATAAGCCAGGAAAAGAAAAAGGATCTTCTTAGTATTCTTCATCTGATTGACAATGATTGCCACAAATTTTATAAGAATTTAGACACCAATTCAAACATACATGATGTGGACCCTGACTTAGAAGACTTTAACGATGTCTAAAATGATTCTGTTTGACAATTTAAATGTATACAGTTATTACATTTGCTATGTCATAACGAGATATGTTATTAAATTTAATTTTTTGTTATTTTTTCTCGTTAAGGTAAAATGGGACATGTCAATTATTTTAATAAAAATTTAATTCTTTTGTACTTTTTTTTTTGAATAAAAAACTCTTAAAACTGGCTATTGTTTAATTAAATGCTAAAGTGACCATTATAAAATCGAACATTGAGAAAAATACAATTTTAAAATAAAACTAGAGAGTGGTTTTCTTAATGTGCCTCTAGTGAAAAGTTCAAGTTTATGTACTTAACCCCTTTTTCCTTAACACCACAGAAATATTATGGCAATTTGTGAGGAGAATAACTAACAGTATATAAGGCGTGGGTGAGGCAAGGCTGTCTGAAAATAAATGAAGGATTTCTCTTGTTAGGGAAGAACGATTTTTTGGTTGTTTTTTAAATGAGCCAATTTGTTGTATTTGGTAATAGACAATATACTGAATACGTGGTAATAGATAGCATACCAATGCCATCGCCTTCTATGTTCACTGTTTGGTCACTTTAATAACAAAATTGCTTATGATGTAAAGGAATATTATTTCTTATATCATTTACTGATGATGATACTATTATTACCTACAAGATCTGAATTAAGCTCAGCTCTGTATTTTTAGATACCGTGGTGGTCTAGTAGTTATAACGTCTGATTTTAATATCTTGTGGTCATAGGTTTGAATCCCGTCTGCACATCAGGAGTGTTTTTCAAGTTAGCCTTCACCTCGCGTTTTAGAGCTGAAGGAAACCAACGTGAGGAAACCGGTGTGGGATCATAAAAGTGAGCTGTTCATGTACGTATGTTTACCTTTTTGAGTCTATTTGATCCTATAAAATTGTAGGTAGATATTTTTTATTTATTCTAGTTAATTATAAACATTTAAACCGTGAGTATCACGATACATGTTTATTTTGCTTTAAGCTTAACCATGCTTTTAGCAAAGCGTTTAGCACGGCAGCAAATAATTAGAATTAATATCATACAACGACAATTTGCATATAATTTCATTGAATTTATCTACCAGTAAAATAATACATAAATTTAATTGACAGCGTGCATTATGAAGGTGCATCAACATCGATAATATATTACAAAAGGGTCGTGCGTCGCGTCGTGCGGATTGACATCATCTCATGCCTTGGACATTGACCTAGTACCGACTTGGAATGATAATTATTTAAATACTTATATAACCTAACTCTGTGAAGACGAACACTACACAGAAAGCTGTGGTAACATACAGATTTCGGAATAACAAATATACAGATTATTAACTGGATAACAAGAACAAAATTAAAAATTTGTGTTACTCCCGACTACATCGAGTTTGTAATCTGTACAACATTCTTCTAGTGAAGCCCTTTCATTTGATACCCATATTGAAGTAGGTTGTGAAGAAATATTTGGTCCACCATTTTGTGGTGCCGTCTTGAATTGATATTAACCAAACATAGCCAAGAACATCCGCACGCAAATTAACCTTCAAATAAAAAAATCGCATCGAATTCAGCCCCTCCATTTGAGCTCTACGGTGCCACAGACATACACATACACAGGCAGACAGTGTGTGTCTGTCTGTCACAGACATACATCGATGTTGAACTTATTTTTATTAAACTCAGAGACATGAGCTTAATCTAAAACAACACACATATTTAGGAAAATCTTTCTTGAAGGAGTTTGAGGTCTGTGTATGTTTCTTAATTTATTTTCATGCTTTGTTTAATAAAAATATCTTCAATATCTAATGACATGAAGTGTAATGTCTAATCCAACTAATATTATATTATATATTAACTTACTCGTAGGTACAAAACATATTGAGGCGTTTTCAGAATACAAATGTTTATCGGAGAAAATAAATTGTTGACACTTTACAAGTGTCAATAATTTACTTTCTCCGAAAAACAAAAATAGACTTCATTTCAAAATTAAACAAGACCTAACAACATACTAAGAAAATCACTTTTGATTTAAAACTCAAGTCTCTGTAATATTCTTCACTTGTGTCATATGCCAACGTTCTGCCAAGATAAGATCCCCTAATGGCCACAAGTAGACGCCAAACGAGTGTGAAGCTCGCCTTATTTTTCACTTTACATTTAAAATATCGCGTTTTATCATGTTTCGTGGAATAAAGTATTTTGTGATGGCCATTTTTGATAGTTATAAGAATTGTTAGGAAAATACAGTAAACAAACTTACTGAAAATAATAAACACATAACTATTATCGCTACATTAGATAACGTATACAATATTTATTACATTATTATGCATTTTTTAAATTTTACTTTTATCTATGGGTAATTAGTTTTCACTTGACCGCCATCTCGCCTGATGTTAAGCGAAAATGCGATTTACAATGGAGCGCGATACTCTGAAAAAAACCGATTCGATACTCCAGACTTGTAGTAACCTACGAGTATATTGCGAGTATCAAGGATTCATCTACTCAAGCAACGTACTCTCTACATGTTCTAAAATTATAAGTGAAATCTCATAGAAGACTCGAAAATTCAAGGAAATTTAAGCTGTCTCAACTGATTTCAAAAAAACTTACTAGTTATAACTTATAACATACTCTAATGCCGAAACTTATTAAAGCATAGGATATGACGTTATTTAAAAAGCATCGACTTTAAAAAGTTTAAATTTACGAGAAATGTCTCCATCTAAATAAAAAAAACCGGTCGGTTAGATAATTGCGGCATTTTTGCGAAACAGTCTCACAGTAGTGTGTAATATTTCCGCAAAAGTGTATCTAATGATATAAGAAGAACTGTATTAGTTTTGTGACACTTTTACTTTCGTACACTCACACTTATGGGTGAAAGCGTTGGCTTGTTAGAAAATGTCACCGTGAACTAACATTGTCCAGTAACACGTAGATGCCAGAGAGCTTTTAAATTTGAACGTGTCAAATCTTGAACATTTTCTAAAGGGAAACTCGATAGATAAGACTCTTGGTTTGACAGGCTATACCACAGAAGCACATTTTTATAAAAATATAAAAACACTCGCTGTGAATAAAACTACAGAAGACTATCATATTATGAAACGCTAGACACTGGCGAAATTACGGGACCAAAAAGGTGCCTTGTATTTTGTACATTGAATGGACGCCATAAGAAAAAAATTAAGTTAAAGATATAAAAATAGTTCATTCAGAAATTTACTATGAAAATTTACGTGGTTGTAATACATTGTTTAATCAATTCACGTAACTTTATAATGTTTTAACAGAACAATACACGAGTATTAAGTGAGTTAAACTTGTTTTCTTTATTAATTTGCAAAGCGTGGCCGGTGGCCAGTACTTATTTTTAACCCAAAACTAATACACAAGCTCAACGTTTACTTTCTTGGGCTTACACAGGCTCATCATTTTCATTCACACAGGCATTCTTTAGAAAACAACATAGACCTGCCATCTGATCCAAGAATGTTAAAATTATTGAATAACGTAACACAAGTTATATTAAGACATTGCTATGCTAATCGCATCGCATAGTTTTTATCATCAGCCATTCAGATTACGTGTCATCATATTATGTCAACACAATCATGTCATGACCGGCTTGTGAAATATGATGTCACTGCTGTCACATTGTCGTAGTGAATAATTACCAAGGTGATTGCTCAAAAATCATGAATGCACTCTCCTTATAGGGCAAGTAAAATGTATTATTGACTAATAACACCGATTCATTTCAGTCTTAAAAATGAAACTTTCAACATAAACAATTTACATTGACTAATCACATATATTTACGAGCTCGTAGCATATTTTAATTTCGTATAGATCCTGACGGTCTGTCCATGCCAGCGAGCCGTGTTTGCACG
The DNA here is from genome assembly GCA_017562165.1 of Ectropis grisescens. NCBI lineage: Eukaryota > Metazoa > Arthropoda > Insecta > Lepidoptera > Geometridae > Ectropis > Ectropis grisescens. Next base: position 9,483,822 of record CM029779.1, on the reverse strand, counting down.
GAAGATCAAGTTGCTCGATGGTCCAGGCCCTTACTTTACGATTGCTTAAAATAGGTTATGATATTAATGAAGAATTCATTTGGATATGAATTTAATTCGCAAAAGTTTACATACTATAAAGGAACGACTATTTTACTTAAGCTATAGAACTCAGGAGCTGCAGATATTACAAGTCCAATTTCTGTCCTAAATATACCTTCACTCAAATCAATAAATTAATGTCAAATAACTCATTCTCTCTCTTCTTTTCTATTAAGAATAAATAAAATAAAGAATGAAAGTTATGAAAACATAATTTTGCGAATACTTTCTCAACGATTTCTCTCGTCTCAGGTTCAAGAGGTCAGATAATATTAACAATCAATAAAATAATTTGGCGCACGCCAAATTATACATTATTTCCATAAATAAATAAAACAAAATACTTGTGTGATGAATTCAAATGTTTGCATTGTGTCTGGGTGTTTCTATTTATAATAAGTATGTATTTAAAAAACTATATATGTATTATATCAGCTATCTGGCCGCCATAGTACAAGCTTTGCTTAGTTTGGGATCAGATGGTGTTGTGTGTGAATGTCCACCAATATTTATTTATTTTATTTATTTAAAATTTCATTAATACTTTGTAATTCCCAATCAATGATTTTTTATTTCAAAATATAACTAATGTTGATTAGCAATACGCCTGCCTATAATGACACAACAGCAGCAAAGTAGGTAACACGCCGCTAATAGAACATGAAGAGTTTTGTTTGTCTGCACTGCACTCGTCACCCGGAGCAGGAGGTATAAGATTGTCTCTTTGTATTTACCATTGATAGTATAAACGTTATACTATCAATAGTATTTACCCTGTAATTTATCTGGGAACATTGCACTTTGTACATCACTATGTTCCGACATTGTGATATTTTGCATTAACCAAAAATGTGGTACTTTCCCAGGCAAAATGCATAGAATTCCACCACTACAAAACGTAACAAAATATCCCGTAATTTAAATTCCGTAATTTTGTCGCGTGAAGCCAAATATTTATGAAACCGGACCATCACTGTTATAAAACGCCAATTATCCGGATAACGTGAAATCGCCGCGAAAACGCAGTTAAGCCGCAACTAGACTGTGACCGGCCGCCGCCTTGGAATTCTTGTAATTGCTCACTAATAAGGACTACTTTATTTATTAGGCCCTATTATTAGTAGTAATTATTTGGATATTTTACTAGTCAAATAAGTAATACTAGGGAGATTTATGACTGAAGCCTAAGTTTACAAAGTTAATGTTGTTTTATGTCGTGGTGCAAGTATTTTACAGCATTAGTACAGTAACTTAAACTATCATTCAACCCACATTCTTGTTTATTTGAGATAGAGTTACAGGATGATAAATACTAACAACTATACATGTCAAGTTTGACATAGCCCGACTTAAGATTAAATGTGTAACACCCACATTCGTTTTCACAGTAAATACTATCCAGTTTAATAGTCGCACGAACGGCGCAGTGGGAATAGAATCGGGAAAAGTGCACTTACCGAAATGTATTCGATAGAATTCCGGGATACCTTCTATAAATTATATTGAAGTTTCCCAGTAGGTGGCAAGGAGCGTGTATAACTGTCGGTTGTAAACAACCACAGCCCCACCGGTCGTATTTTACACGTGATGACGTCACACGGTCACGCGTCGCCCCTTCTGGGTTACTTTACCCGCGCCAAAGCCAAATGTTCCTTCGTTGTTTCTGAATGAAGTTGTGTAGACAAAATTGGTACAGTGGAATCTCTACAACTCACACCTTGTTAAGTCGAATTCCTCAGTTTAGTTGCCATATTGTAACCATACCACATGACACGATCTAAATTGTTATTTTATTACCTCGATAATAATTTAGAGCGTGATTAGTGTTGAGTTATGAGTTCTGCCCAATAGGGATTCTAATCGCGAAAGCTTAAAAACTATAAAAGCCGTTCCTCTTTGCAAAACACCAATTACTTGCTATCTCGAATTATTTTGACTTTGTAACTTGAACAAAATGTTACTTCGATGAATTAATTTTAGAATAGAATTTTAGTACATTTTATACTAGATAACTCGAATTTCAAAACTCTGTCTTCAAACCTGATTTAGTAAAACATCATGATCCTAATTTATTGTTCTATTGTTTTTTGCCTAGAACGTGTGCATTGAAGGAATCTTCTATTTATAAAATTTTATTATAAGAAAAAACGCGGCTTTCTACGTCAACATTTTAGAAATAAATACTTCATATCTAGAAGTTCTTGTTAACCCGAAGACTCAATAAGTCGTTTTTTGCATTTGCTTTGATATTTGAGATATCGAGATGATTCTGTATAAGATTTGTGAGGAGAAAAATATGGTTATCGGTTCCAATTGGCTGGGCAACGGAGTTTATAAATATACATTTATTTTAATGTATTTTCTGTCTAGACAGAAAGAGAATATTAATTTTAAAATTTCTAATAACTCTTTGCAGATTGCGCTCGTGGAAAGTACCACATCTTTACCAGATATTCTACCCCAAAGCAGTAAGTTGCAAAGATTACTATGTTCCAGTTTGAAAGGAAATGTTTTGCAGAGAAATCACAATAATAGGAAATGAATAAATTCCTTTTATCTCCTAGTGACGACCGCAGTGCAGTGTTCGGTAGTCATGATGGAATAGCTGCGCCATTATGTGGGGAGGGGGTGTTCCTCGCCATCAGGCTCATGCCTTGCTCGCATTTCACTCTATAATATATAAATTAAAAAAAATAGTAAACTGTAACTACATATTCTTTATATAACAATTCTATATATAACTAATTTACCCTGAAATTGAAACTGAAATTGAAATTAACCCAATAGCGTTGTTTAAATGTTTTCATGTTTAAATATTTTTGTATTTACAGTTTTTTTCATTTCTTTCGTGATTTACAACGTGTGGCGGAAAGGTCCAACAATATTTATTGTAGTTCATCTATACTAGGTATCGAATCACATATGTGAATATTAGACATGAAAGCACAACAATTTTTTTCCATACAAAGTTAAAAATTCGTTGTTTATTATTTTATTTGACAACCCTAATCACAGGACGCGCGGCGCGGTCACTGACTGCCGGCCGCCGCGCGCCGCTCCGTCGTCGCACGCCGCGCCGCCGCGCATTAGGGTTGAAGCTGGTCAATTTTACATCAAACTTTAACTCGTATTATCTCGCGGTCTAAAGTGCTGAGGGGAAGGAGACCTTCGGAGATGAAGTCCACATCAGTGTTGGAATGACCTATTCAAATATTGTTGGACCTTTCCGCCACACGTTGTATAAAGTTGTTTGATTGTTGTGGTTGGTTGGGGGCACTGTGAAAATTTTACACAAACGTATACTTGTAATTACTGTTCGAATTATTTTTGTTATGCACTAAATATTTCGACATTTACTTTTATACCTTTTCTATCAGGTGATGTGGAGGCTTTGCACAAGCCTATTTTAAATACAAAAAATATATGTTGTTTGTTACTATGTACACGTAGATATAACTGTCTGATTGTGTCAGTGGTCAGTGAGACTGTCAATAAAGTCTCTGAAAATAAGGTTCACCAGAAGTCGCAATGAATTTTGTGTACTTACTTATATCTATTTTTTTAATTTATTCAAAATGTTTGTTGCTTGTAAGATTTCATTTCAATGTCAGTAATATTTCGAAACAACCGTCGAAACAGCGGGACCACCTGCTGGACACCTTGACTGAAGGATTTCTACGGTAATTATATGTGGCCATACGTTCTTTTCAGAGTACATTGTGTTACGGCGGGTACGAACGTGACTCTAATCTCATATTAAGCAGGTAATGTTCAGCAGAACACGTGACATCAAGGAAAAGCTTAAAAATCCTTGCTATAGAGATGTATGAGAGCATACTTACATGATACCCAAGAGATTTAACGATTTCTTATTCAAAAACAGCTTTGTGTTTGTTCGTTTGATATTAAGCCACGATGCAGTCTAAGCTAAAGGTCTGCTTACCTAGAAGAAGCGGAATGTTCCGGATTTAAGGACTCCTATATTGTATTCGTTGGGAAAGACCCACTTGGGCAGTATATTCCATTACTTGACTGCACGTATGACAATGATGGCGTGATTGTATTGTTACTGGTAATTTTTTCCCGTCTATTTTCGGGTTTCAGAATGTCCGAAAAAAAAAGAGTTCGATAAAATTTGATCACAAAGATCTAATACTGAGTTTTGCAGGCTCTCCGATGTATTTCCAATGCTTGTGATTTATAAAATGACTTTAACAATTAACTTTATACAACTGATTTCACGATGATATTTTACATTTGAATAAAAGTAAAGTTTTTCAAAAAAAAGAACACAAAAACTGACAAGACATTTTTTCGTTGCTTTTTTTTTCGAAAAACAAAATTGAGCCAAAACCTTTATGTACCTTAATTGTCTTTCAATGAAAAAAAAAACTCACACCATCACATACGTGCGTAAATAATGTCTTCGAAATGAATAAACTCTCACCCATTCCATCGCTGGAAATCGTATTTGGCCATCTAACAGTTTCGTATGAGCAGTTTTGCCATAAAAAAATGAAATACGTGCAGTCGTTCAGTGTCTCGAACACACTGCACCGCGCTCTGCTCAGCACATCACTTGATATAACACAGGCATAAAACGATAAAATAACAACATTATAATATATAAACTAGCTACTTTTAGTTTTACTGTAAATTTGAAAACGTGACAGAACATACTTAAATATATGAGACAAGCAGTTATAAAAGCTTTAGTTATAATTGCACTGGAGACAACCAGCAGTTAAATTGATATAGATTTTTAGATGGTTGAAAATTATTCTTACACACTACACACACACTACAGACAATAAGACACGCACATAATGTTTTTTGTATGTATCCTTCCAAAATATATCTCAAGTCAGTCAAAAAAGGTTTACGAGACGATATACTTGTAAAATTGTTGAGTTTTTATGACGTTATACGAATTTACGAGTAATCAGACAATACTGAACATAACTCTGGTTTTTATAAAACGGCGGTTAGAGATCGAGCTACAGCGTTAAAGTTAGTTTCAGTTTGCAAGTTCGCTTTTTTTAAACTGCCTTCGAATTTTATGTTTCAAAATTGACAACTACCTATAAATATAACGGATGCCATAATGCAAATGCTAACACGCTACAGATATAATATACACTTATATCATTTTTCATATTCGTTGCATAAACAATTGAGAACGAACATAAAATAGTTATGTCTGCCCGATTAATAAAATTGCAAAATGGAATGTAGTATGTTTTACACGTTTGGGTTTTTATTTGATCTATGCTTTATTACTTTAAAAAAATCATGTTTATAATTTAGACACTGAGTAAAAACGTACATTTTATTAATGAACACACCTGCCGTTCGCAAGATGTTCCTATGTTTTGATTGGCAACTTTTCTGATGAGGAAAGAAAGAGAAAGGTGAAGGAAACGTGTCAAATAAAATATGTTTATAGAATAACTGAATTACTTTCTCATGAAGTTTTCGAATTATACTCATACATTTGTACTTGGAATAATATTGAGGTGAGCGCAAAACCCTGTCTGGGTTTGCGCCTACGTAAAATTCATACCGTTCAAAGAGCTTACATACTCGTATACTACGTATAGAGTTGGAACAAACGCTTTACACCGAAAGCACGGGTTTGATCGATCTTTCCTTGTCGCTCTTGTGGAAGTATTATACTTTTGTCGCGGCACATCACTCTGTTGCCATAGCAAGTATGCACGTCATCTGCTTACGATTGGTACAAAGGAACCGTGCGGAAACCTGATCTATCTACTTATTACCTATCTAAGATATCGTTACTTAAAAAAACCGACGTTAAATTAGACATAACTTACTTCAGTTTTAAATTTCATTCGGATTAATGTAAACTATTTGGAATTTCACGGTGACATGTACAAAATAAAACACGTCAGCATACTCGTAATACAACCACAAATAAATCAAATCTTCACGCTAGTGAACTTGAAAAGGCATTACAAATGCACTTGAAAGAGCATTAACCAAAGTTATATAATCCCACACACGCTCGGATTCTGTAATTAATGAGCAAGTCACGCTTGATAATCCAAATATCCAGTCAAATTACTGACCGTGGGTCTACAAAAAACAAAAATCTTTACGAAGCGTGAGGTAAGCTCATCATGTTTTTTAATCATATTCTTTAGAACAAGCCAATGCTATGGTAACTGAAAAACACAGAAATGCATACGAATAATCGATTTATCGAAGACTCTTGAGCATTATTAGGTAAATATTATGTGGCGTAGAAGTTAATCTTTTTTAAATTTATTTATTACTTAGTAGCAGTGCCCCCGTAGCTTTACTCGCGGAGTTCTCATTCCCGTATTACAGCACAGTGACACGTAGCTATTGGAATATAAAGAGTCCAAATCATTACCTAATAGTACCATTTACCATTACCAGTACCATTTAGTAGTTATAGGCTTTTGGCAGAGTCCGTCTGGGGAAGGACCACACCCTTGCCAGTTATTCTACCGCCAAGCAACGCAAACATTACTATGTTTCGGTTTGAAGGGCAATGTTTCCAGAGAAATTACAGAGCTTAGAGATATAACATCTTAGATCTCTGGGTAACGAGCGCAGTGATTTGGACTATTCATGTTCCAATAGCTGCGTGTCCCTGTGCTGTTATGTGGCAGGCATGTTGCTGACCATCAGGCACATGTCATGCTCGTCTCGTCATTCTTTATTAAAAAAAAATACAAAACCTAGCTCTGCACTGCGTTCGTCACCCAGAGATCTAAGATATTATATCTCTAAGCCTTGTAATTTCTCTGGAAACATTGCCCTTAAAACCGGAACACAGTAATGTTTGTACATTCTGCTTGGCGGTAAGATAACTGGCAAAGGTGGGGTACTTCTCCAGGCGGACTCTGTCAAGAGTCCTGCCACTACCCGAGGTCGTGCCGTCTAGGCGCCCTCGCGTTAGTCGTCATACCGCGTCTCTTAGCCCGCACGATATGAGGAATACGGGCGCCCGATTGCGCTCGGCTAGAGTGCTTATTTCGGTATGTATGTATAAGTTAGGTAGCTCTCTCTTAGCTAGTTCGATTTTTCTTTCTTATAATATCAGATGTTTGCTTTCTTAAGCGTAAGTATGTTAAGAATATCAGGTTAGGTAATTTTGAGTCCTGCGCCTTCGGCGCTAACTCAATAGTCAGATAGGTAATAAAGGTCCCTCAGACCAGCTACTGTTAGCCAGTTAGAAAAAAAAACCGCCCGCAATAAAAGCACCCTATGTGCTATTGTAGATTACAACTCAATCAATTTCTGTGTCCGAAATTACAACTCAATACATCCAAACTTAGACATTTGTTTTATATATTTGTAGTGTGGAAATAACTCAATCAGTTAAAAAAGACCCTACATTAATCTCGTTACTGGATTTAATTGCAAATCTTAATATATGAAGAGTTTCATGTAGACATAATTATTGTGTATACACGAAGCTATAAGTACTAGGTTGCTAGCTTACTAACACTAGCTTGCTAGCCTATCTTGAAAAACTAGCCTCGTGTAGCTCGGACATTAGAGGATAAAATCCCTCCATAAGTAGTAGTTTATGTAAGCGTGCCACACCGCTGGCTGTATAGCTAGTTTTCTATAAATATGTATGAACAATACCAAAAAATATTTATTCGATGTAAGGCCTACGGCGGTCGCTCTTCGTTGTCAGTCCCAGAGAATTTACGAAATAACAAAATACCTTTTAATAGGATACACCTACAAGTCCTCAATACCGCCGCGAGTAATATAAGCTTTTTGGCCTTTTCTCTATTTTACTCTCTGTATTAACACAAAAAACCTTTTGTTTTAACTACCCGCAAATGTTTTCGTTCGCGTTCTAACTTGTTATATTTTATTCAGTAATGTTTTAATTAGGATCTTAGTGTATTTATTTTATACATTTCATTTAGTAATGGAAAAAAATAATGGAATTTTGAAAAGAAAGATAAATATAGGCAAAATGTAATCCTCATTGTAATCATCATGATCCGCCGCCTCATGATATCTACCATTACTGGGTATAGGATTCTTTCCTGGTATACCATTCCTCGGTCCTGTGCCAAAGGAGTTTAGATTGGAACCACAATGGTGATTATAATATAGTCGACCAATTGTCGCTGGTGGGCTTTCCATGCTCCACATACCAAGTTTTCGTGCTTTACAAATTCTTAAATAGGTTAATATATTGATATTCGTCAAATTAAACACTTATGTAACTTGAATTGAAAAAGGGTAAAACATTTTTATCAAGCTGAAAGGACTAATATGCTATATAGGAGCTGAAAGTTCTTCTGAATACATATTAGCTACGGACTCCTAAGCCTTTGTACTAAAATTTGGTACAACATACATTAATTCGAGTCCAAAGAACACTTTTTTATACAGTAATGTTGTTTTGTCTGTTTCAGAGTTGATCAATTATAAATGTTTATTGAGATCTTCTAAACAAAAGCGAAGTGATTAATATTGAGACCATTCCAGATTACTTTTCAATGAGTTCAAATTGCGTTACCAAACTATGAAGTGATCATCTTATATTATCTTTAGGAGACGACTGCAGTGATTGATAATAATTTAGGTTCTTCTTGCTCAATTGGCTGCGTGTTACTGCAGTAATGGTGTTTACCGTCGCTTCTCTACATAATCCGAATAATATTACAAACGCGAAAGATATTCGGATATTTAGATGTTTGTTACTCAATGGCGTCGGAACAACTCAACGGATCGGGTTGAGATTTGGAACACTTTAGAATATAGGCTGAAATAACACATAGGATACTTTTTTGGCCACGTAAAATAACAGACACTAAGCCGATAAAACCGCAGACCGCTGCTGGTAAAAAATACATCATTCCGGTAAAAATAGACAAAAATAAATCGCGTTTACTATTTCGGGTTTCAGGTCAAGTATATTGTTAGGCTGTCGCTAGGTAAGTGATTGATCGTAGATATTTTTCTTCCGTCTGACGTGTCATATTTCCTCCGATATAAAACTGTGGTCAGATTGGTCAGCCTGTATCTTGTCCGTTAATTTCCCCCGGAGAGGTCGAGCTCTGCTGGACAAATCGAAGTTCCTCTAGGTACAAACCATATCGAGTTCTCATGGACAAGATTGCGTTCGTAAATCTAATCGCATGGGCTCGAATAAACTCTACTTCGAGGGTAGTCTAGTCGTCATGTAGTAGATTTCACATTTTAGGAACAAAGTATTAAAGTATTATATAAGTACTAAAATATTTATATTTTTGTAAATGTTATATATATTATAACTTAATATATATATCCTCGAACTAAACTTGTTTCATAAGACAGATAGTTAGCACTTCAAATTAAAAATGTACGTAGGTACCTCCTCTAAACGAGTTAACTTTTTTTTGTGTATTTGGTAATGACCACAGGTCGAGAATGGTTTTTCACTCACTTGCCCCCACTAACGATGATACACTAAAATAAATAAAATAAATAAATAAATATTGGTGGACAATTCACACACAACACCATCTGACCCCAAACTAAGCAAAGCTTGTACTATGGCGGCCAAATAGCTGATATAATACATGTATAGTTTTTTTTAATACATACTTATTATAAATAGAAACACCCAGACACAGTGTAAACATTTGAGTTCATCACACAAATATTTGCACTGGGTGGGAATCGAACCCACAACCCTCGGCTTCGCAGGCAGAGTTACTACCCACTAAGCCACGAGGGCAGCCAAGTCAATAATAAATGAATAAGAAGTTCAATGGACAAGTAAAAAACGTTACGTGGTATAAATTGTTGACTTACAGTTCCCAAATCGTGTCGAAAATCTGTTAGGGGATTGTAATATAATTTAATTATTCACTAGCTTGCGCCGTCGCTTTCCTAAACGTTATCAAACTTTAATAACATTTTAAGCCCTCTTATAACTTTATTTTGGCAAGTCCAATTCTTACTACAAAAACGCCACATTTTTATTAGTAGATATTTCGTTTGTCTGAGGAGTGTTGTTGGAGACTGCGTTTGTGGATAAATACGAGTGAAATAGTGTATATAAAATAAGACGAGGTGAAAAGTTATATTTATTACTAGATGACCCGGTGAACTTCGTACCACTGTACTTTTTTCGTCATTATTTTGAAAATTTTCTGCTATGCAAACATTGCCCCGACATTAAATAATACATAAAACAAAGAACCATCAAATTTAGTGCAGTCATTACTCAAATTGATGATACCCAAAAATAAAAAGACTTGCACTGAAAAAGCAAGACGTTAGGGCTAGAACAGAAATGTCAGCGTAAAATTGTAAACAAAGCCAGTCTTCAAACTTGCAAAAGTACGTTTATATGTGTGTTCTTGTACTCGTACTATGCCAGCTACTATAAGACATGATATTCGATAGTGTTGTGTGAAAAATGTCTGCCCATATTTTTATTCACATTTTATCTTCTGATTCCATTTACCTCTATACAGCTTTAAAAAAAATGGCTACCGCGTCAAATAGCGTGATGTTTAACTGTTCATATGGATTGAAAAGCTATTGTTACTGTAGACAGCATTGTCTAACATTGAAAATTATATCGTTTTCCCATCACCTCACCTCACAATATTTTCTCCCAAAATAAAACACAATGTATAGATACATTATGTGCAGGTGTTTCTAAGTCAGTTCTACCTCGCCCACTGCCAGCATTATTTGTCGCAAGTTGGAACGACTTCTGTTTGTTCTCTCAAGGGGAAACCCCGGAATTCCTCACATTTGATTTACGACTACACGAGAGTTTCAAGTATCATTCCCGTCCTCATACTTTGATCTTAAGAATTTTTCACTCGAGAAGTATCGTTTAACTCGAAACTAAGTGAAAAAACTCAATTTCGTTTGATGAGAATTTTCTACAGGAATTCTTTTAAGTTGGGAGAAAAGGGGGAGAAATGTGGGCACATGTATAGTATTTCCAGACTTTTCATCAATTCTTAAAAATTACAGTGAATGTGATGTTATAAGACCGCATGAAATGCGTGTCTAATTTATAAACTATCAATATTCAGCTATTTTTTATAAAATAAGCACATTTCGTAGATCAGTTTGAAATTTTTGCCTAAATTATGTAAAATTACGATCAAATTAACGTAATTCAATCTATAAACAATAACTATTACTATCATAAAATTGAATTTACCAAAAAGAAGTAAATTTAAAAATTCCAATGTAATTAATATTCACGCCTTATACGGATATGAAATATCCTTATTTAAATAAATTTTTTTCACCAAAATTAAGTTCGAATAAAATATTAATTTAGAAGTGAATAAACTTAATAAATAAATCTTAAGTAATGAACTGGAATCCAGCCATTCAAAACTGAATACGTAATTATCTAATTAACGCAATTTCTCAACATTTTGGCCGATACAGAGGAAAAAGCACTAATGCAACGAGGGTTGAATATCTGTAAACTATCAAAGTCGCGCACCTTTTCATAAAAGTTGAATAGGTTTAGTAACGTACAAAGTTATTTACATTGATAAAATCGTACTTTTTCTTCTATCATTGAATACTAAACAATACAATTAAACGTAGAAAAAATCCGCGGTAAATTGCCCCGTGAAATCTGGCAACGAAAAGCCAGACAATGTAGTAAAATGGGAAAAGGAAAACATGTGGACGGACGCCAACCCAGGATTAACAAAACGAAGGTAGCCGTCCCAGATTAACTTGCATGTCTTATTTAATTTGGCTCGAGCCGCATCGGAAACTATCGGCAGAGCTTCGGGCGCCGGTCGCCGCTGGCGGAAATCAAACTAATCGATTTTCATTTCGCCGACAGGAAATTAAATCCTTTGAGAGTCGTTCTCGATAACGGATTTCTGCTAAGCACGACACGTGTTCAGCTATTTAAGCTCGATGTAGGACTGGAGGTGTGGGTGGATTTGTTTACTCGAAAACTGGTAGAAGTGGACTTACCATGGCACGAGGAACGTACTCTATCGTATCACGGAAAAGACACGTCTAAAAACAGATTTTGGGTGGTGAGGAGGACTATAGTATTTCTTAAAGGCGTTACATAAGCTATCACCAAGTGTATATACAGGTAGTTACGTTATTGGAGGTAGTAGATGATCTTAATCATAAACACCAACTCGTAATAGAGATAGGTAGTTTGGGCTTAAAAATATATATAGCTGAGTGACAAATGTTGGCACCTACATTTATGACTATTTTTTGTTACCTTAATAAAAATATCAACATGTATTTGGCAAAAAGTATTATTATTGACATTCCAGGTCCAACTATTGTTTAATAACGTATTTAAATACTTAACAAAATATTTTAGGGTAATACGTCGCAGTATTATCTCTTGAACTATTTGGTTCTTTAATTACGTTGTATTATGTCTCGCTACGTGGGAGTTTTGTTGACTGCAAGGGACGCTGATTTTTTAACTGATTTTGGAAACGGAAACACGATCTATCAGGACTTTTGTGGAATTCCGATATTACTGTAAAAGTAGTTTAACGTCATGGGGAATTTTGGCATTGAAATAAAACTTAACAATACGATAATGTTAGCCATTGAAACGTTACTGTGCATGATCCTAATATCACATCTCTAATATCACGGTATATATACAAAATTTAGGTAATTTAAGACATTATTTCTTGCCGATTACTTACTAGATATATTTTCAAGCGGTAAGTGTCAAACATTACTATTCTAATACTAAGTATTTTGGTTTGAAGGGCAATGATTCCATTAAAATTACTGGACGAATAAATAGATTTTCTTCTTCATGTCGATGATGTTTCTTATTATTATTATTATTTATTGTGTTTCCTTAAAATTCTATAACTATCTATACCTACTAGCTATAAAAAAAATATAAAACTTTTTTGTTATATTTTTATGTGAAATGTTATTTCATTACATATTTTTTTTAAATAGAAATAGATAATCTAATATCTCTGAGTGACGGGCCTCATATTCGTGTAGCTGTGTGGCACTGTAGTTATTTTAGGCGTGCGTTTTGCTTGTCATCAGGCGCATGCCTTGCTCGTCTCATCACTACCTAAATGTTTTATAGAAAAAGCGGAAAACATGTTATCGAAATTCACACTTACCATGCTTTTAATATAGCGTCAAACCAAGCATTACTCTTACAAATTCACAACACTACTTTTACCACCGTTATCATTCATCTCGTACAGTCAATATTTGATATTGCTCGTCGGACACAACTTTATAATAATTTTACAAATGAATTCCAATATGATGTGTTTACTCACCGAATGTGGCGACTGGCGTGTTATTCTGTAAAAAACAACAATAACCAATTAAATAAATTATATTTGTGAATTATTTATGTTGTTGTCGTATTTGGTTTATGGGAATTTATGAATAGAGACATTGCAATACAGGGTATAATCCCAGAGGTGAATCATCAATTGGTAACAAGAGTTATAGTTGTTAGGTAGAGAGAGAGCTTTTAAACATATATTTTCTGTACGATTATCTGCAACCTATTGGTAAACATTGTCTGGCCTCGTGGCTTAGTTGGCAGTGACTCTGCCTGCGAACCCGACGGTCGTGGGTTCGATTCCCACCCAGTGCAAATGTTTGTGTGATGAATTCTAATATTTGTACTGTATCTGGGTGTTTCTATGTACCTATAATAAGTATGTCTATACAACTATATAGGTATTATATCAGCTATCTAGCCGCTATAGTACCAGCATTGCTTAGTTTGGGGTCAGATAGTGTTGTGTGTGAATTGTCTACCAATTTTTATTATTTTATACTTCGTGAGGGCCTCTCTACAGGTCTACTACGAAGTCTGATAAACGATCTATCGGCCGAAGTTATGGACGTTTTATACCACGAAACACAATCGGTTGGTTGATCTGATCGGGCGTTTCGTTCATCCCGACCGACACTGATTTGACAGTTTTTGTGTCATCAACCGACCAATTGTGTTTTGTGGTATAAAACGTCCATAACTTCATCCGATATATTGTTTATCGGACTTCGTAGTAGACCTGCTAGTTGTGAGAACGTACGATGTATATTACTATCTTGAGGTTATAGGTTCGCTCACACCCGCATTTCTGAGTATTTTTCCAAGTGCATATATAAATATGTAAGCTAGTTTGTCATTGATATCGATTTAACAGTCAAAAAAACCATCGGCATACTACTACGAGTAGAAAGACATCTTTCGATCTTTCTCCGACCCGCACTAGGCTAGCGTGGAGATATGGCCTTGACTCTGTCTTTGCGAGAGAAATCCCCGAGTCCCAACAGTGGGAACAATAAACTGGCTGCTTATGTAAACATGCTTTGTACGATAGTGTCATAGAAGAGAAAGTCATTTTCAATTTGTACAGCCGTTAGCACATACTTGTTAGATGATTGACAGCCCTGCAGGGCATTCGCCAGAATTTAAACCAGTACCAAGATAAACATTGATAATCACGTCTTTTTATCTAAAACGTATCTCATTCTCATGTCATACTATTTATGTTCCAGTGGGCTATGTGTTTAGTTTGTAAGTTAACATAATTAATTAGGAGTTTTTTATCATTCTCTTTCAAAGATTATTTGTGTGAGCCAAAACTTATCAAATTTCTGAATAAAGTCAGATTGACACAGAATATTTCAAAAATTCGTTTGTAACATTAAATAAACCGAAGAGATAAAATTGATCTTAAACCAAGTTTTAGAATAGTTATAGCGCTTAATTTGTATCGAAATTTCAAGTGTATTTTTATTGAGCAAATCATGAGCAAAATCATTATTCGTAATTAATAAAAAAGTCAAGGGATAACTAGGCTTAAAAACTGAATAGAACTTGTTGGGCTAAATGCCTTAATGCATCAGGCTGTTGAAGTGCGGATTGGCGGATAATATCATATCCTCATTATATTTTCTTGAAACAGCCGGTTTCCTCACGATGCTGTCTTTAACCGTTCAAGCCAGTAGTGATGACAAACTTGCAATTGTACTCGATTAATTTTATGATTAATTACCTGATTGTAGACTCCTCGAGTTAATTAATTGTAATTAGTATACCTACCTATAGAGTTCTAAACATGTAGGAAAATGTATAAACAAACATTTCTCTGCAGCTTAACGTAGTTTTATTCAACTATTACCTCGTAACGTTCCCATGTTATAACAGAAGTCAAGAAAAAATAAATTTTAAAGCTCAACCCGGACAAACTCTTTACTGTGGAAATTTTATTCGGCCAGCGTATTTCATTTTTATGTGACAGATAATTTAAAGTAATCCTGTTTCTTATCAGGTTTGATTCTCGAAAATCCCTTTTATCGGACAGTTTAAAACTCTTTAGCAAGTCAATGAACCCTTTCATCCCTTTGAGGTGGAAAAAGGTATAAAAATCTTTTCCCTTATTGGTTTATCCATTAGTCACTCCGAAACGATTATGTTGAAATTTTAATAGACGCTGGCCCGTTTCGGCCGTTTTTCGAGATGGAACGATTATTGCAAATAGGCTTATATCGATTTTTTTTGGAGCAGGGAAAATGAAGATTCGTTGATGAAACGCGATAAAATTTATCTGGATTTCGCTTTTAAGGATACAAAATTGTAACCTCGAAACTGAAGTGCGATGTTCAGGGTTTTATTATATGAAGAGGGGTTTTTGAATTCCAATTTATCTATATCTGGGGTGAGGTTCTACCTGAAAAGGGTTGTTTTTGGTAATTTGATCCTCATTCTTACATCTTAGGCCACGCATTAGGTTTTTCAATTTCAATTTCTGTTTTTATTTTATTTTTGTGAAGTTACAGTCATTTTGTACAATTTCATAGGATTTATGGGTTTCAAGCCGAATATCCGTGGTTTTAAGTGATTGTTCGAGATCGGAATACATCGCCATTTTATTATTAATATTCTCTAAATGATTTGAGTTATTCTTTACATAACAATTGGGTGTATATGTATAGTAGTCGTGGGTTTCACATATAGGTACCTACGGAAAACATTTGTATGAAGAATGTACCTACCTATTTGTTATTAGTTTGGGTTTGACTATAAACCATTTGCATGCATTAAATTATAATTTTATTATAAACATCACATATAATTAATTGGTTCTCTATAATTGTTTGGTTTGCGCTTTGCTACTGTCTCGTCTGACGTTATGCAACGATGTGGTTTACGATGGAGCGCGGTTTCCTTTAAGAAACCGATTTCATTCTTTCTGAAATCTAAATCATCCATTTGAAATTACCGTCCCAGACGACGTATTCTACAGTTCTGTTTATGAAACTAGAATTAAAACTGTTTGATCGAGTCTTTCAGACTACGGGCCCGTGAACATAATTTATGGGTCAAATGAACCACCAGGAGACCTATGTAGGATGATAGAAGGGTATAAAATAATAAGATCAAACACTATGCCGTCACTTGAAAGCTGTCCAACTGAGTGCAGGTGAAGATAGGGGGGTTGCAAATCTCGATCATTTCTCCTTGTCGCATGATTTTTTTACGGCATTGCGGAATAATAGATTAGAAGAGGTATTGAAACTGCATCGAACCAATGCCGCACAGCCGTACACAATCAAATGACCAAAATTATCCTGAAATCGTCGGAAAATCAGGAATTTTTCCGACAAAAATAACAATAAAAAAAAAAAAATTACAATTTTTATAGTTTCATTACCTCTCCAATATTCCGCAGCGCCGTACAAAAATCGTGTGACAAGGAGAAGTGATCGAGATTTGGAACCCCCCTATCTTCACCTGCACTCACCTGGACAGCTTTCAAGTGATGTGCATAGTGTTCAATCTTATTATTTTATACCCTTCTATTATCCTACATAGGTCTGCTGGTGGTTCAGTTGACCCATAAATTTTGCAGTCTATTTGGACTATCAAAAAATGAAACTAAGTCACTTTGCTTAGTTTAGGTTTACAGTTACAGTGTTATATGAGATATGATCACCGACATCTATTTGTCTTTAATATTTCGTAGTACATTTCGATTCTAAAATTTATTTAACAATGTAATGGCCATATGATAACATCAATATTTAGGTAGAAATTCAAACGACCAATTAAGGTATCAAAGGAAAACAATTTCCAGATATTGAACTGCGGCAACAATTTAATGGGCGTTTAACGAGTCGTTTACAACATGTTGATTGGAATTTCTATGAAATATGGTCCGTGGTAATAACTTGTACTTATATCGTGGAGTAAGTTTTATTATCTTACTTTGTAAAGTTACCATACACAAACAGTCCACTTTATGCCCCCACGGCTAGGACTTTTCCCCTTACAAGCAAACAATCCTGGCACCTGGCCTGACCTGGCAGACAAAATGTGGGTAAAGACGTCTTCATTAAGATACGCCGGTTTCCGCACGATGTTTTCCGGCTTTCCCTTACAATAAGACAGCCAACGCCATAATCCTGGCAGACACATTACGGGCCAAGACGTCTTTCTTGGGATACACCAGTTTCCGCACGATGTTTTCCTGCACTGTAAAACCATTGATAAAAACAAACTAGTTACATCAGTACTTAGAAGGGCGGACGAGATTCAAACCCATAACCTTACGATTGCGACATCGAACGTTCCAGATATTGCTACGTTTTTTATTATGATTACGCAATCCACTAGTTTTTTTTTCAATTTTATAAGTTTACACTTCACCGCCATCTCGCCTGATATTAAACAATGATGCGGTCTACGATGGAGAGAGCTTACCTAAAGGAAACCGTTTCTCTCTCGATTTGAAGAAATAAAGATTGGAACTATCGGGAATATTCCACAGCCTTGAAGTTCTAATCACAAAAGTAGAGTCAAATCTTTTCGTTCCATAACTTTAACCCCAACCCTACAACAAGCTCTTTGTATGGGAAATACCACTCTTTTGCCAGATGTTGTACAACTAAATAGTAATCTGCGAACACACGTACTTTCCAGTTCGAAGAGCAATGCCTCCCGAGAAATTACTGGGCATAAAGATAAATCAGTGTATGCGTTCAGATGAAGAGCGCAGTACAGTTCTTTCTATGATTTGAATTAAGTATTCTTGTTCAAAGAACTGCGAGGTACTATGTTGTAATGGGTGTATTGCTTAACATCAAACTCACGTTTTTCTTGGCCCATTACTCAATCTTTTTGAAAATGAAGCGTCTAAACTGACCCATCGTTTACCCAACTTTAACGCTAACTTTACTATTACTATTATTACTATATAGAAACATTTGTTTGCTCTCCGTAACGGAGGTGTTTTATAGGCACGGGCCGGAGCCAAGTGCTTTTAAGAAAGTGATAGAAATTTTCGGACTATCCTACAGGTGTTCAAGATTACAGATTTTTGAAGTAATTTGAATGTTGCTGGGTGAATGTCCAGTGTGTTTAGACTGGTGTTTAAGTTTTTAGGTATAACACCCGTTGTCGACAAAACAATCGGGATAGTTCTAGTACTGTTTAATTGCCATTGGGATTTAATCTCTATGGATAAATCTGTGTACTTAGCTATCTTCTCAGTAAAAGTGGATTGCAAGTTGTGAGTATTACATATAGCGATGTCAATGAGTAAAGCGCATTTGTTGGATTTATCTAGAACTGTAATATCGGGTCTATTGTAATGTACCGTCTTGTCGGTGATTATGGTCCGGTCGCAGTATAGTCTGTATTTATTATTTTCAAGTACTGGTTCCGGTTTATACTTATAATATGGATTTTTTTCGGAGATGAGTTTATATTTATATGCAAGAAGTTGGTGTATTATAGCGGCTGTCTGGTCATGGCGATGTTTATAGTCTGTCTGGACTATGGCTTTACATGCCCCTGTAATGTGCTGAATGGTTTCGGTGCTGCTATTGCATCTTCTGCATGTGTCGGATATATTAGGTGCCTTGATAATGAACTTCTGGTAATTGTGAGTGTCAATAACTTGGTCCTGAATAGCTAACATGAATGCTTCAGTCTCTGGGAAGAGCTCTCCCTGCATAAGCCAAGCGTTCGACGCTACTTTGTCGACATGTGACTGTTGCAGGTCTTGATAGTGTCTCCCGTGAAGAGATTTTCGCTCCCATGCTGCTAGCTTGTCTTTGTTGTGTGTAATATGTTCATTACGCTGAATGTTTGAGTTGGCTAGATTCAAAGGTGTGTAGTTTTTGTCGGATGTAACAGTAAAACGATGTAGGGGTGATATTTGTGCATGTTTGTGGAAGTACTTTCTTAGACTGATGATTTGTTTGTTGTGAAGATTTGTTATATCCACTATTCCCCTTCCACCTTCTTTTCTAGGTAGTGTAAGTCGTTGTATGCATGATCGTGGATGATGTTTGCGATGAGTGCTCAAGGATGTGTTAATGATGCGTTGCAAGTTTGTGAGATCAGTCTGTGTCCATTTAACTATGCCAAAAGTATATGTGAGAACTGGGATTGCATAAGTGTTTATTGCGTGCACTAAGTTGCGTCCGTACAATTGTGATTTCAGTACTGCATTTAGCCGATATCTGAATTTCTTTTTGATTGCGGTTTTCGTGTCTTTTAGGTCTATTTGATGAGATTGTTGGAATCCAAGATATTTATAAAAGCTATCTTGATCCAGTGGTTCAATTACTTTGCCAGAGTTGAGGGTGTAAGGTTCGAGTACAGTGCACTGGTTTTGGATAGAAAATGTTTTACATTTATCTATGCCAAATTCCATTTGTATATCGTCAGAAAACATTTGTGTTGTATCAGCTAAGCGGTGGAGAGACTCAACACTGTTACTATAGAGTTTAATATCGTCCATATACATGAGGTGCGTTAATTTGTAACTGCCTGTATTATGAGTAGTGATATTTAGTCCGTCGTTTAATTTATTTAGTAGTCTTGAGAGAGGGTTTAAGGCTAAACAAAACCATACTGGACTTAGGCCATCTCCTTGGAATATGCCTCTTCGTATGTTAATATCATCTGTTTGTACTGAGCCTTATAGTATCTTTCCTCCTATCTATCTACTCGCCTACCTTACTTGCTCTCCTCTCCTACGTTCCAGAGCCACGTTGGCCGCACCAGTAATATCTCATTGCGTTGTCCGCCCCCCACGTGATCAGATGGTCGATCAGGACGTGTGGTTGGTCTGTAGGGGGCCTATTATTACTATTATTATAAGCGACTTTTCCAATGTACTCTTTTTTTTCTTAGTAAAAGTTGAATAATGAGTTTAGTACTCTTTTTTTGGTATAATACACTTGTATGCCAAAACTTATATATTATAGTTAATCACTAACTTACTACTACAAAGAGTATCCTTTGACGGGCAGTGCTTTTGTTAACAAAACTGATTAATGAAACTACGATAACTATACAGTAACCTAGTCACCTACACTACACTAAGCACATCTAAATTTAAGTTAAATTGGTTTACTCCGTAACACATTACGTTGAACGAAATTTAAACTCACTTGGCTACTGTGCCAATACCAACCTACTTACATAATTTAACAAATAAATGAGTAGGTACATGGAATGAACAATGTTTTTTGGTTTTTCCCATCTCAGTTTCCATGGTGGATCATTAAAGCATAATCTCGTGACGCAACCGGCGATCAGCCGAGAATTATGCGGAGTCAGAGGTCGCGGAGAGAGTGCTGGTGACCTCCTCTCAACTCTGATGTCACAGACTATGATACCGGAAACTGGGAGGGCGAGAATAAGATAATATCGACAATTGTGTGGTTCCTTGAAGAACCTAGCCACAGGAATGACTTTTGAACGAAGTGACTACCGTATAAATAGTAGGCCAGTTCTTCTACTGCCAAACTGTAATGTGCAAACATTACAGTGTTCTGGTTTGAAGGGCAATGTTTCTTCGTTGGATTTACTTTCTTTCTACTCTCGACTTGAAGGAGGTCAGGTTATATTTTCTCACTAGATAATAATTAAGACATTATGCATCTTGCTGACAAAGTTATTGGCCGGCAGATATTCTTTGATATCATCTTTATACATATATGATTTTCACGACATTGTCCTCCAAAGCTAAAGCTAGTAGAAACTTTTATATCTGTATCGAAAATATAAATGAAAGCATCTTGATATAAGTTATTTAATTTATTTTATTGTGCAAATGCGCGTTTGCGCATCGTTCCACCTAATGCGAACATACAACCATAAAGTAAGTTTATTTAAAAGACATCAACAACTCGTAACTGTGAGACTTTCAGATTATATTCATTTCAGATTATAAACATTTATTTTCAAACACTGCATGCTAATCAATAGATACAAAAAAATGGAAATTTTATTCCAGTGTAAAAATATAAGTATATTTTATAAAATGCAAAAAAAAGGAACAATGTTTCCATAGAAATTACAGGGCTTAGAGACATAACATCTTAGATCTCTGGGTGACGAGCGCAGTGCAGTGCTAGGTAATGATTTGGACTTTTCATGTTCCAATAGCTGCGTGTCACTGTGCTGTTATGTGGCAGGCATGTTGCTTACCATCAGGCACATAACCTGCTCGTCTCGTCACTCTTTATAAAAAAAATGTATATCTATTATTATTAATTACGTAAAAAAAACGACGGTATAAAACTTTAGCGTTAATGCTTTTATTTACCTTTTCAAACAATCCAATTAAGTATTCTAGCCAAGTTTATTAACGCCGAATTCATTAATTTTCACAAATTAAGATCGGTACTCAGGAAAACTTTATGAAAGTTTGTTGCTTCTACATTGACCTCGAAACATAACAGAGTCCATTTCAATATCGCGAAGTCCCAAGCACGAAACTTATTAATTAAACTTGTTTCGTTCGATGAAACAGAGAATGAGTTGGACTGAGTTCCCTAAATTAATCAGTGAGTCGGTACTTATTTCAATAAGTCAAGAAAAAGAGACGTCTTAGGCAAAACTGCGAAGAAATTAAATTTCATTCTGTTTGTGAAGAGAAGCGATTAGCATAATACAAGTCAAGATGAGAAACTCGAGTCGGTCGCACTTTGGGAAAGTAAAATTCTTACCTGGGACTTTGGTTGGTGACGCTATAGGTACGTACTAATAGCTAAAGGTAGCAGTTCGCCCGGAGACCGCGACACGAGACCGCGACGCGAGACCGCGACTGGAGACCGCGACAGGCAGTTGTCACTATGAAATTGAATGGACGCCAGTCCGCGCCGAGACCGCGACAGGAGACCGAGACACGTGTCACGAGACATGTGTCGCGGTCTCGGCGCGAACTGGCGCCCCTACAATTCCATAGTGTCAAGTGCCTGTCGCGGTCTCCGGTCGCGGTCTCGTGTCACGGTCTCCGGGCAAACTTGTACCTTAAGAAAACTTTGGACTTAAGGATGCTGAAACGTGTGAGCAATATAAGTTTGCTCGTTCGTATTGATTTAATTAAAGAATTTTCAAAAAAATATCTTATATCGTCATCATCATAAGTTTAGTTCCGTCTTTGTCCTCACAATAAGCTTCATTTAAGAAAAAATGGTATAAAATAGTTTAGTTGTTATGCGTCATAGGTAAAACTATAACTAAATTAAGTATTAGAAGTTCGCGCCCCTCGAATTTCACATTAGGAAGTCTAGTGTTGTGAAATCAAGAACTTTCCACAACTGCTACAACGAATTGGCAAGCTTACATTTCCATTCACAAAAACATATACGATACAAAACCGAACATCATCTCACTGATCGCTTATAACTTCCTTTAATTGCTTGAAACGTTAGGACCTATACTCTATCGAATCAATTCATAAGTATACTGCCGCTGTTGGTTGAAGAGACACAATACATAAGGGATATGGAATAGAACAGAATTAAATTATATTGTAAACGATCACCAACGACATAGGAAAAAATATACACATATTTACTACAGGAAGACAGAATAGCGATTACGTAGATACGCAGCAAAAACTTGATCGTCATCTTTTAATTTTGTATAAACACATATACACAACAAACATCGTCCGTCAACGGTTTGTTCTGCGTGTAACACGAACCAAGCTTTTAAGGGACCGCTACGCCTTGTCACTCGTCCATCAAATTCTATTTGCTCCCGACAAACATATCATGCGTTACGCAATTTCTATAGTATTACTAACTTTGTTAGTGGAATACGATTTGTATGAAATATCGATAGAAATTACGAAGCCATAATTCACCGGGGTAACGCGTATAAAGTATGCTAACCCAAAAGATAAATATTCTCCTAGTTTACAAGTAAAAATATTTTTATGCCGCCTTATGGGTCATTTCAAAGTGTCCAATCCTCGTCGGAAAAACGAACTAACGTTCGTTGTGGATTACTTATGTTTTGTTATAAAAGTCGTCTATGTTACATGTATGTGATCCTTAAAACTGGCAGTTTAAGAAATTAAGTAAAAAAAAATCTATGAAAAATGTTATATCTCCATAAATTTATCATACTTAAAACCAGATAGAAGCGGATCCATCAACTCAATCATTTAGCAATCCATCCGTGTCATTCTAGAATCTAATTTCTGCAAACTCCTCTATTATTGTTGCTATTGTGCAGTTAATCTCCACCGATGTATGAAACCTGCTCCAGGCAATCGAGTCGGAACTCTGAAACTAGTTCCGTTCAGTCCCTTGTCGGAGTTTATGAAGCCAGCACCGACATGAGAGCTTATGTAACCACACCACCAGTTTACGTTTATTACCTTTTGGTTCGACAATTAGCTGAAAGTAATTTGTTTAACTCGTGATTTAGTTTGAAAAGGTGGAATTGAATAAAACACCAAGATCACGAGCTCCGAAAATTTTAATGAGAAATTCGTATCTCGTCGCTTTACGAAGACACCGAGGGCGCAATCTTCAGCTTCGAGCTCCAATTTATTCTGTCTCGACGGAAGTTTCAACTGTTTCAATGAAATTCCTTCGGCAGCATCTTATTTGTCTATGCCGGGTTCAAATTAAAAGGTAATGCGTTAAAGTTTGGCCATTGCAAAGTTCCGTGGTGCGGATTGGAATTATTACCTGGGCCCTGGCAACCACTGGCGGTAATGTTAAAACTCCAAGATTTATTTCGGTGGCCAGATGCCGACAACAATCACTATGATAAATTGCTTTAGTGCGTGACTCTAAATTTTTACAACTGTTTCCTTTGAGTTGTCCTGTTTATTTATAAGGCAACCGACCTTAGAAATATATCGTTCAAGTTGAAGTTCCGCGTGAATAAATTAAGTACAGTCGTGATGTCGTGAATACCTTCATTTTACCTATATGGGATTCTTTTTATCTAGATCAAAACCTTCTCGATTTAATATATCATAATTTATGTACATAAAAGGTATGGTACTAAGTATCTACTTTCAAGTGTAAGCTCTTTGAATATCTGAACTTGACTTTTTAGTACAGAAATTTGGAGTGAGGGGTTGTGTAATACTGATGAATATACCTACGGCAAAACGGTGAACGCTTAGTAAAACAGCCAAGGCATTGAAAGTCGAATAGGTTGTCTACGAAGATGGTGATGTTGAAACTTAAGATGTAGTGTAGAAAACAGATTATAAAGTTTTGAACTGATTAAAATTTGATTTTTTGACTAGCCTCGTGAATACTAAGTCTGCTCTGTGATACCTAGGTTGTGGGTTCAATTCCCACGCAGGATGAACTTTTGTGTGATGAATACGAATGTTTGTCGTAAAGGTGTAGACGATATGACAAATAGATACATCCATATCTATTTGTCGTACGCATTTATTTAAAATTATATGAAATGTATTTAATCTGGCTTCTACACTATAAGTTTTACTTTGGTGCTGGGTGGTGTAGTGTGAAAAACTGTTGACCGACATTCATGTAATAAATTGTACTCTTAAATCGTTGGAACATAAAAACCAAAGATTTATATCCCACTAACGTAATATGATTATATCATAGTCTGAATGTTATGAGGTTCAAAATGTATGATGTCATAGAAATAGAAAAAGGAGGAAATCGTCCTAGGACGCGAAATAAACAAATGTATTACTTAATGTTCCTCGTGTTCGTGACACGACCTCACGCTGCTTCTCCCAGCTCCTTTTTATACACAAATAAATTCCTGACACAGCTTATGGTACTTGTCATGCTGTGCCACAATCGAAATACTTAATACTCTGTGTTAAATTTGCGTAGTACACGTTTTTTGACACTGGTCATGAGTGTGGTGTAATTCTATTTCAAGACTGGTTTCAAGACGTGCACGATTTGCTACACTAATGCATAGCATGGTCATATTTCAGCTTTGTTCCGTATTTTTGACAGACATTTTTAATTAAACGAGCCAAAAATCTTTTTTTTTGTGTATCCGCATGTTTCAAAGTAGCTAGGATTTAAATAATATTAATATATAGTAGACGCGGCTAACGTAAATTATTGAATGTCATGTTTATATTTTTTTCTTTCGAAAAGCAACCTTAGTTATTCCTTATCATACCAGCTATCAGCCAGTGAAAGCCTTGTTGAAATAAATCAGAGATTAGCGGAAACAAACAAAGAAAACATTTTAAAATTGATTTTCTAGTACGATTTATACTTTCGTATGTATTGAAAAGCTTTTAATTTAGAATTACTTTTTTTAGTAATTCGAAACTCTCTTCACTTTTATTTATACTTACGTGTCGATGTATAAAAGTAAAGATAATTAGACTCTACTTTTGTGATAAGAATGTCTAGGCTGTGGAATACGTTGCCTGAGTGGGGTTTCCTCTATGGTTACAATCTTTGTGTCTTCAAATCGAGAGTGAATCATTTTCTTCTAGATAAACACGCTCCATCGTGAACCGCAACGTCGCTTAATATCAGGCAAGATGGCGGTCAAGTGTGAGCCTATGAAAGGTAAAATATATATATATATATAGGTGAAAAAATTACTAATTACTTTATCAAGGTCTAAATTAAACCATAAGCAAAGCTTTTACGATGGAAAGCAGATAGCCAAAATGACTGTACACTTATCTTAGAAACATCCAGTCATATGTAGTACAAACATCCATACACATTTTTTTTCTCTAGGGCGCGAATCGAACCCATGACATTTTAGCTGAGTAGGCAAACTTACTGACTGAACTACAGAGAAGTATGCATAATAATTATTGTAGAATAATATTGTGGATAAGTGATACGTGTTCAACATATTCTGTGTGCGTCGAAGTTTAATGGGAGCCGCTCTGATTTGCATAGAGCTTCAAGTTAAGTCCATTTATAGAATTTGGTAACTTGTACGAGTTTCGGTGCTGAATGCAAATTAGTGCAATTGTTATAAGTGCACATGACAGAATAGTTTCCGGAAATCCTTGTTTTCAAGCTTATGTTTATAATTAAAACATAAACACTGTCTTAGACTTCTAGACGTCAGACGATGTGTGATATTGAACCATTGATTTAATATTAGTAAACTCTTTGCATTATACATAATTAGTGGTCACTAATAAAATTCGACCATATTGTAAATTATCTACCTATTTTAAATTTTACCACAGATTTTAACAATAAACAAAAACATTTAATTATGCGTGTGTATCAAAGACAGAAGTGTGTAATGTTTTTTAACCCCCGACCAAAAAAAGGGGTGTTATAAGTTTGACGTCGATGTCTGTCTGTCTGTCTGTGTGTGTGTCTGTCTGTGGCACCGTAGAGCTCAAACGGATGGACCGATTTCCATGCGGTTTTTTTTATTTGAAAGTTAATATCCGTGCGGATGTTCTCAGCCATGTTTGGTTAATATTGATTCAAGATGGTCGCCGCCACAAAATGGCGGACAAAATATTTCTTCACAACCTACCACAATATGGGTATCAAATGAAAGGGCTTGACTAGTAAAATACTGTACACTATAAAAAAAATCAAATCCAAGATGGCCGCCACCACAAAATGACGAGTTATATATTATTTTTTTCACCACTACCTCAATATGGGTATCAAACGAAAGGGCTTGACTAGTAGATAATATTACACTATGACAAATTTCAAATCCAAGATGGCCGCTTCTACAAAATGGCGAAATACAGTTTCTTTTTTCACAACTCCCTTAATATGGGTATCAAATGAAAGGGCTTGACTAGTAGAATGTCGTACAAATATAACAAATCTGAGGTAGTCGGGGGTTAATCAAAATTTTTAATTTCGTTTTTGTTTATTTTTGTAATGTATTTTGTAGGCATAATTTAACCACCGACAAAAGCGTCGCTCTTAAAATATGAATGAATGAAATTAAAAAAAAATGTGTTAAAAAAATAGAAGGATGGATGGCACGCTTCGCATTTAATACAATACGGTGCGGCGTGTAATATGTAGTCCTGAAAACCAACAAACTTAACTTTGCGGTCAGTTTTTTGGCGCCAAACATTTTATTTTTGTTTTTTTTTAAGCCAGCGCAGCGGTCAAAATTTTCAACGTGCCTAAAGAAGTTTGTCACTTAACACATGTAACAGCGTACATGAAATACGCGCCAACACTCGATACATAGTGCCATAACGCGGGGCGCGCCGATGCGATCTTGTCACCGCGAAACCAGATACAAACGAGTTCCATAACTCCCACTCACGATGGAAGAAAGTCGGTAAGCGACGTGCGCACTGATAACAACTAACTAGTTTGTTTGTTTGTACTTGGCTTTGTTTTTTAAGTCCTAAATACAAATTTTATCATTCTAATTAATATGTAGTGACTCTTTGCAGAGTCTGCCATAGGAAGTATGATATATACTTGGTAGTTATTCTACCACTAAGCAGTAATATCCTAACATGATAGTGCTCCTTTTAAAGGTCAATGCTTTCAAAGTAATTACAGGGCTAAGAGATAAACCATTTTGGTGACAAGGGCAGTGCAGTGCTGGGTAGTAATTTGGACTCTTCTAGTACAAATAGCTGTATGGCACTGGGCTGTTATGAGCAAGCGCGATGCTTAACATTAGGTGCATCTTGCTCATCCCGTATCGTACATATGACGAGACAACACAGCTATAATAACTATTGTTAGTCGATGACAAGAAAACAAATAATGTCGCTTCTACCGGTGTATAACAAGCTTTAGGTACAACCTATTCATTAAAGATCGGAGAGAGTCGACGAGTGCGACATGAGTGTTTATCTAACATCTCCGCTACCGACAACCACATCAAGATACTGACATACAGGCTGCTCGTAATGATTGAATTTCATTCCTCGAATATTTAGCCCCACGACAAACATACACTACATACACTACACACTATTTCACATAGTACTGTCTAGCCACAACCAATACGCAAAGTTTATATGGTTGAATATTGAAAGTTTGTTGAAATTGATATCAATCTAAATCTAAAAGTCAGATATCTTGCAAAATACACAAATAATTTTAAATACATACTTATGATATATAGAAACACCACCATATTTTTGTAGTGGTAGGACTCCTAACAGAGTCCGCCTGGGGGGAAGTACCATAACTTTGTCAGTTATTATGCCGCCAAGCAGTAATGCGAAAACATCACTGTGTTCCGGTTTGAAGGGCAATGTTTCCAGAGAAATTACATGTCTTTGAGATATACCATCTTAGACCTCTGGAGATGAGCGCAGTGCAGTGCTAGGTAATGATTTGGACTCTCTATGTTCCAATAGCTGCACTGTGCTGTTATGTGGTAGGCATGTTGCTTACCATCAGGTACACGTACTGTTGGTATCGACATTCTTAAAAAAAAAACCAACAAAGACTGAGTATCCGTATCATCTGTTCATCAAATGCTTGTCCAGAGTGGAACCTATTTCACTAGTTAGCAGAAATCAATAAGGTTGTAACGAAATACAGATATGACGTACACAATGTAAATGTTTGTAAAATCATCTGCGAAAACTAACGTGGTTGTAATTAACTTTTAATCAATGAATTAATGCCATTGAAAACGACTGTAACTGTTATCGTGATGGACCAACTATATCACATGTGAGTAAATAATAAAGAGTTAATAAATTAATAATTAAATCCCTCCTAAATTTGACTCCTTATCTCATTCACGTTCATACATACATAATTAAATGTAACACATAAATTTGAATCCTTTCTTTTAGATGGTGAGTCAACAACTTGTCAGTGCAATAACCAAATAAATTGATATGTCAATCTCAAATAGAGAGTAGATTAGACATTTATATTTATCTGTTTGGTTGTGAGAATATCAATTGATTACTGATTATTTTTTGTGTCAATCATGATTAGTTGACACCGCTTCTGTGATAGGCTGGGTTGTCATTATTGTAGTGTTATTTATATGATGATTAAAAAAAATAAAAAAAATAATAAATATTGGTGGACACACAACACCATCTGACCCCAAACTAAGCAAAGCTTATATGATGGCAGCCAGATAGCTGATATAATACTTATATAGTTTTTAAATACATACTTATTATACATAGAAACACCCAGACACAATGCAAACATTTGAATTCATCACACAAATATTTGCACTGGGTGGAGATCGAACCCACGACCTTCGCCTTTGCAGGCAGAGCTACTACCAACTAAGCCAATAGGGCAGTCAATGTTTGATACGATTGGTTTTTTAAACATGGATTATTGTACCACTAATTGTTTTATACAGAGACAGTGAAAATATGTGTGTCTGTATTCCAAAAACATTTCATAGTGTCGAACGTTTAATTTTGCATACAATTGTTTGCGCATGAGACTTTTTTTATCCTTTACTACGTACTAAGTTAAAGACATTTGACGAATCTATGATATGCATTTCTTACAAATAGGTAGTCAGGTAGCCTAATCTGTTTTTAATTGTTCGACCTACCGTTACGTAATCGTTTTTACAAACTAAAATAAATACGATTACTATTTTAGACCGTTACAACCTCTACGTTTAGCAATAGTACGAGCATACTTAGCATGTAGCAATAAGCTTTTTACATTACCCTTAACAAAGCCATAGCGTACGTTGAACTCTTTTTAACCGTAACGGCGATCTAGACCGCTTTACCAACGTTACCATGCCATTACTTGCTCTTGCGCAAGTGTCATTGCCGTTATTTGCATAAGAACAAGTGAGCAACAGGCAGTCACAATCGCAATTATTGTATAACCTCTCGGAAAATTCCTTGACACTTGGTAGTAAATAAATAGGCAAACGCATATTAGTCTCGAGATCTTATGCTATATTGCTAGTGCTAAAGCTGGTCCTCTTTATTTTATGTCTGTTTTATGACATTTAAATGATTATTATAAGATAATTAGAAGACATTTATGAAAAGTGCGTAATACACCGTATCTCATAACTTTACGTAGGTATTTTTTTGGTCTCTTAAGTTATTTGACATCGCAAACTCATCTGTATTTTCGTATTTATAGTTTCTATATCGAAAAATGCGTTGCCTGAGTATGTATTTCCTAATAATATATTATACGTTAGGTGTCTTCAAATTGAGAGTGAATTGGTTTCCTATATTCACGCTAGTAGTAAGAGTATTTAAATTTTCTCAGGTTACAGTTTCTGTCATTTACGTATTTAAAAATGCTGATGTATTATAATGGTAAATTTACTGCATAGTTGGTAAAGATTCTATAGCGCTGTGACCTCCTGCTTATCCTTGACATCGGCAATTAAATGCACAGGATGCTGATTCAGAGCTAACTATAGATGCTGTGTGACTTAGGTATATGCAGGATGTCAATGTGATTAATCGTCACAATAAAGGTAGGATTGTAATGGTTCATAACTTATTCAAATGCAACCACAGATATTTGTAGATAATGTTACTATCAATATAAGACATTATCTTCCGCGATGGAATTTTCCCACAATGAAAATTATCTGCTATTCCCGACCATTAATATAAATTATCTATGTTAAAAGTTTCAATCTCAATCGTTTAGCCGTTACAATTGAGCAACAAACATCGAAGTTTTACCCGCGTAGTTCCTGTTTGTGTATTTTTCCGCTATAATAATCATGTGCTTATAAGCTATTCCATACAGACTATAATCTAACTGTGTTCCAAATTTTTATTAAGGGCGTGTGGGCCGTAATTTTGAATTTTTAAAACAACTTTAAGACCTTTAAAATAGTGTATTAAACTCTGAAAAAAATATATGTATTAGTTAAGGATCTAATCTAGTGCAATTCGCAGTCAATAACACGATTTAATGAATTTTACTTGATAGAAAAAAATCCCAAAGTTACCCCTTTTCAAAAAGTTTTTTCAAGTTTATGACTAAAATAATGTTTTTTTTTACAAAATTTTTGTACTCAACGAAAGCCACTAAAAAGTTATAGATGCATTCGCAGAGTTTGACTTGATAAAAAGTATCAGTTATTCACTATGTTTTAACATCTACCATATATATAGCGCGCCGTTCGGCAGGCCTGATCAGTCGCGTTTCGGCGCTCACGGACGACGGGCCTGTGCTTGATTTTGCAATTTTGACAACCAATAAATTTTTAATATTACGATCATAGTGCCACAGTATAACAATATCAGTAGGTATTACTAGTGAAGCACGCTATGATCTTGATTTTTGATACCGTTTTCATTGGAATTGCAAATAGACGCTGATACTAATTAGTACGTTGTTTACTTTATGTTGTAGACACACAGGGGAGTCTCAGAAAACTGACGTCGATAACACATCAGTAAAAAATTCAATGCGGATGCAATGGAAAATAGATAAGTATCGGTAAAATATTCGTACGTCAAATCAGAGATCGGGATAAGGAAATAATGAGAGGGGAGAAATCTTCTGCGTAAATCCCCTAATATAAATGCAAGTTAGGTATCATAAATGATACCTAACTTGCATTTATATGCCATTTAGGTAAATTCTTTGGTAGTAAGGTACTTAGTACTTGGAAGAAAAGTCCTCACATACAGATTTTAACACACACACTTTTTTTTTTACACTCTGGAAGAAACTCTTGCGCAAACTATTCAGTTTAGAAAAAAAATTTTAGGAACTTCAATACAATTTTTTAACATCTATCCATAGATACACGTATGATTTTGATAGATTTTTTTTATTTCTTTTCCAAGTTTGTGACACCACCAAAATTTATTGTTTTTTCTTTTTTTGTATGAAAATGTTAATATTGTTCATAGAATACATGTACTTACCAAGTTTTAATAGTATACTTCTTATAGTTTCGAGAAAATGGCTGCCACATACGGATGGACAGACATAACGTATATTTTAAAATTTGTCTACGAATCCCTAAAACCCAACTTCGTTCATTTAAAACTTATTTAAAATGAAATTTAGACACTCGACCAAATTTGAAGCCTTTTTTAGGCAGTAAAATTACTCGTAGAATTTAACTCTGCACTAAATTTCCTGGTTTACTCTGCACTAAGGTTTAGAATCATTTCCTGAGCATAAAATTACAAAATAATAACAAATCCAGGTGGAGCTTTAAGCGCCAGCTCGAAAAAAACGTTTTTGGCCTTGGCCGATATTCCGAAAAAGTTATAAAGCCTATTATTATTGTAGAAAATAAAATTTCCCATCTTTTGTTGCCAGTAAACTTTTTTTTCGAACTTACCGATTACGATTTATTATGTCCAATTTAATGATAATGTGAATTCTGTTCCCAGTAGCATAAACATGTCTTTTTTTACCGGAATGGAAGAAGGGTTATGTTTTTCGCGCGTATCTTTATGTTTGTAAAACTTTTATTTCCACATACGAGTCGAGGGTTTTAAATTAAAGTTATTCTATCATATTGCTCGTTGCTCGAATAAACAGCACCGTTCATCATCATGATTGAAGAAATGATTAATGATTGAACGAAGAGTTTGGTCTCCACTTTTGTAATAAGAACAACTAAGCTGTGAAACGCATTGCCAGAGTGGGTTTTTGTCAGGTACACTGTGTTTGTTTCTATTAGAGAAGCAAGTTCCATCATAGACCACATCATTTTCATCCACTATTATCGGCATCATCGCAACCGTATCATTAAATGGGTTATAAATCGTAAACGGTTAAGTTTTACAAAAAAAGTTTACTAGCAACAATAGATGCAAAATTTTATTTTTAAACATTAAAATTATTAGTAAACATTTTAAAAAGATGCATGAAATTGGAAAAGCCGTTCTCAACTTATAGTGTGACCAAAAAAGAAAAGGTTGAGGTTTGTATACCTACCGAGTATAGATAAATTTAATATTTCTTCGTTTATATAGCAACAAAACTCTAATCATAAACAAACAAACATAAACAAATCTTGAACAAAAAATGAGTTTAAATTACATAGTCCAATATTTTAATGTTATTTCTGCACTGTGGCACCGATTCCGCGGTCGGTGACGGTCGCGAGAACAAGACAGCGTTAAATGCCTACTTTGACAGAATTACCTGGCCTTAAGAGTGTATGTTCTGGCGTGAATAAATAAGTATAGTGATATAAATGACTAGATGCCCGCCCCGGCTTCGCCCGTGGTATATTATATAGCACTCATCGGGATCCTGTACATATCCAATGGTGAAAGAATGACTGAAATCGGTTCACTCGTTCCTGAGAATATCGATTTCAAACAAAAAACCTCTTCAGCTACCTGCTACGCCACCTGTCGGAAATTGGTCGTACCAACTCAGATTTAGAAAAAAAATTTAGCAAAGGTTTATATTCAATGCACAGATTACTGAAATTCAATGACGCAATCTTTGACACATGCTGTCATGTGTCATGTCAAAGCACGAAACGTACGAAAACTCTCAAAAGGGGAATATTTTTTTCCCGATTTTGTTACATTCTTGTTTCATGCTCCGCTTCAATTAATAGTAGAGTTATTTTCTATAGCCTAAAGCCTTCCTCGATAAATGGACTATCCAATAGAAAAATAATCTTTCAATTCGGACCAGTACTTACCGAGATCCTAGCGTTCAAACAAACAAACAAACTCTTCAGCTTTATAATATTAGTTTAGATACGTGTATATACGTACGTAATAAATCAATAGACAACATAACGCCCTCTGTGGTCCCTTTTTGTTCTGTTGTCTGTGGACGCTTCTAAGACCATGTTACAGTTAGAAAAGGGTTAAACTCCTAAATATAACAAAAGTAATAAGTTTTTACATAATAATACAGTTTGTAATCTTTTGTGAAATTATTTTTAAGAACTTAGAAATAGCGAATTGTCGAGAGAAGCACCTTGAAAGAGACGATAATCCAATAGTTGACGTGAGCTGAATTAATCCTGCAACACCTTTCGTTGTATTTTTTTTTTTTAGATTATTAGGTTTACAGTAAAATATTTAAAAAAATTACTCATGTAACTTTTTTATTTGAATGTAAACGTAATGAAATATTTACTATTCAAGCTGACTAGGCAAACGTAGTTGTTAAAGAAAATAAACTAACCTAATTGAAAACCTCGTCCTGTTGAACTTGGTTAGTAAATCGTGATTAAATGATGGAGAGATTAGGTGCTGATGATCAATTTACGATCTATTCACATACCGACCAAACAAACGAAAAATAAAAGATTAAATATGGTCCAGATGATTTAGAGGAGTACAACCATCTTGATAAGAGTTTTTAAAATAGAATTACGAACTGTTTTACAATTACACGTTTTTTAAATTTTTCATTGTGAACGTTAAAATATCATGTGTCTAGCAAAGATCTCAATACTCAGATGTGCCCTCCCAAACTTCAGGGCGCACGGAATCATGTCATTGTTGGGAAGAGTGAGCTCACTCATTCCGTTCCAGTTTTAATAATCTATTTGATCACTTTTACAGAAATGCTACTCGTATTTGGGGATTATTCATTATAATGTAAAACACAATGTTTAACTTGTCGTCATTCCGTCTTATAAAATATTCTATAGCTCATATAGGTATAGCCTTTTATTTAGGTCAGGGTTTTGTTTATAAGGTAAAGAAGATATATATTTACCTTCTCGTACTATATAATTGAAAGAGTGGTATGGTTGTAATCTTAATTATCAGTTTTAAATCCATTACTAAACAGTAGTCATTTGAATTTAATTAGTGTGAGAGAAAAGAATACAGTTTTTGATAATATCTATCATATCTCAAAGTAACAACTGGAACCGCTTTTTAACCGACTTCAAAAAAAGGAGGTTTCTCAATTCTACGGTATTTATGTTTATTAAATATATCTTGCTTTAAATAAATTTTGTATTTTTGTTTGTTTGGTGTTTGGTGTCAAAGACGTCAAAAATATCTACCTCAACTTGACCGTGCTCAAAAATTTATCAAGTTTTTGTTTTGCACAAGCCTTGAATAATAATAGTTTGATTAAGTAGAACTTGTTTTAGAATTCCAAAGGGACATCTTTGCTTGGAAAAAATATAGGTACCTGCCTACAGTGAACATTAGCACTATGAACTCGTTGCTAGTTAGACATTTTATCTTAAATATTAAATTTAACTTTGACATACTTTTGTCTATGCAAATTTATCTTCGTGGTGTCTATAGTCAATTTTATTATATCTTTCCAGTATTTTGATATTGCAACCTCAAACGGTATATTTCTGGTTAACATATCGAGATTCATTTAAAGGTTTTGTAGATTTTTTTTACACAGACAATTTTTTTGGAGCTTAGCTAATTATTCAATTTTAGAGAAATTTTAGCAAACACTTCATGAACTATTTTATGTTGATTTTTAACAGTATTTTTATAAATGTATATTTACAAAAATCCTGAAAAAATACAAGCTTCTGATACTGCTAAAATGCAAACGTAATTTAACAAAATCAAGTATAATAGCTTGGCTCGTAAATTCATAAGTCATTAGATTTTAATTATTATCGGTTGTAGTAATATCCAGCCATAAAATAATATACCACATAACACCATTTAATATCTGTGATTCTGTTATATAATACAATCGTACAAGTAATTATTATTCGCAATCACAGATACATCTTATTGATATCAAAACGGCCTTAACACCTTCTAATAAAATAATTCTCAAATACATAATTTTATTTGAGCATGTAATAAGTTGTATATGACTATTAACGGGTTAAAGGGACATTTTCATCAAACCATTATGTTCTTATTATTTGTGCCAGGTCTGACTTAATCAATGAATGGTTAATCGCGAATCAATTCTAATGCTCAAAGCATACCATTTTGAAATATTGTTTTGAAGGATTAGGCAAAAATGGCACTCAAAGTAAAGAATACTTTTTCTATAGTTATATAAAAATTACAGGAATAAGACGATTTCATTAAAAAAATTAACCGATTTTGTTTAAAAAAAAACTACTCTTCGGGAGTACGGACAGATGAACAAATATTACGTACATCTAACTAATATTATCGATGCCACAGTTTGGATGTTTGTTACTCAATCACGTCGGAATGTCTGAACCTATCGAGTTGAAATTTGGAACATAGATAGATCATTGTTTGTAATAGCATACAGACTACACAAACTTGCTAGACACATTAGTGTAACTAACGGTTGCAGTGTTGCGAGTTTAATTGTTTTTTCTTATGTCAAATAAGCCCAAGAGCCTAAAAAAGGTTTCATTTAAAAAAAATGTAATGGCATTTGACGCTTAACTTGATCTAATCTAAGGTTCTGTCAATGTTAAATCGAGTGATTAATGTATTTTTCTTAAATATTGTAATTTAAAACCCCGCCAACAAAAAATCACCAGATTAAGTTAATTAAAAACATTAAGTACCTACATATATAGGTACATATATCTAAGGATACTAGGACGATTGAGACGAATCTAATGATATCTTAATTGTCACAATCCATCCAGCTGTTTGGAAGATATGTGGGTATAAAGAAATTTACAAACATACAAGATTCTCTCGAAAACCCAACCCTTCTTCAGTCGGGTAATAAGCGGCATAATTATGTCTGTGGCGATGTAGTCCTGAAATTATCATTCATGAATCACTTTAGTCAGTCATTCTAGTACGTTTTTATCTTCTCAAAACAGTGAAAACTCATTAATGCGCGCAAAAATGGGTTGTTACGTAAATTTTAAATCAAAAACGAATCACACTTTTGATAGGTTCTAAAACGACAAAAAATGTTAGAATCTAAACTCTTGTAATGAAATTAGATTTGGTCTTCACTATATATACTGTGTTATATAGTAGGTATATAGCTATAGCATCTTTGTCAGTATTGAACATTTCTGAGTAATCCTGGTGATTTAACTTTTCATAAAATAACCATAAAACAAGCCCCTTTACTATGGCCTAACAATAATACGCAATTATTTTAATTTATTAATGCAAACATACATTATGTGCTTACTTATGCTAAAACAAAACAACCGTAACATTAAGGTATCACAATTTTGCTATAAAGCTGCATTATGAAAGAGAATTTGCAAAGAAATGATCAAATTAATTACCTTATAAGTTTATAACAATTTACCTATATAATTATGATAATGTAATAAATGTAAAACATGAAAAACTGGCGTGATTATAGTTATTTTGTTCTGAATAATAACACTATATAATTTTATTATACCTTTTAAAAGTGATTGTCGATGTTATTATATAAATACTAACATTAACATATTTTATTGCCTTAACTGAGTGATAGTCGATGTAAAATACATTAAATGATGGCTTAATCATAACGAATTAAGTCGTTATTTTCTAAATATTGCATATGAATGTTTGGATGTTTTCTGTTGCGGGGCGTTGCTAGTTCCTACATGAACATCAAAAATCATCACAACTTTCATTTGTAACCAACTTTTTAACTGTTAGAAACTATAACTTGTCATGATTGTGTGGCTAAATCTAGATTATGGATGCTACACTCCACAGCACATGTAATAAAAGCTCTAATACCGGAGAAGGTAGGTCATAACAACCTCCTTGCAGCCGGTGAAGAGTGGTTTGTTCAAATAAAGTGGCCGTTCCGCCGCTTTCTAGATGCCAGTTTTAATCAACTTGGGCTCTGGGGCAGTTCCAGAGATACAATCAAGGCAGAAAAGGTAAAAGTTAAAGATAAGGTCAGGTAATGAGGTGTCTGTCTGTGTGTGTCGAAATCTGTGAAGATCAATAAACAAAGTGCAAATAATACGAATGACGCTAGGTAAGTAGCGTCTCCACTGCATAGATCACTTTTTGTTCCACAATCTTCACTGTTTGTTTGTGGTATTTTGATGTTATCCTACAGGTGGCGATCGGGACTTTCTCTCTCTCAAAAGGAGAGTCAAAGTCATAATCCACCACACTGGTTCAGTGAAGTTTGGTAGATGACAAGACAATCGTCCTCGAGATATGTCTTTCTTGGAACACTCCTTACACTCTCTAATAAATAAAACACATGGATCATTTATTTTTAAGATGTATTTTAAGTATCTATCTGTTCTTAATTTGTACCGTTTTTTCCCGTCTTTAATTCCTATTTCCTTTTCTGTTATACAACGGTCATCTGAAAGAGATTGTAAGCGATAAAGTTGCTATTTATATAATTTTTGCATAATTTATTTACTTAGCAGACGATACTTTTGAACAATTTAATTTTTATTTGTTTTTTTTTTCGATACTTTCACAGTAAATAAGGACGCTTGCTTTATTTTACAGTGACAGTTCACACATAAAAGGTAAAAACATGTGAAGAAACGAAAGTGTGCAAAACAATAGCCTTAAAATCGAGAGCTTACGCACAATGCGTGGCTCTTGACCGCATTATCGCTTTTGTAGAGTAAAAAACTGCATAATAATTAACTTACAAATTACTATCAGTGCGTCATAATATGGTCATCATCATCAGAGTAATAGTGGTCTTATTTGTTTTGTGAATAATGAGAATTTGGAATCTGGAGCTGACATCTAATTTTCTTAAAAGTTCCAAAACTCACTACATGGGCGTTAGATTGCTATTAAACTAAAACCTACTCTCGAAAACATCGTGAAGAATCTAGAATGTTCTTAGAATCTTCTTTAAGTGCCATCCGTCATCTCACTAGGCCAGCCTGCTTGATGCATAATAGCTTTCACTTTCTTCTTGTGAATAAAGGCCCGATTCACAAAAGTGGGATCATAAAATGCTGTTGCTTAAAGCAAGCTTTGATTTTTTACATCATTTCTATCTTCAAAAAAGCCAGTGGTCAGAAACATCTACTTTTAGCCCGTGTGTTGCTAAGAGCTCTTGCGGACGTCAAGTGCACTCCAAGCTCGCCTGATTAAGTCTCATGACGCACCCTGGCCGAAACAGTCTTTCCTGGAAAATGTATTACGGGTTGAAAAATAAAAAATATGGTGAAACTTAATAGTACGAAAAACAGTACAACTTTGACTCTTTGATAACTTTGATCTTATTATTTTATTACATTAACTTTGTTTAACTTTTTCTGAAGTGAAACATTTTACTATGAAGGTGCAATGACATTTCTATCCTTCCACGATATGGCTTTCACAGTAAAAGCTTTGGTTAGCCAAATCTAATAAAAGTAAAATAGTGTTGTGTTTGAAATGGCCATTAATATTTTATATTATTTATTATTATTATTTATAGTCAAAACACATATTTCAATCAAAATCGTAACTCAAGACTAACTTAGATGTCTATTAGAGCCGGAATCAAACTTCTTGTCTTCAATCAAATCTTTAGTTAGAACTTTCGAGCTTCATGCACTCTCAATAGGTGTAGTTGAATGCAACTATAGTTAAAGTGGAATAAGGTACGTATTCGCCCAAAGAACACGGCAGGAAAAATTTCGCCCCAGTCTGCTGTGATCACGCCTGTCTTTTGTCAGACGGGAAATAGATTTAATTTCCGTTCTCTTATCCGTCCGATCTTCAAAAGAAGGCCTGCTTCCTATCGGGGTAGACTTTGGGACGAAAATTATTAATCCTCCGCAGAATTTTAAATTATTAAATTTTTCCTCGAGATTAAACACCGCATATTTTTTCGCCAAGATACATTAACAGATAAACGTACTGCAGAATTATTACTGTTAAGTGCCCGGGTACAGGCTTTATGGTCAACAGCTTCTAGGGAATCAAGATATCTCGTAAACCAGTTGCTCAAAGCAAAAAAGAGAAAGATGGGTAATGTAAAAAATATTTAAGCCCATAAGAAATTGATGCTGTCAATTATTTTCATACTATAGTGATATCGTGAGAGTTATTTTAAATGTTCCTTTAGCAATTTATAGTGTAAATTAATGTCGGGAACCGAGTTGCTTTAAAGTCCCGGGAATTGCAAATGGCTACTCTGATCCCGAACACAGCATTTTGTAGTTTTATAACTGTCATTTAAGTATTTCTGCAATCCATGTGTTTTTACAGTATTAATAACATTGAGTCTTCTTCTTGTATAAAAGTAATTGAATGCAATGAAAATTCCTTGTCAATGTAATAGTTTTTGAATGCAAAACGGCATTCAATTATACCGTATCAGTATGGATTTAAAATATTTTATAGGTACATCATTGAAAAACAAAGAAGATACTGGCAGTTTGCATTATTTTACTAACATATTCTTACAAAAATATATCCAATACCTATATGATAATCGTAATTGGTTAAAAATAACAAAACATTTTTTTTTATCAAATTAGTTCGTTATTAGATAGATAATTAGTCCAATACTTTGGCTCTGACAACAAGGTCAATAGCTAAGTTAAAACTTCTACAGTGGGTAAAGATTTTTATTAGTCTCGTGTCTTTCCTAAAACGCTCCACACACGAGTCCTAAAATCAGAGGAAATGACGTAAACGTAGTGGGGAGGAGCCTACATCGCACCATATGATTGGTGATTTGTGGTGCGATGTAAGGTCCTCCCCACTAGTTTTACGTAATTTCCTCTGATTTTAGAGCTCGTGTGTAGAGGGCTTAACTATTAAAATTGTATGGGAATCTACAATTTGAATTATGGTGTAAATATATTTAAAAAAAAAACACAACGACGAACTCATTACTTTGTTCTTAAAAACAATTGCTGTACCGCACCTTGCTCCGAAAGTTAATCCTACTGTACCTCAGTTTAAGCAGAGACTGTTTAAATAATGCACATAAATTCGTACTACATCCTGTATTTGTAACCGATTCAAAATAATCTATGCGCAATTAGTAACAAGTTTCAATCGGTGTCGTCTTTGCGCCCAAACAAGATGTGGTCGCGCGCCGTTGCTCTGGTCTGCAATTACCGAGATTTCGGTCGTCCCGTCCGGTCGGACATCAACGACCAAACTTGAGCTCAAACTTGGAACTTAAAGTTATTGCCGGAATCAAACTTGAGCTGCCAGCTTGAACCAATTGGCCGGGGACGTTTTTGATATAGCATTGTTGAGCGAGTTTGGAATACTTGGTTAGAGAGCTTAGCGTAGGTAATTTACTTGGAAATTTTGCTGGGATAACATGAATATAAATTTATGAAAGTCTTTATAAATAGTAGGCGTTGACCAAAAATCAACTTCAGTTTAATAAAATAGTAAGTGGAATGTATTATCCGATACAATACAATCTTATTATTAGTTTGAAGATCCTAAAAGTCGAGAGTTTTTTTTTTTTTAACTTTTATAGGTTTACACTTGACCACCATCTCGCCTGATGTTAAGCGACGATGCGGTCTACGATGGAGCGTGTTTACCTAGAAGAAACCGATTCACTCTCGATTTGAAGACACAAAGATTGTAACCATCGGGGAAAACCCACTCAGGCAACGTATTCCACAGCCTAGACGTTCTTATCACAAAAGTAGAGTCAAATCTCTTCGTTCGTGTCTTTGGAACTTCAACCATGAAACGATGTCGCTTTTTCGAGCTACGAGCATTCCGATAGAAAAAAGGGCAAGGTGGTATCAGATCATGCAAATCAGTCGCACACTCTCCAAAGTGTATCCGATAAAAAACCGATAGGCTGGCAATTTTTCGGCGATGATCAAGACTTTGTAGTCTTTTTCGCAGAAGAGAGTCATTCATTGCCTATGAGCCTTTTGGCACGTCTCTCGATCGATTCCAGGGCCTCCAGCTGATACTTAGCTGATCCATCCCAAAGGTGCGAACAGTACTCCATACAAGAGCGAATCTGTGCTTGATACAATGTGAGCAACTGTTCAGAGAGTTAATTGATTTTAGGTATAAACGCTTACTGGCGCTTATCGGTCGCGTAACATCACGGCGGCGGCGGTCAAACTTTAGTCTATCGATTATTATACTCTAAAAAAATTACTGAACATTTTCAGAGATATACCTATTTGGCCACGAATTTTGGAAGTAACGAATTTTTTTGTTTAGATACGATTTAAATAAAAATTAATCGTATTAATTACGAGTACGCTTAAGAATGAAAAATAAGTTTTTGTTTACGTCATTTTATGTATAAATTTGCTACGTAATTGTAAATTCGAACTTATGAGCATTTTGTATCTTGAGTAAAAACTTTTATTACTTATCAAAAAGTAGAGTTTGGAAATTGATTATAACTATGTCTATTTCAAAACAACATAGCAGTAGCAGAGCGTATGTCATGAAAAATACCCACAGTTTTATCTTAAATCCAGACAAATATATAACTTTCAGCTCATACCTTAACTTCAAACATTTCATGAAGCTGTTGTGCTATTGTATTGAAACGTTTAAATAAAACAAATCAAGAAATAACAGTGCTCGATCTTTCGATTGCGGTTTGAAAATAAAATAAAGTGGACAAGAATAATATTTTATCGTAGATACCTCGGTATTGTTGAATAGACTAAAGGATATTGCGGTGCTTCCTTATGTAATACTTTTTAATAATGTGCAGTGAATATTGATGGGTACAGTCACCGGTTAGACATACGCCGATTGCATACAAAGTAGAAACGTTTTACACTACAGCATTTATTAACAAAACGAAAATACAACAAACTAAAAACTCACATCGAAAATAACATGTCCTGGTATTCTCGTCACTTATTATAAAAAAATTGGTTGTCTGTAAAGTCGGTTGCTTTACGGACGATGTTTAACGTGACAACGTCATAACAAAACACTGATAGACGTGGCGCGTACAGTGAGTGTAACGGGACATAACGGGACACTTTTTCGTGCATGCAGCCGGCGTTCATCGATTTATTAGACACGTCAAAAATCTGTTATAATACTTACCAAATACACATAAAAATCGCTTGAGCTGTTTCAGAGGCGTACCGAAGACAGGTAATAGGCTAGACGACTATAAAAAGTAATTAGTCCGTCAGTGAGAAATCAGTCAGTTAATAATTATTGTTTGCGTATTTTTTCTTATATTACAAACAAAAAAACGACTAAGATATAGTGCTTAGAAGTCACGTCACGATATGGTACGATTTTTACTATAGTGTGACGTCACAACCCACTACTCCGGAGGTTTGGTGATTTATATCTTTGTAAAACTTTGATAATTGGATAAAACAAAAGATACGTCTCTACTAATTAGAATAGTATATTCTAGGACCTGTCGTCCAAGTCTGTCTGTCCATCCCCATTTACCAATAAGACATTATACGATGGATAATCAATACGGATATACCTACTATGTAATCTATGACCGAGCATTAATTTAAGAGCAAATAATCGAACTCATTTCGTTTCTGCCCTGAAATCATTTCACGCTTTCGAATGGCTTTGTTGA
This sequence comes from Ectropis grisescens, assembly GCA_017562165.1. Lineage (NCBI taxonomy): Eukaryota > Metazoa > Arthropoda > Insecta > Lepidoptera > Geometridae > Ectropis > Ectropis grisescens. The sequence goes on along the minus strand of CM029779.1, from coordinate 9,440,193 downwards.
AGTGAGCCCTTTAATTGAAGCGTTTGTAAGATCAACCTTATGAACACCGCAAATCGATTACAATTGCGTAATGCTGCTTAATCGTATAACGGTGACAAGTTGATTAGGACCGTTAAAAATATTTCTTCGTTATTGTAGCTGTTATGATATTGTCCAGCCAGTTTTATGTTTTTTTATGTTACCCGATTGCTTTGACTTTCTAGGGGTTCGTAGCCAAATGGCATAAATTATAGATTCGTCATGTCTGTCTATCTGTCTGTCCGTCCTCATGTCATAGCCACTTTTCGCCGAAACTATAAGAACTATAACTATATAACTGTTGAAACTTGGTAAGTAGATATAATTATTCTGTGATTCTGTGTGATGTTATTAAGATTTTCATCAAAAACTAGAAAAAAAATTTTTTTTGGGTTGTCCCATACTTAGAACTGAAACTCAAAAAGAAATTCCATCAAAACCATACGTGTGGGTTATCTATGGATAGGTCTTTAAAAATGATATTGAGGTTTCTAACATATTTTTTTTCTAAGCTGAATAGTTTACGCGAGAAATTTTTCCAAAGTAGGAAAATATGTGTGCCCCCCCCTAAGTTAAGTCAAAGTTACACAGATAAAGGGAAACCAAAATGCAATGTGTGATTTTTTTTATATTAGGAAGAATATTGAATTTACACACTTACTTATATTGATATTTTTCACAAATTGGTGTTTTAGAGTGACGGGATGAACGAGACTATTTACCACTGTCTTGCACTGCACCGGACTTGTTATCTAAGGATACAAAATGATGTAAATCTTTGTAATTTCTCTAAAAACATTGCCCTTTAAATCCGATAATAGTAATAAAGGTATGGTGCTTCACCACGCAGATTTTACATTGAGTCCTAGCACATCAATAACTATGACCACAACTTAAATAAAAGTGGTCAAGTGCGGGCTCGCCCATGAAGGCTTCCATAGCAGCAAGTAACATAATACAAAAGTTCTTGTACTTCGTTGTTGCTTTAATCAGTGTTTTAACAATAGTCAATTTATGACGTATTAAAATAAAACTACTTACTAGATATCATTCAAACCAATTTTCGTTGATAGTTTACATGGTAACGTACATCATACACTGTTTTTTATTTTTGTCATTCTCTTATTTTAGAAATTACAGGGGGGGGGGGGACACTTTTTTAACCACTTTGGAAGAGTCCCTCGCGCAAACTATTCAGTATAGAAAAAAATATGTTAGAAACCTCAATATCATTTTTGATGACCTATCCAAAGATACCTCACACGTATGGTATTGATCAATTTTTTTTTTCAGTTTCAGTTCTATGTTTGGGACACTCCTAAATTTATTTTATGTTTTTTTCTATTTTTTGTATCAAAATCTTAATGCGGTTCACAGATTACATCTACTTACCAAGTTTCAATGGTATAGTTCAAATAGTTTCGGAGAAAAGTGTCTGTGACATACGGACGGACAGATAGACAGACAGACATGACGAATCTATAAGGGTTCCGTATTTTGCCATTTGGCTATGGAACTCAAAAATTGTATTTACGCTTATTCCCTTTCCAGTGCCCATTTATTTAGTTAAATAATTAAAACCAACGGTTTCAATTATTTACGCTATTATTATATATTTATTAACATTTCCATTACGAGACCGCCGTCAAATGCATAAGAAACAACAAATAAATTATATAGAACTCGAAAACAAACAGTGTACGAGCACGCAATTAAACAATGTAGCGCGTATCGTAACCTTTATCTAGGTCGCGAATTCCCTAAACCACTTGAAGCGCGAAGCAAGGCCGCGGTAAATGTCGCTTTCATTGGAAAGTCGGTGGCCGGAACTACCGACATGAGCCGTATGAACGTAACTCAGCACAAATGGCCTTAATGCGATCTCGCGAGAGTTGCGTCTTTAGATGCACGCGAACAAATTCTTCGGATGCTAGGAATCTGAGATGCATTGACTTGGTTGAAATTCATGTATATTGGCCGTGGCGCGTTTTGCGCTGATGTCTGTTTTGAGCAATGTGGTAGAGGTAGGAGTCTTTATAGAGCCTGGAGAAGTAATCTTTATTAGTTATTGTACAAAAGAGTAATGTGCAAATAGATGATTATAGAAAATATTTGAAAAAAAACAACAGAATATAACAAACTAGCAGGGCTTCTCGGTTTTACCCGTATAGCTTCCGTTTCCGTTATTTTTCTGTGGTGTAGTAGCCTACAAATTTCAACTCAATACGATCAGACAACAACATTTCTTTCTTTTTTTCTTTTAAATAAAGAGTGACGAGACTAACGAGTATCTGGTAGTGAGTACAGCGCAGTAGCTACTACACAGATACTATAATAGACTACTAGGTACAACAACAACACATGCCTAATACAATAGCCTATTAAATCAAATAATTACTATACTGAATTAAACACTATCAGAGATCGTCCAGGCTTTTAAACACGTATGTTAATTTTGTGTTTATACTTCAAGCGTGTGTTTGCTTGATCCAGATTTTCAGTTTACAGAACTTAGCAAAATTTTAATGCGTTTTTGCGTATTGTGATTTGCTTATTCTTTTTAAAGTGCTCTGCAGTTCACAGTAAAAAAGTGGGTTCATTAAATTAGAGACAATATAAATGAAGTACGCGCAGATCAGGCAAGGCATTGAATTAGATTTATGATAGAAATTAATTTATTTAGGTACTCGTTATCAACAAGAAGGTTTTTGTTTTCATTACGATGTTGTTTGTTTTGATTTAAGGTCATCTATATAGGAAGATTCTCAAGGTACGAGTTCAATGTCGTCTAATTTCATAAAATAACTAGATTCCCCACCTGACTTCGTACGGATTAGAATTGGAAAATCAATGTAAATTTAAATTGCAATTACATTTAAACTAACCAAAACTGTCTTCAAAAATAATTATGTACCTATGTATTGAACTGAAAAAAAAAACGATTTGGATTATGTTTTTTAAATTGATACTAACAGAAATTCAACATTTCATAAACTAATCGAATTATGAAAGTACCTATTTCCACAAAACTATAGTGTAAATTAACGACAACGCTTACACATATTTGCGAAAATAAAACGTACCTATAAGAATAATGTAAAACAAAGTAGGCAAATAGGAACGATGTAATGTAAGTGTTTGTGTATTTTACTTTTTTATGCTCACTTTTGTGACCAATCAATAAATTTTTCAAGTCAATATTAGTCTATATTATGATAAGCCCCATGTACTCTATTTCCGTCCAATAACGTCAAATGACCTGTGCAAGAGACACTACTAAAATTCTACCATTTTCACTTTATTTCTTTAATCCAACGCACTATTATTGCAGTCGAAGTGAATGTTTTGCTTGCGGTTTCAAATAAAATTAGATTGGCTCATCAGAATGAGGTCACTATGATCGATTAACAAGATTACCAATTCCTATTCCGATTAATCAGTAATTTCGTCTATTCAGTACTGAATTCAAGTAAGCGTAACTTGGAGATAAGATACCGGTATATACCAGCGGATGCACAACTTTGGCGGCTATAATGTAATTTTGTATTGTTTGCTCAAAGAATAAACCATGTTGAGTAAATAAATAAGGTAACTTCTTTACACGCGACTCTAGTAAATTTCTTCAAGTCATGTCTACCTAACAATACTACAAGGTAAGAGCGAGAAGAATGAATCTCGAGATTCAGTATGTCTAACCTCATTTTAAGTACCTACATATTACATTATGCTGGTGCCGTACAAAATATTATTTTTCAAACTATTTTAAACATACGCTTACTTCGTCTTACTCCCTCTGACTGCCGCTTACTTACTCTTATTCACACTTTTTTTAATAATCATCTATCAAGCACCACCCAAACAGTGGTTTATGTGAAACCGTTTATGGTATAAGTTTTATTAAAAATATTATAAATCCCGGGCTCTTTGATTAGACATCGTAAACTGCAGCAAAAATTCAGCAGAGTGCGCTAAAAAGGATGCTGCAAATAAACCACTAAGCTCTGTTTTCATCAAGCTTGAAGTTAGTATATTTTTACTACCTTTTCTGTAATAATCGTACTGAAAGGACACTTTGAGGATGATATTTCAGTTCATTAGAGACAAAATTTTGCAAGTAATGTAGGGAAGATGAACCGTTTTTCTTAATTTATAGTAATGTTAGGAGAAAATGACTAAAAATATTACGTAATAATCTTATTAGAAACTGTAATGGTATCCCCATATAATTTCTTCATTTGCTAGAGTGATCAGATGAAAATCGTCTGTCAAATGGTAACGCGCCTGTTAATAATAATACATTTTCAGGTAGCATTCGGAACGAGGATGGTTCAGATTATTTATGATAGATCAGATCATTTATTAGGGCAATTTTTGCGCCAATCACTAGGAGATTTGTAAGGTGTAAAAATCAATTTACGATTTTGGCGGAAAACTAAGTGCGTTTGTTTACGCTTAGGTATATGAAGTGACGCTGTTTATGCCGCCGTGTTTTTTATAACTTTACGATTTTTCTATGTAAACGAACTTTAATTTTAACGTTTTTAATCTCAAAATAAAGAATGGTCCAAACAGATGTCATTAAAATAAATGAAAGGGTGGGTATAGCTTCACAAATAAAAATACGCACTTTTTTTTCGGCCTAAAACCCGACCGTAAAGTTAAGCTTGTTGGTTTTTGTCATTTGGTGTAATATAGTTTCCTCGGTGTCTCAAGCGGTAGTTAATTTGACGCTGTCTGTTTGCTCTGAAGAGTAAGAGAGTGTAGTGTATTATATGTGTTTGTGTATGTTCTGTATCTGCGCCTAATAGTCCAGGCAAATTAAGATTTGACCTCGGAATGAGAGATAGTTATCCATAAACTAGTATATACCTTTATTTTGGTACTCTAATACTTGTCTGAAATCCTATCTATCGTAGGGTGTCCGCGTCTTCAGATATCCTAACATACATAGTGATAATAGGAAGACACTGACCACAAAGATACGGGTTTGAACATTCAGTTTGGTGCTTAGAATATCATGTACCTTGATTGTAGTATATACATTACTGAATTAATGATTTTATTTTAATTTAAAAAAACTTTTAACATTGTAATAACTAGCGAACATTAAATTGAACCGTGTAATTGGCTTTTTGTGTGTTTTTGTTATCATTGTAAGCAAAGACGGCAATTCAATTTTTGATATTTAAATCGATATATAAACCTTTTGTAGCTGTTTTTTCAAAAGTTTATAGGTAATATACGGCTATGTAATACAAAATTGCTATGAGTACGAAGTAATCTAGAGTTAGATTAATCCCTAAACTTGGAAGATATCGACTCGGGTGCATTATTTCGCGCTGGTCCGAACAGCAGTCAAGTTATTTTCGAATTACTTAACAAGCAACTCTCGGGTTTCTAGTTCCGAACTGAGATTGGCTGGGGCTTTTTAATTTAGATAAGTTTTGGACCGAGTTGTTACAGAATTGGAGTTTAACAGGAGTATAGTTGGTACAAGTATTATTTTCTAAATAAAGAAAGTCATCTTTAGAAAACATGCCTTAACAACCAACTCGCATTTGGCCAGTGCGGTGATTTAAATTATGATGAAATTAACTATACTACTCAACTCACGATTTGTTACTGGTTTGTGTGTTTTGTCATTTTTATGTTTTTAAATTAATTATCTGTTTATAATTTTTGACACGTAGGTAATATTTTATGAATTAATTTAAATTAATTATTATAGAATGTCTACAAGAATTATTATTATCACAAAATTGATTTTTTTTGGAAAAAACTTGACTTTGCCACAAGCCCAAAAACTATTTTTGGTTTAAAAACCGATTTTGGTAAATGTTTAACCCCTAGTGTTTTAGTACCTAAAGTTTTTTTGTCGTTATTTAACATGTTACATAACTCTAGCGGCGGTTCCGTCCATGTCCGATGTTGCACCAATGCAACGAAACCGTATATCATCAACAATGAATGTAACAGATTATAAAACAAATTAGTCAAATTTTCGACTAATCAATGTCGAAGTCGCTAGACAGGACGTCTTATTTATCCTGTACCAACTTTCACATATTATGTTGATCGTCCTTGACACGATGACTGATGAACGGACTGCGTTTGTACGTAAACTTATTTATTAATTAACGATAAACTAGTAAAAATAGTAGCTAATCGAAACAGTCGAATTCGTTCTTTCAAAGCATTATTCCGGAGCACTGTAAAAAATGTGTCTGTAATTTTGTGTCATATTTTTAAATCGAATGATATTATTAGACTAAATTCTCCCCAATCGGGCAAAGGCCTCTCGTTCCCAATTTAGGAATTGCTATTCATTCATAAAAGAAAAATTCACGGAACATGAACAACTAGGTACCTATACTTCTTCTAAAACAAATGATCAAAAATAGCAGATATTAGCCGATAAGTTACCGTGTTTACAGCACATAAAACACATTGTCGGTTTGTTTTGTGTTCATAGTTTGCCATTTACCCATTAGCGAGAACAATATCGGATAAACATATATATAAAGACAACAAACCATAAAATGTGTATTCCGATACATAAATAATAGTGAACGGAGAGTTTTAATGATCGTTTTTCATATTAAATAATGAATATGCATTTTTGTGGGTCAGTGACGCTATACGAGTAAACATAGCCGCAGTGGAGCCAGTAGGTCAACCATTACGTTATTAAATAATTAATTAATATATTATCTCAAGTTACTTTCAAGAACTTTGCTCTCATCTGTAGTTTGTTAATAAGGTTCTGTACCAAAAATAGGATCTTATAGGTAAGTTCCTAGACTCTAAGGTTTCGATATCTATCGTTGATCACCCTATTTTGGGCGGTGTCATTAGGACTTTAAACGAAATTAAATTACTTTTAAGTATTATATTTATGATCTCTAATAATTAGTTGGACAAGTTTGTACGTTGACACGGTATAGGATATAACATTCCTACCTAGACGTTTTTATCACAAAGGTGGAGACAAACGACCTCGTTCAAGTTACTCTGTAGTGTTAAGTGTGTTGCCCTCAGGAAACTAATCATAGTGAAACTTAAGAAATAGGTATTGAGAGAGTCTCTACCGGTACTCGTCATCGCGGTGATACTGTCACACATTTCAATGCAGCTGTTATTCATAAATGTGTGGTTTAAAATTTTCGCCAAAACACTTGAGTTATGGTACAAATTCTAATACATAAAAGCAGTCGCACTGCTGTAGATACGCTACAACATAGGCTGGTGACTAAGAAACTCGTTTGGATTCCTTGATCTTGACATAGATACTGCTGAGAATAAATCCTTTACCGTAGAACCTGTTGGTTTGAAGCCATTCGCAGAAATGTAATGTATTTAATTGATAATAATTATTGAAGACATTGATGGTAAAAATATATATTTTTATACAAACTATGGTAAATATGGCTCAGCTGTGGGCAGTGGATAGTAAATTACATTTTTGTAAACAATATATAAAAACGTAATTAAAAGGACAATTGTAATTGTTTAATGTTTTGTTTTCACTTTTGTTTAAAAAAATGCGTGTGCTGACACTGGCCGGACGTCTGATATAAAAAATATATTTATTATCTGAATTATGTAGTACTATGTTATGGATCGTACCTATTAGTAAAGTAAATGAGAAACAAGTAAAAATTTTTTTTTTTTTAATTCTATTCAAATCAAAATACGAGTAGTAGAAAACAGCAGTGAAAAGCAGCTGGCTGTTTCTTTCTCGCTCGGGTACACTAAGCGGTCCCGAGTTTGAGCCTTTCACCTCAGAGCGTAACGGGTCAGCCTCAGTTCCAGCGTACAAAAAAAACCGTGGAAGGTGCTCCTTAAAAAGTTTTCACTTCAAAATTTCCATGCATTTAGACCCATAACATTATTGTAATTTTGTTGCCTTGATGGATGCCTACATATTTAAGTGCGTCTTACCTTATGCGTTTAGTTTTTATTACTATAAATTAACGTTCACAGTTTTTGTACTATTTGCGGACATGAAAAATTACACTCGTTAATTTTTAAAAACATAAAATATGTTTTGTTAATTATTCCACATTTTGGTATAAAACATGGAAAACCGCAATCATTAAAGAATTTTTATTTAATTTTTGTGCCATAGACACAGAGTCGCGACTAACCTTCCTTCTTAAAACAGGTATCCAAGGGCCCTTTTATTTGACACCGTTTATGGTGAAGGACATGTTTGGAATGAAAAAAGTATAAAGATGTTCTATACCTGTCTGCTCTGTCTATGGGGAACAAGGTAACCCTCGATCTCTTCCAGTCTGAGACAGCTGAGCTACATTCGTTGCGATCAAGCTGATAATATTTCATATTGTATGAATTTCTACTATTAACAACTTTAAACTCAAAATTTTATGTAAAAAGATTAATTTAATTTATTTCAAATAGAAAATACATATAGTTTTGATATTTTCATACATATAGTTTTGAGATTATATATGTCCATATAAGCATATGTAAATACACAAGTTTTTTTTTCTGAAAAATATCCATATAATTGAATCGTCACTTATTCTCACTACGTCAACGAATTTACGTTTTTTTATAGTGACAAGACGAGCAGAACATGTGCCTGATGGTAAGCAACATGCCTGCCACATAACAGCACAGTGACACGCAGCTATTGAAACATGAATATCAAAGATCCAAAGAAGAAAAGAAGATCCAAATCGTTACCTAGCACTGCACTGCGCTCGTCACCCTGAGATATAAGATGTTTTATCTCTATGCCCAGTAATTTAAACATAATGTAAACATTGCCCATCAAATCGGAACTCAGTAAAGTTTGCAAATAATTGCTTGGTTGTAATAACTGGCAAAGGTGTGGTACTTCCCCCAGACGGACTCTGCAACGAGTCCTACTAGAGTTGAGTCACGCTTCCTCTCCTCTCAGTGCCTCTGACATGATACCTGGCTCTGTGCGATTCTTAAATTTCTACTTCACTGCTGCCTTACTTAAGACGTCAGTCCATCGTCAATGTCAGGGCTTCCCCACTGCGTCTGCCGTCGAGTGATCTAATGTCTCCAATGCATTCTTCTTTCTTCTAGCCTCCATTTATTTATTTTTTCGAAACGATGCTAGGTATAATATATAGAAACCAACTAGCCGTTTATATCATCTCAAATAAAACAAAATAAAATTGACAAGGATCACTATTTATTAAAAGATCCTATCTAATAGAAATTCCTACAAAAACTAACATTACTATCGTAAGACATTTCGGGTTATATCACGGCTCCTTTATTACTACAATATGACAGAGACAAAGCAAATTCGACGCAAAAAAATGTATCCCTATCTTGACCCTAATAAATTGTGTGAGCTAATATTCGGTCCAGGCAACCCCTACATTTTCGTAAAAGCGATTAACTAGGAGAAACCTTTTGGCATCTGTTGTGCAACTATAAAGGTAGGTAAGTCATTAATTGGGTGGACTGAATTTATATTACTTGGATACTTACTATTTAGGCAAGTAATATCCCGGGGTATTGCTTAACACGGGTCAATGCGTTGTTAAGTGCAAATTATTCATGAATTGTACAAACGTCTTTATTTAAACAATTTTTTTGTATAAAAGCCTCCCATCCCAACAATGTTTTATTGTTATGTTTTAAGGACTTTACCAAAGAATTTTTTTTTTTTTTTTTGATAATAATTTTGCCTGATGTAAAGTACGGTGGAGTGTGGTAACTATAAATTGTTTAAGTTCATAATATCATACAACTGACGTTAACAGGGCATGAATTAGATGAATAGTTTTAAGTCTTCTTTGGGCTTCAAGTTATTGGGTGGAAATTGCGTTTAGGCAAGCTTAATTTAGCTTGTGTGTTGGTGGATTGGGATTTAAAAAAAACTCGTAGCAATTGGAAGTAAAACTGGATAGCTTTAGAAAATGCAGCTAGCAGGAGCCAGTTTAACAGGATACAAAAATGCTGGTGCTGATGATAATTTTATTATTATTGTTAAGATGTAGTACCTACAGTAGAGGTCAAGCCCATATCTATTCGGCGAAACCCCTTTTTTACTATTATAGGTTTAGCCATGACCGCTATCTCGCCTGATCTTAAAAGAAGATGCAGTCTACGTTGTAGCGTGCTTACGAAAAAGAAACAGATTCATTTTCGATTTTAGGAGACCAAGGTTGTAACTATCGGGAAAACCCCGCTCTGGCAACGTATCCTACAGCCTAGACGTTTGTATTATAGACCCTGTCGGCAACTACAAGGATAATTATTTAATTTAAGGAGCACTCATAGGCACCAAAAAACTAGCTAAAAAGTTCGAATAAAAAATATCTATTTAGACTTGGTCTTTAAGTTTTTGATAGTAGCGTCAGGTTTCTTTTGATTGATGAAAAAGAAAAACGTATCTATGGATGTGTTTAAACGATCGGCGTATTTCGACTTTATTCAAGTTTTTGCCCTAAACTGACGAGAACACAGTTTTTGCTATGAGGTTGATGAATTACCTTAATGTATTGATCAATTATTCAGCGCTGTTGAATAAGTAAAATGAAATACAAAAGCATAAATTGCTAATGAAGTTAATAGCTACAATTATTCATTTCAAAATATTTTGTTTAGTTTTTATTTTTAACTTTCAACTCTAGCTTACTGAATATTACGGCGAAAGTACTTTAAATACCTCATACCTTTAGTGAACAAAAGAAATAAACAAAAAAATATTCTTAGCAAAGTCAATAAGGTACCTAATGTATATCGAAATGCCCGAGGTGGTTATAACCATATTTACTCGAGTACAAACTAATTGCTCTGGTATAAATAAATATTGGTCGTCATAACTATTTTACACAGCATCATTTAGCCCAGACAAAGCAAACCTGATATCATACAGCTGTAAAAAAAACATACATACGAACGACGCATAGAATTGCAACTATGTATTTGTACCTAGTGGATATCGAACCGACGACCTACGGCACCTTCGGTTTGCCGACGACATAGTCATTGTGGCAGAGTCGATGGAGGACCTCGGTGCTATGCTCAGGGACCTCAGTAGAGTATCCCAGGTAGGTTTGAGGATGAATATGGACAAGACGAAGGTCATGTCAAATGTTCATGTCTCACCTGTACCGGTTATTGTTGGGAATACCACACTCGAAGTTGTTGACGAATACGTCTACCTGGGTCAAAAGATCCAATTAGGTAGATCCAACTTCGACAAAGAGGTCCCGCGAAGGATCCAACTCGGATGGGCAGCGTTCGGGAAACTTCGGCACATCTTTGAGTCCAAAATACCCCAATGCCTAAAGACGAAAGTCTTTAACCAGTGCGTGTTGCCAGTGATGACTTATGGAACTGAGACGTGGTCCTTCACTGTTGGTCTCATAACGAAGCTCAAAGTCACACAGCGAGCTATGGAGAGAGCTATGCTCGGAGTCTCTTTGCGCGACAGAATCCGTAATGAGGATATTCGCAAAAGAACGAAAGTGGCCGACATAGCTCAAAGAGTAAGCAAGCTGAAGTGGCAATGGGCAGGCCACATCGCTCGCAGAACTGACAACCGATGGGGAAAAAAAGGTTCTTGAGTGGCGACCACGAACCGGGAGACGCAGTGTTGGACGGCCTCCCACTAGATGGACAGATGACCTCACAAAGGTCGCTGGAAACCGCTGGTTGCAGGTTGCGCAGGACCGTTCGTTGTGGAAATCTAGAGGGGAGGCCTATGTTCAGCAGTGGACGTCTTGTGGCTGATGATGATGATGATGATGATGACCTACGGCAAGCGTGAACAGGCAGGCTGACGTGCAACTGAGATACAAGGTAAGCGAAAATAAGTTTGTGTAGCAATGGAAATGTAGAGTAAGCTCTTAACTGACTTTCAGAGTATAAAATTATCTTAAGTGCTATTTAAATCATCTATCAGTAAAGTCTCAGGCTCTTCGTGTCTATTTTTCCTGAGCTTGCCCTGAGTCTGGTAAGCAGTGAAGGCTATGTAAAGCCAACAGGTGTTCATTTGAAAATAAGTGAGATAATTTGATAGTTCCTCTATTTCTACCTCTATAGTTATCGCTTTTGTTATATCTTTTCAATTTAATTGACTGCCATAATTCAAAATTCGGGAGTACAATTTCAACTCACACGACACGGTTCCAAATAAAGCAAACAATACCATATTCGAGGACAATTCAAATTGAACCTGTTAATACAGTGTTCTAGAGAATTACAATAATAGTTCAAGTGTGGGAGAGACAAGATCAAAGTTTACCGTAATCTAAGCAGGTCATCCTGACAATGGTTGTGACATGTACCACCGTTTCATTTTATTGCAGTACCCGGCTTCTTTACAACAGTCTTTATTACCATGACAACATTGTCTAAAACTTGGTTTGGCATTTATTATAACGGCTACCAGTTTCTTGGTTTAGTGCATTAATGAGAACCAGTTTGTACCCTTTTTCTTGTATTTCAATTAGACGATGGTATTCAAAATTATTTTTAAAATTTGATATCATTGAAAAAAAGAACAATATGACTTTATTGTATGTCAGAGTAAAATAGAGACAGTTTGTCTCAGGATAGTTTCTACTGTCTACCAAACTTTGGCTGGCGCAGAAGGAGTAGTTTCAGAACCAAGAATAAGGATAAACTTTGTACGTTTAGATGAATAAGAACCTGCACTATCTCCGCCTGTTCAGGATCCGTTAGGCAGTAGTGGGCATCTGAAGTCATTTACCATATATATTTATGTATAAAAAACCTACCGCAATCCTACCCAACGCGACTTATTCCGGTTTTACAAAATCTGAACGATCAAATAGAGAATCTGGGATTTAGGCTCAGAATACTCGTATATAAGCTGTTTTAATCTTTATCAATACTTACGAATCTTACTTACCATAGCTTTGAATCTACAGTCGAGATGTCAAGTCATACAATGTACAGTATGCATACTTAGATATATAGAAGAATATCAATTGACAACAAAACCAAAGTACCAATACCTACCTAACTAAGATCACGAAGCTATTTTAACCCTCAACATAAACCTATGGTACATTCAGTATTCCATGCCGGAGGTTAAAAGGCTCAGAGGTGTCAACTTGTCATAGTAATCGTCGGTTATTTGCAAATACATAATTTGCAGTCCTGTAAATTCTAGTAATAACATATTACAAAAGCTTAAATACCTATCGTAGCGATTGACACAAACTTTATGAAAGAATTGCATAGCGAAAACTTAATATTGTTTTATTTAACTGTTAGTCGACTTGTAACACATACACAAAACTTTATATTGTATTTACATAAAATGTGTGTAAACCAGAATTAGTAGTAGTAATAGAGCAAGATGAGACTACCAGGTTTCTGATGATTCTTATTTCACCTGCCCGTATCATTAGAGATCTACTCAGTATTTTCTAATAATGAATAAAAACAAGAAAAGAAAAACTATAGAAGTAATTATAGCAATGAAACTATAGATATTTCCGACCTTATTCCTATTCATGCGAACTTGTCTTCTGTAGTATAATCCATTAATTAACACAGTAGTAAATAGACGCTTTTATGTTTAAGTTGAGGTCGTGACATCTCGTTTGCCTTCTTTTCTATAAAGAATGAGATTACAATCTACCGACTATCAGGTAAAATAGTTCATACTTATAAGTAAGAATTACATTAAGCTTGTATGTACATCGTAATGAGATATTATGTAGGTATTTAGCGGATGTGGAATGTCAAGTTCGTTACAAGTATGCATCACTCTACTTGACCGACTTCGAAGTATCTTCAGTACAATATGGCACTAATTTATTCATTGTTATTTATATTAGAGCTCTTTATACTTGAAAAGTTTAGACCTTGGTTAGTAGTTGTGATGTTAGTAGGAGAAAAGTAGCTTACCGCTATTTCGAAAGCTAGAAAAAACCGATTCACTCTCGATTTTTTTTTGATTGTATTGACATTAAACGGTTTGTAGGTATTAATGCCGGACCAAATAGTTCCTTTCCAGCTTGAAACATTTATTAAAAAAATAAATAGATTTAATGACATTGTAGCAAATACTTACACATACTATTGTACAAACACTATTATGTAATAATATTTTTTTATTGAGAGGGATTTCGGGAAACTGTTAGACCTCATCCCGGACTACGAAATTTTCCATTAAATGTTGGGAACATTACACTATTGGGGCTCGGGGCCTTTTCTCGCAAGGAGACAGTCAAGGCCATAATCTACCGCGCTCTCCCATTGCGGGTTGGCGGATGACACATGACTTAGAAATATTCTAGGTATGTGTCGGTTTCCTCCCGAAGTTTTCCTTCATCCTTTAAGTTGGCATTACGCACATGACTTTGAAAAGACACGTGAGATTTGAACCCGGGGATACCGGATCGGCAGTCGCCGTTTTCCCGACTAGACCAGCCGTAATTCTAGACCAGTTGTAACTACTAGACCAGCCGTAACTGTAAAGAAATAAGTCAAACGCAACAAAAACAAAAGAATGTATGCACGTGATTGCTTTATTATGTTTGAGCTCTAAAACCTCCGTATAAAGCTTATTATTATACCTATTGATTACAAATACGTATTACAAGAACGTGTGAAAATTCTGTATCTAGAGTTCCTATGGATATCCTTCCTTTGATATAAATTCAATTCCTTTTCAGAAAGACAAACGACGATAATAGGTTCTAGTGGATATTTTTCAATGATTGATTGATTTTATTGACAATGATAAGAGTAACTTGCTAGGCTCAGTTTATAAATGTGAATTGTTTGTCTTGCAAGATATTCCATCACTGTTTTAAGCAGATTATTCGTGCTGCGACGAAATCATTCGGCACATAAGAAATGTACGGCATATGAATTTTAATGCTTGTTATTCTTGAATGTTAATGAATTAGTGAAATTACTAATTTTGCTCTATAAGCAAAACCATTAAAACTATAATTTGTTTACACAACGTTATCCTTTCCACGTTAAAATAAAGCCGAACAGCTATGTAATTTTTTGTTTGGAGAATAATACAATTTTAATTAACAAATAATCTTTGCTTCCTTTCCTCTAACCACTCATTTCGCACAAACACAAAACATACCATATTTATTTAGTTGTGTCTGTCTATCAAATTCGTATAAACTTAAGGTTTAATTGTTTAAGTTGTGTATAACTTTGGAACGAAACCAGTCAATGCCTCGCGTTTAATTTTTACCTTAGCTGAATTTGGCGCATTGTCAAGAGAATAAAATGAATAGTAAGTTGGCCCTTTGCAACTAAGGGCTTACTGAGAAGACTATGAAATATTCATGAAATTCAAGTAAGTGTTACCTAAGTGGTGAAGAATTAATGTTACTTGGTTTGATAATATTAAATTATTTTGTGTGTTAAAAAATGTAATGGAATTTTATCTCAGACGTTATGGTTGTACAGCCCAGAATGAAATAAAAATATGAGAAGCTTATGAGGATAACGAGGCACGTGTTGGCATATTTTGTATTCTTATTATCGTTGTGACCAATTAATAAGTTTAATATATACAAAACGAAACTTAAACGAAATGTATAATTAGCCAGGTCAGCGCGTCCGTAATGTCGGACCAAATAGTTCCTTTCCAGCTTGAAACATTTATGAAAAAAATAAATAGATTTAATGACATTGTAGCAAATAATTACATATACAATTTTTTAATAAAACGTGATAATCTATAATTTAAGAAAAGCAATTAAAGATAATTGTTGCCTATTAAAATAAATATAAGTAAATAAAAGAGAGTAATGTCGTCTGAAAATCATGTCGTCTCGCAAATCGTCAGGGCCATGCCCAAAAATGCCCCAACCGGCGATTGCCAATGCCCCAATCATATTGAGATTAAAATTATGAATTTTATTAATTTACTTATAATGAAGCTTAAACAGCTACTTGAATAACAAAACCCAGTTCCATATTCCGGTGTTTCACCAATTCCAAACATTGCACGACACGCCGCAAAGATGAACTCAATTTCCCAAACGCTTGTTGTAGTGAATTCTAAAAGTTCGGCAAAACCTCAACTGTCACATACACATTTACACGATATATAAGTTTTAACATTGTGTACGTGGGTTGAATATCTGGAGATGTAGGAGCACTGAACTTGGCGGGTGCATTGACTTGCGGGCACCTTCGTCGCAACGCGATTATGTCAACTTAAAAGGGTGCTTAAATTTAAAGTCGCTTCGTCCGTGGTCGTATTTCCAAATATTACCGCAACTATGTTTAGATCTTGTAGGTACATTAGTGGTAACTTATGGTAAATGAGAACTGAAGGTTGACAATGATTACGGTCATGGAAATTTAGTGTTTAGCGACGACAATAAATGCAAAACATCACATAACATTAACATTCAAAATAAGTTATAAAGAGTTTTAACAAACAACTTGTCAAAATTATTTTAATATTTTACAAAATAAGTTTGAAGTTAAACGAATTTTAAAATAAACATTATTCATCGATACCACTTTATTCAGAGTCTTGTATTTGACGTTACAAGTAGTCAATAACTTTTTTTTAATCATGCTTATGTGATACATTTATGATACAATGAAACGAAACATGTTTTGAATATCCTATTAAAAACACAGGTTTAAAGAAAAATATATATATATAGTGATTTAGGCTTTGTTTAAGTTTTAACTACGGTTAGTCACTTAATGTTAAAAGTTCTTACAAATATGTAATTATAAGAAACTTGGGTCGGGCTGTCAAATGTGAGTTCCCCATGTATTTATTTAAAATAAATTATAAATTCACGCTATTCTACGCTTAAAATATTCTAATAAATATCTAGTAATGTTCTCAATAAAACTCTCCTCAATTTCTTTACCAAAATTATATTGTTAGCAGATCAGAAATAAATGCTACATTTATTAGAAATTGCAGCACGCAAGTACTGCAAGTACTTACAATGAACGCCAGTGCCGATTTAGCAACTTCACAGATGAATATTGAACAGTCGATAAAGTAATTGAACAAAGATAGTTCAAGCGTAACTTTAGATAACATTTGCATAAAGAATTTAATATTTCGCGGACCAAATTGTTTCATATTGTACGAAGTCATAACGTAAGTTGTCAGAAGGAATATTGGCAGTTTCCTCATGACTGTAACGCAATTTTTGTATATTTAATTACTTTTGGTTTATTATGGTTTACAAATAAAAATCATTACTTACAAAAATACAATGTTCATTTACTATTAAAACTCTCCACAGAAAAAAACAACAAAATTATGGTATTTTAACATATCTTGTAAAATTTTTAAATAGTGAAAAATCTGTATCTAATCGTGAAATTTAAAAAGTGAGTTGGTTTTAAGTTGTTTCAAATACCTATAATAAAATATACGTCCTATATAAAACGTTTATAGTGTTAGTTAATTATGTTGAACGAAAGAATTTTTATTATTTATAGCGACGAGACGACAAAGATGGTAATGCGCGTAATGGTAAATAATATGTCTGCACATAACAGGACAGTGCCATGAAATTATTTGAATTTCATGCGTCGAAATAACTACTTAGTACTGCGCTGTGCTCGTCACTAGATACGTAAGATGATTTTGGTAAATTAAATTTATCTAGAAACATTGCTTTTCTACCGTAATATAAGCTGCACATTACTGCTTGAAAACTACATTCATAAAAGCAATCAAATTATTTAACAAAAAAACCGTGGTATATTGGAGTTAGTTTTCAAAACCAGAAAATCTACACACATTATAATTTATTTTACAAAAAAGGACTAGCTATTTACCGCCATCGATTACGATGTGATCTAAAATGAAGCAGGTTAACCTAGACTCTTGATTAATTCAAATCATTAGAAGTAGGCTTTGTTACATAACTTTATCCGCATAAAATCAGACTTTTTCTCTAGTTAGACACAAAATAACCTCAATTTAGAGCAAACATAAAACATTATTCTAACCATTAACGTCGACGCCTTTTGAAACACTTAACTTAATACGTGAATATGGTAATTGAGTTAAAATGAAGTACAATCTGTAATCGTTTCGTCAATTTACGCACTCAGTCGCTTTATATTAACGTGTTGTTTAATTAACATCTATTGCACTTAATGTACCATTATGTTTTTCACCATAACTTTAGAAGGGCAAAGTTGCAAAACCAAGTGTTTCGTCTTTAGAAATTTTTACAGTACCATACTGGCTAATGTTTTACTATAACGTCAAGATTGTTATTAATGATGTCGTTTTATTGAAGCTGATTGAAAGAATATGATTTGTTGGGATTGTAATAATTAAGTATTGGTATTTTAGTGATTTCAAAATCGTTAACTCGTAGGTTCGGAACCCACCTGTTTCGACTTTTTTCAATTGTAATTTGTCATCACCTCTGGCTTTAATGGTGACGTTAAACATCGTCAATAAACGGGCATGACCCAAGAATGACATCTGTTGTAGACATGAGTTACCTACCAAAATGCATTTGACAAGCGTAGTAAGTTATGGCGTCGACTCTTTCTCTCTCACTCTGTGAGAGAAGGTCTCAAGCACCGGTAGTGGAAAATAAGCAGGGTTCCTCCTGAGTTTAAAAAAAAAGGAAATTAATTATTGTCGGTCCAATTTATCATTTTTATTTGGTCAATTACTGTATCACGGCAGAGTAAGAGCCCTTATTTTTACCTACTCGATTCAGACACCTCCTCTAGATCAGAAAAATACTAGATAAGATCAGCATAAATAAAAAATTACATTAAATTATGTAAGAATAAAAATAAAATTTTTTGTGCATGCATTCATACATTTGATATGAAAGTACGCCTCTATGCGTTAGTAACGTCAACTGATGAGTTAAGTACTGTTGGTATTACGTTGGGCTTTCCCTCCGGTAAGTCGATCAGATCGATTGGCCTGTTGAAGCATACACATAATTAGTTACGTCAGGGACCGCTATGTGGCGTGTGTTATACCGGTCCCATAGTTATAGATCGTGGCGTGTATAGAATATGTTATGCTGCGACTTTCACATACCATTCGTCGCGAATCTTGAGGCGCGTGACGATTTATACTTCTTTTTAGATTTGACTGACTTTGCACATTTCCGCTGTTGTTGAACAGTCAATGTTCTCTCTGCTGAGACTTGGGACCATCTATCGCAAGGAGGGAGTCACGGACATAATTCACCACGCTGACCCGCGGTGCTGGTAGACGGATAATGCAAAATCGAAAGATGTCAGATAACAAAGTTGCACATACGTGCTTCCGTGCTTGAAAAAATAGTTAGAGTTTGATCATACGACTTCTGTTACTCTTATGAATGAACGATTAAAAATCATACGTCTCAATTCATAGGCTATGAGTAATTTGACGTACTCCGCTTCATATCATTCAAAATACATACAAAAAACATATTTTGACGTAACAAGCTTCGCATTCGATTTGTCTTTACTCAAAACTACTGGTAGTTTTTGTATCACGTAAGCTTTCAGAAAATGCTTAGAATACGATACCACATCCGAGGTTTCTTATTGATTATTTGTTCATCAAGTTTTTAAGATTAAATTATTAACAAAACAAACACTATTAATTTACTGATAAAATAAGAGAGTGAAATTGTCAATAGAAGTTTTAAATTTAATCGGTTTTCTACAATGTTGTGTATTACGGGATATTTCATTAAATAGTTTGATTACCAGTAGAGCGAAAAGTCATGAGATCTGAAAATAGTATTATTTGATAGTAATCTATAATTTTGGAAAATAAAGACTTTCTTTCAATAAATTTCATCTTTATGTTTGTTTGATCGCGATAGCAAACTATCAGCTATCTGGCCGCCATATTACAAGCATTGCGTAGTTTGGGGTCAGATGGTGTTGTGTGTGAATTGTCCACCAATATTTAAAAAAAAAACATCAAAAACTATCATTCCAATTTTTTTTTGCATGAGAACTTTAAGAAAGGTGCTTAGAATTTTGGATATGGATATGGTTTGTATTATAATAATAATTCATACATGTTTTCATCAACACATAACATCGGCTTCTCTCTAGATACATATAATAGACGAATGAAATCGCAAAGTTACCAGTAACTGGGTTATATAAAAATTATTAACTAAACAATAGCAGAAACACACCAGTACTCCAGACAAAACGACTAAAGCTTAGAAACTAGCTTTTACTGGTGACAATTATATAACAAGGTGATGAGATAATCTCACCAGAGAACTGTATTAAAACTTTACAATGCTTTGAAGATAGCATCACAATTTTTAGCTTACGTAGTGTTGATACTTTTGTAATCTAAAAATTATTGTTATATGCCAGTCTTGTAGTTTTAATCGGGGAATCCTTTTTTTGCATAATTTGAGAAAAAGACACGTTGAAAAGATTTTGACTTCTGCTTTACAAAAACTTCTGAATTTCTATTGAATTTCGTTTTTGTTTCGTGTCCAAAATGTCGATAATGTTAAAACCAATTTGAATTCACCTTAAAAAATTGGGTATTGTGAGCCTAAACGTTTTTTTTTTTCGGAAGGACCGACTACTGCAGTTTGTTTTAGATGGTCTCTACTGCCTATCAAACTTTAAGTTGGCCTAATCTTAATAACTAAAAGTATGTCGAAAAAAACTAAGTAACTTAGTTTAGTTCTATACTTACGCACATGCGTACACGTATAACAAACCTGAGAATATAAATGAAGCATTTTTGGAGCTAAGCTTGAATGCTCTGAATAAGGTGGCAAGGCTACGGTAGGTAGCAAATACTAGTGGAATGCCAAAAATCTGGACCAAAGGTGCGTTTCAGGAGTAGCCTATCTCTAATAGTGGGCTAAAACGAACTGGCGATGACAGCGATTGTTAAGCGTAGTCGTAAGCGCACTCTATCCTAATCCTAAGCGAAAACCTATTCATAATCACACATGTGTTCAATACTTAGCGCAATTTGCCTATATTACAATAGAACAAAGTTCAATGTTCCATTAAAAATTACAATTTCTTTTTTGTTTTTACTAAAAAAGTCATTTGGAGCGTCGTCGGTTCAAACAAATCACTTTGCGCATAGACCGTGTTAAGTGGCTGATTTATGCACTAGTAAACCAAGCCGTTATTGCTTGTAAATGTACAATTTATTGAACGGGTGGTGTAACAACAACATTCATTCATTAGTTTTAAAAATAAACATATATTATGACGCTTCAAATATTTTTTTTATTTTATTTCATAATTGGCCTGGTTTGAACTTTAACTAGGTAAATCCAGCTAATAGTAGAAAAAAATATTTTTGTATTATGTATGCAATTAGATTCTATTCACCACCACTGTTCTATTCTATTTACCAAGTCAAGTAAAATAAAATGTAAACTTTGGAAATAAGTATACCAATACTCAATATTATTTATTTTAATTAATACCAAACACAATGATTCTCCAACGGTTCCTAAACAACTATAAAAATAATTAATTTTAGCTAATAAAATAAAGTGGAAATTCATATTGTGCAACTACTAATTTATTAGGTACCTACCTAAAAAATAAATTTGTTAAAATTTACGGTCACGGAAAACCAATTAAATTTTTATGCAAACGAACCCATCTATAATTAAATTGATTGGTCACGGTTGCATAACGCCGTCCCTTGTTTTGTCTATGAGCGACAGTGAGAGTATTTCTACGTTTAGTGGGTCGCGATGATCTTCGAGCGTGGGATAACGAGGCCAAGTGAAATGTAGGTATGAAGTATGACAACTTAAAATTAATATTGAAGAACTTGATATTATTATAAAAATGTTTCGGAAATTGACCAGATAAATTGGGTTAAATTGGTATGATGCTTTAAATATACAGATACTTAACACGAAAAATAAGCTTACGAAAGATATTCCCAAAATAAGAATTTTTTTTTTTTTTTATAAAAATTGAATTTTTCAAAACAATTTCTTACCATTTTTTTACACATTCTTAACTTATTTAAGAGCTTTAAAGTATACGTGCAGTCGAACATTTAATCTTTTCTTTTATCAAAATTCATAAAAAGTTAAGATGTAATGTTTTTGATATCGTGAGAAATACTAATAAAAAACTCGAGAGTTTTAACTTTACTCAGCGAAGTTATTTAAAAAAATTATAGCCAGATGAAAAGGATTTCTCCTATACCAATATCTATATTTTTGTTCTAGAGCATTCACAAACCATCAGGATATTTCCGCTAATAGCGGTCGTGTTCTAATGGAAATTCGTAATTTTGCGAACTTGCTAATAGGATTTCGTCCGTTATGGCTCAACGATGTTACACGTTTCGCGCGAACCGTATCGAAGTTACGAAATGAGGGTAGGCAAAAAACGCTGGCCGCAAAATTGTTGGGCACATGCTAATTTTGACGAAAAGCCCGTTGCTATACCAGATTTGCATTTTTTCCGGATCTCAGACTATTTTTTTCAATTTTTTTTTTATTACGACATTTATCTCATCAATTTTTTAGCTTTCTCTATAAAATAGTGCGATAAAAAGAAATAATTTTAAAGTTCATTAAAATACTAATAACAAATCAGTTTAATACATTGCCTCTTACTGATTTATTGTTTTCATAAAAAATCGATCCACGACATAAATACAAATTGCTGAACATAAAACAAAATGACATGGCTAGTAATCTCTCTACAGACGATAAACAATTTCTCTAACTTTCTTTACTTAAACGCAACTTGTTTTTACTACTTTTAGTCTCTAGAATAATTTGCCAATTTAATTTATTCATTACAACTGTCAGTTATTTTACTGCACACCTTTTTTAGAGTTCATTAATCAATACATCGATTTAAATCGAGTTTTGGGCATCCAAACTTAATTTATCATTCGATAACGATCGATTAATTTAAGAGAAAGCGGTCTGTAAAATAAATATAAAATACATACTTACAGCGAAAAATAAAAACCAACACTATCACTACCACAAAAGTTCACAGTTCACAGGTCGCGTAAACGATTAGTAATCGGATTGAATCGAGTTTCTAAGTTCGTTCTCTTCAAGTGCCGTGGTCACACTGAGCGGGTCCAAACGGAAGACTACGCGTGCTGACTTCGTCGAGCGTTCACCTAAAAGTAAAACCGAAACTGCGCTCGCGCCTTCTAACACCCTAAGGCAAAAATTAAGGTTAAGGATAGAAAAAGCAACGGTAGCGCAGCAATATGCTTTTTCGTAAATCGATTCGATATATCGTGAGTACTATAGATCAATGCTAATTGTGCTCGCAATTGGAGCGTGAGAGTGTTGAGCTTAAGTCATTTAATTAGTACGTGTGTGTTGAAGTTATGAAAGAATGCGATTTCTAAATTATGTCATTATCATGCAATGCATGTTATTTTATGAAATATATTTACCAAAATGCTTAGAAATATTTTGCGACAAAAATTAATTAAAAAAAAAATTAATATAACCGCTATTCAACTTTAGAGTAATATTATATAAATTAATTTGTTTTTGAATGATGCATACTCGTAATAAGTACCTATTTAAAAGTATATATTTTGATGATCAAAAAAATATTCTAATATGAATTAAAATAATACTAACTCTAACAAGAGCCGTTTAAAATATTGTCTTATGTAAGCATACCTACTTAATCAAACTGGAGTGGAGACGTCCGAGCGTCTTAACTGATTCCATGTTATGATAATCAAACGGCAGCTGTTTTTGTTCTGAA
The DNA here is from genome assembly GCA_017562165.1 of Ectropis grisescens. Taxonomy (NCBI): domain Eukaryota; kingdom Metazoa; phylum Arthropoda; class Insecta; order Lepidoptera; family Geometridae; genus Ectropis; species Ectropis grisescens. The sequence continues at coordinate 9,416,469 of CM029779.1, read as the reverse complement.
ACTGTACTTATTAAATACGACGTAAGCTGTTATAATACCTATAACAATATCAGTGTAACACGTTTGGCAATAAACTTCATTGCTCTAAAATTCTGTAACACTTTCTGTCACCAGCACCTCTAACGACTGGCTTTCGACAGAACTATCTAAACCATGTGTGACGAAAGCTTAAGTAGAACAATTTGTTTAACATTTTATTCACAAATTCAGTTTGCAAAAAACTACAATTGTTTCTAAACGTAATCGATTTGTTGCCGAATAGTTCCATTCGAAATCGATTACTAATCGAAATGAAAGCGAATATAAGTTATTATTTTTTATTACTTACGTTGAATTTTTAAAGATTATAAGTCTTTCGATTTCATATTTAAATATTGGTGGACATTTCACACTGAAAATTTAACTTGTTTTATTACTATTAAATATTCTGTGGTAAAGCATAAAAAAATACTCCTTCTTATTCGGAACAAAGGGTTTTGTGTGGGGCTTAGGAAGATAAAATAGGGAATATAAAATGTATGCCACTCAAATTAGATACGCGGCTTATTTACATATTTTTATTCGACATTCAGTACAGGCATTTGAACTGAAACTTTTCGGGTTTTTTATTTTTCGGCATCGTTAGTACAAAATGGTACGGTGAATTTATTTGTGACTTAACCACATGTTAAGAAACAGGTAGGTAGGAAGGACTACGAGTACGTTTCATTCAAACTTAAAAATTAAAAAAATATATTACCTTGATAATATGAATAAATATATTATAATGAACTCTATTATCTACGATTGTTCAACTCGTAGATTTCGATTGGTTGCTTTTAAGTTTTCTAAATTTAACTACATTGTATGTACTTCGCTCCGGCCCGGGGTCCATAGATCACACATGCATTAATTTTGCTTATGATAAAAATTTTGTAGATATTAAATTTAATATTTTTTTATAATGCCGACAAATTTTTTGTCTGAATATTTATGTAGGAAACATGAAAAAAGGTTTTACTAAAGTGGTAATGTTTTCACTCATGAGGTAAATCACGGGTGCCGTAAATTTGTGGTAGTTACCCTAAGATTGCATCTACTGCCTATCGATCTTCGGACTAACACAAACTTACTAACTATAATGTAAGTATGAATAAATCATATTCGAAGTAGAGCTGAAATCATTCTATAATTATCAAGGTCAGTTATCGTTTACTCAATGAGTACTACGTCTTACGAGACGTACGCCGACTAGCGCAAGGGCACCTCAGACGGTAAGGTCTCGGTTTGGGCTACTCCCGTTAAGCTTTGACGGTTTTTTATGTTTGTGTCAATTTGTCACTGCAGCTTCTGAACGAATCGTCTGATTTCAGCATAGCTTTTTTGTCTGCAAGCTGAAATGATCCTAACGATTCTAAGTTTTAAAAGATGTGTTTCAAACATTTGCTTAAAATTGCACAAAACGATATATAATTTTAAGTACAGTCAAAGTTTATCTCGGTCTTGGTCTTTTGTGTTCGTTTGCTTTTTTCAGTTTTGACGGCAAACTAACACAAAATAACAAGATCGTGCGAAATCCAAAGCTTGTCCGGCGGTTCCTGAAGGTATGAAGAGTTCTACATCATCTTTGCTGTGTTCTGTATGAAAGTTTTCCTTGGCAAAAGCTCCAGATAAATACAGCAAAACAGTGTGAGGATGCTGTATCTCCCATCGACACCACTATTTGCGTGCACATAACTCTTAAAATTTTTCACATTAGATGCACCATTCTATCCTCTTACGGCCGTTGTACCGCGCGCTCTTCGCCATCAAAATGAATTATGTCCCAACTATGGACAAAATATGGCCATGAAGTTTGTAAATTTCTCTACGGCTGAGCATTCTATCTGCGCGTTTATATTTTAAAGTTTGGTATCTGTGCAGACTGTTGAAAATTAACAAAATACTATTATAGTGGTAAGAATAAATTTTGAAATTGCCATTTTCCAAATGTAAGTCTTAGTGAGTTAAACAAAAACTTTTTTAAAAAGGCCTTAGATTTAGTATTACTGGTTATTTTAACGTTTTGTGTAGCGATTCCGACTTCAGATTGAGACATGATGATATTTGAATTTAGGTTTATCCTTTTGCTTGAAAGGGAAATTATGTTAAGATCTATGTTAACTCAGTCGTAGGTATGACAAAATACAGTGAATAAATTTTCGTAATATATGGAGTTTACCTAACATCAGAAAACAAAAAAATCAGTAAATGGTTCTTCTATTTCATTGGACAAACTATTGTCCAAAAATACAAAATTGTTCCAAGGTTTCTGCAGACTTTTGCCTTCGAGCAACTAGTACATTATGATTTATTTCCGTAAATTGATTTGATGATTTAGAGGACAGCCGCCGGCGTCGGGAGTTTCAAACTTTTATCCTAAGATAATGGATGAGGCAAGTTACGACAGTTGTGACGGATTCGTGACCACCGCTGTCATTGGTGCTTCTTCTTGTCATTGATCCATCTTGAGTTGCAGAAAAGTTATTATTTCTCAAAACAATTTACGAATAAATTTTAGGAAATAACGAAAAGTTTTGATTTAATTTGAAATTTGTTTTCATGAAGTTCAAAAATGAGTTTCAATTAATATTTTATAATTTTCTTAACAAAATAATAGTTAATACATATAAATACTAACAGTATATTCAGTTAACAGAAAAAAACACAAATTCAAGCTCATTGTTAATTTATTACTAGGATTGTAGTGAAATTTTGTTTCGTAATAGCGTCTAAAATAGATTTTTTTGTAGTACGAATAATACTGAATGCATAAATATCATAGCAAAGGCAATCCACTTCATGTTTTCTGCTGGTAACTCTTCTCACAAGGAGAGAGAGTACTAGCTAACATCTGCTATGAGTATACTGGTTAAGGTGACGCATTGATAAACTTGACCGGCCGTACCAGCGGCGGACGGCATGGCTGGTCTATCGTACGTGGCGCTACGGACGGTGCGCGGCGAAACCTGTCTGCATCGCATTTATTTTAGATCTTAGCGGATCGGTTAAAAGTTGATAATCGCCTGGCACAGCGGATGATGTTGAAAACAGTGAGCGTAATTTTACTAATTTTTTACTGGGTTTTTATTTAATTATTCGTAATGTAAACATGACATAAAATAACTAGGTGTCCTCTCAAAGGTGCGAAAGTACTTCAAATCTGAACAATTGCTTTTGTTATACAAAGCACAGATTCGCTCTTGTATGGAGTACTTACTGTTCGCACCTTTGGGATGGATCGGCTAAGTATCAGCTTGAGGCTCTGGAATCGATCGAGAGGCGTGCCAAAAGCCTCATATGCAAAGACATTCTAGTGCGAAAAAGTCTTCAAAGTCTTGAACATCGCCGCAAAATTGCTAGCTTATCGGTTTTTATTGGATACACTTCGGAGAGTGTGCAACTGATCTGCATGATCTTATACCACCTTGCCCTTTTTACTATCGTACTTCTCGTAACTCGAAGAAGCGGCACCGTTTCATGGTGTATATTCCAAAGACACGGACAAAGAGTTTTGACTCTACGTTTGTGATAAGAACGTCTAGGCTGTCGAATGAGTCGCTTGAGTGGGTTTTTCCCGATAGTTATAATCTTGGTGTCTTCAAATCGAGAGTGAATAGGTTTCTTCTAGGTAAACACCATCTCCATTGTAGACCGTATCATCGCTTAACATCAGGCGAGATGGTGGTCAAGTGTAAACCTATTAAAGTTAAAAAAAAAAAACATTATTATCTAATAATACTAGCAGCGCTCCGCGGTTCCACGTAGTTGCTGTTCGCGTTATTTCCCCACCTAACCTAATGTGTTTATTCCAGACTTAGTTAACTGTGTTCCAAATTTTAACCCGATCTGTTCAGTCGTTCCGACATCAATAAGCAAAAAAAATCAAATCTACTCTGACGCAAATGATATCTTGTGCGACTGTGATCACGCAGACCATGCAGCACCTGCTGTCATGCCCACGGTATCCAACCAGCTGCACCAGAATCGACATGATGGAAGGCTCGATACCAGGAGTCACAGTTGCGGAATACTGGGCAGCACAAATTTATTACTTTTTTTTGTGTGACTATTTAGTGACACAAAAAAAGTAAGACGACATCATCGACCCGAAAAAGAAGATCAAATCTTGCTTTTATAATACGAGTAGTAGGATTACTTTCATCTTTACACTGTGACAGCTGCTACTTATTTGAAGCTCACATAAATCATCTCAATATTGTTATGTGTGTTCGCAAAATAACTAGTAAAACACACACGAGAAAGGATATTAGATTGTAAGTATTTATGACCACAATTCCAATTTAGTCGTGAAGGATTGGTCCTTGACAAAATATCTTTTATTGCGTTTAGTTGAATTTACACTCAACTTAAAATAAGTACATATTTAATAATCTTATGTTGACTTGTTCATGTAAATACGAGTACGAAGGCACACTGTTCTTCTTTTTCTCTTTCGCTGTTCACTGTTCTTGGTACACTGCTCTTCACAGAGTCTATATACGAGTATATATTATGTATACTCTCTACGGTCATCTCAGTTCTTACTTTCATGGCTATACATTACTTGCAATTTCATTTTGGCGAAAATATGCAAATCTGATAAGTTGTTACATATTTGAAACTTTTGGTATTGAGGGGCTCCTCTCCGACCGCTTGGATGTCGCGACGCAAAACTAAAATGGTGACGTTTGTTTAACGCAACGTAACTGTTTCCGTTCAGTGTGGTAATGCCGCCGGCATGTTGGGGACGCTGCTGTAGTGAGCTTGATCATTTTGATTAATGGTGGTTACGGCTGTATTGTTGTGCTAGTCTCTATATATAAAAATTTTATGTTGGTTTGTGTACGCTTCAAAAACTCAAAAAGTTCTGCACCGATCGAGCTGACATTTTAGAATGCTCGTATATAATCCGCATCAAGGATTGTTTTTATCAAATTTTTTGCATCACAATGAGCCACAGCGAAGCGTGGCAGGGTACAGGTAGTTTTACATAAGTATTAATTAGTAAGTAGATACAACTTAATATTAATAACTAATTTTTATTCTACTGATTAATTAAATTGTTCTTTTATTTGTTAAGTTTACTTTGACACAAATGTTAATCCAGTCAAAATTTCTGAAGGTGTTTTTTTCTTCGATTTGGAGGTGGATTGTTTTGAACTTTGAAATAAGTATAAAAAACTCACTATATTGCCACTGTTGAGACTAGAAAGGAATATTTTTTTAAATAAAAAAATTGATATGACATTCGAACGAATTAAAATTAGATCAGTTATTGATTTTTTTTAATAAGTAGTTACGAGACGAGCATTACATATGCCTGATGGTAAGCAACATTGCCTGCCACAAAACAGCACAGTGACACGCAGCTATTCGAACATGAAGAGTCCAAATCATTACCTAGCACTGCACTGCGTTCATCACCCAGAGATTTAAGATGTTATATCTGTAAATTTCGGGTAAACTCGGGATCATGGCCATTGGCTATCTAGAAATGCGTTGGCCAATGAAAATGAAATGGATATGGCCATGCCCTCCGGTTTTATTCTAGTATTTTCTGAAGTAAGTTAATAAATTCTGAGTGTATAAGTTATCACTTCTATCGACAGTTCCTATGATTCCCATTTATTTTACTTTGTTTAACCCGTTTATTTTAGTTAAACTAACATGCAAAATGTATCAGATATAGACTCTATCTAATAGAATTTTGATTTAAAATCAACTGGAAGAGGTGAGCTCGCCGGTAGGCTCTCGCCACTTGAGGGGAGAACGTTTCTTTATCTGGGTATTATTAATTGCTTGAAAAAGTACTTTTTATGAGTAAGAATTAAAACCTGATCCTGGCAAAACTAGCAATTTTTCCAATCACTAAATCGGGCTATCGGTTTTTAAATCCAGATAATAATGAGGAACAAAAATTATTAGATTTCTTCGATTGACTACAGAAGACGAGGAATATGAGACACACAGATCCCAAGGATAACACGCTACGATTTTTTGGTTATATTAGAAAAGAGTGAGAGAAATAGAAAGAAACCCGAAAAAGACGTGTAGCATCCATTTTATTCAACAAATTTTACCATGAGGCAAAAAAATTTATCGTGACACACACTCACATGGACACCACAAACTAATTTTTTGCGTCGTGGGTTAAAAAATAATATAATACATAATAATAAACCATAAATATGTTTCATACCTATATTTCATATCTCACACTGGAGTAGGTCGTTGCCCAACATTGGGACAAAATAATAATAAAATAAAATCAAATAAAATAAATCGTAATAATATAAATAATGTTTTATGAATCTGGACTCGTTGCACCTTATAATCACAGTACCTAAATGTTTTTTCTGTATTTAATAATAAATGACTACCTAAAAATACCTTAGAAAACTACAGTTGTTACGTGACGTGTTTCAGAAATGTGTTTTGTTCTGAGTGCTGTTTATGGGTCTTACTTTTTATTTTGTTTGCTGTGTTTCAGTACTCTGTGTCATGAAGGCATCATTAACCGTTTTCCTCTCGTTGCCAATTAAAACGAATTCGGCGCGATAGACACGGCTCACGCCTCTGGATGCTGACGTCACTATTCTATTACTGTCTGTTACAGAAGTGGTGTTCGCTAAGAAACTTGACTTTTGTTGTAGGAAATTTGTTTTTTCCCGTTACGGTTTAGCAATTTTTTCTCATTTCATTTATTCTAGGAAGGTGAAACATAAATAAATTATGAACAGTCTTTTTTTTCTAAAGTGAAAACGTCTTTAGTCGCTTCACTGACTTGCTAATGTTGGTCGGTGGCGTATCGTTGGAGCTGTGGCGGAGCAACATAGCGTGCGCATAATCACTTTTTGAATGGGTGAAATCTTGAGAGTTTGGCGTAATAGCAATACTATATCTTCAGCTATGCAGGTCCTGTGTTTGCAATATTAGTGCTGCAAACTGATAGTAAGTGAGTGGTGATAACATGCCCATCTCTAACTAAATCGACTTTGGCTTTGCTTTTGTTGTCTCTGTAATTTCAAGTGAGAAGAAAAGAGAGGGCAATAACAGAACTAAGAGAGCCTTAGTTGGGCGGTAGACCAAAAACAGGTTGACAGGTAGACTGGTCACATATTGAGTGTGACCAGAGTAGCCCAATGTAGATTATCGATGATATGGTGAGAAAATGCTGCTATTCCTAGAAACAGGAACAGAAAAGTTGATAATACTTATATTCATAGAGATAGCGAAGGAATTAGCTTGGCTTATTTTATTTGATACGAGTATGATATGATTAGATTAGAGATTAGATTTGATCCTTCAACGGCCTTCTTTTTAAGAAATGCGCCTTTGAAAATATACATTTTTACACTAAAAATATTTTACTTTGTAAAACCAAACACCAAAGCGTCCAGCATCTGATAGCTTCAAGAAGTGACATCGTTTCATGGTTGACATTAAAAAAGCTCGAAAAAAGGGGTTTGACTCCATTTTCATAGTATCAACATTTAGACTTTGGAATGCGTTGCCTGAATGTACATTATCTAAGTGTATTCAGTGAAAAGTAAATCGGGTTCTTCTTTGTTAGCGCGCTCCATCACAAACGTATCGTCGCTTAAGGGGCGTCCCCCAGCAAAACGAGTTTTTGTCCAGTTTTCAAAGCTATCTACTCATTAGCCAAAATAAATATCAACTAGTAAAAAATACATAAAATTTCTACAGTTTTTTTGCCTTCAAAATGGTAGGTTTTTGTGAATTAATTTATTGTTTGAATAATCTCCTCACAACGAAACCATAAAAAATAAAAATAATTGTAATTATCGTGCATCTACTGGAAATCGTGCCATTATTTTGATTTTGTACTTACACCAACGGATAGGCAATTCCATTACGAATATTTTGGTAGATTTTTTTTTCAAAAGACCAAATTCTGATTTTTATAGACTTTTTTCTAAAATGTTAGCGTAAGCCAGCGAGAAATCCTACTGTTTCTCTCTTGCTCTTTCTTGCGGTGTGCGATGAGGTAAGAAATACTCAAGGTCGTTTGCTCGAGGTTTGCCCTTAACAGACTAGATGGCGGTTTCGATGAAAAATTAGACTACAACTTGGAAATTACAAACACACACATACCGCTAAATAATTTCAATAAAATTTGTGAAACTAAATAATGTGCGTAAGACAATGACTCAATGAGACAGCGCGGTTCCTGGAACAAAAATATCGTTTACAAATAAATAAATATTGTTGGACAATCCTATCACAACACTAACGAGCCTCAAATTAAGCAAAACCTAGAACTATAAATATACTAGCCGGGTCCCGTGGGTTTACCCTTGCAGTCTCCGCCTGTTACATTTTCGTGATTAATGTGTGCAACTATAATTTTAATGTGATAAATATATCCTTGTAATAATCTATATTCCAAATTTCAACCCATCCATTTAGACGTTCCCACGTGACTGAGCAACAAGCATTCAAACTAAATTTCGACAATTTTAGTATGAAAACTTTGAAATTTGTAATAAAAATAAAATAAATATTGGTAAACAATAATTCACAAACAATACTAATAATGGCAGCCAGATAGCTAATATTTGTAGGATTAAGTATTTTTATCGATATATCAAAATTCGTTCGATCTGCAAATATTTTAAGTGAAATGTGACCAAACATCATTTCCGAATTTAATTAGGTGTCTACGAGTTATAGATAATCATGCTATAAGGAAAAAGATTCCGGTGTCTTCAGACTTTTTGATAAAAGTCAGTTAAAGGATTGCACAGACCATCTTCACAAACTTTCAAAATTACAATGACTAAAGGTATGAAACCTTATGAAACAATGCCAAGCCCATAAGTTTGCTAGTAGATTTCAGTACGTGACAGTATTATTTATATCTAGCGTGAAATAATTGGTACCCGGCGGGTCAAAGTTTGACTTCGTGAATCGTTTGAACTTTTGTAACCTCTTATTTTCGAGTAATGCAGTTGCATTTGTGCCTACTCAGCTGTGACAAGGTCGTGTCTTTTGAAATATATTCATTTCAACTTTAAACGGTTTGGTGACAAACGCATAGAATTTAAAATTGAAACCTTTATAACAATGCCATACCTAATTATTATACCCCGGAAACCAAATTTTCAGACTAATAATATTAGCTTTTTAAACGACCCCAAAAAAGAAGGAGATTTTCAATTTGATTATTATATGTTTTTTGTATGCATGTTATAATACTATTGCTACACCAATTATTAATTTTTTTGGATGATTATTTTTATTTGGTAGATAATAATCAAGAAATGGTCCGATATAACGTTTATCTAACTCGGTGTAACGATTTTTGAAATATAAACAAAAAACTTAAATTTGCGTTCTGGACCTGGACCTGCGACCTGGACGACGTAATCGTAGATTTTACAAGAAATAAGAAAATTTGACCCGTTAATTTTGATTTTACAGATAAAATTAGGTATAAGTATTATAGAAATTACAATTAGATTAGAAATTTACTGCTATCTCCCCTGATGTTAAGCGACGATGCGGTCTACAATGCAGCACGTTTGTATAGAAGAATGAACTCTCAACTTGAAGTCATCCAGATTATATTCGTCATAAGTACCTCAGGCAAAGTATTCCGCATTTTGTCATTACAAAAAATGTACCTATGTATTAAATAAGTGTTAAATGTTTTACATCTCATAATATTTCAATCACTCAGAAAAACTAATACTTATACGAAATACGTAAAATCCAACTAAAGTTTGCATGTATTCTCCATCTCCATATACTATTATTTTTTTATATGTCATACACATTATGAACTTTTTATTTATAAAATGTGGGATCCGAACCTACAAAGTCACGAATGTAAGTTCGGATATCCTCTGCCCTAGGCCATCACGTCTTCTCATTTCACTTACCACAGGTACACTCCCTAACTAATTGTTTTTACTACAATTGCCTTGTAGATATGAGTTTGTTTAGCAAATGACCTTTGAGAGCAGAAGATGTACAATAATCGACATTTAACAATCGCTTTATCGCTCTAATTACTAAATGGTCTGTTATCAGTACTCACCAATGTCACTATTAACGTTTTTACAAACATCGCCCTAAGTATTTAAACATTTTCTACTGAAAATCCTTTCATAGTTCATGTGGAATTGGAAAAATATGGATGTTCTTATACACGTTTTATTTTTATCTACAGTTTTTAGTTCAGGTATGTTTGCGGTTAAAATATTTTATTTTATTTAAATGTGAATTGAGTGATTTTATTAATGAGTGCTTTTAAATAGTGAGTATTTTCAGAAAACATATAAAAAAAACCTAAAAGAGTCTCATGGCGGTCAGGCGAGATATGCGGTTACAGTCTTCGGTCGACATGATGGTATACAGACGGCTCAATAGACAGATCTCTACTTGTGTGCGACGCGACATACGCTGCTTCAATACTTCGAGTATTGAAGAAGCAATCAAGCAGAACAAAGGCTCGAAAGTGTTCGCAAGAAATCTGTCTCTTGGGCAAAGTCAGCTGACCAAACTGAAGACCGATAGTGGTAACATCGTCTCGTCGAAGCCCGAGATTTTGGAGGAGATTGAGAGGTTCTATGAACAGTTATACAACTCTACGCAAGCACAACCTGTCGTTAGCATGGCAAAAGACCCCAGAGCCAAGCTGACCCGACACTTTACCGAAGATATCCCGGAAGTCAGCCTGTATGAGATTAGGATGGCCCTCAAACAACTTAATAACAACAAGGCACCTGGCGATGACGGAATTACGACTGAGCTTCTGAGAGCGGGTGGAAAACCGGTACTTAAAGTCCTCCAGAAGCTGTACGACTCCGTCATACTTAACGGTAATACGCCAGAAGCGTGGAGCAGAGGTGTGGTGGTGCTCTTCTTCAAAAAAGGTGACAACACCTTGTTGACGAACTACAGACCCATATCACTTCTGAGCTACGTTTAGAAGTTGTTTTCGAGGGTCATCACGAATCGTCTCGCACGCAGGTTTGACGACTTCCCGCCACCCGAACAAGCCGGTTTCCGAAAAGGCTATAGTACCATAGACCACATCCATACGCTTCGGCAGATTATACAGAAAACCGAGGAGTATAATCGGCCACTATGTATAGCGTATGTGGACTATGAGAAAGCCTTCGATTCCATCGAGACCTGGGCAGTGCTTCAGTCTCTCCAGCGATGCCGCATTGACTATCGCTATATCGAAGTGTTGAAATGTATCCACAGTAAAGCCACAATGTCTGTACGATTACAGGACCAGTGCACAAAACACATCCAGCTACAGAAAGGCGTGAGACAGGGAGATGTTATATTTCCGAAACTGTTCACTGCCGCGCTGGAAGATGTTTTTAAGCTAATGGACTGGAACGGATATGGCATCAAAATCAACGGCGAATACATCACTCACCTTCGGTTTGCCGACGACATAGTCATTGTGGCGGAGTCGCTGGAGGACCTCGGTGCTATGCTCAGGGACCTCAGTAGAGTATCTCAACAGGTAGGTTTGAGGATGAATATGGACAAGACGAAAGTCATGTCAAATGTTCATGTCCAACCTGTACCGGTTATTGTTGGGAATACCACACTCGAAGTTGTTGACGAATACGTCTACCTGGGTCAAAAGATCCAATTAGGTAGATCCAATTTCGACAAAGAGGTCCAGCGAAGGATCCAACTCGGATGGGCAGCGTTCGGGAAACTTCGGCACATCTTTGAGTCCAGAATACCCCAATGCCTAAAGACGAAAGTCTTGAACCAGTTCGTGTTGCCAGTGATGGATTATGGAACTGAGACGTGGTGCTTAACTGTGGGCCTCATAACGAAGCTGGTAATAACCCCCTGACAATCATGAACGTTAGGGATAAAGCGGAAAAAAAAAGCTCAAAGTCACACAGCGAGCTATGGAGAGAGCTATGCTCGGAGTCTCTTTGCGCGACAGAATCCGTAATGAGGATATTCGCAAAAGAACGAAAGTGGCCGACATAGCTCAAAGAGTAAGCAAGCTGAAGTGGCAATGGGCAGGCCACATCGCTCCCAGAACTGACAACTGATGGGAAAGAAAGGTTCTCGAGTGGCGACCACGAACCGGAAGACGCCGTGTTGGACGGCCTCCCACTAGATGGACAGATGACCTCACAAAGGTCGCTGGAAACCGCTGGTTGCAGGTTGCGCAGGACCGATCGTTGTGGAAATCTAGGGGGGAGGCCTATGTTCAGCAGTGGACGTCTTGCGGCTGATGATGATGATGATGAATAAAGGCTTTGGTGGTAAAAACCAACATTTACGTCAAGACTGACTTAAACAAGATTGTCTCATAACCATATGTCTTATAATACTAAATTACACGAAAATATGTATATGTAGTTATCTTATTATATATCACCGTTAACTGTTAAAATGTGTTAAATAACTTGAACCGAGATATTTCGTTTAAATATATAAATACGTGTCCAAGTGTCAATGCATAGTGTTATTACCTATTTTAAGGCCCTAAAATTTATTTCCAATTGAACACCCTTAATTAATTCTTAAGTTAATTTACGACAAACATAAGTTTGGAGTAGTTTATACAGTCACTGCACACGTCAAATCGCTGACCAAAAGTGCCCAAAATTACTTGATGAATTGTTTTTGTTTAAGTTACACAGATACGTAATATGAAAACCACATATTTGTACATTCCCTATATAATGGATACCTCTTATCGTTACTTAAATCTAAGTGATTTGCAACAAATTCTATTTGATCTAGATATGAAAATGTTGGTAGTTATTACTTTATTTGAAATTCTTATAAAAACTCAAATTACATAAATTTTATACTCAAATACAACACAACGTTAGCAATCAAAATTCTAGGAAATTAATCATAATAACACAAAAAGTACACATTAAACATTATAATTTAAAAAACATTTAGGTTATATTTTTAACTAAGAAATAGTGCAGTTTACTTTAAGAGCTATTGTTTGTTTGATTCTGTATAATTGAATCTTCTAATGGTTTTTCAGGTGTGTGGTCGAAAAAACACAGTCATGAGAAAAAGGGATCTGATGGGAAAATAGTGGGAGGTTACAATACCACTATCGGTGCTCACCCATACCAAGCATATTTGCTTTTACAAAAAGGTCTCAGTTTCTATCAATGTGGTGGATCTATCATTAGTCCTAATTACATTTTGACTGCGGCGCATTGTCTCAGCGGGTTAGTGAAAATTTATTTGTTTGAAGTAATAATCGCATGCAAACGACACTCCATGGTGTTTTTTATGGTGGTTATACTAGAACATCATGCATGTTCACAATAAGTTTCCCGATTCGCGGTCTCCACTCCAAAACCCGTCTACCCCAACGGTTATCAGGTCAGCGACCATCATGACCAGCCCACTGTCACTTCAGCTTGCTGATGTGCTAGGTTATATTGGTAACCTTAGTTCTTAACGAGTTATCTCATTATTAATACAATCTCTGAGAGAAACTCCATGCATAACTCTTTCCTTAGCTCGCTGAGCGTCTATGATTTACGGATTGCTTTTAATGCCAGTGTCCACGTATCAGCATCGTAAATCATGGCTTGTTAGAAAGCACTGATTGTACACTTTATCTTAAGACACGGTGGGATGACTGACGGGAAGACTTGACGAAATTTTCCAAATGCTACCCAGCCCAGTGCTAGTTTCTCTTCATGACCTCGCTCTTCAAAGCAATTTCTGCCTAGTTCGAACATTTGTCCGTAGCAAACATATCACCGACCAATCTCCTGAGCACTTTCATGCCAAACCGGCCGGGAGTAGCGAACTCGTTGCACGTGATTTTGGTCTTGTCCAAATTCATCCAGAGACCGACGCGCTTAGAAGAGTTAGCCAAGCCGTCAAGCATCCATTGCAAGTCTTCCAGCGATACAACCATTACGATGGGTTCTCCCTGATGTAGATAAACTGGATGTTTTCTAGTGCAAAGTGAATTGGTATCTTCTAAGTGCGCACGTTTCATTCTAGACCTCAGCGTCCTTTTACATCAGGCAAAACTATCAAGAGCAAAACTTTAATAGAGAATAAATATTTCAAAATCTTTTGTTGTTGTCTTTCAGAGTACAACGAGCTTACGTGAGAGTTGGTAGCACAGATTCTGACACAGGAGGTCAACAATATCAGTCTTCGATGCTACTAATCCATCCTCTTTACAATCCTTTGACAAGTAATAGAGATGTAGGACTCATTTGGCTAACGCAGAAGATGAACTTGGATGGGAAAACAACAAGTGCTGTACCATTAGCGGCAGAAGGGACGACAATACCTGATGGATCTAACGTTACTGTAACTGGTTGGGGAACTACAACTGTAAGTAGCACTTAGAATCAACATCAATACTTCACTTTGTTGCGGTTTAAGGCCACTGTTTTCAGAGAATTTACCAGGCTCATAGACAAATTATTATCTTAAATCTATGGCTAAAAAGCGCATTGCCGTAATAATGCCATGGTAATGATTTGGAATGTTCATGTTTCAATAGCTGCGTGACACTTTGTTTTATAAGCAGGCGCTTTGCTTGCTATCAGACTTATGTTCTGCTTGTCTCGTCACTCTATACAATTAAAAGATTGGTTGAAGAGACCAATGGCTGACGCGTGCTTCATACTCAGAACAAGCGCTACTTGCGGGAGTTAAGACTACTCGGGGCACATATGCTCCATAGATTTAGTTTTTAAGTCTAAATAATAACGACACGACAATTAAGAGCCACAGCTAATCTTTCTCGCTCGGGTACAGACAGCACGGCGTTCCCGAGTGCACCCGATCAAGCCTTTCAATCCCGAGCACGACGACCAGGCTCATTCACATCTTACAAGAAAATCTGTGAACGGTGTGCAAAAAAAAACACCTAAAAACAAGTTGTTTTTTATTAACGACAGACAAACACTCAATGATACTTATTTATGACTTCAGAAAAGAATGACTAATTAAACTCCTAAGAAAAGGTATAAGACTATCGACAAATTTAATTTTTCAGGAAGGCGGTGAAACCAGTAACACTCTGATGGCAGTAAATGTTCCAGTTATTTCCAACGAAAGATGTAGACAAATGATGGGTGGTATAACTGACCAAATGTTTTGTGCTGGTTTACCTGAAGGCGGCAAAGATTCTTGTCAGGTTTGCTAATCTGTTATTAAATTGAAGTTTATCCGACTTCTAGTAATGGATATGCCCATTATGCCTCATCTGAGAACTTGAGATTTGGTAAAACTTATGATTATAAGATTTTCGAGTGACAAATAAAAATGGATGTAGATAAATGCGTACTTGTGAAAAACTTAAGTGAAACTTGTGCTATCGAAGCCCAACAGCAGCTTTAAAATTTAGACAACTGCAAATGTACTCGTAGTTTTAGGATACCTATTTTTGTGTGATCGAAAGAGCAATAGAGTCCTAAAATATCAATGCAGTTTCTGTTATACCCTTTACATATAAACATGGTGTATGAAATTATAAAAGTATTGTTGAGAGCAATTGTGACAAATAAAATGTGTGATGTCTTGTGTTTCTAGGGAGATTCAGGTGGTCCAGCTGTTAATGACAGCGGGGTCCAAGAAGGAATCGTCTCGTTTGGTATCGGCTGTGCACAACCAGGGAATCCAGGAGTCTACACTAGAGTATCAGCCGTGAGGGCCTGGATTAAGTTGATGTCCCGAGTGTAAACCAAACATATTGATAAAAAATACCTACCTTTATGGGCGGCATTGGTACTTAATTCAAGGAATTTTATAACTAACTAGCGGTTCGCGCCTGCTTTGCCCATGGTACTTAATATATAGCCTTTATCACTCAGGGTTCACGTACATATCCAATGACATGGACGTATAAAAAAGTAGGACGTAGTCTCGCTAAAACAAAACTGTGTCACTAGAGTCCGCCACATTTGCAGGTGTGCGTTGTCAGGTTGTCACTGATAGGCTGACACGCACACTAAATGTAATGACCACTGATGTGTGGGTGGCAACTTGTATGTGACAGCGCACACGTGCGTACGTGGGCGACTCTATGGACACAGTTTTTGTTTTAGCGAGACTACGTTTGACTTTTTTATACGTCCATGATCCAATGGTAAGAGAAGTTTTGACATCGATCCAGTAGTTTTTGAGATAAGCGTGGTAAAACAAACAACGTCTTTAGCTTTATAATATTACTATGGATGGTTTGCTTAATAGCTAAAGAGAGAATAATTGAAACAAAACATCGTTTTATGGTTGACGTTACTAAGACTCGACTTCAATACGATCTACATCGTATACCTCAGCGTCACTTAACATCAGACAAGATGACGGTCAAGTACCTAATAACTTTTCACAGTTGAAAACAAACTTAAGTCTTTTATAAATTACCTAGTGTTAAATTAAAAGTTGAATAACATAATACTAAATACTAAGTACATATCCATCTTAATTGATAGGATGGTTAAAAACGCCCATCGTTGTGAGATATATATAGCTCTATTTAATATACCGGCGTATCTATCTAATTTATGTCTGTCAAGAAATTCGTTGTTATTTTATTTGTAATCACTATAGAGTTTACGGGAACCTAACAAATCTATCAATAAATGTAATAGTAACCCTTGAAAGTAAGCAATTCCCAATTATATTCGAAGCTCTGACTGTGAGATAATTCGACTTTAATTCGTTCCAAAATTGCTTTCAGCGATATCATAATATTGTACTTAAGAACAAATTGTTTGTTTTAAACTCTCAATTCGCTGTGTACCGCAATATGCTGTTGTTTATTTAAAATTTACGACTTTTGATGTTTCGAATAACTTGTTACAATAAGGCACTGTTTAATAAATAAACTTTATGTTTTGAGTTGTATTGTTTTCTTTGCATTTTAGTTAGGTACTTATATAAATAGATATCGTTTTCATTGCATTTTGGTTACTAGCATTAGATACAGTTTGTCTTGCCGGGAAAACTTCAATATTTGCTATTGTTGTCTCTGTAATTTTAAAAGAAAAGAAAAGAGAGAGAGAGCAATATCAAAGCTATGACAGTTTTGGTTAGGTGCAGCCCCAAATCTAGGAGGGGGAGGGGGGAGGGGGGGGGGGCAAGCTGGGGCCCATGCCAACGAAGTAACTATTTTCTGATCTGTGCCCATGCCCCGGGCGGCACGCCTCAGGGGGCGCCAAATTGAGCGACTCATCACGTATTTCAAGTCATCGTCGTAATATCCGATCCAATATTATCATCATGAATTCTTCTTTCCTCATGTGAAGTTAGAGGAGCTAGATACTCGAGGGAAAAAGAAGTCAGAGGAACATAACCCGTTATGTCCGGGTTATATACACCGATGCATAAAAATATTGAAGGTCCGGGAAGGCGGTAGACTCTCAGAAATGCCAATAACTTAAAGACGGCAAAACGGATAGCGACATGTTCCTAGAATCTTTCGAGGTGTACTGGATCAGTGAAGTGCATTATGGCTTTGACTTTCTTCTTGCGAGAGAAGATACCGAGTCCCAGCAGTGGGCTGCTTATGCTATAAATCGATATGCCTAGTAGCTTAATTTCAATATCATTAATTTCAATATTATTAATTTTAATAGTAGTATTTTATGATTATAAAATGCTGCTATTGTAAAGCACAGCAGAGCGCAGCTACAGAAAAAGCCTCAGCCAATCAAAGCGGTAGCCGAGGAACCATCACGACCTTCGTAACTGCCTTTAACACTGCAGCAAAAAGCGTGCTCCGAATCTCACCCCATGCATCACCCCCATGGAGTCCATTTCAATTGACTCCTACTTTTCGAGGTGTGTCCGTGCCGGTTTCTGACCGTCTTGAGCTTTTTGGCGTCACTTTGACATCTACGCTCAACCCAGCAGGTCTACTACGAAGTCTGATAAACGATATATCGGCCGAAGTTATGGACGTTTTATACCACGAAACACAATCGGTCGGTTGATGACACAAAAACTGTCAAATCAGCGTCGGTCGGAATGAACGAAACACCCGATCAGATCAACCGACCGATTGTGTTTCGTGGTATGAAACGTCCATAACTTCAGCCGATATATCATTTATCGGACTTCGTAGTAGACCTGCTGGCTCGTATATCGAGTCCAAGGCTAAATTAGCTGCCAAAAAAACTAGCTGTCCTTTCAAAGATGCGAAGGTACTTCAAGTCTGAACAGTTGCTGACATCATATCAAGCACAGATTGGCTCTTGTATGGAGTACTGTTCGCACCTTTGGGATGGATTGGCCAAGTATCAGTTGGAGGCCCTGTAATCGATCGAGAGACGTGCCAATAGGCTCATAGACAATGACACTCTTGTGCGAAAAAGACTTCAAAGTCTTGAACATCGCCGAACTTCGATTTTGCCGCGAGGCTCCTATACTACCGAGCTGACTATTCGGGTTAGCGGCGAGGGCGCAGGACCCAAAAAAAAGTACCTAACCTATGTAAAAACCTATTGATATGCTAGTGCTATGGGATGATACCTGGAACGCGTTACGGCTGGTAGCACGAGGGTGCCTCAGACAGTTCGATCTCGGCTCAGGCTAGTGCCGGGAGACAGAGTGCTTGGCACCT
Organism: Ectropis grisescens; assembly: GCA_017562165.1. Classification (NCBI taxonomy): domain Eukaryota; kingdom Metazoa; phylum Arthropoda; class Insecta; order Lepidoptera; family Geometridae; genus Ectropis; species Ectropis grisescens. The sequence goes on along the minus strand of CM029779.1, from coordinate 9,397,859 downwards.
CCTGGTGCCCTAGCGGAGTGGGGGGTGAGGCACCCTCCGACTTGAGTCGGTATCGAACTCGCTGCTAACGCATGAATCTATGTCGGCTGACTTATTGTTGAGGGTTACCTGCAAAAGCAAAGGGGGTCGGCTTGTCGGCTGACTGATTCGAGTAGTAAAACAGATGTAAAATAGATTTGACTGAAGTCTGAGGCACGGAAGGGTGCAGCCGTATATTTATATGAAATGGCGCTGCGCGCGTGTAGCATGTTTTTGTCGTACAGTAATCTATACTAATATTATAAAGCTGAAGAGTTTGTTTGTTTGTTTGAACGCTAGGATCTCGGGAATGACTGGTCCGAATTGAAAGATTCTTTTTTCTATTGACTAGTCCATTTATCGAAGAAGGCTATAGAATAGGCTATAGAACATAACGCTACTATCAATAGAAGCGGAGCATGAATCAAGAATGTAACAAAATCGGGAAAAAATATTCCGTTTTGAGAGTTTTCATACGTTTCGTGCTTTAACATGACACATGACAGCATGTGTCTAAGATTGCGTCATTGAATATCATAGATTAAATTTGAATATAAAACTTTGCTAATCAAATTTGTTTCTAAATCTGAGTTGGTACGACCTATTTCCGACTGGTGGCGTAGCAGGTAGCTGAAGAGGCGTTTTGTTTGAAAGCGATATTCTCAGCAATGACTGAACCGATTTCAGTCATTCTTTCACCGTTGTATATGAACGGGATCCTAATGAGTGCTATATAATGTACCACGGGCGAAGCCGGGGCGGACATCTAGTTTAGTATATAAGGAAGAGTTTTCGTTCAATAAAGTTAGTTATTATCTGGACCTCGCTTTTGATTTTTGGGACGTGCAACACGCACAGGAGTACCAGCTATTCCACCGCCAAAGTAAAAAATTAAAACGTTCGGTAAAAACTAGTAGCCAGTAGATGTCACACGTCCTAAAAATATATGTTTTGTTATGTGTCGTAAAACGCGAGACTATATTTATTTATTTATAACTTGCACTTACATACATTTATAGATTCTTAATTATACAATATGCAAAACTATACATACTTACGTAAATTGAACTTATGTGTTACTTTAGCATAACTAATTTACTGTTAATGTTAGCTTTTGGCTGTAAAGTCAATTGCTCGGTCAATTATTATCATTAGCAACTCAACTAGTATGGAGAGTCCTCATACACTGAAATATATGAAAGAAAAATAACGAATCGATTAAATCATAGAAGAAAAAATAATTTTCCATCCCACCACCTCGGAAAGAGTACTTTTCCTCTTCGTTATCAGAGCTCAAAAGACGATTTTACATCAACATCGTGTGTACTAAGTTTTTGAATTTAAAACACAACTAAACCTATTTAGCTCTACTTAGGTACCTCCTTGGTGCCTAATTGATCAATTTTTTTTATTTGTTAGAAACTCTGACTCTGAATCTCCTTGGTGTACTTTTTAGGGTTCCGTAGCCAAATAGCAAAATACAGGACCCTTATAGATTCGTCATGTCTGTCTGTCTATCTGTCCGTCCGTATGTCACAGCCACTTTTCTCCGAAACTATACATACTATTGAAACTTGATAACTATATGTATTCTGTGAACCGCATTAAGAATTTCAAACACAAAATAAAAAAACAATAAATTTTAGCGGTGTCCCATACTTAGAACTGAAACTCAAAAAAAAAAATCCGTCAAAACCATACGTGTGTGTTATCTATGGATAGGTCTACCAAAATGATGTTGAGATAAATTTTTTTTCTAAAGTGAATAGTTTGCGCGAGAGACTGTTCAAAAGTGGTAAAATGTGTGTCTCCAGGGGACAAGGGGGGTGGGCTGAAACTTCCAAAATAAGAGAATGACAAAACTAAAAAAAATGTTTGATGTACATTATTAACATATTAACTTTCAATTCGACGAAAAGTGATCTGAATGAGATCTAGTAAGTAGTTTTTATTTTAATACGTCATCAATTCATTATTCTTAAAACACTGATTAAAATAACAACGAACTACAAGAACTTCTAAATTATGTAACTTGCTGCTACGGAAGCCTTCGTGAGAGAGCCTGACTGGCACTTGACCACTTTTATTTATGATATCCGTTGCGCGCTATGAATGAAATCAATTGTAACCGAATTGAAGTATGGCGAGTTAAACAATTTAATATTATTGTAGACTAACATTTCAACTACCAAAATTTCTACTACTTGCGTATTACAAAATAATGTGGTAAATGTAACATCAAATAATTACTATTTTGAGAAAACATATAGTTAGATTATTTTTTTCGTAAATTCTGAATAGTACGTTTATTTATTGCCTTTAAAATTTACCCTGATGGTAATGCGGCCCTACCTTATTTTAATGCATTTGGGCAGTCACTTTTTTTATGTACACAGATGACACTCCTTACCTCAACCGGTCAAGCCTCCATATTTTACGTCATTTTGTTAAAACCAACTCAAACTCGACAAATTCAAAGTTAAAACCTTAGATTAAAAACAGGAAAATTGAAAACGAATGCAAAACAGAAAATTTGTGATTCTAACGATGAAGAAGTTTATTTGACGCCAACATAATTGACTGAAACTGTTATTAATCCGCAAAGCATTTAGTCATTTCCTCGCTGAGGTGGGATGAAAAGTTACGTGTTGCAGTCGAGTGCAAAGATTTATCACCAGTGTTCTTTTGATTCTCATGCTACGCTCAGGATCCTAGTTTTTAATAACGAGCGCACCAAGTGATTCAATTGTAGTATCCTTCGCTTGCTCGGTCATCAGAATTGAATACGCGGTTAAAAAGCAACTTTGCACACTTGTATAACAAATAACTATTTTTTAATAGGCAGTTATGAGTTATACAGAAGAGATATTTCGTTTGAACGCGATAATCTCAGGAACTACTGGACCGATTTCATAAATTCTTTCACCGTTGGATATGTAGGAGACCTCTGAGTGCTATACTAGGCTATAATAAACGCCATATGGGCGATAACTTTGGGTCGATTACTTTGGGTATCGGAGGTTCTCGTAATTTTGATTTTTTTTTTCTCGACAAAAGGTGGTAAATGACCAAACGACTCATCTTTCGATGAACCCAGTAGGCGTAGGAAACTCCTGACAACCGTTTTATTTTTATCTAGACAAAGATTTCCAAATATTTTCGAGTGCAGTCAAATTTTCGTGCTAGATAATCTAAAAATATATACCTTGAATTTAGAGTTTTGTTTTTTTTTCACTCCATATGAAGATGAACATAGACCACCACGCGAAAAAATCATTGCGCGTGTTTTTAAATCGTGTTATCTTTACTCGCTTTTCACGATAGAATAAACCTGAGCTTTGACTTAGAATTTTAATTATTCATCACTATTATCTGCTTGAAGATAACAGAAATTGAAAACTACATCCAGGTATGGAGTAGATAATAGTAGATAATTATGACTATATGCACTAAATTATAGCGGTTTATAGATAACTATAGGCAATTGCATAGATAAGACTAAAAACCCCATTTAAAATAATAAGATGTTCATTTGTTCATACTTCCTTTAATTATTTTGCCAATATTTAAGACAAACAGTTACCATTTTACTTCAGTATTCAACCATACGTTGAACATAGAAATGGAGTATTTGGTTCTTTTTATGTTGATATTGTGTGGGACGATAGGCAGCGGTAATTTTCTCTTCAAAATAATATTTAATTAAATGAAAGTTTTCTTCTAGCGTCAACACATGGAATAAGTTATTTAAATCCAAATAAAACAATATTTTTAGACGCAAGTTATAAAATAAAACCGCAATCAACTCAAGCCTCTGTACATATTCTAGATGCTGTGCCGAAGAAACATCACAAAAAACATAATTCTAAATCGAGTGGTGGCAAAATAGTTGGAGGACACAATGCAACTATCCAGGAGTACCCATATCAGGCATTCTTGCTGTTAACAAAAACTCCAGGAGACAATTATCAATGTGGTGGAGCCATAATAAGCACGTCTTATATTCTGTCAGCTGCTCATTGTTTTGTTGAGTAAGTTCCATGGCAATTTCACTGACGAAGTTTGTAGATTTGGTAGTGGTTGGTTGGTGGTTGGTAGTGTCTCTTTGCAGAGTTCCCCTGGAGAAGTACCACACCTTTAACAGCTATTCTTCCGCCAAGCAGTAGTGTGGAAACATTACTGTGTTCCGGTTTGAAGGGCAATGGTTCCAGAGAAATTACTGGGCTAAGAGATAAAACCCGTATATCTCCGGGTGACGAGCGCAGTGCGGTGCTAGGTAATGATTTAGACTCTTCGTGTTGCAATAGCTGCGTGTCACTGTGCTGTTATGGGCAGGTTTGTTGCTTACCATCAGTCACACGTCCTGCTAGTAGTCATAACAAATACATTTAATGTGTCGGAATAATTCCGTGAATCATAAATTTGTTTAAATAATTGTACAAACAATATATCACTGCTGTGGATCCTATAGTTTGGGGCTTGTTTGAACGTCCGATTCACAATCGCGGCATCGTTACTTCGAATCCTACCTTCAGCCTAGAGTATTTTTACAAGCGCAGAAATACAAGTTTTTCATCACCCACGGGAAAACAAAACCCACTCAAAAAGAAAACATCGTAAGGAAACCTGAACGTTCTTAGATATTGTTTGAGGGCATGCGTCACCCACTGACCCAAACTTGGCTTGTGCTCCTGACTATCTCCTCATAAGGAGAAGGCCTTGCATACTAGTGACTAATATTTCAAATATTTTTTTTTTTTTTTTAATATAGAGTGACGAGACGATCAGGTCATGTGCCTGATGGTAAGCAACAAGCCTGACACATAACAGCACAGTGACAAGCAGCTATTGGAACATGAAGAGTCCAAATCATTACCTAGCACTGCACTGCGCTCGTCACCCAGAGATCTAAGATCTTATATCTCTAAGCCCTGTAATTTCTCTGGAAACATTGCCCTTCAAACCGGAACACAGTAATGTTTGCACATTACTGCTTGGCGGTAGAATAACTGGCAAAGGTGTGGTACTTCCCCAGGCGGACTCTGCCAAGAGTCCTACCACTACTAAATACTGAAATAATATTTCAGCGGTGTTACAGAAGTTACTGCCAGGATTGGAAGCACTGATAAATTCTTCGGCGGCGAAGAATATCCCGGCTCTTTTTATATCCACGAAGATTACCACCATATATCTAAAGACTACGATATTGCTTATGTTAAAACAGACCAAGAAATGATATTGGACGGGGTGAATGCTAGAATAATAAGCATAATAGAACAAGGAACTAACATTCCTTCTGGATCGATGCTTAAGCTCAGTGGTTGGGGTACAACTAGTGTAAGTATAATATAATGTGTAAATAATCAATTTTCTCAAAAAAAAACCGACTTCAATTAAATTTTAAATTCAGAACCAAATTTCTTAGAATCACTATTTCATTTAAACAAATGAAAGCAAATTTTAGTTTTTTGTACTTATTTCCAAAACCGCCACATCGATTTTGATAAAATTTGTATGGGACCATTTCTGAACTATAATATACCAAACAACCAAAAAACCATCAAAATCAATTCATATTTGGCAGCGCTATGGCGTAACATAAATAAAAGTGGTCAAGTATGAGTCGGACTCGCCCATGAAGGCTTCCGTAGCAGCAAGTAACACAAAATAAAAGTTCTTGTAGTTCGTTGTTACTCTAATCAGTGTTTTAACAATAGTGAATTTATGACGTATTTAAAAAAAACTACTTACTAGACCTCATTCAAAGCAATTTTCATTGAAAGTTTACATGGCAATGTACATTATACCCTTTTTGTTATTCTATTATTTTAGAAGATAAAGACTTTTTAAAAAAGTGGGCCCCCTTTGGGGGGGGGGGGGGACACATTTTACCACTTTGGAAGAGTCTAAAGCGCAAGCTATTCAGTTTAGAAAAACAATTTGTTAGGAACCTCAATATCATTTTTGCAGACCTATCTATAGATAGCCCACACGTATAGTTTTGATGGTTTTTTTTTAGTTTCAGTTCTAAGTATGGGACACCCCTAAAATTTATTGTTTTTTTTCTATTTTTTGTATTAAAATCTTAATGCAGTTCACAGAATACATCTACATACCAATATTCAATAGTATAAGTTCTTATAGTTTCGGGGAAAAGTGGCTGACATGACATATGACGAATCTATAAGGGTTCCTGTATTTTGCCATTTGGCTACAGAACCCTAAAAAACATACAGCCGAATTGATGACTTTCTTCTTTTTTAAAGTCGTTTAAAAAATTGGTAATAAATACAAAATAGTATAAATTAAAATTCCACTAATTCTATTACGAATTGGTTATTTTTTGTTTGGTAGATTATAATTTAGAAGTAGTCCCACATAGCTACATTTATTTCAACGAAACTTATAACTCTTTTGTGTAAATAACACACAAGAATGAATCAATCTACCCATATTTTGTATGTTTATTTTGTAAATATTTGTATAACTCCAAAAACTTTATTCGGTTGTCTGACTTTCAGATAAAAAAAAAATATATTCGTAGGATACTTACCAAAAGTAGTTAAAGATCATTACGTGGTCATTGATATAATCTAGAATATAATTTAAACATCCATTTTGTTTTAGTCTGGTGGAGATGCGACAGAGACCTTGATGGCAGTGGAAGTTCCATCATTTTCAAATGAAGAGTGCAACAAGATGCAAACCGTCACTCTTAGACAGTTTTGTGGCGGTTACAAGGAAGGAGGCAAGGATACCTGTCAGGTAAAAAAGAAGCCATAAGCCAGACAGTAAAGTTGTGGAATACTGCCAGCAGCAGTGTTTCCAGACTACACACAAATAAGTTCATGTTTACACTTTGGTAATTTTAAACCGAATATTTTTTTTTCAAATGTAGAGTGACGAGATAAGACGGCCATATGTCTGATGTCAAATCAAGAAACACGTCTGCCCCTATACGTGTCTGCCCCTAACAGCACAACGGCACAATACCATTAATTATTATCTAATTCTTTAATAATTATTTCAGGGTGATTCTGGTGGTCCGACTGTGTTATCAGACAGTGGAATTTTAGCTGGTGTGGTCTCAGCAGGGTATGGTTGTGCTAAGCCCAATACACCTGGAATTTATACCAACATCACTGACCCCCCTGTGAGGTCCTGGATTTTGAAGCATACTGGAGTCTAACAGGCTTTTAATTTACCTCTTGTTTCTAGTTTGTGCACGGGGATGGGAATTTATTTATGTTTTATTATTATTTATATATTATAAACACGAGTAAAGGCACTGTTAAAAGTACTTTTTGTTTTATTTATTATCCCACTAGAATTATAATGTGAAAATTTGGATGTTTGTGGGTCAATCATGTTGGAACGATTGTACGGATCGAGTTGAGAGATCGATTTGGGGCTTACTAAATTATAGCCTTGAATAACATCTATGTAACTTTTTTATTTGGTGTTTTTATCTCTTTTCATAGAATGATCAGATAATGGAAACACTATACAAGACTTAACTATTATTGGTAATAGAAGAGTATGGTCTTCTCGTGACCACAGCAGTTGTAACGCCAAATGTCGAGGCAATTAAACAATTATGATAGTGTTTACATTACCTATGTCTTCGAATCGTGAAAGTTAAAAACAATAATAAAATCAGATCAATATAGCCTACCGATTTTCGATTTATTGATTTATGTTTTATCTACTAATAGCTCCTGGCAGTATTACTCACGTAGTTGAGGATTCTGGAACTGCCCCGTAGAGAAACGATTCAACATATTATCGTAGACTAGCGGCCCGATCCAGTTTAAATCGGACATTATAACATAAAGACTTATTGACATAAAAAATATTTCAAGTTAGATCAAACTGCACACGGCGAGAAAATTTATTTATTTATATAATGTTCTTTTTCAGCCGTTCCCACGTGATTGATCAAAAAACGTTCAAATATTCAAACTGCCTCATTTTAATTTCTACGTTACTTATTAGAAATTCAAGAGATGGATGCTAACAAGTGATAGAGCTGGATGAAAGACAGTAACTAACGATCTTTATCGTTACTCTTATCCCACTCAAGCCCCACTGTGTGGTATAAGGGGAAATTATGACCTTGTGTGAATGCGAGACCAGATTATTTACAAATGAAATGTCCTCAACTGTAAAAAAATTAGGTCAGTTTTGAAAATTGTAAACCCAAGGAAATGGTTATAAAATAAATGTTTATGTATGCATATTTACAATATTTGACCATAATGTCACGTAGATAAGATTGCTTTATTGACTCACTTTCAAGTTCTATGGAGATATTTCTATGAACTATCTAATCTATGACGTCTACTCCCATGTTTACGCAAAGGTTACCAAACCATCAGACCTTTACCCAATTACTCAGTATTAAGAAGACCAAATAGTATTGTCCATGATTTGTAAAACAAATCTAGAGTAGTATTTAAGATCGTTTTTTCACAGCTATCTTCACCATTTCTCCAGAAACACAGCAACATGAATTACTTAAAATATTTCGCTTTGTTCGTTTGTGTTGCTCTTAGTTATGGTGAGTCTATTTTAAATTACATATTGTTGTAACTAATTTTATTTTATAATTCTTTAAAGTGTAAAATTTTGATAACTTAATAGTGAAGGTTCTACCTTCTCAAAGATAGCATTGATTTTGGTTCTCGTCAATAGCACATTTTGCCTTTTAATATCTCTTGAAAACTTTTGTTGCAGCACTTGTTTTACGCCTTGGTGTGTAGTTGGTTCATTTGAAATTAACCAACATGCGTCATCTGTAGTAACCAAGCTTAGCTATAAATTCACAGTAATTAATATTAAAAAGAAAACTATTATTATTGTATGAACATTATTACTACAAAAATATGATATATTCGTAAAATAAGTCGAAGGTGTCGCTAACAGCGAGTACGGTCAATAGCAAAGCAAATGAGTCAACCAAAATTTGGATACGTATTATTTTAATCAGACGTTTTAATTAATATTTGTAAAATATGATATAATATGATGTAATATTGAGTACAGTGCTCTGCGGTTTCACACGCGTAGTTGCCGATCCCGTTATTTTTCCCGGATAAAAATACCCTGTTAGCTTATTAATGGTATATCTATCTATCTATGGCTGGCTTGCCTGGTGGCTTAGTTGGTACTCGTAGTAAGTCGTGGGTGCGATCCCGACCTAGTGCAAATATTTGTGTGATGAATTCAACTATTTATACTGTGTCTGGGTGTTTTCTATGTGTCATAAGTATGTATTTAAAAATATATATTGTATCAGCTATCTGGCTTCCATATTACAAGCTTTGCTTAGTTTGGGGTCAGATGGTGTTGTGCGTGAAATGTCCACCAATATTTATTTATTTCTGTAGGTACCAAATTTCATCCAAATCCTTTCAGTAGTTTTTGCGTGAAAGAGCAACAAACATAAACTCATACATACTTACAAAATTTGGCGCTTATGATATTAGTAGGATTAATGTACAAAACTTATGTCAACTTAAATAAAACTTTTATTATACGTGCCAAATTACCTAATTAGGCACAGTAAATCTGTATGTGATATGTGTGTGGGTGTTACTATGTATAATAATTATGTATTTACAAATATATAGGTATTTTATCAAGCCGCCATCTACAAAGCTTAGCTTTGCTTAGTTTGGGGTTAAATAATATTGTGTGTGATTGTCCACCGATTTTTTTTATTATATAGTCAGTCCACTCCGATCTAAGTTGGACTGTTATCACATGTGAGTTAGCGGTAAATTAAATAAAAATATGCAACAACCACCTTTTCAGTTTTCATACAGTATTTTGACCCAAAAATGGGGCTTAGTAGGTATGTATAGCAGATGTAGCAGTTTTTGAGACTCCAAATGTTATCCCAGGACTAATTTATTTTGTAAATATTTTTTAAGATACTACCTTAGCTCGTCGGCTGCTCAAGACTGACAACAGTGGGAGGATTGTAGGAGGGACGGAAGTGCCAATTGCTGAGTTTCCTTATATGGCCAATCTCTTGTTGTTTAATGGAAGCGCTTACTTCGAGTGTGGAGGATCAATTTTAAATAGGCGTTACATTTTGACAGCTGCGCATTGTCTCGAGGAGTAAGTTTTCGTAGTAGACATCTTTTTAATTTTTTTTTAAGGGCAGAGCCTTTATTAACAAGAACTACACAACGCTACTAGGTATACCTATCTAACTACTTACACTAAGCACACCTGAATTATCCATAGACCAATGAAGGTCTACAGATAATCAATATGTTCAAGCCCACTACCAATCGGAAGCGTACCCAGCACGCTGGCGGCATTACCACGCCGACATTACCATTTTTCACTTAACTAGCAGTAGATATTGAACAAGGAAACGTCTTGGTGATGGAAAGGTTTCCTTTCAATTCAGCACATGTAATATCAACAGTATTCCAAAGTTTTATCTACCATTTCTAGTTATCTTACCTCGTCTTTCCTATTATATCTTATATACTATGTTTATCTTTGGTTAAAAATTTACATTAATTATAAAAACAGTTATTGAATCTTCTTAATGTTAGTTCAATAATTATTATTGGCAACGAAAGCGTTCACAGAAACAGAAAGATCATTATTTTATAATAGATGAGATGACTGAAAATGTATATGTATTTTACCGATGAAAAATATATTTAAAGTATTCTCACATTATTGTTTATAAAATTTCAGTATCAGAAACGTGACTATCAGAATAGGAAGCTCCATGGCTATGAGTGGCGGCCGCACCTACAGTTCCAGAACTTTGATGAGGCACTTTTTGTACAACTCGCAAAATTTGGATTACGATGTGGGAGCGATTAGAGTGTCCCAGAATATGGACCTGTCTGGTGATGACGTTTCGACTGTTCAGTTGGTTCAGGGAGGACAAATGATTCAACCAGGCACTTTCTTAAACGTTACTGGATGGGGTGCTACTGCGGTAAGTAAAAATAGGCAGAATTTAGTGAAATGTATCTAAACATTTTATTAAAGCACATAACGGAACGCACAGAATAAATACACTTCACAGAGCTAGCCTGCTGCCGCACGGCCATCGCGGTATGTATGTCTGCTGATTTACGAAAGCTAGTGGCGGATACACCAGCTGGAAGCGTATTCATTATGTTGGCAGTATTACCACGCTGAATGGCAATGCTTATACGCTCAACTAAATAAATCCAGTATTTTGACCTCACGTATCAAATACTATCAAAGAGTGTACATATACTACGTATAGATTTGGCACAAACGCTTTACACCGAAAGCACGGGTCTGATCGTACTTGCCTTGTCGTTCTTGTAGAAGTGTCATACTTTTGTCGAGCCGTGGTAGCCGATACTTATTCTCTATCTAAGAGTAGGTACTGTGAACATTACCTTCATAGGTATTCTTTAGTTATATAAAATAGCTGTCATAGGGCCTGCAACATTAGTACGTCAGTGATGCGATTCCATGAGGTTTTATCATTCCAAAAAAGAGCTCAACAAGGCTTATAATTTCTTTTTCATTCTGTATTATATTTGTGTTTCAGGAAGGCGGTGCTTCAAGTAGCCGACTGATGGGTACTGTGGTGCCAACCATATCTAATGACCAATGCAATGAATACCTAAGTCCCTACCAGGTCACTGAGAGGCAACTCTGCGCTGGTTACGAAGAAGGCGGCAGGGATGCGTGCCAGGTATAATTATTATTTTCAAGATAAAATATAAACGAGCTTGCAAAACCTCAGTATCTCTAATGTTGATATTTTATTTTCTCCACAAGACAAAAAACTAACACTGACTTCAGTGTAAAATTAAATTCAGACACTCGCCCAAATTTCATGAGAAGATATTTATCACTACATCGTCCAGATAAATGAAAGTAAATTCTAGTTTATTATTCATAGATCTCAAAACTGCTACACCGTTATCAGTAAAATCTATATTGTTTATGTTGGTACATTTCTGAACTTATAATAAAACTCTTAATTAAAAGCCACATGAAATTGGCGTAGCTATCACGTTACATGTACCTATACAAAAACATGCAACCGAATTAGGAACCTCATTTTATAGTATATATAGGATTTCGTGAAGTCTGTTAAAAATGTTCAATATATGTTGGTAACGACTACCGTTTACGATCAAACGAACTGTATGTTTATATGCTACTCTTCCCGAAAAAATGTATTTAATGATTATTTTTTGTACCAGGGCGATTCCGGTGGACCGGCTGTATCGGACGGAATGCAAGTTGGAATAGTCTCAGGTGGATTTGGATGTGCTCGTCCGGAATCACCCGGATTCTATACCAACATTACCAACACAGCAATCAGGAGGTGGATCAGACTCAGCACGGGAGCTTAAATACACATCAGTATCAGTACTAGGAAATGCGGCGTTTTCAGAAGGTAGAACCACTCTAGTAGATAAATGCCTGAGTACGAGTTTTGTAGAAAACAATACGCGTGCATACTGTGAGCGCGTAGACATGACATTTTTATGAAGAAACTAGCACAGAGCCCACCTAAATTTCGTTTGGGTTGACACCTGAAGCCTGAATCGCCTGAAAAAATGTTCGTGATCTACGAAACTTACAATCAATAACCACAAAGATCATTAGTAATCAGTTTTTTGTTATTTATAAATTACTGAGACCATTCATCGAAATTAAAACTATCCTATCTCTCAAGTTGGACTGAATTACACATAAATGTCAACTTTAGTAGAAATCTGTTCGCTAAGTGAAGAATTTGATGAAACCAAACATGTCATTAGATTCTTATATATACATGTGGTGATGCCGGAGTTCTTCGTTCAAATATCAAGCAAACGCGCTAACTGTTGAAATTTTGTTTTCAACACAACTCGAACACAAAATATAGGCGTCGTTAATATTTAGCTGTTTGAGAAATTTCGTAAACGTACGTCAATAATGTTAATAATTTGACATATTGTCACCCATCTGTCACTCAAACCTGTCATTCTGAAAACGTCTCAAATCCTCCTAAATATTGTGAAATAAGTAAAAAAAAGTGTGAAATTATTGATGAATGCAAATTTGTTATTTATTGTCTTTGGATATGAAACTTAAAGATCAATTTATTGAAACATTATTAAAATTCGACCTAGCTGAAGAAATTTAAGTTTTTATGATATTGATAGGTTATTTATTTACTAATTATTCAATTTAATAGTGACATTTTGTACAGGTCCTTTATTGATACCTAGTAACGCCATCTTGTTGGGTTTGCATAAGCTCCCGATTTTTTAGAGTTTTTGATAGTAACGACTTATCATAAAAATATTTATTTTTTTGTTTTTTCTTTGAGAATGGCAGACCATATTTAGTTCTCAAAAAATTAGAGGTTCGTTGCGACATTTGAGAGAGGTCCTAAAATGTGACTTAAACGCTCCACACACGAGTCCTAAAATCAGAGGAAATGACGTAAAAGGTGTGACGTAAAGTCCCCACTTTACGCCTAGGAGCCTACATCGCACCATATGATTAGTGATTTATGGTGCGGTGTAGGGTCCGCCCGCTAGTTTTACGTAATTTCCTCTGATATTAGGGCCCGTGTGTAGAGGGTTTTAGAACAAAACTGAAAGATACAATAAAACCATAATTAAAAACATTGAGTATTTTTTGAAATATTCGTAAATGTTTTGACGCGTTAAATAAAATAATACTCGTAGAATATGTTTCGAGCATTTCTCAAATATCAAAACGTATTTTTTATGTACAACATGTTTTTCATGCCGAAAACCAGTGTATAGCGAACCACAGTTTTCATAAGCATTTTGTTTATTTATATTTTACTTTACGTTATAATGACAGTTTTGTACATAATGTGTTTGCTGCATTTAAGAAACCTATTCTTTAGTGTCAAAATTACTTATATTTCTAAGTTATGTAATGTTTTATAGTGGAAATGTAAACTGATTGTACTTTATAAAAAAAAAATCTTGTGAGTCACAAATATATATTAAATATTTATACAATAAATATAGTAAACTTTAGTGATAAGATTAGGTATTTATTTATTGATATGCGTGAGAGTTATAGTTATAGTTATAGTTAATTAGTTCTTGTCTGGATTATTATTTATTTCGACAGTTCTAATTGTTAACTACTACTGAGGTCAATAAACGACTTTGAATTCCATACAGTATTTTATATTTTGGAACAATTAAGTCCTTTCTTTAGTATTTTTAAATTTAGAACACGAAATTTAAGATTAAGAAATTAGGCACATAAGAATAACGTATTCTTATTTATTATTTTGATGTTGATGTTTCACGAAACATTACAAGAATTAAATAATAATCGAGAATGATTTCAAATCACAGTGTAAAGAGGACAGTATATTGTTTGTGACGTATGGCTCTGTCCGACGCGTGGGTTGATTAATAAATTGCCACACGGAGATGTGTTTATAAATAGCAGTACCACCAACTTATCTGTAGAACCAAAACGAAGTTCAAATACAGAGTACTAGTAGTAAATTGAAAAAAAAATAACAACCATGGAAGAATGACTTTAGTACTTATTACTTCCATGGTCGCAACACTTTTTGATTGTGGCGCTATCTCGACATTTTACACGTACCTACTTGTTCGTAGTACCTACGTACTACCTTTTCCATTACTCGAGGTCCTGTCTTGACACCCCAAACACCCCGTTACTCTATTATGTAAAAATAAAAGATCAGTGAAGAAAGAAGGACTTAAACAATTTGAAGATTTAGTTCAATTAAATAAAATTTTAGACAGTGTTATTATATAAATTATTATTAAAGTCAAAGAACAGTAGGCAGGTAACTTGAAAGTATTAAATTCCGTACAATATGCAATGTATTATAACAATATTATAATACTTTATTGAGATCGCTCTATCATCACGGACTATTGTCGCCAATAAGCCTGATATTGTGCTGGTCGACCGATCTCTCCACCGGGCCGTACCACATGATGAGAACCTCGTGAAAGCCGAGAAGGACAAGCTTAGCCAGTACCTTAACTTGGCTCATTAGATTACCGCCATGTGAGATGTTGATTCGACGATCATAGTCCCAATAGTCGTGTCAGCAAACGGCCTTATAGCGAATAGTCTCGACCAACACTTTAAGAGACTTTCGCTACACGGTTGGATCTAGGTTCGGATGCAGAAGGCGGTCATCCTCGACACAGCGCGCATCTTCAGGAGCTTCCTTATTCTGCAGCCCTAACCACCGGTAGCTTGGGTCATGCCCAGCTGCTGGTGGCACCCTAGTTATTAAGCTTTTTTATAATGTTCAATGTTCATATTTTTATTCATCTTGTAAAAAACGTACAAATCTAGACGAATGATTAAATAACTGAATCATTTATAACATGTTACAGTTAATACGGTCTGTAAGATTGCTGATCATGTCAAAAAAACAGGTGTCCAAAACAACAGGTTGTGGCTTAAAATTAAAAGTAAATCATTAAGACATAATTGTACAATAATGGACTATTCAAAAGCAATTGCTGGCGCCTAAAACTAAAAACTCCATAAAAATGATGGCTGTAAAATATTACTCACAATCCCAATTCGTCCCAAAGCGTCCCAAGCCGGCCCGATTTTTAAGAGACAACAGTTATATTGTTAGGTCTTTTGCCATAGTCACGTAAGATAACTCGAGGTTCGAGTATGACTGGGATATTGACGGTGGAAAACCCTGGCATATGATGTTATTCAGGCTGGCGTGGCGGCTATTACGGCCCGCGCATTTTGAGCAAGAGAGGCAGTAGTGACCGAGTTGATCGACATCAGTATCACAATAATAGCCGAGTGAAGGACTTCACAGCACCTCGCACCCAAGGGCAAGTTAACAGCTAGACGAAATGCAGTTGGATCTAATACCTACATTGGATGTTTTTGTTTGTTTGGACGATTGGATATTTCTTGCTCAACCATATCACAACTAATAGGCCAACGTATCAGATTGATATTTAGAACATAGATCGTACTCAGTATAGATTCCTAGATTCCTACAAATCCTAATAGATATGTATGTGAAAGTTCAGATATGTGAGAGTTTAGATTTTTGGATACATATTTAGATGTTTGTTATTTAATCCCGTTGTAAGAACGGAAAGAACCAGTGCTACAATTAAAAATTAGATAGATAAGACCATAGTCCTCCCGCGCATATCGCTTCCCCAGCCTACCAGGCTATTTTCCTTTATGCTGGTTGCCTGGAAGAGATTGTTCAGCAATAAGGCTGCAACTTTTGACACTAGTTTTATTTGTGTTTTTTTTGTGTCGCAATAAAGAGTTTCTATCTATCTATGTATTGTAGTCTGGAATAACACAAACGCTACTTTGTATCCCGAAAAAAAGTTTTCTTGAGAGATAAACTTTTAGGTAAGTGGTAACACTATAATATAATATATACAGGAAAAGGCGCAATTAGGACTAAACAAAACTGACTTGACTTCATTTAAAATCACTCAGACCACTCAGACTTAGCCGTACACATCAACTAGTCTTTCAAATATTTACTTGCGTTTACTTAGCGCTACAAGGCATCCAATATTTGTACTTTGCTTATTGAAATAAAATGAATTTCACAGCTTATGTATTCTTTACGTTGGTCTGACCTTTCCTATTCAAACAACAGCCTTAGTATTATCTTTATACGATTTGATTCTTTCAATGCTTTTTCTGACGTAGATAGTTGGTGTTCTTGGTACCGCACCGAACTGGAAAACCAGTTTATAAAAATGTAAAAGTTTGGTAGCTGTAACTCATATAATACATAGTTACACATATTAAGTACTACGGAAGCTAGATAGCCCACATAATACTTATTTATTTGACTGTATGTACATATTTATGATATTCTGAACATCTGCACATTTTAAAATATATCTCACTTTAATCTACTCTGTGAATCTACCCCTACCGACTAAAATCTCCACGGGCTTCTAACTCTGCCGTTTGCGAAGGGAACACGGGACCATTCTCGCATTCTTCAACTCAAACTCGCTGCAGCTGGTCCGTCTTCGGGCCCTCCTATGGGGCATACAACAACTATCACCGGCGCACCCGAACCCAAGGTACGGCGTGACCACCTCGGGGCTCAAAGTGAATAGGTGACAGATGCTCCCGAATCTGACACCCTTGGCCCCTTGCGACGGGTTGGGTCTATGGTCCTGCCACCCACCGCTTTTCGGCTGCAGAGGAAAGAGAGAGCGGCGCACCACAATGCCTACAAATACAAATACAAATACAAAAATCTTTATTGCTGTTTGCAGGTAAGATAAGATGATACAAAACATTTAAATAATTGACCCATACAAACTGGCCTCTTCTTCTAGAGGCATGCAATATGTCTGGCAACGCAGTTTCCATTGGTCTGAATTTATACAATGATAATAATAGTCAGCTGATAGTCTTCTTCTTCTTTTTTCGTTTTTAACTTTTAATCGGTTGTATCATGTATGTCATCTGATTCATCATGTATTAATTTCTGGCTTCTATCCCGGTGTGTTATGTTAGTGTGATATATTTGATGAGTACAATTACGCCAACGTCTTGTGCTTCAGCAGGATGATGTTATGGACTTTGACAAGTGTGTGGTTTCATGTAGAATCCAAAGTCTTGCAGTAGTAGCTCTTGCAGTTTAGCCGTGTGAGCAATTTTAAAGAATGTCATTATGTATAGAAAAATCAAAAAATAATAATCAAAAATAATGATAATAATAATTCAATTTGTATAAAATAAAACAATGTCAATGTGTGTAAAAGAATGTTAACATGTATAAAATTTAATATTTGTATACCTACTCAAAGAACTCTCACAATATATTATAGAGTAATCTGATTCAACCTGTCCGTTACAATATATTATCTGATCTAACATTAGTTAAATCTAAAGTTTCATAAAATATAGACAGTGGACACTAATGTGGCTAATGGAATTTAATGTGGAAGTTAATGGAATGTAAAATGTCAAGTTATACAACATCTATACATCAGTATTCCAATTAATTTCCCTATCATTTAAAAATTCTTTCACAGTGTAATAACATTTGGGTACCAGTATCTTTTTTAATTTACTTTTGAACATGGATGAGTTAAGTTTTTTAATTGCATTTGGCAGCTTATTATATAGAAGAGGAGCCATACAAAAATACTGTCACTCATAATCTTTTTCTTGCGTTTGCCTATGAGCAGCCTACACTTATCACGTCGGTTCCGTTCCACTTTGTCACTCAAGAGAGGAAAACAATGGGGGTTATTCCTTACAAAACACATAACTTCAAAAATATAAAGGCTTGGAAGGGTTAAGATTTGGTTGTCTATGAATACCTGTCTGCAGCTATCTGTAACTTGCATCCCGAACATAGCACGAATGCATCGTTTTTGTGCTTTGAAAGCTAAGCCTGTATCCGTTGAGTTACCCAAAAATTATCCCATATCTCAAGACTGATGCCACTAATCCATGGTAAGATGTAAGAAGAGTCTCTTTTTACCACTGGAGCAAGCCTATGCAGAGCATATGCCGAGCTACCAAGCTTCTTGCAGAGAATCTCAATATGTGCCTTCAATTCAATTTCATGTCTATTGTCAAGCCCAAAAATTTTGTTGTAGTTACTTCTGCAATTTTGTTACCTTGATAATTTATGTTTATGTTATTTAAGTAATTTTTGTTTGTGTAAATTGCATTAAATTGGTTTTATTTAAATTAATTTTCAAGTTATTAATGTTCAACCAGTGGATAGACGAATTTAGTGCAGCGTTGATATTTTCCTCATAATTAGCTTTATCTTGGCAGGCTATTGTAATCGTGCTATCATCTGCAAATAGTGACATTGGATGTTCAATTACTTTAGGAAAATCATTTATGTAGACAATAAATTGAAACGGTCCCCAAACACTTCCCTGCGGCACACCAAATTTAACAGTTCTTTCTTTAGAGATGAATATTTCTTCCTGTTTCGTTTTAGTATTAATCTTTGTAATTTTAGTTACTTGCCTTCTGTCTGTTAGGTAAGATTTTACTAAGTCAAGCACATTACCTCTAACCCCATAGGCTTCAAATTTACTTAGAAGAATGTCATGATTGACATAGTCAAATGCCTGGGTCATATCGCAATAAATGGTACATATAGCATTGTTATTATCAACACTTTTCATTACATTGTTAAGAAAATCATATATAGCAATATTTATTGTTTTATTCTGTCTAAACCCTTTTGCTCATCACAAAGTATGTTGTATTTTCAAAGTACTGAATAAACTGCTGATTAAAATATTTTCAAATATTTTTGACATTATAGGTATAAGGGCAATAGGTCGGTAATATGCCATGTGTTCCTATTTTCTTTTTTAAAAACAGGTATGATTATACTTTTTTTAAGAGCCTCAGGAAAAGTACCTGTACTTATACATAAATTGATTATATGACTTAGAGGGCTACAGATAGCCTGCTTGACAGATTTTATAATTTTAGTGCATATCTCATCATATCCTACACTGTTTGTATTTTTAAAGAATTTATGATTTTAGAATATCATGTGGTGTAGATGGTGCCATGAACATTGAGTTCTGAGTTATTTCAATATTTTGTATCACATTTACACCAGAACCAGGCAATGGAATAATTTTATCAACAAAATAGTTATTAAATGCGTTAGCAATTACTTCTGGGTCTGTCAAGATTTTGCCATTACATTGAATTTTATCTATGGATATTTTAGGTAAGTTATTTCTCAATTTATTTATAATTTGCCAAGTAGTTTTGATTTATTATCTGACATTTTAATTCTGTAATTGTTTTGAGCTTTTTGTGTCAGTTTAATAATTTTTTTGAACAATCTGGTGTAACTTTTATATTTTGCCTTATTTTCTTCATAAGGTTTATTTCGACAATTATTAAACAACAATCTTTTCTTTTTACTACATAGTTTTAACCCACATGACAGCCATGTCGCCTTTCTTGTCACATTGATAGTTACAGTTCTGTAAGGAAAACATAAGTTATATAATAATTTAAATAAATCTATAAATGTGTTGTATGCTAAGTTGGCATCACATATTTTATATATATCTAAAAATGTAAGGTTTTTTAAATGACTAGTACGTTAGCAACCACGCAAGCCCGCGGTGAACAGGGAAAACGGCGCACCTTAATGCCGGCACTCCCACCGTGGTCTCTCTTTTACTGTCGTGATGCCGCGCGGCCAGCTGCGATGCTTGAAAAGACTACTTTATGCTTATCCGGTAAGGCGAAAGCGCACAAGAAAGTGAGCCTGGGGAACACTCTGACTGGCATCACATCTCCACTAGAGGGTCTGGAGCGTCGGACATTTAGAACAGCCCAGCACTACACTTAGGGATTGGCCTTCCCGAGAAAGTGGTCCAAATTCTGGGGTCCGTCTTCCGCAAAACGGGCCTATATGGGGAAAGGCTTTATTACCCTTGCCTCCTTGCCATTCCTGGCAAGGTCCTGCAACTCTGCGGCCAAGCTAAAGATGGATAAAACTGGGGTTGTAGTCGACTTCATTTTATATGTTGTCGATCTCGACATACCCTTCTGTGTCCCTGCACGGCAAACGGTACGTAAATGCATTTCTATTACATAAAAAATAAGCCAGTACCTACATAATTATATAGGAACTGGACTTGAGGTAACACTGCGCAGTGTAACAATGATAATTTTAATCTATGAAATTTAGCCCTATACTTACGTAAAGGTTACCCATGTCATGAGACCTTTACCTAATTATTCAGAATTATGAAGATCAACAATTCCGGTCATGATATGAAAAAATAACAACTCGGAAGAGTATTTAAAATCCTCTATTCGTAGCTATCTTTACCATTTCCAAACCGCAACATGGGTTACCTGACGTACTTTGCCTTGTTCGTGTGTCTTGCTTTGAGCTATGGTAAGTTTTTTTTATTATTCTAAAGCATGTTTAATATATGCTGGATAATTAGTCTCAAAATATTAATCTGAAAAAATTAATATCATTCTTAGACAATTTTCTTTTCTCAACAAAATTTTGTGAACTCTTTGAATTGTAATTCATTAATATGATCTAATTTTTACAACGTATTTGACTAGCTTGAGAAATGTAATTTAGGATAATTTTGTGTTTTTACGTAGTTTGGTAAAAAACTTCGATACACCCCCTGGATATTCACCATGTGTGAATTTTATTGATACCTACATAGTTACTAGTAGTTACCTAGTAGGCTTTGTCCGTGTCGAATTCAGAAATATATTACTATACTGTAAAGAGCACGTTATTTCAGGATAAAAGTTGACTATGAACTTTCCACGATTATACTCTGGATTCCAAATTTCAGACAGATCCGTTAAATTATAACAAACGTGTAATATCTTAACAATCGAACTCTTAAATCTATAAGTTTAGTTGACGAAATGTTAATTTCAACAAAAATACATGATCGTTTAATTTTTTCAGACACTACTCTAGCTCGGAGGTTGCTGAAGAGTGACAATAGTGGCAGGATTGTAGGAGGAACGGAAGTATCCATTGAGGAGTTTCCATATATGGCATATCTTGTACTATTTAACGGAAGCGCTTACTTCGAATGTGGAGGGTCTATTATAAGCAAGCGTTATATTTTGACTGCTGCACATTGCGTTGAAGAGTGAGTTACTTGCAATTTGGTAGAAATTGAAATCACCCCTTGGGAAGTAATATATCTTAGGTAGTTATTGTACGGTTAAGCACTAGTTACTTTGTTCCGGTTTGAAGGAAAAGTTTAGTAATTTCTCAATCTTTCTAAAAATCAGCCCTAACAACTAGATAAATGTAACACGTAACATGATATTCTTTGTGGTTAAGTTTTTGAAGATACCATTTATTATTTGTTCCTATATATTCTTTTTTGCCTATATTTTTTTTTAACTGCAATAGTTCGCACTTGACCACCGTCTCGCCTGATGTTAAGCGACGATGCAATCTACGATGGAGCGTGCTTGCCTAGAAAAGACCGATTCACTCTCGATTTGAAGTCACCAAGATTGTAACTATCGGGGAAACCTACTCAGGCAACGCATTTCACAACCTAAAATTGTAAAAATCATCAGATTCTAATAACGTTAGATTATTATTTAACCTACATTCTTAATATCGTGATATTAAGTTTTATTATAAACTGAAGTTATTTACAATATTTCACTGACATATACATCTACCCGTAGCATAGATAAACCCAAACCGCTGCTATATTAAGACACCGGATATTCTAAAGGTATATACACCATAAAGGATCCAGAGTGTATAGAGTAGAATAATAATATTGTATAATGTACTGTGTTGCAGCATCAAAAGCGTGACTATTAGAATAGGAAGTTCCTCGGCAGATAGTGGCGGCAAGACCTACAATTCTAGAACGCTGTTGAGACATAGCATGTTTAACTCAAATAACTTGGATTACGATGTAGCTGCTATCAGAACATCGCAAAACATGGACCTGGCTGGTACTGGAGCTAGCACTGTGAAACTTATCCAAGCAGGAATGGAAATCGAACCGGGCACTATGTTGAACATCACTGGATGGGGAGCGACAAGCGTAAGTGGTTCAAGAGTTTGAGATAGATCTTAACCGTAAACCCTAGAATGTTCTATTTTAGTTTGTAAAATTACATCGTGTGTTTGAATTATTATCACAGTCTCCTTCTTTGTTTCACCTGTTGTTCCTGGCTTTTATTTGGGGTATGATATAGTTTAACCTGGTGCTAAAGACTATTTTTGTGGCGAAAGTAGGTACTGAATTCATAGAACATTTTGACAACACTAAAGAGATTGCTTCGATACAATTGTTGTTATGAATTAAATAAATCGAACTCCTCAATGTAACTTCGATGTTCTGAAAATTAGGAAGACGGTGGTAGCTCCGGTGGACAACTGATGGGTACGATGGTACCAACTATCTCCAACGCTCAATGCCGGATGGAGCTTAGTCCTTTCTCAGTCACCGAACGTCAGCTTTGCGCTGGATTTGAAGAGGGCGGCCGAGACGCATGTCAGGTAAACATTCACAGTAAATTAACCGTTATTAAATGGCTTTCATCTACCAAACCTCATTAGGACATAGTGGTGAAATATTGGTTTAAATCTCTGAGAGAACCTCCAGTCCCAGCAATGAAAATACAAAGTGGGCTGTCAGTTACATCAAAATGTTTTTGGCTTTTATTTATATTTAAATTTTATACTTTCCGTTTTCTTTTTCTAGATTAATTTCAACTAATTTTCAATAGTATAATTTGGGAGGCTTAGTTGGAGCGAGTATGCCTGCCAAGCCATTGGTCATGGGTTCGATTCCCACCTAGTGAAAATATTTTTGTTATGAATACAAATATTTGTCATGAGTATAGGTGTTTATATGTATCATACGTATGTATTCATAATTGTAAAGTATTATATCAGCTATTGCTGGGTTAGCCAGCTAGGCTGGGCATCCCATATTACAAGCTTTCATTAGTTTCTTAAGTGAGTTGTGTGATAAATGTCATTCAACACTTATTTTATTACTATTTATTTATGATTACATGCATATTTGGCAACATTATCTGATCAGTGGAACTTTTTGTGTAAAGGGTGATTCTGGCGGACCGGCTGTATCAGATGGAGAACAGGTTGGCATCGTATCAGGTGGATTTGGATGTGCTCGTCCGGACTCACCTGGAATCTATGCCAACATTACCAACCCGGCCATCAGGAGGTGGATCAGACTTAACACGGGAGTCTAAGTCGTACACATAAATAAATATCCGCGTGTTAGAATAATATTTATTAAATAGACATTAAGTTCAAATTAACATAAAAAAATAAGAAAATAGGGAAATATTGTTTTGAAAAGAAACTTGTTATGACTGGATAAAGCCCTCACGTTTGTTAACTATACAAATATTGTTCAATGCATTAAATTTACTATAATGTAAAATGCTTACATTAGAGTATTTTGACCGTATTTTCCAACATTTCAATGCAATTGATACTCCATTAATTAACCCACAGTAAATATTCAAAAATGTGTAGTTGTAAACGGCATCAAAACAATTATAGATCACTACATAAAAATAGCCAACAATATTAGTTTCAGTTATGGATATATTCAGAAGAAATAGGGTAATTACGAGTATTTCATTTGGCTGTGGATATTTTAAATACGTACCTCCGTACTGATATGTTACATATAAGGTTTATTTAAACTGTTATTATAGGTTATTTTAAGAAATAAACAAGTTTACAACAAACATGGCATTTTGTTTTTAGTATTAGTTATTTACAATGAGATTTGGTAATTCAAACAATCGTAATGTATAGGATCTATCACATCTACAGGGCTATCCTCATCTACGAGGGCGGCCATAATGATAAGAATAACAATCGATTAAAGTTAGTAAGATACTAAAATATTACAAATCTTTTCAATTATGTTATCGAATATAATAAACACGTAATTTTTTTCAGAAATTTCATTTACCGGTGATTAGCGTCCACCCTTATTCCATACTTGAAGGTCTAGGACAGTTGTATTACAATGAATACAACTGTTATGTTATAGTTTGTGTTTATTACATTCTGTTTTGTGTGCTCATTGAATGAAAAAGTAAATAAATAACAGACAATTCTGTTCACTGTTAATTTTACATCGTTGACGACAACTGACAGACATACTTAATAATCCGGATGAGTTGCCGCCGCTATCAGCACCAAGGGAAAATACATTACATAAGGCTAGTAGAGCAGCCAGCAGTTAAGTGGGACTATTCGACACCGGAGGGACGCCCGACTTACTATAAATCCTGGAGGCTAGAGTGTACCACCAACGCGCAATGTTTGTCAAGGGACCAGGCACATACTTGCGCACTCCACCGTGGCCCGAATACGTTGGTTCTATATTGGCCCCTACTCGGGGAGCGATTCCCATCAAAAGAGCCTGGATCAGTCTAGTCTAGTCTAGAGATCAAAGGCCGAGAGGTTATCTCATTTTGGTTGCCTGGAAGAGATTGCTCTTAGCGATCTGCGTCATTTGTTTCACTAGGTTTAGTAAATGTGTTCTTTATTCATTAATTTTTGCCTTATTATCATTTGGTTTTATTCCATGTATTTTTTTTTCAAATTTGAAAGTATTAAATCCGTACAATATGTAGGTAATGTATACTAATAATTTTATTGTACTCTATTGGGACCGTTCTATCATCACGGACAGGACTATTGTCGCCTATAAGCCTGATACTGTGCTGGTAGACCGATCTCTCCGCCGGGCTGTGATACCGTACCACATGATGAGAACCTCGTGAAAGCCGAGAAGGACAAGCTTAGCAAGTACCTTAACTTGGCTCATTAGGTTACCGCCATGTGGGATGTTGATTCGACGATCATAGTCCCAATAGTCGTGTCAGCAAACGGCCTTATAGCGAGTAGTCTCGACCAACAGTTTAAGAGACTTTCGATAGACGGTTAGATCAAGGGTCTGATGCAGGCAGCAGATGAAGGCGGTCATTTTCGACACAGTGCGCATCATCAGGAGGTTCCTCACTCTGCAGCCTTAACCACCCGTAGCTTGGGCCATGCCCAGCTGCTGGTGGTACCCTAGTTTTTAAGCTTTTTATAATGTTCAATGATCATATTTTTATACATATTGTAAAGAACTTAGAAATTAAGAAGAATGCATAAATAACTGAATAATTTATAATATGTAACAGTTAATACAGTCTGTAATATTGCTGATCATGTCAAAAAAACAGGACGTGGCTTAAAATTAAGAGTAAAACCTTAGGACATAATTGTACAATAATGGACATATTAAAAAGAAAATTGCTGGCGCCTAAAACTAAAAATTTAATAAAAAAATATGGCTTAGATCTAATACCTATGTACATTGGATATTTTTGTTTGTTACAATGAGAACTACACTACAATACCAACCTACCTAACTAACTGTTACACTAAGCACACCTGAATTATCCATAGACCACTGTAGGTCTACAGATAATCAAGATGTTCAAGCCCACTACCAATCGGAAGCGTACCCAGCATGCTGGTGGCATTACCACGCTGAATGATTATGCGTTGGGCCAAATAAACGCCAGTATTTTGGTCACGAGTCGCGTCGATCAAGCGCTCGGATAGGCTTTTGAAGATGAGGTGAGCTCCCGGCCCCCACGGGCCCACTGTCTCAACCCCAAAGGGCTCAAATATGTAACCACTTCCGAGGGTTGCATATTTGCACAGTTTGAGTCGCTCAGCTGAATTAGCCGCTGCACTGGCCCTACTATGTGTCTCTGGAAGATGTAATGGTGCCAGAGTATCGACGCAAGGTACGTCCCACACTAGGGGCCGACACAACTTCCAAGGCACAACAGTCATGCCGTCAGGTCTTTTGCCATCGTCACGCGCAAGACCACTCGATTCGAGTATGGCGGCTGGGACATTGGCGGTGGAAAAATACCGGCGTATGATGTCATTCAGGCTGGCGTGGCGGCCAATACGACCCGCGCTTTTCAAGCAAGAGAGACCGTGGTGACCGAGTTGGTCGGCGACAGTACCACAATGGCAGCGATGGGCTTCATAGCACCTCGCACCCAAGCGCAAGCTAACAGCTAAACAAAATGCAGTTGGATCTAATAGGCTACTTGTATTAAAAGATGGCAAAGCTTGTAACCAAAGGCCCGATTCCCACACAGACACAGCAAGGATACGAGCACGATTTGCGATACTAGGACACGTATCGAGAAGAGAGTTCCGTGCTATATCGCAGATCGATCGATCCCACTGTCTCTGAGATGACAGACATCTGGGGAAATCGTTGTTTGGACAAGCCAGCCTCCAAGCATTCTTAGCCTCACACAAATTAGCTACTACTACATCCGAATGGCCTAATGAGGGTGCGAGATTTTTTCCGAATAGATTTTGAGTACTATGAACTGAGGACAAGAATGCCGATAAAGCTACACTTGAAATTTGGCGGACCCCTAGGCCTTCCAACCTTATGGGTAGCGAGGCTTGTGAACATGCCCTCCCACTCAGGTCCACATTCAACACCGATATTAATCACCGATACCGGCGTTTACTTTGAGTAGCCTATCGGAGGCTCTCGTAAAATTTCGAATTTTTTCCAAGACAAAAGGTGTAAACGACTCATCTAATATCGGTGAACCCAGGAGGCCCAGGGAACATTTGTCAACTGATTTGATGTTGGGGGCCTGATCATTAAATTTCTGTATTATCGAATCATTATCTGGATATGTGTCGCAAACGAAAAGTTCGCATTTTGAGAAATTTAGTTCCAAACCAATGAGACGAAAACCGTCTATGAGTTTTTGTAAATCTTTTAGTTTGTTTGGACGATTGGATATTTGTTGCTCAATCATATCACAACTAATAGGTCAACGTATCAGATTGATATTTAGAACATATATCGTACTCAGTATGGATTCCTAGATTCCTACAAATCATAATAGATATGCATGTGAAAGTTCAGATATGTGAGAGTTTAGATTTTTGGATACATATTTAGATGTTTGTTATTTAATTTCGTTGTAAGAACGGAACGAACCAGTGCTACAATTGAAATTTAGATAGATCAGACCATAGTCATCCCGCGCATATCGCTTCTCCCGCCTACGAGTACCTATATGTAGGCTATTTTACTTTATGCTGGTTGCCTGGAAGAGATTTCTCAGCAATAAGGCTGCCACTTGTGGCACTTGTTACTGAGTGTTATTGTGTGAGATTTTTTTATGTCGCCATAAAGAGTTTCTATCTATCTATGTATTATAGTCTGGAATAACACAAATGCTACTTTGTATACCGATAAAAGTTTTCTTGAGAGATAAACTTTCGGGTAAGTGGCAGCACTATAATAATAAAAAATACAGAAAAAGGCGCAATTAGGACTAAACAAAACTGACTTAACTTCGTTTAAAATCACTCAGACCACTCAGACTTAGCAGTACACATCAACTAGTCTTTCAAATATTTACTTGCGTTTACTTGGCGCTACAAGGCATCCAATATTTGTACTTCACTTATTGAAATAAAAATAATTTCACATCTTATGTATTCTTTACGTTGTTTTGACCTTTCCTATTTAAATAACTAAGGTTGTTTAAAACGATATTATTATCTTTTTTACGATTTGATTCTTTCAATGCTTTTTCTGACGTGGATAGTTGGTATTCTTGCTTCTCGCAGAAAATCGGAAAACCAGTTTATTAAAACTGTAAAATATTGGTAACTCTAACTTATATAATACTTATAATACTTTATATTAAGTAATACTACGGAAGCTACATAACACTTATTTATTTGATTGTACTCGTATGTATATATTTATGATGCTCTGTACACCTGCATATTTTAAAATCCATCTCACTTTAATCTACTCTGTGAATTTACCCCTATCGACTAAAATCTCAACGAGCTTCCAACTTTGCCGTTTGTGACAGGAACACGGGACCGTTCTCGCATTCTTTAATGAAACTCGCTACGGCTGGTCCGTCTCTGGGCCCTCCTATGGGGCATATAGCTATCACCGGCGCACCCGAACCCAGGATACGCCGTGACCACCTCGGGCATCAAAGTAAATAGGTGACAGAAGCCCCCCGAATCTGACACCCTTGGCCCCTTGCGACTGGTCGGGTCTGTGGTCCTGCCACCCACAGCTTTTCGACTGCAGAGAATAGGGAGAGCGGAGCACCGCAATACCTCTTTCCCTACAGCCCCACCGCGTTCGCCATTGTACGGTAGCAAACACGCAAGCCCGCGGTTAACAGGGAGAACGGCGACCTTAATACCGGCACTCCTCTCCCACCACGGTCTCTCTTTTACTGCCGTGATGCCGCGCGGCCGGCTGCGATGCTTTGAAGGACTACTTCATGCTTATCCGGCAAGGCGGAAGCGCACAGGAAAGCGAGCCTGGAGAGCACTCTAACTGGCATCCCATCACCTCTAGAGGGTCTGGAGCGTCGGACATTTAGAATAGCCCAGCACTTCACCTAGGGTAGGCCTTCCCGAGGAGTTTCCGGCGCATTACTGAATCCAAATTCTGGGGTCCGTCTCCCACGAAACGGGCCTACCAGGGCAAGGCCTTGCCCTTGCCACCTTGTCACTCCTGGCAAGGTCTTGCAACTGTGCGGCCAAGCTAAAGATGGACAAAACTAGGGATTTAAGCCGGTATAATTTTATGTGGTGTCGATCCCGACATACCCTTATGTGTCCCTGCACGGCAAACGACACGTAAATATATTTCTATCACACAAAACATAAGTCAGTACCCACATAATTATATAGGAACTGGACTTGAGGTAACGCTGTGTAGTGTAACTATGATAATTTTAATCTATGAAATTTAGCCCTATACTTACGTAAAGGCTACCCATGCCATGAGACCTTTACCTAATTATTCAGAATTATGAAGATCAACAATTCAGTTCATGATATGAAAAAATAACAACTCGGAAGAGTATTTAAGATCCTCTATTCGTAGCTATCTTTACCATTTCCAAACAGCAACATGGGTTACCTGACGTACTTTGCCTTGTTCGTGTGTCTTGCTTTGAGCTATGGTAAGTTTTTTGTTTAAAGTCCACACCATTTTTAATATTTTCTGCATAATTAAACTCAAAATATTAATCTGAAACAATTAAAATAATTCTTAGACAATTTTTTTTTCTTCAACCATTTTTTGTGAAATCTTTGAATTGTAAGTAATTATAGTATATAGTATGAGATTTTTTTACAACGTATATGACTAGCTTGAGAAATGTTATTTAGAACAATTTTGTGTTTTTTACGTAGTTCGGTAAAATATGCTGGCATGTTGCCAATTTCAGTATAATACAACAGGGATCCGTCAAAACTTCGACAAATCCCCTGGAATATTCACCATGTATGAATTTTATTGATACCTACTTACTAGTAGTTACCTAGTCCGCGTCGAATCCAGAAAAAATATAACTATACTGTAAACAGCTCGTTATTTCAGGATAAAAGCATACTATGAACTTTCCCGATTATGCTCTGCGTTCCAAATTTCAGACTGATCCGTTAAATTCTAACAACGTGTAATATCTTAACAATCGAACTCTTAAATCTATAATTTTAGTTGACGAGATGTTAATTTCAACTAAAATACATGATCGTTTAATTTTTTCAGACACTACTCTAGCGCGGAGGTTGCTGAAGAGTGACAATAGTGGCAGGATTGTAGGAGGAACGGAAGTATCCATTGAGGAGTTTCCGTATATGGCACATCTTATATTGTTTAACGGAAGCGCCTACTTCGAATGTGGAGGGTCTATTATCAGCAAGCGTTATATTTTGACTGCTGCACATTGCGTTGAAGAGTGAGTTATTTGCAATTTGGTAGAAATTGAAATCACGTCTAGGAAAATAACATAGCCTTGGTAGTTATTGTACAGTTAAGCACTAATTACGGTGCTCCAGTTTGAAAGGCTAGCTTAGTTTTTTCTTAATCTGTCTGGAAATCTGCCTTATAACTAATTATAGATAAATGTAACACGTAACATGATATTCTTTATGGCAAAGTTTTAGAACACAGCATTTATTATTTGTCGCCGTAAAAAAGTAAAAACAGTCCGATTCTAAGAACGTTAGATTATAATTTAAACTACATTTTTAATATCACGAGTTTTATTATAAACTGAAGTCATTTATAATATTTGAGTGACATAACATACATGTATATATATACCTACGAAAAAAAGTTACGGCTGGTCTAGTCGGGAGAACGGCGCCTGCCGGAGACCCCGGGTTCAAACCTCGCACGCACCACTGTCTTTTCAAAGTAATGTGCGTAATGCCGCTAACTTAAAATGGTGAATGAAAACATCGTGTGGAAACCGACAGGTATTTAGAATCTTTCGAAGTTATGTGTCATCCACCAACCCGCACTGGTCTAGCGTGTTGGATTATGGCCTTAACTCTCTCCTTGCGAGAGAAGACCCGAGTCCCAGCCGTGGGAACATTTAGTGGGCTGTTGATGATGATATATAAATAAATAAATAAATATTGGTGGACAATTCACACACAACACCATCTGACCCCAAACTAAGCAAAGCTTGTATGATGGCAGCCAGATAGCTGATGTAATACTTATATAGTTTTAAATACATACTTATTATACATAGAAACACCCAGACACAGTGCAAACATTTAAATTCATCACACAAATATTTGCACTGGGTGGGGATCGACCCTCGGCTTCGCACTAAGCCACTAGGGCAGTCAAATCTATATAATATATAGCATAGATAACACACACCACTGGTATATTAAGACACCGGATATTCTAAAGGTATATTTACTGTAAAGGATCAAGAGTGTATCGAATAGAATAATAATTTTTTATAATGTACTGTGTTGCAGCATCAAAAGCGTGACTATTAGAATAGGAAGTTCCTCGGCAGATAGTGGCGGCAAGACCTACAATTCTAGAACGCTGTTGAGACATAGCATGTTTAACTCAAATAACTTGGATTACGATGTAGCTGCTATCAGAACATCGCAAAACATGGACCTGGCTGGTACTGGAGCTAGCACTGTGAAACTTATCCAAGCAGGAATGGAAATCGAACCGGGCACTATGTTGAACATCACTGGATGGGGAGCGACAACCGTAAGTGTTTCAAGAGTTTGAGATAGATCTTATCCGTATACCCTAGAATGTTCTATTTTAGTTTGTAAAATTACATCGTGTGTTTGAATTATTATCACAGTATCTTTCTTTGTTTCACCTGTTGTTCCTGGCTTTTATTTGGGGTATGATATAGTTTAACTTGGTGCTAAAGACTATTTTTGTGGCGAAAGTACTGAATTCATAGAACATTTTGACAACACTAAAGAGATTGCTTCGATACAATTGTTGTTATGAATTAAATAAATCGAACTCCTCAATGTAACTTCGATGTTCTGAAAATTAGGAAGACGGTGGTAGCTCCGGTGGACAACTGATGGGTACGATGGTACCAACTATCTCCAACGCTGAATGCCGGATGGAGCTTAGTCCTTTCTCAGTCACCGAACGTCAGCTTTGCGCTGGATTTGAAGAGGGCGGCCGAGACGCATGTCAGGTAAACATTCACAGTAAATTAACCGTTATTAAATGGCTTTCATCTACCAACCCGCACTAGGGCATTGTGGTGAAATATTAGTTTAAATCTCTGCAAGAACCCCCAGTCCCAGCAGAGAAAATACAAAGTGGGCTGTCAGTTAAATCAAAATGTTTTTGGCTTTTATTTATATTTAAATTTTATACTTTCCGTTTTCTTTTTCAAGATTAATTTCAACTAATTTTCAATAGTATAATTTGGGAGGCTTAGTTGGAGCGAGTATGCCTGCCAAGCCGTTGGTCATGGGTTCGATTCCCACCCAGTGCAAATATTTTTGTTATGAATACAAATATTTGTTATGTGTGTAGTAGGTGTTTATATGTATCATACGTATGTATTAATAATTATGTATAATATTATATCAGCTATTACTGAGCTAGGTTGGGCATCTCATATTACAAGCTTTCATTAGTTTCTAAAGCGAGTTGTGTGATAAATGTCAACTAACACTTATTTTATTATTATCTATTTATGATTACATGAATATATGGCAACATTATCTGATCAGTGGAACTTTTTGTGTATAGGGTGATTCTGGCGGACCGGCTGTATCAGATGGAGAACAGGTTGGCATCGTATCAGGTGGATTTGGATGTGCTCGTCCGGACTCACCTGGAATCTATGCCAACATTACCAACCCGGCCATCAGGAGGTGGATCAGACTTAACACAGGAGTCTAAATCATACACACAAATAAATATCCGCGTGATAGAATAATATTTATTAAATAGATATTAAGTTCAAATTAACATAAAAAAACTAAACAAATAGGGACATATTATTTTGGGAAGAAACCTGTTATAACTGGATAAAGCCCTCACGTTTGTTAACTATACAAATATTGTTCATTGCATTAAATGTACTATAATGTAAAATGATTACATTAGAGTATTTTGATCGTAGTTTCCAACGTTTCAATGCAATTTTATACATAATGATACTCCATTAATTAACCCACAGTAAATATTCAAAAATGTGTAGTTGGAAACGGCCGGCATCAAAACAATTATAGATCACTACACACAAGAACAAAATTAAAAATTTTTATTAACTCCCGACTACCTCGGATCTCGCATTATCTGTATAACGTTCTACTAGGCAAGCCCTTTCATTTGATACCCATATTAAGGGAGTTGTGAAAAAAGAAGTGTATTTCGCCATTTTGAGGTAGCGGCCATCTTGGATTTAAATTTGTTATAGTGCAAAGTGCTCTACTAGTCGAGCCCTTTCATTTGATACCCATATTGAGGTAGGTTGTGAAGAAATATTTTGTCCGCCATTTTGTGGAGGAGGCCATTTTGAATCGATATTAACCAAACATAGCTAAATATGTATATATATAATAGCACGGATATTAACCTTCAAATAAAAAAAACCGCATCGAAATCGGCCCATCCGTTTGACCTCTACGGTGCCACAGACAGACACACAGACAGACAGACAGACAGACAGACATACAGACAGACATCGACGTCAAACTTATAACACCCCTTTTTTTGGTTGGGGGTTAAAAAATAGCCAACAATATTAGTTTCAGTTATAACTTAATTTATTGAAATATTCAGAAAAATAGGGTAATTAGGAGTATTTCATTTGGCTGTGGATGTTTTAAATACCTCCATAATGTTATGTTACATATAAGGTTTATTTAAACTGTTATTATAGGTTATCTTAAGAAATAAACAAGTTTACAACAAACATGGCATTTTGTTTTAATTAGTTATTTACAATGAGATTTGATAATTCAAACAATCGTAATGTATAGGATCTATCACATCTACAGGGCTATCCTTATCTTCGAGGGCGACCAAAACCTTTACAGATATAATTTGATCTCTGTTGTTGCTAGGTAGTATAATAATAACCGAGGTAGTAAAATTATATTTCAATGTCAACACAATGATGACAATTTCTCTTTTTTTCGGTTCTACTACCAAACCATTTACTACTGCCTGAAACGTTTTATCTTAAGAATACATACTTACAACATAGTTATTTAAAATGCCATATCATTAATTGAAAAAAATAAATGTTACTGTGTTCAATTAAATTAAAAGAAATTCATATTATTTTCACTTCATGTCACATTCATGTACATTTGTCAAAATAAGTTTATAATGTTAATATTCTAACACGATGTGTAATAATAATAATAAAAATCGATAAACGTTAGTAAGATACTCAAAATATTAGAAATCTTTTGAATTATGTTATCGAAAATAATAAGGCTTATTCCGAACCTGACCCGCTACCGGGTTAGGTTAGGAACAGCAAAAAAAATATTAATTTTCATTCCCAACCTAACCCTCTTCCTAACCTGACCCGAAAAGAAGTTCCAAACCTGACCGGATTACTAAAAAAAGTCCTAACTCCAGGAACTATAGGACTTATAACGTACTAAGTAGGGTTTTAGATTCGAGGTTAACTTAGGAACATTATTTCCGGCTCAGGTTTAGAAGAGGGTTACGTTCGTAATGAAAAAAATGAATCACTTTTGTTGTTTGTAACCAGGTAGCGGGTCAAGTTCGGAATAAACCACATCATGGTTTTCGGGTCAGGTTAGGAAGAGGGTTAGGTTGGGAATGATTTTTTTTTTTCTGTTCCTAACCTAACCCGGTAGCGGGTCAGGTTTTCAGGTCAGGTTCGGAGTAAACCAATAATAACACGTTAATTTTATCCGAAATTCCATTTAGCGGTCATTAGCATCCACACTTATTTCATACTTGAAGGTCTAGGACAGTTGTATTAATTAACTGTTCACTGTAAATTTCACATCGTTGACGACAACTAAGAGACATACTTAATAATCCTGATGACTTGCTGCCGCAATCAGCAAAGGGAAAATACATTACATAAGGCCAGTAGTGCATGCAGCAGTTACGTGGAACTCTTCGACACCGGAGGGACGGCCTACCCACAAAAAATCCTGGAGGCTGGAGTGTACCATCAACGCGCAATGTTAGTCTGGACTACGGGCATCCTTCCGTACTCTGCCGAGGCCCGAATACTTTGATTCTATATCGGCCCCTACTCGGGAAGCGATCCCACCAACAGAGCCTGGATCAGCCTAGCCTTTAGCTCCCGGAAATCGTAAATACGTCATTTTTAGAATGTCTAATACCAACTGCAGTTCTGTCATTCTCACCTCGAGACTACGTGTCGCAAAATAATTGCAATAAAAATAAATCACATTCATACATTAAATGAGTAAAATCACGTACATACATGTCCACGTGACATATAATATGAGTACTTGAAAAATTTACTTTTATAAATGGTATAAAAGTGACGTAACGAGCAAGGCAAGCGCCTGATAGTAAACTACACACTTTTTTATTTTCAGGCAGTTCAAAACTAAGCGCATACATAACAATGTACCTACTGAGACACCCTCGAGACACCCATTGATATTGTTTAATTTATTTGCTCTTCATGTAATTTCTAAGACAACATGATTAACGTGTGGGTACTTCTTCAGGCAAACAATTGTAAATTATCGTGTCTCTTCAATTTACTTTGGCACCAGTCAAGGTTAACGAACTTTGTTCGTAACACTAATACAAATTTTACTATTTATTTATCTCTCTGAACTCTGGAGGCTTAATGTCTAGAACGTACGGTACACAATCATGCAGCTAGAATCTTGCCTATTCCTCTGAATATTTTTCATCACCAGAGGCTTTCACGGTGAAGAAAAGTCGTGAAAAAAATTCAAATTCCAAGAATGTTTCGAGATCATGTTCACAATGAGCGAACGTGGTGGATTGTGATGATCTTGACTCTCTCTTTGAGAGAAAATAATTCGAGTCTCGGCAATTGGGAAACTTTAGTACGCTGCTTGTGATTGATTGCTGCTTGTGCTTTATTACTGAGGCAATAAGCAAGATTTTCCTAGAAAACTATCATTTAGATTTATCAATTTTAGAAAATTAACGAGATGTTAATGTCATAATTAACACTGCAATTAGCTTGATTTGTCATGGAAATATGTGTCAAGTATGCCTACCAGCATTGTTAACAGTACATAAAGATAACAATGAAAATTTCTTTTTAAATATAATTAAATCTTGTGGTTTGTATCCCTTAATTGTAAAATAATAGCACTGCAAGCATTTACGAAAAGACGAAAAATGATTCGTGTGCATGGGAAACTAAACATGATTTGGTAAATGTTTTTTACTGTTTACCGACTAATGTTAAATAACGACGTGCCTACGATAGAGTGCACCTATCTAGAAAAAACTGATACACTGTAGGCTTGAAAACACCAAAATTATAACTATCGGGAAAAAACAAATTAGGCAACACGTTCCGCCTACAAATTAAGAACATCCATTCAGCGAACAATAGCACCAAATCTCTTCGTTCGTGTAATCTTTGGAACGTCTACCATAAGAATTAAATATCTAGAATATTTCGAGGTCATGGCCAAGCGTGGTAAAGTATGTTTGCGAGAGAAGGCGCAAACTAAATGTTCCTATGGGAACATTTAGTGCGATGCTTATGCTATTTTCAACATAACCATCAAAACGAAAATTGGTATTGTAAAAATCCCGTAGAACACCGAAAAGTTGAAGTCATGCTAAAATAATCATACAACCCATCTTTCACGTCATAAATGTAGGTGTAGACAAACAAATCTACTGACTTACTATTTGTTGTGTTATGGTATTAATAATAGAACCTTTACCTAATTCCTACTAATTGCAGAGATAGACGATAACAAGTGATTTGAATAAATGGATAGGTATTTAAAGTTATGTGAGTGGTTTTGCTTATTTTTTTCTCTTTTTTATTATGGCGTACTTTATGTTTGTCACAACTGACCAATCATTTAAATACTTAATGTGATTAATTAAATACACATTTAATTTAGTTGCGGTAAAAATTTACAAATCTGTGGTTACAAATTTGAACCGTTTGAGACATTGAGGGCCGAAAGCTCATCTCATTTAAGTCGCAATGAAGAGGTCGATTTTAGCGATCTGCGTCATTTGTTTCAATAGGTTTAGTAAATGTGTTCTTTATTCATTAATTTTAACCTTATTATCATTTGGTTTTTTTCCAAGTATTCAATTTATTTTTTCCCAATTTTGTTTATTTTTGGTGATTATTCGACTTGATGCGTGACCAAAACGTGGTCATTTACCTTAACGTATTTATTACCTTACCATAGTAATGCCACCAGCATAGTGGCACTAGTATAGTTTAGTAGTTTTTTTTTTACACTAGTGTAGTTTAGTAGTTTTTGCAATTCTTTATTTTATATTATCAATAAGGTTATTAGTAAAATACTTTACGGCCTATTCTCACCTATCAAATCAATTTACAAGTTTCATTAAAATCTGTTGGGTAGTTTGAAATCAATAAGTAGAAACCTAAAACTAATAAAAACATAGAAATTGAAAATATTGTATTGTGACACTGAACTATGATAGGATAGCAAATTACTATACTAACAGTCAAGTTAAAAAAAAAGTCACATTAATAAAAAACAGAAGTTTGAAAGTAACGGCTGCCTCTTGCTAGTAGGACGTGTAGTGTAGTAGTGGTATGACTTTTGCAGAGTCCATCTGGCAAAGTATCTACCACAACTTGGCCAGATATTCTACCGCCCAGCAGTAGTCACTTCACTATACTATACAAAAACCGTTCAAATTACCACGAAATAAAAAACAATAATCATTCAAATAAGTTTTTGATTTTTATTTTCTGTTTAGATACTACATCAGCTCGCAGGCTTCTGCTGACTGAAAATGGCAGAATTGTTGGTGGAACAGAAGTCCCAATCGAAGACTATCCCTACATGGCGTTTCTCTTGCTGTTCAATGGTACTCACAACTTCGTGTGTGGCGGCTCCATCATCAGCAGACGACATGTACTAACAGCTGCACATTGTCTCGAAGAGTAAGAAATTAATTTGTTAGATAAGGTAGATAGCTACGTCTCGCGGCTCAGTATAAGCAGTCCACTAAATGATCCCACTGTTGGACCTCGGGGCTTTCTCTTCGCATAGAGACCGTCAAGCCATAATCGGCACATTATCATATCATAATCCACCACACTGGCCTATTCCGGCTCTGAATTGGCAGTCGCTGTTCTCCCAACTAGACCAGCCGTAATTTATTTAGTAAGTAATTAGTGTTCATTTGAATTTTACCCCTTATGGACAAAATTATCGCATTGCAATCAAAAGCCTTAGAAATAAGTTTTAATCTTCTAGCTTCAAATATGACGAAACTACCATTCAAACTTTAATTGCTATTTTCAAAATATTAGGTACGTACAATCCTACTAGAGTAAGACCCCAGGGCCGCCAGATATATTAATAGGGATAAAGATAGCGCAGGATGTAATGATCCATACATAGCTGGAAAAATATTTAATTTTGTACAGACAAACCAAAGTTTTATAATAAAATAATTATGAACTAGTTTCAGTCGAGGCATTATGGCTAGTAAAAATCTTTTTCCAGCAACTTGCATGAAGAATAATCGACTGTAATTGAGCATCAGCAGCGGAAGCGATTAATTTAATTTTCGTACTAATATAATACAATATTTTAAAATGTATGTTAATTAAAATATTATCAAATAATAATGTCTGTTTAAAATCACTATTCGCTAAATTCCTAGGAAAGTATACGAGACACAGTAAGCATGTTTTTGGTTTATATGTAATAAGTACCTTTTACACACACGTAAATTAAAATTGTATTTTTTTTTAATTAACTCATTGGTAAGTCACATGTGATATGTCGATGGGCAGTGCCAAAATCTGAAGCGGCTAGAACTTAAATCAGACTGGACCGACAATAGTACACCTGAGTCACCGTGAATTAATTTAACAAACATGCAATGAACGCGTTAGTTTTTATACTACAATTACACTAAAATATATCATTTCATTTGCAGCATCATTAGCGTAACTGTGAGGATAGGAAGTGCAAGATCTTCGAGCGGTGGTTTGACTTACGAGTCTGAATGGTTCTCGGATCATCCTTTTTACGATCCCATTACCTATGACTATGACGCAGCTCTAATCAGAGTTCCCTTGATGAACTTAGCGGGCGCAAATGCAACCAGGATACCTTTAGTCCGAGGAGCACGGCCTATTCCATCCGGAACTAATATGAATGTTACTGGATGGGGAGCTACAATTGTAAGTGAAATGAAGATGGCCATTTATACAGGATGTATTCGTACGTGTACGGGTTGGGTGCTGAGGGTTAAGCTAGACAAAAAAAAAATCTAATATTTAATTTAATTTACAATGACGGGATGAGCAAGGCGAAGCAGCAATGCGACTGCTGATGAGCAACACGCCTTTTCATAACAACACATTGGCACTCATCTATTTGATCCAAAAGGCCAAGAATCCAAATTATTGCCTAGCACAGAACTGCGCCGAGTTTTATGATGATTTATTCTTTTGTCCTGTAATTTCTTTGGGAACAGTGCTCTTAAAACACAGTAATGTTTGCACATTTATATTTGGTGGTGAAATAATTAGCAAAGATGTGGTACATTTTCCGAGGCGGGATTTACACATGGATAGAAGAACTGATGGTGGCAATGAGTGGATAGGATAAAGATGAACATAAATGTATAGATATAGGCATTTTGCCCTACGGCTAATAATTTGATAACAATAATGGCTGACAAAATTAATATTTTTTAACCAACTGCAAAAAAGGAGGAGGTTGTCAATCCGGTTGTATGTTGTTTCATGTGTAGTAGGTATGTTACGCGATAGATTCGCAAATTGCGAATCGATTTTGATGTTTTTTTTGTGTTATATCATATTTCAGAGATAACGATACATTTTATCGATATCACTATAGCAATTTTCATTCAGTATAGTTAAAAAATAAAAAAAAACTGCTTACCTGACGACGTAGCAACTTTGCTGCTTCATTGGATTAGTTGAGTTGAAAAATATGAAATTTAGTCTAGTGAAAAAATTATTATGCTTTCTTATTTTTTTACAGGAAGGTGGTTTTCCAAGTGAGGTTTTAATGGGAACAACAGTTCCAACTCTCTCTAATCCGGAATGTCAAGAAATTTTTGGCACGGATCAAGTAACCGAAAGAGTTTTCTGCGCTGGTTTAGAAGAAGGTGGCCGAGATTCCTGCCAGGTACACTGACAATATTGAACTATTGGGCTTTGTGTATTTTATTTTTTTAAATAAAGAGTGGCTAGACGAGCCGTACATCTGCCTGATGGTAAGCAACATGCCTGCCACAAATAACACAGTGACACGCAGCTATTAGAACATGAAGAGTACAAATCATTACCTAGCGCTGCACTGCGCTCATTACCCAGAGATCTAAGATGTTATATCTCTAAGCCCTGTAATTTGTCTGTAAACATTGCCCTTCAAACCGGAACACAGTAATATTTCCATATTAATGATTGGCGGTAGAATGACTGGCAAAGATGTGGTACTTCTCGTGATGTTCTTCTTCTCGTGAGGTTCTTCGAGATGTGGACTGGCCTCGTGGCTTAGTGGGTAGTAACTCTGCCTGCGACGCCGAGGGTCGTGGGTTCGATTCCCACCCAGTGCAAATATTTGTGTGATGAATTCAAATGTTTGCACTGTGTCTGGGTGTTTCTATGTTTAATAAGTATGTATTTAGAACTATATAAGTATTATATCAGCTATCTGGCCGCCATATCACAAGCTTTGCTTAGGTTGGGGTCAGATGGTGTTGTGTGTGAATTGTCTACCAATACCAATACTTCCCCAGGCGGGCTCTGCTGGGAGTCCTACCACTACAAAATAATTATGCAACAGAATTGACACTCTTAAGAAGCCTACACTGTCATGATTAGCACGTCGTCTAGTTGAAATTGTACTATAAGCACCCCACTAAATCTCTAAATGTAATGCTGGACGGGGCCTTCTTTCGGATCAGATCAGGCCATAATCCACCATACTGGCCGTGCGGCTTGGCACATGCCGTCCAAAGATTCTAGAAACATGTCGATTTCCGCATGATATTTTTCTGCACCATTTTTTATGTTAGCGACATTATGCACATGACTTCGAAAAGACAATGGTATGCGTAGGATTAGATGCGTAAGTAGAGGTAGAGCGCGAAGGAGATCCGGATTTGCAGTTGCCGTTCTCGCGACTAGTCCAGCCGTAACGTAGCGTACCGACGTAACTTAAGTTTAGATTTTAAACTAATAAAATCTAGTTAAACTATAAGTGATAAATAAAAATTTAAGCAGTGGTTAAGCATAAGCACTCTACTTCATTGCTGGGACTCAGGGTCTTCTCCCACAAGGAGAGAGTCAAGGCTATAGTCTACTACTCTGACCAAGTGTGAGTTGCCAGGTGATACATATCTTTGAAAGACGTCTTCTTTTTTGGGAAATGTCCGTATTTTTTTTTACAAAAAATAGATTTTTTAAATTTCCTGAATAAAAATGGCGTCTTAATCAGTTAAATTTATCTATTTCCTTTTCAGGGTGATTCTGGTGGCCCCGGTGTATCACAAGGAAGACAGATAGGAATTGTGTCCAGTGGGTTTGGCTGCGCTCTTCCCAACACGCCTGGATTTTACACCAATATTACCAACTTATCTATTCGGAGTTGGATACGTCTCAACACTGGAGTGTAATATACTGCATTATCTGCATCCCATGGTTTCACACATGGGTCTCGGTCCCCGTGTAGGTAATTTTTCCGCAAAAAAGTAGTTGATAAATTATAATCGCTAATAAACGACAAGTCCGCCCTTGTCGCACTAATTATAATTGTTAATTTATTTATGTGTTTTCTTTTATTTGGTGTGTCAATAAAGAGTACATATATCTGTCACAGATTTTTAAGTACTTTAATCACTACCAAATTTTATCAGAATACATGAAGTAGTTTTTATACGAAAGAAGCACACTTTATCCACCCATCCATCTATCCAAACAATGTTTGAAGTGAAAACTTGTTTTAGCGCGTCACAGACAGATTTTTCGTGGGTTGTGAATTGAATTCTAGCGTCTTTACATGTCTACAAATAACAGATC
This sequence comes from Ectropis grisescens, assembly GCA_017562165.1. NCBI lineage: Eukaryota > Metazoa > Arthropoda > Insecta > Lepidoptera > Geometridae > Ectropis > Ectropis grisescens. The sequence goes on along the minus strand of CM029779.1, from coordinate 9,355,643 downwards.
AAAATTGCAACACACATTATTTTTGGGCAAGAGTCTATTGACAAAAAGTAATAAAAATTTACTCAACATGATATAAATGTGTACATAAAAAGTTGTTTTATTAAAAAAAAATCATTCCAGATAATGTAGGATTATAACTGAGAAATATTTTTTCAAATCGGTCTAGTAGTTTTGGAGCCTTTTCGATGCAAACAAACAATCAAATCGTTCCTCTTTATAATATTAGTGTAGATTATGGCTGCGTGTGTAAGAAACAGATTCTTCATCTTATTCCACAGGAAATACAACCAATTATAGAATACATGTGTTAATCCAGGAAATTTATTTACAACGTATTTAATGTAAGTAATTCAAGTCCAATACCTGAGAACAAACATATACGTTCACAAATGTACAAACTTGATAATCCTACAAACGTCTTTGTTTGGATGTCAATGTTATTATGTTTGTTGCGCAATCACGTCGTAACGTCCGAATGAATCTAGTCGAAATTTGAAACATAGTTAGCTTATAGTCTGGGAGAACATATGTATATGTATTTATCTCTGAGAAATGACGGGAACGGGGACTACGCGGGTAAAACCGCGGGGGATTGCTCGTAAACAAATGCTATAAAATATTAGAGTGATTATGATAAACAGACAAATAGATGAAACACTTGAGTAAATAAGAGAACTTGCCTAAATATTTAGTGAAAGTTTAAAATATCTCATAAATTTTTACTAACAAAACTAAATCACAATGAAAACTACACTACGCTACATACCAAACTACTTACACTAAGCACAGCTGAATTGTCAATAGACCAATGAAGATCTTCAGATAATCAAGTTGCTCAAGCCCACTACCAATCGGAAGCGTACCCAGCATGCTGGTGGCATGACCATGCTGAATGGCAATGCTTATGCGTTGGACCAAATAAACGCCAGCATTTTGGTCACGCGTCGCGTCGATCAAACTCTTGGAAAGGCTTGTGAAGATGAGGTGAGCCCGCCCGCCACGGGCCCAATGTCTCAACCCCAAAGGGCTCAAATATGTAACTACTTCCGAGGGTTATATCTCAAAAATTACCTTTTTAAGAAATGGTTACAGTAAACTTTTAGCAAGACTTTTGTTTCAAGAATAATTAATGAACACTGTCTTAATTAAGATTTCTCGTAAATCCAGTAATTTAATTACATTATTTATTATAAACATTGAATAGCATAAATAATTAATTTCCATTAGTATACGAACAAAAATTTGAAATCAGGAAGGGGTAAAATAAGAACAAAAAAGAGAAGTAAATCAGCGATTCTTAAAATTTTTATTTGAATATAAATATTGTTTAGGTTTCTCAACTTTACTATATAATTTACTAGATGTTTTTGGAGTTATTCTTATTTTGGTGCGTGAGGGAAAAATGATATACATAGATGTTTTTTTACAATGCTCGCACACACTGACACGAAACACCGACACTCTGAAGTCAGCTAGTTAACACTATAGGGAACATTGTAACTAAGGTCAGGTCAGTGTAATTAGTGTTAGTTAGTGACACCAAAACGCACCAATCCGTCAACCCTATGGGCGCGAGTTCGCGCCGAGACCGCTACAGAAGACCGAGACACGTGTCGCGAGACATGTGTCGCGGTCTCGGCGCGAACTAGCGTCCATAGGGTTGATGGATTGGTATATGGTTGACATACAATTCCATAATGTCAAGTGCATGTCATGGCCTTCGGTCGCGGTCTCCGCGCAAACCGCTACCTCAACTCAGCTCCGAATAAAAGTACGTCTATCCAGTATATGTCAACAAAGCATCCTGTCATATTTTACCCATACAATGCGAAGGGATGGGAATCTGGAAAAGCTTATCATAGTTGGGAACACTGAGGGAAGGCGATCGCGTGGTCGCTCACTAACCAGATGGACCGATCAAGTAAAGGGCCTGTCTTCCTCAAAATTTTACTCGGTCGTAAGAAACGCGCAAGACAGAAACCGGTGGAGTCAGATCATCCGCTCCAGACGCAACCCTGATGCTGACCACGATCTTCACACATGAGGTACTGCCCCAAGAGAGAGACTGGTAAAATTCTTCGCAGAGCCCATCTGGGGAAATACCACACCTTTGCCAGCTATTCTACCGCCAAGCAGAAGAGTGCAAACATTACTGTGTTCCGGTTAGCAGGTCAATGTTACCAGTGAAATTACAGGGTATAGAAATAAAAGATCTCATATCTCTGGGTGACCAGCGTAGTGTAGTGCTAGGTAATGATTTAGAATCTTTATGTTTCAATAGCTGCGGGGCACTGTGCTGTTATGTGGCAGGCATGTTGGCTTACCATCAGCCACATGTTCTGCTCGTCTCGTCACTCTAAACTATAAAAAAACTTCTTGCGTTGAAGAAATCTTATGTTAATACTAGATGTCCACCCCGGCTTCGCCCATGGTACATTACATATCACTCATCAGGATCCCGTGAAACAATGACTAAAATCGCTTCATTCAGTCCTGAGAATATCGCTTTCAAACAAAACACCTCTTCAGCTACCTGCTACGCCACCTGTCGAAAATTGGTCGTACCAACTCAGATTTAGATTAGCAAAGGGAGGTGTTTAATCTGTGAGCAAAGGTGAGGTATGTAATATAATATGGCAAAGGTTTATATTCAATGCCGCAATCTTAGACACATGCTGTCATGTGTCATGTCAAAGCACGAAACGTCCGAAAACTCTCAAAAAGGAATATTTTTCCCGATTTTGTTACATTCTTGATTCATGCTCCGCTTCTATTAATAGTAGCGTTACGTTCTATATATAGACTTCCTCGATAAATGGACTATCCAATAGAAAAATAATCTTTCAATTCGGACCAGTACTTCCGAGATCCTAGCGTTAAAACAAACAAACAAACTCTTCAGCTTTATGATATTAGTAGGTATAGATATATAAATTTCGCGTCACGTTGTTTGTCCGCGATGGACTCCTAAACTACTTAGCCAATTTTAATCAAATTTGTGTGCAAAAATTCGTGTGCAGTTTGAGCCAACTTGAAAGATAGTATAGTTTTTATTTCGATTATTAATAGTCTTTAAATGACAATATCCGAGCGAAGCCGGAACGGGACGCTAGTTATGTATATGTTTTATGGTTGAAGTTAGACATCTTATCACGAGGTATAAATATATGTCCCTACTACATATACATAAAAGTTTTTATAAGACTATTTTATTCATTGCTGCTATAGGTACATTTTCACAAGGTGCCGCCACTTTCGAAAATTTATCGACTAGTTCTGCTTCCAAATAAATAAACTACAATGTAACTTCGTATCAACATTACGCGTTTTATTAAAAACGAGACAAACAAAGGGCATTGTGAATGTTGCGAACGAACCAGGTAGAAAACAAAAACTTTTTCCCTGAATGACAAAACTCACAATGAATACTAACGCGGAATACCTTAGCATTTAAATGAACGGGTCCAGCGAACTCCTTGTGTAGCTAAAACTTTTTTTAATTTCGTCGAAAACGGCCAGGTGCTGAGCTTACGTCAGTTACAATTTTAGTAGAGCTACAACGGCATAGCATTTTAGCCGGAAAGGCCGGGGTCCTATAGCCTAACTCAAATTATTTTAGTTTTCAAATTGCTGCCTCTTTGTTAACCTCTGACGTAAAAACGACGGCGTGTTATAAGACAAAGAAGTATTTGCAACACCTTATGCGTGTTGTGAAGTATTTTACTTGCCTACTCATTAAGATGCGACTGTATATTTATTAGTTCAAGTTGTCTGTGGTTGTGTAGGTAAGGGTGTGCAATGTGGTGCTATGTGAGTGTATGTGTGTGTGTGTGTTTGTCTGTGGCATTGTAGCTGTCCAATAGATTAACCCATTTTAGTTTTTTTTAATATAAATTAGAAAGAGTGTTCTTGTCTATGTTTGATGAAAATCTATCCAATATGGTCGCCACCACAAAATGGTGGGTTACATAATTTGTTTGTTCCAATACCTCAATATGAGTATCAAATTAAAGAGTTTGACTAGTTTTGGCTTGCTGGTAGAAACTAACTATAGCTTAACTTATTCATAGCTCCAAATGATTCATGTAATATCAAACACGGCACTGCTCATCATCACCATCGTCATCATCATCATCATCAGCCTATGTTCGTCTACTGCTGGACATAGGCCTCTTCCATAATACGCCACTTAGCCTAATCCTCCGTCTTACGTTTCCAAGCATCACCAGCCGTCTTTTGTATATTGTCACACCATCTAGTCAGTCAGTCGAGCCAGTAATCGTAGTACTGTTTGCCAGCTCCTTTATATAGTTAACAGGAAAACTGAACCAAAATTTTATTAATTCTGTAATATATCTCTGATTTTGTTAATACTCTCATGATTTTATGTTATAAAATAGTATCGGTAACTTAAGTCAATGACATAATGCAGGTATGAAAGAAAATAGGTTTTAAACGAAATCCGGCATTAGATGGGTGGTTACCTTATTTCTATCCACGTCAGGTTCAATTCGACAGACGATCCCCACCTTCCTGAATTCCAGAGATAAGGAACACTCATTTCGCGAAGAAATGTAATCGTTTACTTTTTAATTGAGATTCCGTTGATTAGCTCCGTTCGAACTTATTCAAGCCATCTGCTAAATTAGTTTTTGAATTTTCATAGAAAGTTACGTCTTTTTGTGACATTTATTAAGGTTTTATTGTTTTTTAGAATAGCAATTTAAATTTATTTAACTTATAAAAAAAAACTCGGATATGTGAAAGTTTTTAGTTTTTTTTTCTTTCTAAATAAACGCATACGTGGTTGCGGTAGATACCATTTCATTATTTGAGTCCAATTATAGTTTCCCAACCAAATTGAAACTGACTAAAATAATATTGTTCCTAGCAGTAAATTCAGAATCCTACAAGAACAAGTAGAAAACAAGTTATCATAGAAAGCATAGTTTTATAAGAACTCTTCAAACGTTTCTCGTACTTAAAGTCAGTACTTTCAAACTAAAAGAACACAATTTCCTTCAACAGACGTTTTTCATTAACGTTTCTTAGCAAAACTGTCCTAGTCCCAACACTTTATTATATGGAAAGGAGTGAATAAAGCTGTTGTTTGAGTATAGGCCGCGGCGAGTTCCTTCCGAGCTCGAGACGAATGAAGGGAAAAGATAAATGAAAACGTAATTAAGCACAAGGAAAACTTTTAAGAGAGCGTTAAAAAGTTTCTTAACTCCAGCTACATTATTTATTTCTCTCCGAGGGGTAATCTTGTTATTTGTTTGTCTGTTTTGAAATTATATTTTTTTTTTGTAATTTAATGCATATTTATTGGTGTAGTAATTTAAACTGAAGTTTTGTTAACGGAACATCAGAAATTAAGAAAAGTTTATGCCAGTTTCTTGGTAAAAAATAAATTTGAAAGTAAAATAAGGTTTGTTCTTTTAGTGGAAAGAACAGTTTTAGAGAGTTACAAATAAGTTTTTCACGGGAAATTTCCCGAACACGTTTCAGAAACTCAAGCCACGAAGTACTGGAAAACAAACAGCCCGAAAGGTTATACCTCTAATATTTCCATCCCATTCCTCTTGTTCCCGACATTTAAATAAAGATATTGGGGTTCTGCATCCATTTGCGAAAGGGAAAGTAATTCAAGCGGAACAAGAAAAAGGTGGGTCTTAATTGCGAAACAAAATTACGACGATACTGGAAAACCAAGCGATAGAGAAAAAATAAGCCGTGCCTCTGGTCTCCTCATTTTTATACCTTGATATGATTATACATCGTGTGATATACGGATCGAAAGAACAATTAAAATGTTAAAACAGTGCAAATGTTTGTGTGATGAATTCAAATATTTGTAATGTGCTTGAGTGTTTTCTATGTATAATAAGTTTGTATTTAAAAACATATAAGTATTTTATTAGCTATCTGGCTTCCATAGTACAAATTTTGCTTAGTTTAGGGTCAGATGGTGTTGTGTGTAAAATGTCCACCAATATTTAAAAAAAAATGGTATATAAACTAACATGGTTCTCACACATTTTAAATAAATTCACGGACAATTCATGTGTGCTATTGTAAATCCAGTCCTACTTAAGTTTTAGCCGTATCTAGCAGTCTTTTAGGCTAAGAATTCACGTTTTCAAAACTCACGAGACTGCTTATATTCGCGCTTCCACAACCGCCGCAGTTGGTATTACCGCCGGAAACGTGGCGGGCGATGATCGCAAGGCAGGCGGCTAGCGATCATTTTCTATTCAAACATCTAAACATCAAACATTTGTTTATTCAAAATAAGTATTCCCTTATAACTTGTTTATTACACCAAATAAATTAATACTCGAAATAATAACTAATTACCCACAAATTTTCAGAGATTATGAACATCAAGTTGTCGTCAGACTACAAGAAGAATCGAGAACAGTAATATGATGCAGTTACAACCAGCAGATATCAGCAGTATGATCATTTATAATAATTAATCTATAATTTACTATGGTCATCATTTTCATTGCGAAAATATATTAGGGAATAGCGCATAAACAAATTTTATCACGGGAAAGTCATTGATATACATAATTCAAAAGATGTGCCCTTCCAAACTTCAGGCGCACGGAATTATGTTATTGTTGGGAAGAGTGAGCTCACTCTATCCGCTCTAGTCAGCTGTAGAGGAAGCGGTGAACGCCGGACGTTTATACCTATCACTATTCGTTGTCAACAACCAAAATAAGTAGAACCGTAACATACCTCGCCGATAGCGATTCTAAGGGTCAAGTAGATTGGTAGTTGTAAACCACTGACGCTATACACAGAGACTTAGTTTGTTACCAATTTCATGGCGCTTAGGGCGCATCTTTTGATTTATATCGATGGGGAAAGTATCGAAAACGGAAACTGCGCTGGTAAAATCGTAGGGCACTGCTAGTGAATAATAAAAACTGGAGCGTTCATAAAGGAAATATAAAATACACATAATACATATGCACAAATCGTATAAAGCTAAAACCTATTCAAAAGAAAAGAAAAACTGCAAGAGTCACACTTGAAAATGGAAGGTGAAATTAAATTCCGCCCTCAAAAGAAATACCTGCACGTACTGCAAAGGGGCTAATTACGACGTGGCTCAGCTTAGAAAAGAAATATTCGTGGCAATTATACCCATTTTCTTTGATATACTTAATACAAAAAATATCACGACACTTAAAGAAGTGTTATTACTGAAATAAATTTCATTAATATTACGGTAAATGGTAAATTATATAATAATATAATTTGAATTTAGCATTTTTTTATTTACAAGCAGTGACAGGAGCCAGAGTTAGGAGTTAGTCACTAAAACTGCACTGGTGGTACTTGCTATAATAAAAAAAAAAAAAAAAAAAAAAATTACTGTCTTTAAAAAATTCCCTTCAAACCAGATATACATATATAAAGAATGTTTGAATTTTACTGCTCGGCGGTAAAATAGCAATCAAAGGTGTGGTTATTCTCCAGGCAAACTTTGTATGTAGTAGCGTTACTGCCCATTGCTTGGCAAAGTTATAAGTTATAATATATGTACAAAAGAATTAAGTTATCAGATTTAGAGTACAATTATTATTTCTTAACTTTTTTTGGTTTACACTTGATCGCCATCTCACCTGGTGTTAAACGATGATGCGGTCTACGATGGAGCGAGTTTACCTAAAAGAAACCGATTTGATTTGAAGATACAAAGATTGTAACTATCTTATTGTTCCAATTACACAGACTCCGAAGATTGTTTATTAGCTAAGTATAAGACAAATTAATTAATATTAAAATAAAATTTTCTTCAGGCACCCGAACAAATTTTATAAGAATCTATCACAACGTCGCCGTCGTCCAAATACATGAAAGCAAATTTTAGTTTTTTGTTCATATTTCAAAAAGAGACTCACTGATTTGGATTAAACATATACGTGGATTAAACTAATATGACTACCTCTGAACTATGATGATCTATCAAACAAAAAAATAACCAATAAAAATCGATTCACAGTTGGCAGAGCTATTGTGTAACATACCTACATACAACCAAAAAGTGTAGTGTATGTAGTTCTCATTGTATTTTAGTTTTGTTAATAAAGGCTCTGCCCAGATAAAAAAAAAAACCAAAAACATAAAACCGAATTCAGAAAGTCCTCCTTTTCTGAAATCGGTTATAAAGTAAATAAGGTATACCACAGACTAAGTAGAGGGTATACAATAGACAATACTTATACTTATTTACCTTTACATACAATAGACTACTCGTTGGAGATCTTTTCTAACAGCTCTTTTAAAAGGAGCAAAAACTATGTTTTGACGTGACAATGTCTGATAAATCGATGGAAATTTATGACATTTCTAATTCCTATAAACAAAACATTTTCGTTGTGGTTTTTCGGCGAGTTTTACAAAGAAAATAACGAGAAATCACGAAATTCTGTGACTCTTTATTTATAATTAATCGTATAGAATAGTAATAAGGATTCTAATCGTTACATGTAGGCTATGATGTAATGAATGCTATGCTATAATGCTTCATTCCGAGTTATAGTTATTGAAAGAACAGAATAAGATAAAAATCAAATTATTTATATTTTAACATCTACAGTAATGATTATTCTTTCTTATAAAATGTACTTAATTGTTAGTACGACACAAAAACTTGACATTTACGAAATTATTTGTATAATCATCAAAGGTTTTAATATTATACGATCCAACGAAACGACTCTATCAAAAAACCTATCATATAAAAAGGTAACAGACTTTATCTCGTTGATAAGATATTTAATTTCCTTTTTGGGCTAGACAGATGACGTAGAAAATGGCGCGGATTTGTAGGGTACCGTGCATTAAAATAATGTTGTGGTAGCTCATGACATCGATGATGTTAAGTAGAGATATATATATATATATATAATTGTTAAGCGGCTTTTTACAATGCTTGACTTGGGCTTTAAAACAAAAATTGCGGTAGTGTGATCTTTTTCAAAATAGTGTGATCATTTTTAGGGCAATTTACAAACGCATAAAAGGCTCTCCTCATCGTCTTCTCTTTTACTTTGCCATCTGCTTGGGTTCTATTGTAAACGAGTCCAGGTTTATTAACCAACGATAGTTTAAATAGATACTATTGGTATGCTCGTGGCTTAGTGGGTAGTAACTCTGCCTGCGAAGCCGAGGAACGTGGGTTCGATTCCCACCCAGTGCAAATATTTGTGTGATGAATTCAAATGTTTGCACTGTGTCTGGGTGTTTCTATTTATAATAAGTATGTATTTAAAACTATATATGTATTACATCAGCTATTTGGCCTCCATATTACAAGCATTGCTTAGTTTGGGGTCAGATGGTGTTGTGTGTGAATTGTCCACCAATATTTATTTTCAACACATTTTTCTGGTGAATGTCCGATGCTCCGTTTACCATGCCTCAGCCACCATTCCGTCACAATACTTCACTGCAAATTACAACCCTAGTGTCTTTGAAACTAGAAGTACTTTACATATTGAAATATATATATTTTTAATCTTTATTTATGTGCTTTTTCGCGTTGTGAAAATGTCGCGCTAATTAATACATAATTAATATTACGACTAGACTTAAGAAATTAGGTAATACACTCACACATTTCACTCACTTTTACGTTCCAAAAAGCACAAACAAAAACAAAAAATGTAAAATATCAAGAAAGGTTCGTTCTATTGGCTAGGCCTAGTTTTGTTAAGTTTATTATTTCTTTAATGATATCTGTATCGTACATATTGAAATTCGTATTTGCCGCCAATGCGTTTGTGTTCGAAATCTGCCCTTCACAAGCGCCGTAAGCGCCGTTAAGAACGACGTCAGCAGGCTTCAAAGAGTCATTCAACGTTCTTGCTTCGGGTAAAAATCGGATAAAACCCTAACGGGTCGATATAAAAATTGTTAATTCGTCATCGTGTGAAATGCATATATTGTATTAGAAAACCATCAAAAAGGACCATCAGAGGAGGCTGCGCAGCCACGAGCACACAGAAGAAGCTAAAGGTAAGCCTGTTGTGTATTGTGATACTTAATTCGAACAAACGTATTGGGGTCATATTCGAATTTCAACCACAGTATAAATTTTCGTATCCCAATTTCTCCCCAATGGGGCGATAACGCTCCAATATCCGATGTTGGACAAGATAAGTATGAGTTACATAATCCAAAGGAACCATCGGTAAACAATAGGCGTCGTGCAGTTTCTAAACCTACCTGTTGGAGAAGATTTAACTCGTCAAAGACCAGTGAAGTCTGCCAACTTAGACAGTATGTTAAAAAAACAAATCGTAGCATACCAAAGTATTCGATACAGAACCCATGACACAGAAACCTATCGTTTCTTACCTGATTTTTTTATCGTAACCAATGAAAAGAAAATCAAGTCGCAATTTCACTCAATATAGACTTGAAACGAGCTGGAAATCGAAGAAGTAGGTATAATAACGGCACTTTTAGGCTTCATCATAAAAACATCAAAAAGGTTTGACGATAATAATGACAACATTTTTCCACTTACCTTTGGAAACTTGATCGAAGGTACAAGGCAAATTTATTCGTCAATTTAAAAATGTACTTATATTTTTATTATAACTAAGCGGTTGAAATAAAGCCCAGAGGTTTAGGTAAACTGAAAATTTCTCTAGAAGTATCAATGATTGAACATTTTAGCATTTGCGAAGTGAACATTAGAAAAATTATACCTACCTAAACCAGTCTCACTATTAGTTGAGCTTTAGGTAATTTTTACTCAAATTTTATATTTAAATTTAAACGAAAACTACATAGTTTAATTTAATACTACATTTAATTTAATTTAATACAACATAGGTATACTATCGTATCCATAAGTATATTAAAATATTCAAAATTAATCAAGTGTATTTTATTTATTTTTCTTTACCCAGTCTTTAGGAACTGATTTATATAGTACATCGTGATTTTCGGGAACATGTTTATTTTGATTTGTTTTGAAAACGATTGAAATAATTTCTGATCTTTCAGTTTCTGAAATTACTTCCCGAAACTGTGTGGTAATTACTTTAATTATAACGTTTTAAGGCATTCGCAGACTTTGAGTGCCTTAAGATGTTATAAATATTGCGTGACACTTGCATAATATTTTGTATTATTTGTCAATCTGACATTTGTGTAACATAATGTATTATTTACAGCGAGCAACACGGAAGGGAGTAGGCATACACAGCGTTTCCCCTCTGTCAAAGTACAAGTCCGCGTGGACCATGGAGTTTGATAATATACTGTGGCGTGAGGGCGGGGCTAGATTTGTGAATGGTGGGTTTATTTTTTATGTGTTAGTGATTTGGCTGTGTGAGTATGATCGGCAATGGATTGGTACAGGTATGTTTTGTATGTAATAGTGCGGCTTTGCACTAGTGTGCAACTTTCCCCTCCCGTAAGAAATGACAGAAAGATTTAAACAATATTTTTTAGCTAAGGCTACTCCCTTTTGTGCTTGCGCGGAAAATCACGTTGCTCGATGATTATTTATCAAAACAATTCGGAACAATGAACACTTTCAAAACTAATTTGAATTACCTATTACTTTGTAATCAGGCGCTTACATTCATACTAAACCTATCGTGAAAAAAGGTAGTTTAATTACATTTATATTAGTGTCCTTGACGTTACAATTCTTAAAAGACTAGCCCACTTTTGATTTGTTATAACGCTTTTTGGTATTGTTATAACGCTGTAACGAACTAGTTTTCAGGAGTAATTTCAACAGCTACTTAAATAAATGAAATAAAATTGATTGTGCTCTTGTTAAATCAGTTAAAACAATTGTTTAACTTGAAGAAACTCCAAGAGTGATTAAATCTAATTTAGAATCGTAAATTACCGATCAAAGCTAGATTCGATCGTTCAATGGAACATAATAATCTTTAGACATGCCAGATCCGCAGGCATTCATGGAAAGCTTTTAGTAAGCGCAGATCTTACAAAGAAATACAATTTACATAATAATATAGATATTGAAAGCATTCACGGCATTCAGAGAAAATCGGAATTGAAAACCGATTTATATTTTTACAGGTACATAATACGTACTACCAGTGCGAGACGTGTAGAGTTTTGAATTGGGGAACATTGAAAGGGTGGGAGTACCGACCAGCGTTGCACCGACTAGTGGATGTCCACCCGCGGTCATCTGGATGTTGAAGATAACCTACTATGGCTTTATTATTTCAAATAATTGAACCATCCACATATACATTTTTAACAGACTTCAAAAAGAAAGAAGGTTCGCACGTGCTTCATTGTATGTACCCACCACGGATATTCGGGTACCCACTCATGTTACGCGATAGGCGATAGATCCGCCAATTGTTAAACGGAATTTGTAAAAAAAATTACTAGGTCACATTTCACGTTTCAGAGTTGGTCTCATTTAGGTACATATTATTGTGGCGATTTTAGTAACATCAACAAAAATCTAATTTTAAGAATTTTTTTAATTTGTATGAAGTCTCCGTGATATATTCGTTCATATGGAACTTATTCAAGTGGGGTTAATTTTAAATTGAAGTCGATTTTTGATTTTTCGAAGTTCTTTTTTTTTTAAATTTGTCTGTAAAACATTTTTAAGGGGTACATTATTAAATACTGTAGTGTATGACTGAACCGTCGCTCGTGAGTTTGATTTTTATTCAGGACTAAAATTTGTGTGACGAATTTTTGTGTTTAAGTTTGTGTGAAAACTAATATAATCGATGTGACTGGCATATTTAATTTAAGGTTTGCTCAGTTCAGGCCTACATGGTGCTGTATGAAAAGGTCCCGACCAATATTTCTTTATCATCATGATTTTTAGGATAAATCCTAAATATAATCGACATATAAATAAATACACGGGTAACTCACGTTTAATATAGTCAGTCCAGCAGATCTACTACGAAGTCCAATAAACGATATATCGGCCGAAGTTATGGACGTTTTATACCACGAAACACAATCGGTCGGTTGATGACACAAAAACTGTCAAATCAGTGTCAAGTGCTAAACGAGCTGCGAACCCGCGCGCGCACTCTCCTTGAAAAAGATCGCCGGACGCGATCGAAACTTGAGTCGGACTGGACTGACTATATTAAACGTGAGTTACCCGTGTATTTATTTAAAATGTGTAATCACCACGTTAGTTTTCATACTATAATCGACATAGATAATAATCAACGATCCCCTTCGAGGTGCTTCTAGGTTTCCGCGTCTCTGTGGTAATTTACTCTATTCTGAACGGATGTTTCCGATTCCAATTCCGGTGATTGATTCAACTCATCGCATTCTTCAAGACATTTATTGTGATCTAGATAAAAAAATCTTCGAATTTTAATAAGATACTTAAGTAAGATCACATATCTCTCTGTAAGTTTGTGTACAAAAAAGAACGTCATAACGTCAAATAAAAGTCGTAATGTGTACCTATATTTAACGATAGCTCGCGCGAGCTGTTTCTAAGTATTTTCTGGGAAGCTATATGCGTCGTGTTGCAAAGCTTGATTCAATATCAATTTTGTCTCTTTTAATTCGTTCGACTCACGACACTCTTCGTAGAGTCCACTTGGTAAAGTATTATACCTAATGTCAATTATTACAGCTTGTCTACAGCTAAGTAGAATACATTAGATGTTGATATATTACAATATCAACATTAGTTAGGCGAGCGTAGTGCAGTAGCATAAGCAGTCCACTAAATGTTTCCACTGCTGGGACTCGGGACCTTGTTTCGCAAGGAGAGAGTCAGTTTTCTCACGATGTTTTCCTTTAGCATTTTAAGTTTATTTTAATTTTAATGCTGCTAATTACGCCCATGACTTCGAAGAGACAGTGATGTCCGTGGGGTTTGAACTCGGCGTCTCTAGTGTTAGTTGTCAGTGTTCTGCAAGTGTGTTGCTTACCGTCAGCTTCATATCTTGCTTGCATTTTCATATAGATCATTTAAAAATATATTTTCTCTGATTGTAGTAAAACGCATTGATAAATTTAATATTATAAATACCTCTTATTACTTATTTAAACATTTGAAATACGGTACTACGTTTCTACTTTCTGTAACTTTATTCTTAATTCATTACAAGATGGTTTCAATATAGGAGTTTGTGTGGACAGTTTGAATAAAAGTAGGATCACATGTGGTCAATTCAAAAGAAACCGCAAACCTCAATTTAGAATAGATTTGGTGATTTTAGTTATTCTGCGACCCTTGTCTATTGACTCTTAAGTCTATGGTCTGGCAGTTATGAATGACCAACTCGAAGCGTTGCCTAAAAGTCACATTACGAATGAAAAACCGCAGGATTGCCGTAATTGAAAATTCCCCGTATAATATATGACTTGCAATTTCAGGGCAAAGCGTTGGCTCAGTCCTGTAGGGCGTTCCCATTTTTCTCGACTCTAAGCGATATTATTTAACACCACAAATTTCACCATTTTTCTTATAGTCTACGATGCCGCGCAATTTCATTATGATAATCGCACATTACCTGAGCTGTTTTATACAATAACTGTTCGCGGCGTTTGAATAGAAATTTTCATTAAAAGACTTCGTAGTATTAATAAATTTGAAGGGCGAATAATCTTACGGTAACTCGGGACAGAAAACATTATTACATAACTTTACCGGAATGGTAACGGTAATAGGATTTTCCTTTTAAAAAGAGTTGTTTTTGAAAACGTAAATAGAAATGTCCGTGGAATCTGTGAAATTGTTGAAAATTCTATTTGGGTTGATGTTTTACCGTTTTACAGCAAAAAAATTCATATCATGCGTGACAAAAAGCATTCAGTTTTTAAATAAGCACTAACATTTTTTTATTATTCATATTTAATACGTAAAACGAAATAGCCTAGGACGCAGTATGCGCTATATTTCCGAAACGCATCGTTTTCAGCATCTCTGATTTGCAGATGTTCATAAGCGACAACTACCGCTTACCATTCGGTGGACCGTATACTAATCATATTAAGCAGATTAAAATTTGATCAGAAATTACTATAAATTAATAAAGAAGAACGAAGAAGCAAAAAAAAAACATCATACATGTCTGCGTGATTTGGATTCTTCATGGGCCAATAGCCGCGTGACACTACTGTTACGGGCTAGCATGTTGCTTAACACTTTCGGACTTACTCCTGCTCGTCTCGATACTCCATTTTATAAAAAATCTTATTAATAATTCGCAGCGCAGTACGAAAATGTACCCCTAGTCTATTCATCCGAAGGTGCAAAATTGGATGAGGCTTGAACACAATCGCCAGTCTCAACTATAACAAAAGATTTTTGGCAACGGGCTTGGAGGAATCGTCATGCAACTAAAAAGTCCGAGAGGTTGTGGGATGTATCCGTATTCTGCTTCTCCATTAAGACGGATGGAGCAAGACTTGATTGGAGTTTGAATAAGACCAACGTTTTTTAGCCACGAAGAAGTAGTAGGTAAGTGTGCCCATAGCCCAATTTGGCGTTGGTGCTACATAGACAACAGGACCGAGTTATATCGATAAAATACTTCTTCCAATCCATTATTTCACAATGCTGTATATTCCATCTTTTCACTTATGTTGGTCAGCTTACAGTGAGGGCATAGTGCTGAATTGAATTATATTTTACACTATTTTATGACGAACAATGGAATATGCCATTCGAATCATACTTAAAACATACGTGAAGAACGTTTTAATCACACCTGAAATTATTCCATTTAGTAACCCGCTCTTTTACTACATACCAAATTCAAAAAGTGCTTAGTTCATACCCATATAGAGTGCGTACCATTACGTCATGTGTTTTTTTTACATGATTTCAATGCAAATTACACTAATTTGCATTGAAATCATGTGTTAAGATAAAAAAAAACACATGACGTAATTGAGCAAACAGAACTCCACTTTATACGAATTCCGTTTTCTGCCGTTTTGCCAAACAAAGCAATACAATAAACGAACTTTAAAGTTTGTCAAAGCTTTGTAAAGGCACATCTACCTATTGGAAATACGATTTCATTACTCACAAGCACGCACCACCTTTTCCTTGTATTTTCCGAATGGGTAGGTGTATTAGAAGGTATTACGTCCTACCCCTTTGAAAAGTTTGCAAATACTGAAGTCGGTGAAACTGAGTCACCTTTATTGAAATTCAGTTTTGAGGGCAATCTCACTTGACTTTCTTTATTACTTTTTTTATAGGAAATTGAACAATCTGAATGGGTTATTTTGAGATAAGGAAATGTTTGCCTGTCACTTTTGAACGAAGTTTCTTTGCAACTCCATTGGAATAAAGTTTACGTAATAATTTACCGCCTGTTTATCATCTCTTTTTCATAAAAAAAACCGGTTAAGTAGGAGTCGGATTTACACACTAAGGGTTCCATACAAACCCATTAATTAGATTTGTTATGATATTTTTAAGTTTCAAGTTCTTAAATACATATTGGTATTACGTGATGTAACTAAAACTTTGTGTTTTTTCAAATTTCAAGACTAAGAATTCAAAAGAACTAACTACCTTGTAGCTTTGAATTCCCCTGCGAGTGTTGAAAATTTTGCAGCATAAAAGGCTGTATTTACATTGATTGGCTTCAAAGTTAAATTTTTTCAGAGCTTTAAGGCACAGTTTTTTCAAGAATTTCAGCTTAATACTCGTAGAGATGACTCTACGAGTTCCAGAGAAAAAGGGTATTACAGACGGACAAGAAAATATTCTTATAAGGATTTTCCGTTTTTTTCCTTTTGAGGAACCCTAAAAAATGAGGAAAATAGTTTTGAAATAGTCATACTACATTTTAGACTCCACAGTATGCATGTAGTGACATGTTAAATGTATTCTAAAACACAATCTCAAAGATTGTATTTTCTTTCATTTCATTTCACTGACTTCAAATGTATAACGGACTATGTAACGGACAAAATAACGAGTAGTGTTTTATCATACATTTTAAGGTCCTTAATAATGTATTTTATACCAAGCAAACGTTTTACTTGGTCATTTCATCCAATGGTAAGCAACGATGCGGAGCTTCATAGTTTCCATTAAGAATTTGTTTTTGAAAACTACTTATATACATTAAAAATATTTATTTTTCGTTAGATGTCTAAACAAAATTACATTATAATGAAACTATCCTCCACTACATACCCAACTAACAATTTACAAAAATCACAACTGAATTACCCATAAATGATAATGAAATGGCTTATAAGCTTTATTTTGATTGAATTGTAGACAAACACAAACCCATTTTGTCACGAAACTAACGCATAGATTCAGTACACCTGACCTGTCACAGATAATGTATTACATAGAAATTTATGTGAACTTTATAGCGAAGAACATAGGAACGAGTTTTCGGTGTATTCAAAATTCAAAGGTCTCTAATTAGTGCCGAAACAGAATGGTTAGAATTTAAGGCTGTAAATCGTAGCTGTCAATTATGAGTGAAATAGTTGACTATTTTGCGATAGCTTAGTTACCATGATTATCTATGTTTGCGTGACTAACTGATAACATACCTTTGGCGCAGTAAATAGTTTTAATCACGGTTTTAATAGTCTATTAAAGCTTAGTCAATTGATTTGAAAATAAAAAAGAAAAATTCACCCAATAAGGAAAATTTCAAAATAAGGGCTCACATATGTCACAACTATGAGGAAAAGTCGTGTAAGTGCATGGGCTTGGAGTGTGTGGTTTCCCTCAAATATCTTGGAGTAGTTATAGACGAAAACCTCACATGGGTCCCTCATATAGCCAGTATGACGGTACGTGTCAGGAAACTAATCTGGATATTTAAAACCCTAAGAGATACTCTACCACTTTCATTGCTTAAAACAGTTTACTTTGCTATCTGTCAATCAGTTCTTGGATATTGTGTGTCTGTGTGGGGCGGAGCATACAAAACTCACTTGATTAAACTAGAAAGAGCCCAGCGCTCTGTCCTAAAAGTTATGTTTTTTAGACCTTTTCGGTATCCTACTGAAACTTTATATCAGGATGCCCAAGTACTGACTGTCCGCCAACTTTTCATATTGCACGCGGTTCTTTCACACCATAAAGTAGTCAAATTTCGTACGGATCTTCCTATACCCCGCACGACCAAAGCTAAAGTTTGTGAAACAATGCGTATTTATACCTCATTTGCCAGAAACCAGTCATGCTATCTGAGAGCTTACCTTTATAACAAACTTCAACATTTCTTTACAAATTTACTCGATGAACCGGTATTCTTGCAAAACCTCATTAACAAAATGGTTACTTTCAATGAACTATAATGCAACTGAATCAATTTTCACTATCCTGTCTTAGTTAATTTGTGAATCCATTCGGACCAATCTTATATCTTCCTTTCCTCTCCTTTTGTATCCTTCCCCCTCCTCTCCACCCCCCCCCCTCCCCCAAATTTATTACACTAAAATACTTAGCGTTAATTTTATTAAGTTAGGATTAAGCGTTTATAGAATCAAATGTTTTACTTTATTATTGATATTCAAACGTCATTTGGTCTACTACTAAATTTGCATGCCTTTTACTCTTATTTTTAATTTTGTTTAATTTTCGAAAAAACAGATTCGTTTGTATGTAATGCCGGTGGAGGGCCTTGGTATGCCATCATACAGGTTACACCTAGTTTGGGTACCAAGGTTGTCTAACTTGAATCAACGACAAACTTTACTGTATTACCTTAGATTAATGCCAACTTGTGATGTTTGATATTGGTCAATAAATTTATTATTTATTTATTATTACATAAATAAATTTATTAATGATGAAGAGATAAAATATATTGGTTTTTTGGTTGTTGAAAAACGGAATGTGCGAGACGTGAACCTGATGTTAAGTAACAAAAATCAACAGTCCACTAAATGTTCCCTCTGCTGGGACACGGGCCTTTGACCCAGTGCGGGTTGGTGGATGGCACATGCCTTCGAAAGATTCTAGGTACAAGTCGGTTTCCTCACGATGTTGTCCTTCACCTTTTTTAAGTTAGCGGCAGCATACCTGCCCATAATTGCCTATATTTTAAGTAGCATACTTGCCCATAATTGCACAGTGCCATGGCACAATTTAAAATTGAAGAGTGCAAATCACTGCTTAGCATTTGTCTCTAGAAGATATAAGATAGTTTATGTTTATATTTTACTAAACATATTGCCCTTCAAACTGGAACGCCGTAATTTTTGTAGACTAATACATAACGTTGGCGTCCTAATTATGATTTATTTTGTATTGGTGTCAGCGAGCTATGGAAAGAGCTATGCTTGGAGTTTCTCTGAGGGATTGCATTCGCAATGAAGTAATTCGTCAGAGAACTAAAGTGACCGACATAGCTCACCGTATTAGTAAGCTGAAGTGGCAGTGAGCCGGACACATCTGTCGCAGACCTGATAACCGTTGGGGTAAACGGGTTCTGGAGTGGAGACCGCGAATCGGTAAACGTAGTGTAGGACGACCTGAGACTAGATGGAGTGACGATATTTGAAAGGCAACTGGTGGCGGTTGGAGACGGAAGACCGAGGATCGGGCTGAGTGCGTATCATGGAAGAGGCCTATGTCCAGCAGTGGACAAGTATAGGCTGATGATGATGATGATGTCAGGTAGTGTTAAACTCAATCGTTTAACTGATTTTTCATATACACACTAACTGTAGTAAACGGAGCAATCATTTATTTGTATTGCCCATTCGGAACATTTAATTGAGAACATTAACGGCAGTTGGAGGCCTCACATAACGGTACATTATCTTAACCCCCCTAAGTTCTAACTATAAATTACGTCAGTTTTTGTTAGTTCCAATGGATCTATACATCGTTAAGTTGCCCTCAATATTTAGTAGAATAGTTTGGCAATCGACCTTTCAAACTTAGACTGTTATTAAATCAGATGGAAAGCTTTGGACCTAAAAACTGAATTAGATAATTAAATTACAGTATACCAAGTTAATATTGATATTGATTGAGATGAACTCAACTGATTTTAAAGTTCATGCAACATTTCAATAAAAAAACGTGTTTTTTTTTTATTTAACATTTACTTTATAGCGGAGCTAGCTAGCTATGACACTATTTCAACGATATCAATTAGTGTTCATGTGCTGTTATTCTTATGGAAATAAACTTAAAAGACTTTTTTTTTACTGTCGCAAAAATGCTAGTTAACAAACTAATATAAAAAGTTAAGCAATAGCCAACTGGCACATTTCATAGTTATGGATTGTGGGTTCGAATCCTGCCTGCGCCTCTGAGTACGTTTTGAGTATGTTTCCAAGTGATGTTTCTAAACTTCCATAATAAAAAACTTGAGAGGTTACAAGGGACACCCGGATGGAACGAAGTTCCTTTCGATTAATTAGTGAAGGAATTATTATTATTATTTTTTATTATTTACAAAAAAACCTGTATACACTCAACAAAAATAATCGTCGCGACACCACACTGTTCAATGAGAAATAGAAATGAAAATATCTGGCTTGCTTTCTATAAGAGAGAGAGAGACAGACAGAGAAACATGCGATGCCGCACAGCTTACAATAGCAAAAAGTGTCGTGACAACTTTTCGTAAGATTTTTTTCCGTCTAGCCCCCCTTTCACAACGCGCGATAAGGAACTTCGTTAAAATATTAAAATTACCAAGGTTGGAATCACTTCACTGGCTTAATTGGCTAGGGAAGCATCGTGATGAAACGTGCATCTTCCAAGAAACACATATTTCAAGTGTCATCCGCCTAACCATATTTAAAGAGAAATTAGATTAAAAGAGGCAAAGCCATAAATAAAACGATGGTACGATCATCTGAACGTAATTCTTTTAACGAAACGAATTTCAGTTAAGTTTCCTCTTACGAGTATTTGGAATGGCAACCATGAACGAACATACTTTTTCGATCTCTTACCGCGTAAATGTTTATAAAATATCCCTTTTCTACGCGGGAAAGATCCCGTATTTAAAAAACCCGAATTAAAATACCCTTCAAAAGCCAGTTTTCTTATAGAAAGCTGGATAAAAATAAGTCCCTGCTCAAATTCAAATGCTAACTCAGATAAGCTAAACGTTTGTCTTTTATTTAATCTGTCCCAAATTGTGTTGTGTTGAAGCGTGAAATAATGTTACTCAGGACGAATTGTATTAAAATAATATTATCAATTTAATTAGTTACTGAGCAAAGAGACAACTGATTTTTCTTTAAAAAACGTGCTTCACGTTTTCTAACAGCTTTTAATGTATTTTAAATACAAGACACTTACAAGATAAGTACATCTTAAAAATACGCGTACAATGATTAGTTAATGAATCAATTGACCACTCAAAATAATTAGGAATGATATGATTTTGGAAGAAATAAAAAAATCCAATAATCGAACCAGACAATAGTAGATGATTGATAGTAGTTAATATATTTAAATACAAAAAACAAAATCACAAAAGAGGCTTTTAATAAAGAGTTTTCCTGTTTTCTCTTATCTTAACTATAGGGGTAGTTCTCAGGTTCAATAGATTGTTCATATCTTTAGGATCTATAGGTTAGTATGATGATGCGAAGAAGTAAAGCGAATACCATAATATAGCGACACGAAAGACAATCTCTCAGTTTTAGGAAAATATTTTTTAAACAGAAGTCATTCAGCCTAACTTGCATTGGCAAACCTTAGGTTTGGTTAGATTAGGTACATATGTATAAAGTTTATATTACAGCTATATATATATATTATTATTAAGCTGAAGAGCTTATTTATTTGAATGCACTAATCTCACAACCTCTAGGATCGATTTCAAAAAATATTTCACTGTTAGATACGTTGTTAATTACAGAGTGCTATCGGCTATATAGAGTAAGATCTCAGGGGCGCCAGACATCACGTATTTTCTGATGAACGAAATGTGTATCATTGAGTAGAGTTAGTACGTACTAAGAACACGTGCTTACCCGCTAACTTAGACGGCCAATTTTGAGATCAGGGGCCCAGAAGATACATAAAAACATTTGTGTACGAGATTATGAGTTTAGGGGATGACTGGTCCCATAGATCGGTCTGTCTTTTCGGAAAAAGCTTTAAAATAGTTGTCTGATAAATATATATACAAATGGAGTATGAGAATTTATTTTCGGAGGCTTAAAGCGTCTGTTAAGCAAAACGGCCGACGGAAAGTGTCTGGGAGTATTGGGGTCTTATTTTTAAGGATACTGTCTGTAACACACGTGAAAATTAGTTATTATAAAATACGTGAAGTAAGTAATGTATCTTTTGGACCCCATATCTCAAAATTAGCCGTCTAAGCAAGTTAGCGGGTAAGCATGTATTCATAGTACGTACTAACTCTACTCAATCGTACACTCTTAATCCATCAGAAAATACGTGACGTCTGGCGGCTCTGGGAACTTTGACTAATATATTATGAACCACGGGCGCAGTCGGAACGGACCAGTAGTTAGATATAAGATAGATGCCACATAATATAACTTGATTGACACTATAATTTGTCTCATCTGAAAACGGTAAAGTATGTACGTACGTAATTTAGCCACCATAGCATGGACAGTGCAATAATGGCTAAATTTGAAGACCAAGAGCAGTTACGCAAACTTGAGTCCCTAATAGTTTAATCGGTAGAGTTGTCATTGCGGACTAAGTCTGTATAAATTTAGGTTAAACTTATAAAATAAACGTAATAATAAAACTTATACTGAACTGATTTGTTTAAATTTTTCGCACTGTCTGGTAAAGTATATTATGTACAAGATTATGTAAATCCCTCAATGTCCAATGGGTGGTTTTTCTATGAAAATGTTAATTGGTAATTATGTTGGTTTAGCTACGCTGTTGCCCTTAAAGTTTGGTCATCAAAGTTAGCGTTATCAAGAATGTAGTCAACAGTCATTAACTACTATATAATGTAAGTTTCGACATTGTGTAGATCTATTAATTTAAAAAGAAAAGTTGCACATGGTTCATCATCATCATCAGCCGCAAGACGTCCACTGCTGAATATAGGCCTCCCCCCTACATTTCCACAACGAACGGTCCTGCGCAACCTGCAACCAGCGGTTTCCAGCGACATTTGTGAGGTCATCTGTCCATCTAATGGGAGGCCGTCAAACACTGCGTCTTCCGGTTCGTGGTCGCCACTCGAGAATCTTTCTTCCCCATCGGTTGTCAGTTCTGCGAGCGATGTGACCTGCCCATTGCCACTTCAGCTTGCTTACTCTTTGAGCTATGTCGGCCACTTTCGTTCTTTTGCGAATATCCTAATTAAGGATTCTGTCGCGCAAAGAGACTTCGAGCATAGCTCTCTCCATAGCTCGCTGTGTGACTTGCACATGGTTACAGTATCTATTTTATTGTTGTTATAAGCATTTGTTAGTGAAATATATTGCAAATATAAATTGTAAATGTGGTCTACAAGCTACTAAAATATAGAAGTTTAATAACGTAAAATGGAATAAAAATATTTGAGATTTTAATAAATTATCTATTCATGGTTGTTGAGCATAATATCCCTATTAATGCACAGCCAAAATGAAACAAGTTACAACATAGATAAAATCTTTCATTAATCAAAGAAATCAATAAAATACTATTGGATAGAATAGATGCAATCAAAGGAGTTAATGTAGCAGAATAAAGCTGTCAGAGCAAATGTAACCTTAAGTCAAAGGTCATTTTTGTTGTTGAAATTGACGTTATAGTGATAATACACTCAATCAATTTAACATCTCTTTAAATTTTATAAATTATTAAGTGTTTTCTTATAATATTGCCTGGCGGCATAAACCCACTTGCGGCTTTCGGTATGTAGAATGCTTGCAATCACTTCACACTGTCACGCAGCTGCTATCCTAAATTTGAAGTCACTGCCTCGCACTGAATCGAGCTTGTCGCTGAGAGATATAAAATAATATAAAATGAATTTCGACACAATACAATTTGATTAAGAAAATTTGACCCATCGACTCCCGAACTAATTATTTAAGAACTATGTATCAGGTGCTAAAAGCTTCTCAAAAAAGGTACCATTGCGAAATAAACAATAAAAAGAAAATGAAAACCAAAGCCAAAAATAAGAAATAAATATCAAACACAAAAATTAGACTATAACATTAAACTTTAAAACATTACAATTTTAAAACTATAACAACTAATAACTATACTATAACTATACTAATAATTTTTAGGACTAATTAGACACGTAGATACTGTCACTAGCTATGTGTTGACGTGTATTGATTGACCGATGCAGGCTTAATGCACATTTCGTGTAATCATTGACCATTGTACTAACTTATGGTAAATGCAGACTGAGAGGTGCTTCAATAACTTCCTATCTAAAAAGCAATTGGAGTAAATTTTCCGTACTAACCAAGCAGATTGAAAAAATAAATAAATTTATGGACAATCTTACTTATGCAACTCCTCATTCAAGCGATGTTGCTCGCGAGCAATACTGTTTATATCAAAAAAATATTACTGGACACTTTTAAGTGCTGTAAACCTGATGGAGATTCTGTTTAAAAAAACTGGATGTGAATAGTTTTTTAAGATTAAAAAATAAAAATCAGATTTAGCAAAATAAATAAATATTCGAATAACAATGTGAATGTAATTCTATGATTTCATAATTATGAATGAATTAAGTATTATCTTTTGTTATTTGGCAACCTTTACATAAGGACTTAGGGTATTTTCTCGTGAGCCAAGGTTTCCAGTTCCAGCAGTAGGAACACAAAGAAAGCTGGTTGTTCTTTAAATTATCATAAAATAAAACATAGCTTAAGGGCCTAAATCATAATGATGTAGAAAATTTTACCACCTAAGTATACCTTTTAATTTCGGCAAAGTAAAACATAGGAAAGACTATTTATTCTCCAAGAAGCACAGTATTCTTTTTTTTCAAGATAAAAGCCTAATTGCTATTCCAACGTCAAAGTTTGGCCCTGACCAGTTTAGTTTTCTACATTGGATTGAGCGATAACTTTCGAAACAGTCACACAGGTAACAATGTAGTTTCATAACGCACACGACAGGTATAATCCCTGTGGCACTACATAACATATTCAAACAACCACAAAACTTATATTATTTTCTCGGCATCTACTTGAGTGGTTTATCCGAAGTTTTGAGTGCAAATATAGCAAGAGTCCCGACATTTTGAATAATGCAAATATTTCATAGTAAGGCGCCAGAGGTGGAGTTTGTGCACTCTATACAGGCTTAGTTTGTAATTTAATGCATAAGGATTAGGGGTACTGTGCAGTGTTGGAAATTTTCTTGGAAAGTTCTGCGTGTGAGGCGAGCTTAGTAAAGCGTTTCTGTAACAAATTGCATTCGCTAAATGAAATTGTTCGTATAGAATTTTGAGGACTTATTGTTTTAAAGCAGCATGAAAGGAAAAAATAGTTGGTTAGAATTACAAGTAGGTAACTTTTTAGGTCGATAATGTCTTTACGTAATTATAGGGAACATTGTTCATATTTTGAAGGATCCCTGACATTTTTCCGGGAAATCGAATGCTTTAGATAAGATTTAAATGAGGAACGTTGTACTTAGTAATTTATGTTTATGAAAATTGTCTTCAGAGTTTACAAAAATGACGTTATAAAATTGTATACTATGATAATACAATTGTATTGAAATTGTATTGTATTGGTAAATCTTAGTGAATTATTTTTTGGTTAATTTAAATAATATATCTTGGATATATCCTATTGCTTTAAATGCAAAAAATTGATATTGTGATGTTTGTTGCTCAATCACGCCAGAACGGCTGAACCGAAGGGGTTGAAGGCTGCGATATATAGATAGGCTAAGTCTAAAATGCTTAAAGGCAGTTTTTACCGTCATATGTACAGGAACGGGTACTATCTTTTTTTTAAATAAAGAGTGACGAGACAAGGAGGACATGCGGCTGATGGTAAGCAATATGCCTGCCACATAGCAGCAAAATGACACGCAGCTATTGGAACATGAAGAGTCCAAACCATTACCTAACACTGCACTGCGCTTGTCACCCAGAGATCTTAGATGTTATATCTCTAAGCCATGTAAGGAAAACGACGTGGTGCTGCTAGTATTTATCGAAACCCGTATGTGTCATTCTTCTATATATGTATGTAAAGAAAAATGTTATTTTCTTGTATTTATTTCATAGTTTTTAATTTAAATGTTCCCATACAAAAGATGTCATTCACAGAGCACAAGATGTACTGATACTCTGTGATTGATAATCTATGGTAGTAGATATTTTATAGCCTGTGACTGTAATTTAATTTTATATTCCGTCTGTTAATTTTACAACGCCTAAATACTAAAAACCTATTGTGATTTTGGTTCAGACATTGTGAACGTTAAATGTCACCTATGCTAACGATCTTAGTCGATCATATCTGTCAACTAAAGATTTTTCATATTACATTTTGTATAAATCATCAGTCACAACCATCTCTATCTCAATGCTAGATGCAGGGTTTTCTCTCATTTTCTACAGGTGGCAAAACCATGGCAGGAGCTTAGGTCCAACACCAAATGAAACAATCCAATCATTGATTTATCTTGCTTTTGGATATCCATGATGATAAGGATAAATTAAGACTAACGTTTGAGCTCTAGCTAGGCTCCAACTTTGCCTAGGTCAAGACCCCAATCCACTTCTTTTTATATCGCCGCAATGTAATACTTTGCTCATTAAAACTAGCTATAGATACTTGTTTCAGTATTTGTTTTTAACAACCGCTATTAATATTTAAACATGCTAATTGATTTGGTTCAAATACTTGGAAATTTCCACTACAAGGACTTTTCCGCATGTAACTTTTTACATCACTCGTGAAAAAAAAAAACAGACCGAATTATAATGAGATAATGCGTGTGTATCATTATTTATGCATAATTTTGATTGATAAATTAGATAACTTACCATATTATTTATTCACACTTCAAACAAGATCATTAACGATACATGATAGGCGTTTAGTAATACATAAACTAGTTTTTTCTCTTAATTAAACTCGAACATAATGAAGTGATATAATTGATTCATTTGTTTTTAATTAAGTGTTTGAAAGGTGATGGATTAAGTATGTGTTGGGAAGAGATATGCCAGTGAATAGAATATACATAATTATTTCCTTGATTTCTGATCTAGAAAAGCCTTTAAAAACGTATTTTAATTATTTATATCACAATTTTTTTCCTTATTTAAATCTAAAAACAGATTCTATTCAAAATATGTAATATGAAAAATGTGTTAATTGAAAGCCAAATAACATTTTTTTTTAATATTTGTACAAAAGTTTTTAAACAGTGTTTTAATTAGATTTTATTTGAGATAGAATATTAACTTTTTGCTCTATGTTGGATTAATTCACATAAAAGCTTCTGGACTTTTGTTGGTAAAACAATACAGGTTGTTTACTGAAAGATATGTTGCCACTTTTATAATATTTATACACTTATATACTCATATATTTATAAAACTGAATCATGTCACGGTATTTTTGTTAATGTATTTGTTATGGTAGGTTTTATCCACTTGAGAAAGTACCCCGCTTTTGCCAATTGTAAATATAATGGTATTTTCACGGATAAAAAAAGCCTCTGTTTTTAAATTTGTTATTTATGAGTGAGTTAAGACATTGGACATACAGAAGAGAAAACAATCTCATTGTATTTGAAGGATAACATGCTTAGGGAAGAACTATACATTTCCCAAATTTATGTAGTGTAGGATTGATGAACACTAAAAATAATGCATAGTTAACCGTAGCAACATAATCAAGGAAGAAATCAAGAAACATTCTAAAAAACCACTAGCAAAGACTATCAGCACATCCAAACTGAACTGAATACCCACAAATATCCTAAGCGTCTTAAAAGGCATGACATGTTGAGGTAACAGGACAGAGAATAGCCTCACTAGAATAAGAGAAGTGTCCTCACTGGAGGGCACACTCGCAAAGTTACCCACCCACAGCTCATCTGCTTAAAGTCTTTGTTCTGATTGCAGACTTATAAACAGAAAAAAAGTTAACCGTAGAACTAGAAGGATCTAATTAAAAAGAACATAATTTTAATAAATTCATTTCAGTATTAAAATTAACGTGGTTGTTACACATATTTAATTGGATAACGGGACACTCACGTATATACGGTCGGTCAATCCGACTCGAGTTTCGGCCGCGTCCGGCGGCCTTTTTCAAGGAGAGTGCACGCGCGCGACTGCTGCCCGTTTGGCACTGCGGGTTGCCGCACGGCGCGCACGCAAGCTCAACGGGTGTTGCGGGGGTGCAGGTGAGGGGGGGCGAGAGGGTTGCGCAGGTATACACTCGAACTCTTCATCACTGGTGAGCTGCGAGTCGGGAACATTGCAGCACACTGAGCTCACTGTGTGTTCACTCATATCGCGAACACCATGCCGAGTACTATGGAGGCACGGCTTCCAAGCGGGCGGTACATGCCATCCTCCATCTCTATTAAAGGTCGGGCGCTTACCGATTTCGATGGCCTCCCCTGACCTTATATACGTGAGTGTCCCGTTATCCATTTAAATAAATTCATTTCAGTTTCAGATGCCATACGAAATAATAAATAATAGTAAGTGCCAGTTATTCTACCGTCAAGCAGTAAAGTCATAGAATAGATAATATAGATAGAATGGACTCTCCCCAACCCCGCCAATTTCAAGCTTCCTCACCCCTCAGGCCGTTTCGGATACCCTAGGAGCACTCAACGAAGGGCTGGTATCGAAAATCTAATTCCTAACGAAATATCATCATGGTGGGTTGTTGTGCTATTTACGGCTGTCCGTCAACTAAACGGGACAAGATTAAAAGCTTTATTTAATTTCCTAATGATAAAATAACGTAAGATTAGAAACTTTTCAATAACGTTGCTCTATAATATTACAAGCTTTGCTTAGTTTGGGGTCAGATGGTGTTGTGTGTGAATTGTCTACCAATATTTATTTATTTATAATAACGAAGTCATTTTTAACTCAAAGTTCGTAACTTACACAGCCAGTAACTAACGTGTCCAAGCACGGATTGATAATGCCTGGAGGAATAATTATAGTGACAGAATAAAGTTTCCTTCATGGGTAAGTGTAAAATAAAATGCGAATGTGTACCTACTAACAGAAATAGATATCTTGGTACCTGATCTAATCTATCATCGGGTTCGTTTCATTTACGCGGCAATACAAACACCCACAGATTTCTGAAACAATTAAGAAATCTGTGCAAACACCCTTTTAATTAGATTAGTTTAATTTGGCTCCATTCTATTGATGTAACTCGACATTATAGCAATTATATATATATTTATAGACTACTTTACGTCACCAGGTGAACTCAAGGGGCACAATTATTCAATAAAACAATTCAGTAGCCCTAGCTCTAACGCACACATTCACGCGTGTGTACGAACGACATCTGCGTAGTTGTGTGAAGAATAGGTAGCTCCACAGCGGCGTTTGTATGGAATTTTAGTGGAGTGTCCGGGGTGCGGTAAAGTGCAAATATTACTGTGCCGATTCAATGTTTCCAGAGAAATTACAGGGCTCTTTAGATATAAAATCTTAGATCTCTGGGTGACGAGCGCAGTGCAGGATTAGGTAATGATTTGGATTCTTCGTATTCCAATAGCTGCGTGCCACAGCACTGTACTGTTATGTGGCAGGCATGTTACTTACACCATCAAGCACATGTTTTGGGCGTTGTCACATCACTCTTTACTATAAAAAAATACGTTTTAGTGCGTCTTCTTCAGCTGGTGTCGTTAAAATAGACTGATGCACATCCAAACTCCGAAAAACCTTCTCCGTTTTTAAATCATCTTGAATAAATGCAAGACCTAGAACGAATACAAACCAGGTTTTAAATAACTCCTACAGGTTCATGAAAGCGTCGAATGCGAATTGGTTTTTTATGAACATGCATAAAATAGACTGGCGATAAAAAAGAAAAACGTACTCTAGTAAATTTTAGTTTACGATACGATTCGAGTGGCCTGCTATTGGAATCATAAACATTCGTTTATGCAGGGATATCATACTAACATTTATTTTCAGTGGGATTGTTGGTTGTATGGAATATGGTTCTTGTATTATTTTTGTTGAACACATTTTGGATTGAAAAATACAAAAAAAATAGTTTTGATCAGACTTGTCAATATATTTTATTGATGTGGATTGAATAGGCATACTCCGCGGTATTTAAAAATAGTGACGAGACATACAGACAGAGCCGGACATGTGCCTGATGGTAAGCAACATGCCAGCAATTAGAACATAAAGAGTCCAAATCATTACCTAACACTGCACTGCGCTCGTCACCCAGAGATCTTAGATGTTGTATCTCTAAGCTGTAATTTCTCTGCAAACATTTCCCTTCAAACCGGAACACAGTAATGTTTGCACATTACTGCTTGACGGTAGAATAACAGCAAAGGCGGGCTCTGCCAAGAGTTCTAACACTACATGTATCCCAGGTATCCCATGTCTTAACGTTTACTTTAACGAGATATAAACGTATTTGGTTTCATTCAAATCCGTTCAGCCTTTACAAAAAGAGTTCACTTACACACAAAGTTAATAAGAATTTCAACTATTCATAAGTTGTTGCTTTAATCTTTGCTGATTAAGTTTGTTTGACTTCAAAAATTTGTAGACCGATTTGAATTACTCGTAACTCAAACATTTTCTGGTTTTTGGCCCACGTAAGCCTTGAGAAAATGCTTAGACTAGGGCAGTTTGTTTAAAACTAACAAGCTATAAGATACCAAGATCCATGGCCATGAGGTAAGCTTAGTAAAATATTAAGTTTATAGTTTTTGCTGTTCCAATCATATCGGTGCATCGAATTTAAAAAAACTCTTTAGGAAAATTCGTGCTATTCTTATATTTTCCGGAATATCAAAATCTACGATGACAAAATTGAACAAAAAGGTTTTCTATTATTCAATTCAATAAGCAATTGAATAGGAAACTCCATTGTCATGGGAACAAAATGTGTTAAAGGTTAGTAGGTACGAAATTTCTTGTGGTTATATGAAATCTATTGTCCATTATTTTTCTTCTCTTTAAACAATGGGGCTAGTCTTCGATTAATATGTAGCTATAATGCAACTTTTAGATATAAAACCTAATCATTTATTGCTACTTTTCATTTATTGATACATTGATCAATTCCATGGTACAACAAAATTTTGTCTTATCCAAATATTCTTTTAATATTTTTATATTATAGGTGAATGCTGATTCGATTTTGATAGATTGTCCTTGATTACACAATACTTGCGTTCCTGAAACTTGAATAAACGAATAAAATTATGTATTGCTGGTCACACTTCAATAAGATGCCGATGATCAAATATATTAAAACAGCAATTTAGAGATTGAGAATACTGATATACGAATTGCACTGAGTGAATCTTATATTAATTAACAGCTTTTTCACGTATGTATGCTAGGCTATGCTAATCGGATCACACGTACATATTTCCGTTAATAAATAACCACGTTGGTTTTAATAGGTAATTATTCATATTTTGAAAAAGAAACATGATTTTAAAATTATTGAAGTACAATACTTAATTTACGATCACCCAAAACAATTAGGGACAAAATAACACTTTACAGAGTAGGTAAGCAAGGTAAACCTATTTACTAGAAAATATTACGCAATTTAAAGTAAAAGGCTGGGCATTTCGTACACAAAGATACGGATATATACCTAGAACCTAGTAAATAACAAAATATATATTTAATACAAACCTCAAAATTACATAGTTCCGCTGCATACGTAAAGCTGATGTATGTCTGCTTTCATCGGCGTTGCCAAATGGGCCGATTACGTAACAAATCAAAGCATAGTAGAAAGCAGGAGAGTTATGCTCAAGCTACACGAGGCTAGTTTTTCAATCTAGGAAGCTAGCAAGCTAGTTCTTCTACTCGTAACACTACACGAAACTAGAATTACTAGTTTGCTAGCTTGCTAACACTGTCTTGAAAAACTAACCTCGTATAGCTCGGGCATTAGCGGTAGACCTGCCGTACTCGGCCAGAGTGTTGGGTTTAACTTTAGGCTTTAACTCTCTTTATGACAGTAAGATGCTTATTAAAAAACGACTACCAAAAACTAAGTAAGACCTGGTATTCTAACTACGCCATTTCCTCATTTTAGCTGTTAATCCATAGATCTCACCTTACAATGATTTTTTCAACCCGCTAAAACATGGATCACCTAATAATTTAATTTGGGGTCCATATATATACATAATAGGAATCATTTTACCCTTAAACTTAAAATCTGTTATACCAGTATTTAGTAATTAATGAAACTGGCGGGGTATTTTTGATATATCAATTCATAATGTATAGGATTCTTGAAGCATTTGGCCATAGAATTACTCGTATTAGTCAGATTAAATTTCATGTTTGTGAAGATCAGGTGATTTATTTTAAAGAATTTATTTATACTCTGAGTAATACGGCTTAGGTACGCACAAACTAAAATACCGTCTGTTATTCGACTGCCCCTGTCCTAGGAGATAAAAATGCTTAAATTGGTGAAAATAGACCTCTATAACAAGAAGATAAGACGTAAGTAAACTTATTATTGAGTGTCGTTGTGTACAAAAGCCCCAAGAAACAATAGACACCTGCGGCCTCCCATGATGATGGATGGCGACAAATACATACTCGTACGTGGAACATTTCCCCACGATCGGAGATTTTATATTCAGATAAGAGAGAAATAATTTATATTCGCGGCAAATGAATTATAATAGGAGGTGCGGAGGCGGTACAACATAATAAAACCTACGCTTACATTATGATATTGTACCAACATCTACTTGGAATTAAAATAATTTTCGTTGTGACATTAATCAGCAAACGGCCATGATGTTATCATATTTCTTTCTAATTAAACAGAAACTGTTATGTCCTAGCCGCGAAAATAACTTTTAGTAAGTTAATAGTTTGAAGTCCCGCTTGAAACACTGAAGTTTATCACAATCACAGTATTTACGGTGATAGAAAAACGGGAATCGCTCTGCTCCAAGAATTAAAAGAAAGACATCTTTCG
Organism: Ectropis grisescens; assembly: GCA_017562165.1. NCBI lineage: Eukaryota > Metazoa > Arthropoda > Insecta > Lepidoptera > Geometridae > Ectropis > Ectropis grisescens. Next base: position 9,322,526 of record CM029779.1, on the reverse strand, counting down.
ACATGCGACGTCCTTGACTCTTCTCTTCTTGTTAGCAAAAACTGTGACCGTCATCAAACATGAAAGGTTAATTATCCTAACTGAGATTATCTCTTTGATCTGCGCTGTTTATAGTTAAGTAGGCAACAAAGTTGTGGAATTAACAGAATACTCCACAGGTTATCAGTAACTAGGCAAAATAACGCCCGCTGCGGAAGTTCAACGGCTTTTATTGTACGCTCGTTGGTTAACACACTACCGTTAAGAAACCAGTAAAGCAACTAACCCTGTAATTTCAACAGGCTAATATTGATTCAAAGTCAAAGTCAAAAAGTGTTGACTCCATGCCGAGGGCGATGCGGCAACATAAGTTACGCGGTGTATGGGCATCGGTGCAACTGAGGTAGGCCGCTATATTGGGGGTAGGTATCGCAGCTATGGGGTGGAGGCTGCAGCAAGAGAGAATCGTCAGCATTACAGCATTATTGTGCGCAGATCTCCCTGACTGCCTTGGTGGTTTTGACGGGGTCACCACCGCTGGATGGCGAATGCAGGGGCAGAAAAATGACAGTATATCGCTGCTAGTTTAAAATTGTAGTACAGACCGGAGCCACCACGAGGGACCAAGGGTGTCCAGACGTGGGGGGGCTTGGTTCCGAATCCGACATAACCTGATCATCTCCCCCAGGCGGAAGGGTATACGTCATATGTACGGTAATGAATTTTATCCAAACACAAATATACTTAACACTTTTTATCCCGGGTAAATAATGCGTGTTGCCAGTGATGGCCTATGGAACTGAGACGTGGTCCTTAACTGTGGGCCTCATAACGAAGCTCAAAGTCACACAGCGAGCTATGGAGAGAGCTATGCTCGGAGTCTTTTTGCGCGACAGAATCCGTAATGAGGATATTCGCAAAAAAACGAAAGTGGCCGACATAGCTCAAAGAGTAAGCAAGCTGAAGTGGCAATGGGCAGGCCACATCGCTCGCAGAACTGACAACCGATGGGGAAGAAAGGTTCTCGAGTGGCGACCACGAACCGGAAGACCCCGTGTTGGACGGCCTCCCACTAGATGGACAGATGACCTCACAAAGGTCGCTGGAAACCGCTGGTTGCAGGTTGCGCAGGACCGATCGTTGTGGAAATCTAGGGGGGGGAGGCCTATGTTCAGCAGTGGACGTCTTGCGGCTGATGATGATGATGATGATGATGAAATAATGGCATCGAGTGAAACCACGAGGCACTGCTAGGTTATTTATTTACTGCAGATTATTAAATATAAAACATCTACTTGCAGAAGCTGGTTTACTGATTGTAGATTGAGATATTGCGGTTGTCAGAACATACCGGAATATATCGGGAAACAGGTTAGCAAATCCAGCTTAAAGTTTTGTTCCACGTTTATTAATTTTAAACTAAACCACACCCTTCTATTACGAATATAAAGTGCAACTTGAATTTGAACTATTGAATAATACTTATAACATAACTTAATTAAAATTGTACATGAGTAAAACAACTTAATAGAAGTACAATAATTTCTTAGCAGTGGTAGGTTTTTTTGCAGAATTTATCTCGATGATTATATGTACTACGCCTCTATTAGTTAGTCATTCTACCATCAACGTGCATAGATAATTATGTTCTAATTTTGTGGTCGCGAAGTAGTCAAAATTCGACCAGCAATAAGCTTGTTAAAGTCTGGGATTAAATTGAGTGTAGATTAATCTATGAATAACAATATATGCATATTTATATATATATATATACACATGATGTAATAGTGTGTGTAATGTTTTTTCATTGATTAAATTTGTTTTTATACATAATATAATTATAACAAGAACAAAGTTAAATATTTTGATTTACCCCCGACTACCTCGGATTTGTTATCTGTACGACATTCTACTAGTCAAGCCAAATGTCTTTCGCCATTTTGTGGTAGCGGTCATCTTGGATTTGAAATTTGTCATAGTGCAAAGTATTTTACTAATCAAGCCCTTTCGTTATTAAATATATATTGATGATATATATAAATAAATATTGAGGTAGTAGTGAAAAAAAAACATAATTCGCCATTTTGTGGTGGCAGCCATCTTGTATTGTTGTAATGGAATGTTCCGGAAAGCGCCAAGTGCCCAGAGGGGTATATTTGTTTGTGAAAATTCCCAGTTATCTACTTTCATCTTGTTTTTGTTTGTGAAAACGCCCAGTTACGAGACAGAAATATATACATACCATAGACAAAACAAGGGGGACTAGAATACTTATGATGTCAGAAAAAAGTAGTTGAGATCGTGATTTTTAGTATAAAATAATCTTATGACAGTACGGTTAAAGTCAAGATTTGGTAAAAATGGACATAGAAAAAGACGTAGCACACACACATAAATAAAGTAGTACTACCCGTATAAAGCACCAACCTTCTCTCGACTAGTGTTTATGACTACGTCTCACAAAAATGCATTTAATAAATACCCACTCATACAGTTTAATTGTATGTAACGACTCATATCCTATTCGCTCACGTATGCGACTGTTAGTTTAGTCTCACATACGAGCCGAGTTTACAACGTACAGTGACTCATTAAATAAATAACATGTAATTGCTTGAAATTGCGTCTGACTTGAAATATGGAGATTACGTAAACGTGTCAGCGTGTGGTTACTTTCAAACCACATCCTAAGATACAAAGCCCTGATAGGTTCGCCCTTTGAACTTTATCCTAGAGCTTGGGAATTGAGACCCTTACTACTGATAAGTTTAAATTTTATTTTTATATAATTTTCTTTAAGGGTGTTGAAACATATTTGAATAATATCTCGCGTCCTGCGTCATCGTCACCGAACGTTTTCCATGAGCTATATGTATACTTTGTGTACATACATGTCTGTAGGACGTCCAGCCGCAAGATGGGTCGACGATATCGTTTCCATCGCGGGTCGAACCTGGACTCGATTGGCACAGGACCGAGGAAGATGTCATGGGAAAAAAGAGGCCTATACCCAGCAGTGAGATAGAGAAGGCTGTGGATGATGTGGATGATGTCTACTAAATAAGTGAACAAAAAGCGTGAAACTCGCATTATCGTAATGACCAGAAGCGAGCACTGGCTTGCTTCTCATGAGTATAAATTTACTTGTAAAAACGTAATGTAACAATTTAAAAGTTTTAATTTAACTTATATTAACTTATGGCCAGACCCTATAATTGGCAATTTTATTACAGTATTACAGATATTATATTACAGAGTGACGGATCGTGATGTGTCTGATAGTAAGCCATACGTATACCCTTAACAGCAGGTCTTATACAGCTATTAAAAAATGACGAGTCCGAATCATTACCAAGTACTGCACTACGCTCGTTACCCGGATATATAAGACGTATTATCTTTATGACCAGTAATTTCTTTGGAAACATTGCCCATCAAATTGGAACACAGCGATGGGTAGACATTACTGTATGGCGTTAGAATAACTGGCAAATGTGTGATACATCCCCAGGCGGACTTTGCAAAGAGTCATACTAAGTTGTTTCCGGAAATGTTTTTTTATAAAAACGTTTAGTTTTAAATGTGCGCTTAGTGGTAAGCATCAGGCCTGCCCATAAGCGCAGTGCCACTGCAAAGAGTTCTACTACTACAAAAGCATGTATGTGTATAAATATAAATATTGGTGGACAATTCACACACAACACCATCTGACCCCAAACTAAGCAAAGCTTGTATGATGGCAGCCAGATATCTGATATAATACTTATATAGTTTTAAATACATACTTATTATACATAGAAACACCCAGACACAGTGCAAACATTTGAATTCATCACACAAATATTTGCACTGGGTGGGGATCGAACCCACGACCCTCGGCTTCGCAGGTAGAGCTACTACCAACTAAGCCACTAGGGCAGTCACCAACTAAGCCACTAGGCCAGTCACAAAGACAGTTATTGTTATGATTATGTATAACATTTGATAGTTTTTTTATTAGTTTTGGCAGTTATCATCAAATTATCTCTACTGCCTAACTTTAAGCTAGCTCAGAAAGGCCGCAGTGCCCTACTAATATAATCTTAGATAAGAAGTAATTGTATGGACACATAGTTTAAATATTCCATGAATAAAATATATCTATCCGTGGTCCTATTCAATACATTTTCGTGACAAAAATAAAACAAATAAACACCTGCACATAATGTCGTTCAGGTGTTATATTCCTTGAATGTATTTATGACCTTCATGGCGTATCAAGGTTGATCTTCACAAATCATCTGTTCTAAGATTGATGTCACCTTACGTTCATGGCTTTGTGAAACCATGGTAGGGGCTCGAAGTCGTGACAAACACACAATTGGTATTCGAACTTCCTTACCATGGTCTGAGTAAATCATTGCCTATTAGCTGTGAACTATTCAAAGATTCATTTTATACAGAAGTAGCATAACCAGTTGGCGCATTCAAATGGTGTAACCAATTATTCACACATCACTGATTTTGACTTGATCAAACACACTCGAGACTTACGTTTTGAAGTGAAAACTTATTAAAGCGTAGGGCACATTTTTTGAGATGAAAAAAAAAAATTGAGCCCTCTTTTACCTTTATCGTTGCAGATACCTGTGATCTGAGTCTGTGTATAAGTACTTACCTGTATGTATGTATGTTATATTTTCAGTTCTGTCGGCACTCCTGAAGTGCAACTGTTTTTTAACCCCCGACCAAAAAAGGGGTGTTATAAGTTTGACGTCGATGTATGTCTGTGTGTGTGTCTGTCTGTGGCACCGTAGAGCTCAAACGGATGGATCGATTTCGATGCGGTTTTTTATTTGAAGGTTAATTTCTGTGCGGATGTTCTTAGCTATGTTTGGTTAATATCGATTCAAGATTGCCGCCTCCACAAAATGCTGGACAAAATATATCTTCACGACCTACCTTAATATGGATATCAAATGAAAGAGCTTGACTAGTAGAATGTTGTACAGATTACACATCCGAGGTAGTTAAGGGTAAATCAACATTTTTAATATTGTTCTTGTTACGTATTCATGTTATTTAAAGAAGCCACGAACGTAATGCGTAATGTTTTAGTGACTATAACTACTAACTTCACGATTTGGTGGTGGCAGGTTAGAATCCCCCGAGCACCTTTCAGTTTTTTTCGTGTGCAGATTTACGAGATTGATATCACCACTGCCTTTACCGGTTAATGCAAATATCACAAAGAAATCCCCGTGTTCCGAGAAATAATTCTCTCGAGGACATGTTGTTTTCGAATCCTCAGTCAAGTTAGAAAAGTGAGTAATTGTATCAATTCTCTCCATAAGAAGAAATACCTCAAGTCTCAGTGAAGAGAACATAAAGTGAGCTGCATATGTAATAATAATAATACCATAAATAAAACAGCATTGATAAAATATTAATACATGAAAGTTATGAAAATAGTTTTCATAATCGAATATAATTAAGCATCGTGTAAACATAAATAAAGGTTTTAACTTGTACTATTTTTCTAAGGCATAAATAAATATCAAATACATATTTTTGGACAATTCACACACAGCACCTTCTGACCCCAAACTAATAAACAAAATTATAGATTCGTGATAAAGGCGTTTATCAGAGACCTAAGGTCAGTGACTATCATTATTAAACTGATAGCATAATGGCTGATCATATCTATAGCAAAACGTCCGTTAATAATCACGAATAGAGCCACGTAGGCTAGGACGTCACTCTTGACACGTTAAGAGTGATTTATTCTACTAATATTATAAATGTCAATATTTGGATGATTGTTGCACAATCATATCGGAACGTTTCAACAGATTGGGTTCAAATTTAGAACGCAGTTAGATTATAGTCTGGAAAACACATAGGCAAATTCTTATCCAGAAAATTAACAGGGACGGGAATTACGCGGCTAAAAACGCGGCACTTCTAGTATAACATAATGTACGTATAATATGTCAACTTGAAGCCAAATACAGTTTGGGGGGTCAAAAGTCAATGTTTGTCACAATTTTTTCTTGGCAAGTGTAAGAATTGAGTAAGTTTTAAATCAAACAGTCTAGTTTCTGGCAATTACTATGTCATTGAATTGTATGTTTTTTCATCGTGCTCTATGTAAGTGGGGCATGCCGAACTTTCCACAAGCAGCAAATTTCCTCTCAACATAGCACAAATCATACTAAAACAATTTGAAATTAACAATTTGAAAAAACGGGCATAAACATTGATTCTAGCCAAAACAAAAAAATCAAATATTAAACAAATAACCCGCTCATCCCTGAATGGCGGGAATATTTGCACCAAGTCCTTGTCACTGTGGTTTTCGTTCATCCTAATATCTTAACAAAGCGGGTCTCAGAGTCCCAGCGACTTCACTTCTTTCAACAATATTGTAGGAAACTTTGACAGTAATAGTTTATGCGACAAACTATATTCATATAAATCCAAGTTTCTAGAGAGCACCTATGTGCTATTTGGGTGTGGATTGGTGAATGATAAATTTCCATATTTCTAAAAGTAGGTAAACATACATCATGTCCAGTCTTACAAATAACGCCATGCCAGTTTATTTATCATAAATTTATCGTTGCCGGCTGCTTTTTAAAATTGTAAACTAAGTTTTTTAAAAGTGATTACATAAAAGGTTTTCTAATTAGATCGCGAAGATCTTACCCATTTAGGATTAAGTGGTCAAACGCCTACTTAAATGTAAAAATACATAAATATAATATACTTTTATACACTTACCCTAAAACTAATCTATGATTTATCTGTGCTAGATAGGGAATTTCCTCTAATATTTAGGTCCTTACATTGTACGGACTATAATTCATACAAACTTATATCTAACTACCCTCAAAGCTATCAAACTTCGTCCCGTAGACAATCCAATCGCGAAGTTAGTTTAATGGCGACTTTTGCGTACAAACTTTGTCCACAGATTGTTCGTGCAATGTCAAGCTGGGCCTGTATTCCGTGATTACCAAACTGGAAACTCGACTGCTCTTTTATACTTAGCGTGGCAATATCTATGCTATACCAAAGGGCAGGTCGGATTTCGGACTTGACTTAGTTTAGTTTTGAGGCGCGTTTGAAATAAATCCATTGCATTTTCAAGTACATTATAGGTTTTCAGCTCATTAAAGTTTTCAGTAAATGTTTGAAAACAAAAGTAACGGTTCAAACAATACCTAGCATACTACTATGTACAGCGATTATAGGTATATTTCTTATCCTTTGGTATTTCTCTGAAATAAATCCATGTTCCATGTTACGGATTATGCTATTACAGAATCAGACGACAGATCCAGACAATTGGGGCAATTAATCGGTTCCGTTGATTTACGCGTCGATTGTAATCGGAGTTTAACCGCTGGTTAGACTTTGCGCCCCAGGCGTTGTTTAGGTGCAAGCCTAGACACGTGTTCTAAATTGCTCGATATTCTTGCTTTCAAATCAGTTCAAGGTAAATTGCTGAGCTAATAAGATAAATCACACGTAGCACGTAATTGTCAACTAGCAAGATGAGTCAAAAGTATTTGAAACAGTACTTTTTACAAATTTAATTAAACAATAAAGTAGATGCTTTATTATGCATTTAATTCAAACACTGGGTACTAACCAACTCCTAAATTGTATAGTTTATCAATCGATTTTTTTTTCACAAAACACCATCTGGTTTAAGACTAAGGATGCCAGATAGATGGTATAGTTTTAAGACCTAATTTTACACAGTGCAGCAAAAAATAATGTCTTATTCTTATAGCGAACTCTATTCACTAATAAAACAGATCTTATTACAAAACCTTATCAGAGATATACTTTCTGGGATAATTGAGTTCTAAATAGCTAATTAAAAATATTGTTAATGGTTTAATGGTTTAAGATATTTATTTTCTCTAAAAATACATATTCACTTACGAGAAAATACGTGTACAAACATAAATAAATTAATTCGCAGGCGTCGGAATGCTATTGTTACAAACACAACATTCGTAAACAAGGATAATTTCTAAACGAAGCAAAAATATACAAATCAAAAGTGATAAAGTTTAGAAATGTACAATCAGGTAGTTTCACATTATGTTCTCTGATTTTCTTAATAGCGGGTAGCGACCGCACCCGACTCAAAGCATCACACAATTTTGCATTCTTGGCGTCTATTACGTATCGTGCGGCATAGCAATAGCGATCAGTTAGTTTTGTGTTATTTGCTCACTACTTTTTTTTTAATATATTGTATATTCGTATGCATAAATAATATTTATAAATGTACATATTGTAAAAAAAGTAAATAACAATTTTATTACATAAATTTACTTGTGTATTTAGAAATTTATGTAATTGTGTGTGTGTATAAGTATATTAGGTACTATTATTTCATTTTGTTATACTATCTATTGTATGTATACATGTTAAATATGTATGTATATTTATAAATTTATATGATTGTAATGTATAATAAATGTAGAAGATTTTTTATTTTTTATTTTGTGTAATTAGTGGATTAGTTCTCTTAGTCACCTGATGAAGATACGACTATTATATGGATATATTGGATTGATTGATTGGATTGATGGGTGTCACCACAAAATGGCGGAACAATTTTTTTTTAATGTATTTTTCCAGGGCTTCCTCTATTTGTATTTCAATTGATTAGTTTATTACCAGGTAAAATAAATTGCAAATCAAAAATGGCGTCACCACAAAATGGCGGAGCACAATTCTTTTCCATAACTCTCTCAATATACATATATTATGTAGGTACCGAATGAAAGGCCTTGACTAATAAAATACTATTCAAACACAAGTGACGAATTTCAAATGCAAGATGGATGCCGCCAGTAACTGTTGAGGGTCTTTTAATTTTTGTTTTAATTTGTTGTTTTTAAATTTTGCTGATAAAAACAAGTTTATTTATATGTATAATTTAAATATTATATAGTTAGTAATTTAGAAGTGAACAAATAAATTGGTAAATTGATAAATTGGTCATGAGAGGGAATTTATTTACAACACCTATTGCGAGCATGAAGCGTGACCACCCAGAGGCGCACCGCGCTCATCATCCCGTAACTATGAATGTATTGTTTTATGAATATAATAACAAAGGTCTATGTTAAATGAAAAGTTATTAATGTACAATAGTTTCATTTATATTGTATGTTCATCTATATTATGTTTCATTTTATTTAGAATATAATATTTAAGACTTTTTTTTAAATAAGGGTAGTGATTGGATATCTTTAATATCTTTCGGTAACTTATTATATATTTGAACTCCTTCATATGTAAAGTTTTTTAGGCCGTAGTTTGTTGTTCTTGGTTTCTTAAACAGACAAATATTTTGAGAACTTCTGAGATTTCTTTTTATTGTTTGACATTTTAATGTAAATGTGATTGAAGTATGGATATCTTTTGTAAGAATTTTCCTTACAGTCAAACAGGTATTGTAATTGTACAGTTGACTTATATTCATTACTTTAGTTTTTTGATAAACTTCAGTGCTTGGTGTGTAGCGGCTAAGAGAAAAAAGTAATTTTACTATTTTATTTTGAGATCGCTGAAGTTTATTTAAATTTGTTTTAGCAGCTGATCCCCACACCTCAATTAAATACATCAAATGGGATTTCACGAAGGAGTTGTAAATGAGGTATCGAACAGGTCTTGGATAACAACGTACATTTCCACGCAAGATGCCAATTAATGAGGATAGTTTTGATTGTAGTTTATTTATATGTGGTTTCCATGTAAGGTGTGAGTCTAGATATAAGCCGAGGTACTTTTCTGATTCTACTTTAGTCAACTTTTCATTGTTTATGTGCAGTTGTATTTGTTCATTTAGTAGTTTATTTTTTTGCTCTGAATATCATATAGTTAGTCTTGGATACATTTATTGTCAAAAGATTGTGAAGAAACCAGGTGTGAAACATTTTTAAGTCTTATAAAGTGTGTCACATTCAAGGTTTTGTCACAGAATACTTTCGTTGGTTACAAGTAATTAATTAGTCTGTTGTAGATCGATGTTGCACCATGTGTGTCCAATGTTTGTTAATTTTTTTAAGCCATCACCAACTTAAGGTTATCATCGCTTCGAGTATTATGGTTTTACCGTTTTCCTGTACGAAGAACAGCAATATTATTAGTTTATTAGTAGCAAAAACTTTATACGTGTCACTAAGTAACAAGTAGAATATCGAATTGCAAGCTGAGCTAGTTGTTGATATTAATGTACTAACCGGGTTAGTGACATTTCCAGTACTATTACCTCGTTCTTGGAAATGATTGTTTGGTTATCTAAATTGCTAACTTATCGGGTTTTTATCGGATACACTTCGGAGAGTGTGCGACTGATTTGCTCTATCTAATACTACGTTGCATTTTTTCTATCGGAATGCCCGCAGCTCGAAAAAGCGGCATCGTTTCATGATTGATGTTCCAAAGACACGAACGAAGAGTTTCGACTCTACTTTTGTGATAAGAACGTAAAGGCTGTGGAATACGTTGCCTGAGTGGGTTTTTCCCGATGGTTACCATCTTTGTGTCTTCAAATCGAGAATGAATCGGGTTCTTCTAGGTAAACATGCTCCATCGTAGACCGCATCATCGTTTAACATCAGGCGAGATGGTGGTCAAGTAAAAACCTATAAAAGATTTAAAAAAATACATTATGCAAAATGAAATTAAATATTATAAAAATGTAGGTAGGTAATTGGTTTTTATTTCAAAAAGTATGAAAATAAGTTTTATTTTGTTTCCTTTGGCCTGCAAAGCTCAAAACAAATTTGTTTAGATTTTAAGGGATGACTATCTAACCACTAGGTCGGTGCAAAACTTCACAGTTGTAATACGAATATAAGACTTCTACACCACGGAAAACATGGACCGAATGGGTATGGGAATACCCATTCAGGTTATGGATACCTAAAGAGCTCCCGCGAGGGATCAGGGGTGCTTTTTAGGTGTCCCAATTCTAAAATGAAGCGATTAGTTCTAAACATGCGTACTTCGTAGACCGTATCGCCGCCGCCTAACATCGGACTAGTTGGCACTCTAGCAGAAAGCTAAGGGGAAAATAGTTACAAACTGTTTATTAGGTAATGGTAGTGGCTTTTTGTCGTAACATTGCGACATTGGCACAACCACTATTTGCTTATTTTATTTCTTACCAGCTGTGCCCGCGGTTCAACGCGCGTTTCAAGGCTTTTTTGTTTATTTCAGAAACCTATTTATTTTCCTCAAGTAAGAATAAGCAAATTATACATTAAAACATCCTCTATCTAGTAGTTAAAGCCCCGTCTTAATCAGTCCAGCCGTTTCAGAGATTAGCCGAAACAAACAGACAGACAAAAAAAACTTTTGTTTTACAAAAAAACAAATTTTTTTGGTAAATGTACATTCATAAGTATGCAGTAAAAAGTAGTTATTTTAAATATCACAAACAAAGACTTCGATTTTATTTATATGTATTGATTTGTAAACATTCTTAAATTTCAGGCAAACAACAGAGTCATCTAATTGGCGTGGTGTGATGATGAGTAAAAGTTAATGGACAAATAAAAACATAGCAAGCCACAAAACAAACACATTTAAATTTACATACAATTAATCAATTTTCATCATTGAGCTAAGATTGATGGATTAAACGTATTTGAATTATCGGGTTAGATACATAGGATAAGGTCGGTGTTGCCCGTTTTATGTTTTAACCGCATTCGGCGGTATTTTTCAAGGAGAGCGCACACGAGCCATTATGTCTTATTTGACACTGCCATATTACTAAATATCTATGAAAATCATGTAATATTCTCATTATAAAGTATGGTCACTTGTCTTGGTAGGCACTATCTATCATAATTATTTTATATTATATTTTTGTCTCATCTAAAAACGTGACATTGTAGAAAATACAAAATTTATACAGGAACCAGCTAAGTTGATTCCTTATTCATGTAGTAGTCCCTTGCCCACTTTAATGACATCTCGGGAGCAAGTAACACCCACTTACACAGCTATTCCATTTTACTACGCCTGCTACAAGCCGGCTGTAACTTGTCGCGCCGGTTAACAGTTGTCACTCAAAAATAACTGGTGCATTAGATTTATAAAGACAGAGATATGTGTGTACAACCGAGTTATCTCAATATTTTATAACATGTAATCTTATTCAATTTGAAGATGGCGTTCTGTTTATCCTAGCAAAACAACTTAAATTTCGCATTTTGAACTAAATACATAACGGAACATTAAACAAAACGTACTCACAACCACGTCAGTTTTTTTTAATCAAGAGTGCCGAGACGAGCAGGCTATGTGCCTGATGGTAAGCAACATGACATATAATAGCACAGTGACACGCAGCAAGTGACTGAAATATCGGGTAGTAATCAAAAGTTCGTAGATTGCGAGTTTTGTTTTAAATAACCCAGATATTTTTTAGAAACAGCACCAATATTATTGGAATTACTAATTTTGTCAAATGCTTTAAAACGCGAGATAACATCCGATAGCGCGATAATTCTAAGTCTCGCTTCAGAAAATATACTTATTTAATTTTTGTACGTAATATTTATTTAATGCACTTATTATCTTAACTGTTTCCCGATGTATTTTATAAGTAGCAACTTTTTAAAGAAGAAACGCCTATGCTCAAATGGCTTGAACAGCTGCCGCTGAGCAGATGACAGTTTCCCGCTTAAATGAATGTGGTTTTTCTATTGAACTTTATTTTTTCTTCCATTTGAAATGAAAATAACCCGTATCGAAGGCTAAAAAAAAATCGGTTGGAGTTTCAAACCCCAAACTCTAATAATAGTACAAAAAGGGCCTCAACGTTTGTTACACAAAATATTTAACCACTGTCATCATCGAATATTTGAGTTGTCATTTTATCAGTCAAAATAATCACTGAAAAATATAAATTTAACACAAGACAGTTAAGTCAGAAAAAACAAAAGTAATTACGTATCTGCCTGATTTTGCATCATAGGCAGTAAATATCATAAACCGTAATACAATGTAGCGGTTTACAAAGTGAGACATAATTCCGAACACTGTGCTTTATTCGTCGCCATAAACTTAAGACGACTGCATGGGATCTGGCTCCCGACATTGTATACAATTTTCATATTGCAGCTTAAGAAATCGGTTATGTTGAAAGAGTTTAACGAGGTATTGTCGCAATCATTTTTTAAAATTCTTTCCACGTTTTTATCGCATGGCAAGAGATCATACAGAATCTGTATTATCTAATCTCCCTCTGCAAAAGCCTCGTGTTTGTGTTCATGATCCTCTAAAAAGGCTCAACTAATTCTTATGATCTTTTTTCGTGTATTTGGTAAGTAAGTAAGCTACTGAGAAAATGCAGGCTCCTTTTTCTTCAAAATTGAACCGTTGGTCATTCATAGTGTAAAGTCATGCACATGCACACGACTGACAATTTTTTTTGGCAAAACAACGTTTGCAGGGTCACTTATTAGTTGTATTATTTATTATACGACATTTTATCAGTAAAAACATTACATCTAGAAAACCAAAAATCGAAACATCTTAACTTAACTTTAAAAATATAACATGAGTAAAATTAGATGACAATCTGGAATACCACTAGTATATGCAAAACTAGTAGCAGGAAATGGCCTTTTCCAAATTCTTCGCGTACAAAGTCGTAGGAAGATGCTAGTTAACGGTACAACTTGATAGTTTGAAACAGTATTTGAAGTTTCACTACAGAATTCCTGATCACAATCACAAAGGTACTATATCTGTTTACCTTTAGCTTTCAAAGATGTCCCAATAATTACCACAGTTAACATCAAAGGACCTACAAACTATATTGATACATGAGATAGATGTGAAATACGACGTCCCAATTCAATTATCGTTAATTAATATTATTGTTTAGGTACGACGTTAATTAGATCATCTAAATAAGCACCAGATATACAGCGACTATTATCATCTAACAAGACAAGATTGATTTCTATGTGAAAGCGTATTAGCATATCTGTTTAATTGACCCTGATAACGATCTAGCGTAAAAGCGTCCACACACGAGCCTACATCGCAACATAAATCACCAATCATATCCTACATCGCACCATATGATTGGTGATTTATGTTGCGATGTAGGCTCCGCCCCACTACTTTTACGTAATTTCTTCTGATTTTAGGACACGTGTGTGGACGCTTTTAGTCTGTTTTTTTTTATTTATCCAATAAAAACATTTGTACGTAACGTTTCTGCAACATGTTTTTTAACTATTATAGGGTTACACTTGACCGCCACCTAGCTTGATGTACAATGGATCGTGCTTACCTAGAAAAAACTGATTCACTCTCGATTTGAAGACACCAAGATTGTAATCATCGAGAAACCCCACTCAGGCAATACATTCCATATCTTAGACGTTCTTACCACAAATGTAGAGTCAAATCTCTTCAACCATGGAACGGTGTCGCTAACGTAACGAAATACGAAATAAATAAGAAATAAAGTAACGATAGAAAAAAAGGAAAGGTGGAATTAGATCACGCAGATCAGTTACAGACTCTCCGAAATGCATCCGATAAAAAACCGACTAGCTAGCAATTTTGCGCTTGTTCAAGATTTTGAAGTCTTTTTCGCACTTTTGTCTTTTCCTATGCGCCTTTTGGAACGTTTCTGATCATTTCCAGAGCCTCTAACTGATACTTGGTATATCCACCGCAAATGTCGTAGATGTTGTAAAGATTCGAAATAAAAGTTTTGACTCTACTTGCGTAATAAAAACATTTCTACTTTGGAATGCGTTGCCTCAATGGGTGTTTCCTTATGGATATACCTAATTTAGGTGTCTTCAAGATTGAATCAGTTTATTTTTGGTTAGCACACTCAAAAATTGACTTAGCTCGGTCGATCAAGTGCTATTATTGAAATAAATCCGACCCAGGATGACTACATGATTATACCTCCGACCCATCTTGCCAGAGGATAATCTATCTTAAAAACATAGTTCTGTAAATTCAATTAACTGCATTAAACATATTGTGTGTATGAAGGTAGACAAAAAGTATTCCGCAAAGCCTAGTGCTTAAGTTTCCATAACCCAGCAGCGTGATTATACCGAACCAGTAAAGGAAAAACGCTGTGAGAAATCTCTCAAAGGACGGCGGTAAAGCGAATATGAAATGAGAAAAACGGAAAACACAAGACACAATACTGTCTCGTGAACGCGATGAAAGAGGCGTCATGATACTTGAAGAGAATAAGACGAAAACTGAATACTAGGAATAGAATGTAAGAACATATTCAGGATTCTTCCGATAAAGTTTAAACACTAAATATCTTTTTTTAACCCCCGACCAAAAAAGGGGTGTTATAAGTTAGACGTCGATGTCTGTCTGTATGTCTGTCTGTCTGTCTGTTTGTCTGTCTGTCTGTATGTTTGTGTGTGTGTCTGTCTGTGGCACCGTAGAGCTCAAACGGATGGACCGATTTCCATGTAGTTTTAATTTGAAAGTTAATATTCGTGCGGATGTTCTTAGCTATGTTTGGTTAATATCGATTCAAGATGGTCGCCTCCACAAAATGGCGGACAAAATATTTCTTCATAACTTACCTCAATATGGATATCAAATGAAAGGGCTTCACTAGTAGAATATTATACACTATAAAAATTTCAAATCCAAGATGGCCGCCACCACAAAATGGCGAATTATTATATTATTGTTTTCACTACTACCTCGGTATGGGTATCAAACGAAAGGGATTGACTAGTAGAATACTTGGCAATATGACAAATTTAAAATCCAAGATGGCCGCTACCAAAAACTGGCGAAATACATTTCTTTTTTCACAACTCCCTTAATATGGGTATAAAATGAAAGGGCTTTACTGGTAGAATGTTGTACAGATAACAAATCCGAGGTAGTCGATGGTAAGTCAACATTTTTAATTTTGTTCTTGTCTTGTTTAAAGAATATGTATCTTTTAAAATCACATCTAAATTAGTATGACAATTACAAATCTACTTACTACAAATCTAATACTACATAGGTAGTTATACTAAGTAAAGTAGTATAAACTGAATTATCCATTAACTGATGATAATAAAGATAGAGATGATTTCGTAGTTGTTGGACTCTTTTCAGAGTCCGCCTGGGGAAGCACCACACTTTTGGCAGTAATTCTACCGCTAAGCAGAGTAATGTAACAACATCACAATGTTCTGATCTGAAGGGCAATGTTTCCTGTGAAATCACAGGGCATATAGATAAAACAACTCATACCTCTGGGTGACGAGCGCAGTGCAGTGATCGGTTATGATTTAGGCTTTTCATGTTCCAAGAGTTGTGTATTACTGTGCTGTTATAAGAAGGCGTGTTGCTTACTATCAGGTACATGTCCTGCTCGTCCAGTTACTCCATATTTTAATACAAAAAAAAACAAGATAAAAACAGTATTGATTTGTTCGAAAAAGCATTGAATAAATGAATGAATGATTGACTCTTGAAGAGTGACTCTTTATTGTTCACACCTTAAAACAGTACATAAAATATAGGAACACAATAAAACTAGTGAAGCAACTGGCGGCCGTATCGCTGAAAGCGATTTCTTCCAGGCAACTTTGTTGTGGACAAAAAAATGACTGCTTTCATTAAATCAGGTCAATAAAGAACAAATTTAATTTAATCTATTTCATCTGAATTCGATCATTGATTTAATTTTACTAATATCTAAAAGTGTGTTTGTTTGTTCTTCACGCTTATCTCGAGAATTACTAGTGGTATTCGTAACATTTTTGAAGGAATGCTGTATAACATATATTACAAGGGTCATAGTCTGGTAAAAGCGGAGGTTAAAGCTCCGAACGTCGAACCGACACCAGGTAAGAACGAAGTTCCTGGGTAATAATAAAAGTATCAAAATTTGCAAAAAAACAACAATGTTGCTCACTTTTATTTTTTACTAGCAGCACTCCGCGATTTTAGCCGTGTAGGTAGTTATTCCATTCCCGTCGTTCCCGTTATTTTTTCGAGATAAAAAGTAGCCTATGTAAAAAATTTAGTGGAACAGTACGATAATCTGAAAAGTAAAAGTTGGCAACACTTGTCTTGGCCAGTTTTTACACGTCACTGTCATTATGTTTTTTTTACGGTTTTAGCACCACGTTTTTTTAGTTCGATCGGGCAGAAAAATCTCTGTCTTCCAAGCCTGCCGTAAGGAACTTTGATCCAAAACCAGGTTCCTTTGAAACTTCACAGTTTCGGTCGAATGAATAAAAATTGTAGTACCATATAAATTATATTAAGTCAATCAAGAGACAGTGACCTTTATGGTTATAGCAACAAAGTAACAAACTAGAACTAATTAGATTCAGACACGCTGTCTGTAACTAGTGGTATCTATGAAATCTATCATTAGTAATAACTATACGAGTATGTATATAGAAATTGATTACCTACTCCACTGTTAAAATCAGCGGTTATGATAACATTGTACATCTGGGCTTGGAAAAAAAGTGATGTGCATATGAGTCCGTCTGCATGGAGCAGTTCTTCTACCGCCAAGCAGTAATGTGCAAGCATTACTGTGTTCTGGTTTGAAGGGGAAATGTTTCATGTAAAATAACATGGCACAAAGATAAAATATCTCTGGATAGCGAGCGCGCAGTGGTAGGTAATGATTTGGATTCGTTCATGTTTCAATAGCTGCGTGTCACTGAGCTGTTCTGGGCAGGCATGTTGCTCACCGTCAGGCATAATATGTCCTGATCGTCACGTTACACTTCATTTTAAAGAAAAATGAAATTTAAACTTGCAACCCTATATTTGTGAAAGCGTTCACATTATGAGGAAAGTGAGGAAAACAGTAATTTTATGAATTCCGTGCTTAAACGTTAAATGAGATGTTTTGTAATGGTGTTTTGGGTTTGATGTGAGTTTGAGTAATGAACTCATTTGTTATTTCATTGTAAACTTTTTGCTTCAAATATAATTAGTAGAGTATATCAGAAATTACTCGGGCTTTGTCGATCAAGCAAACGGAGTAATAATGTGTCTGGGTGTATGTATGTTTCATAAGTTTAGTTAGTACCTAAGTATTTAAAATTATATCAGCTATCTGTCTTCCATAACTCTTATTTAGATAGGCTAGTTAGTGTTGTGTTAAAATGTCGATTTTCTTATATAACTATGGTCATTTTAGTTAAAATTTGTCTTGATGTTAATTAATTAAAGATTGGAAATAAACTTTTACGCTACACTGATCTATTTAAGAACTGCAACAGAACAGTTTAAATTAAATTAATAAAGCTGCTAATTGTATAAAATCTTATTACGCTCACGTATTGGTTGCAAACACCTGTTAATTAATAACTACAAATTTTAACATTCCAAATTTTATAATCAACTCAACTTACTTCTAAATTGGCCTACACTTATAGTAAGCGAAATATTTGAAGCAAACTACAAGCCATTGACCAAATATTTTTATGCCCTTAATATAAGTAAGTACATATAACAGGGTCACACATGCTACCTGACAATAAATTAAAACTAACGTAAGACCAAACTAACTAGTAATTTTTTATCACGTCTATATAAGTTATTAGAACGTGCACTTATTAAATGAATTTATTTCATCGGGCGTGTAAAATACAAAAAAGCATGTTCGTTTCGGGTTCGATATTAAAGATATACAAATGAATTATGTATTAGGGTCTCCAAGACCTTTAAAAGTGTGTGATAATGTGTGAGCTCTTGTTGTTTCTAATAAATGAGAACTGAGAACGGATACAGCTAGGAGCAAAAAGTGACTTTTGATAACAGTTGGTGCGTGCAATTTAGGTTCTAAGAGAACATTTAAAAGGCTAAATTGACTGGTTTTTAGCGACATTACAATAAACCTTTGGTTAGAGCAATATGTAACAATACCAATCACTCAATAGTAATGGGTTTGAATGTAATTTCATTACCATTTAAAGTTTTCTTATAGACATGAGTTATTCACACCTGACAACAACCACGAAAACGAGATAAGAATTAGCCAGTATTTTGGAAAAAAAAATGTAATCGAATCATTGTCTATCCCTATATTTTGTCCTTTAGGTGCAGATATATAACACAGTCGAGTGGATTTTTGTCGCCTAAATGTTATTTTTCCAAAACTGATTCCTCTAAGAATTAGATTTACGGAAAATCAGCGTTTTTGTTTTCGATTTTATTTAGGACTGATTCTAACATGAACCTGACCTGGGAACTGGGGACTGAGACCTTATAAATATGTTTTACTCGTATATTATCTACTTGGATGGTCAATTTAAAATTAAAAATTAAACTTAGCCATGAAAACAAAAACATGCAGTTTTAATATCCGTAATAGTCGAATGAAGGTAAATTTCGCATTTTGATAAATTAATTGCCAAGTGAAGCAAAGAAAATTTGGCATTATATTAAAATAATACCTCATCAATATACCCTTTGTTCGTAAAAACATTATTTTTAATTGAAGCGTATTTATTTTATAAGCTAAGCCAACTGTATTGCAACGGTTACGTTAACCTTTTGCATTGTTCTACAAAATCAACTATTAGCTAAGCTGCATCCTCGCTAAATGTAGACTCAGTTGCAATAGGGTTGCCTGCTGAAGTAACATGAACAGACAAGAGAACAAGCATCCCGCACGTGTGTTATTTACGTGTTTATAAAGATTGTTTTAAAATAAAATCTGAGTATAGCTAAGTAATCAGCCCACAAAATGTTCTCAATGTGACTCAGGGCCTTCTCTTGCAAGAATATAATCAAGGAACAATCCACTACGCTGGCCCAGTGCGGATTGGTGGACACAAGACCTCGCAAGATTCTAGGTACATGTTGGTTTCTTCACGATGTTTTTCTTCACCGTTTTGAAGTTAGCGGTATTAC
This sequence comes from Ectropis grisescens, assembly GCA_017562165.1. Taxonomy (NCBI): domain Eukaryota; kingdom Metazoa; phylum Arthropoda; class Insecta; order Lepidoptera; family Geometridae; genus Ectropis; species Ectropis grisescens. Next base: position 9,302,624 of record CM029779.1, on the reverse strand, counting down.
GCACATAACTTCGTAAAACAGTGGTGCGTGTGGGATTTGAACCTGTGGCTACGGATCAGCAGTCACCATTTTTTTCACTAAGCCAGTTGTAACTTATTCTTAGTATGCTATCCAGAAAATATCTCTAATTGAAAAAAAAAACCTATTGCAAAAACAGGTACGACACTGATCAGGAACCGAGCCCATCCCTCTCTCTCTCTCTCCCTCTTCATTGGATTACGTGTTTTTCTTTGACTCATCGTATTTTTTTTTCATATTATATTATTGCATGATACCCACATGAAACTTATACATAAATTAAACACAAACTAGCTGATTAACAACAAACAATATTTTACCATATTATTATGGGTTACCAACGAAATTAAACATCAAAGTAATATGATACTTCATGTAAATTACGTCACGTTAATGAATGACGATTAAATAATGTACCTACTTAGATATTTTTCACACAAAAATTCTTAAATTACGGTATAAAAATGGAACGTGTAAGCTGAAAGTGAAAATTAAATTAACAACCTGTTTTCACATCTTCCATATTAAAATATCATGAAAAACGGTAGAAACTAAAAGAATAAGTAGTAGACCATAACCATCATGACACGAGTTTTTTTGTGTTTCATATTTGTGGACTCGTGTTAACATTTTTATATTTACTAATACATTTTGTGACAACCCTAACAAAAGGTAATTAGTTCAGTGCAATTCCATGCAAATGGTATCAGGTCCAGATTACCTCAAGCGTTGTGTTGTTCCAGAGCAGCTAATGATGTTAAGATATCGGTGTCTGCGTGCTGGAAGAACCTTTTAATATCTAAAATAATATCATTAAACATATTTATAAATTAATTAATATTTATAGTCCTAAGCGATCCTCAGTGGTGTACTACGAGTATTATGGGGCTTGGATGGACGATGGGAAGAGATTTTAGGCTTTAGGCGTATTCCATACATTTGTTTTTTTTAATACTTCTTCTAATCCAGTATTCCGGGCCTGTAGTCTAGAGCTGAAGTCGCTTTGTGAATTCGTTAAAAATAATTTTGATACTTTATCATTGATATTACAATTGTTTTTAATGTAATGCTATTATTTATGTACTAGAATTTATCATTATTAGTATGCAAGTTTATCGTTATGTTAGTCAAAATTAGTTAGTATTTAAATATTGGTGGACACATAACAGACACACTATCTGACCCCGAACTAAGCAAAGCTTGTACTGTGGCGGCCAGATAGCTGATATAATACATATATAGATACAGTATTTAATTCTTTTTTTGTTTTAATGGGTTATATTTACACTTTGTTTGTGAACTCCCGTATTCCTTTATTTTTAGCCCCTTTTCATACCACGGTTGCCTAGTAGACATCGCTTTCAGCGATAAGGCCGCCAATTGTTTCTAATTTTTTTGGTTATTTGTTCTTTTTCATAAGAAACTTTGTTTAATTTAATGGAATATAGTGTCTATTTTACCTATCTATCTACCTTGTCTCTCGATTATCGTTAAGCCCAGGTAGTTCTCTCAAATTAGGCATTTAACGCTGTCTTGTTCTCGCGACCGTCACCGACCGCGGAATCGGTGTCACAGTGCAGAAATAACATTAAAATATTGGACTTTGTAATTTAAACTCATTTTTTGTTCAAGATTGTGAATTGTGAAGTGATAAGAGTTTTTTTGATATATAAACGAAGAAATATAAAATTTATCTATACTCGTAGATATACAAAACTCAACCTTTTCTTTTTGGTCACACTATAAGTTGAGAACGGCTTTTCCAATTCAATGCATCTTTTTAAAATGTTTCCTAATAATTCACAAGTTCACAAAAATAGAAGGTTTTTTGGTCAACTTTGCACTAAATTTCTAATCCAATTTTTTTCTATGAGGTAAAGATCACTTACTGAGCATAAAATTACAAAATGCTCACAGATCCAGGTAGAGCTTCAAACGCCAATTGAAAAAAACTGTTTAAGCCGATATTTTGGAAACTATATATTTTGACAATAATTGTAGAAAATAAAATTTTGCGTCTTTTGTTGCTAGTAAACTTTTTTTGTAAAACTTACTGTTTACGATTTATAACCCATTTAATGATACGATTGCGATGATGCCGATAATAGTGGATGTAAATGATGTGGTCTTCTCTAATTGAAACAAGCACAGTGTACCTCGTAACCCCAAGGTTCGAACCTTCGACAAAAACCCACTCTGGCAATGCAGCTTAGTTGTTCTTATTACAAAAGTGGAGACCAAACTCTTCGTTCAACTCTTCAATCATAATGATGAACGGTGCTGTTTATTCGAGCAACGAGCAATATGATAGAATAACTTTAATTTAAAAAACCCCGACTACAAAAAAATATTACCTACTATCTAAAGACACTTTGGCGAGTCAGTCTAGTCTTAGAATATCTTAGTTACCAAAATCCATCCAGCCGTTTGGAAGATATGTGGAAATAAAAGATGTACAAACATAAAAGATACGCGCGAAGAACATAACCCTTCTTCCATTCCGGTAAAAAGGGACATGTTTATGCTACTGGGAACAGAATTCACATCTTATTATTTTTACATTGTTATCATCAAATGTGACATAATAAATCGTAATCGGTAAGTTCGAAAAAAAAGTTTACTGGCAACAAAAGATGGGAAATTTTATTTTCTACAATAATAATAGGCTTTATAACTTTTTCAGAATATCGGCCAAAAACGTTTTTTCGAGCTGGCGCTTGAAGCTCCACCTGGATTTGTTATTATTTTGTGATTTTATGCTCAGGAAATGATTCTAAACCTTATATAAAAAATTCGAATCGGCAATTTAGTGCAGAGTTAAATTCTACGAGTAATTTTACTGCCTAAAAGGCTTCTTATCAAATTTGGTCGAGTGTCTAAATTTCTATGAACCATATTAACATTTTCATAAAAAAAAGAAAAAAACATAAAATTTTGATGGTGTCACAAAAAAAAATGAAAATTCTAATAAAACCATACGTGTATCTATGGAAAGGTGTTCAAAATTGTATTGAAATTCCTAACATTTTTTTTCTAAACTGTTTGTAATAGTTTGCGCGAAAGTCTCTTCCAAAGTGGTAAAATCTGTATGTGAGGACTTTTCTTCCAAGTACTAAGTACCTTAACTACCAAAGAATTTACCTAAATGGCATATATAGGGGATTTACGCAGGGGATTTCTCCCCTCTCATTATTTCCTTCTCATTCTCATTATCTCTGATTTGACGGACAAATATTTTACCGATACTTATCTATTTTCCATTGCATCCGCATTGATTTTTTTACTGATGTGTTATCGACGTCAGTTTTTTGACACTCCCCTTTTGGTCTACAACATAAAGTAAACAGCGTACTCATTAGTATCAGCGTTTATTTGCAATTCCAATGAAAACGGTATCAAAAATCAAGATCATAGCGTGCTTCACTAGTAATACCTACTGATATTGTTATACTGTGGCACTATGATCGTAATATTCAAAATTTATCGGTTGTCAAAATTGCAAAATCGAGCACAGGCCCGTCGTCCGTGAGTGCCGAAACGCCACTGATCAGGCCTGCCGAACGGCGCGCTATATATATGGTAGATATTAAAACATAGTGAATAACTGATACTTTTATCAAATCAAACTCTGCGAATGCATCTATAACTTTTTAGTGGCTTTCGTTGAGTACAAAAATTTAGTAAAAAAACTCATTAGTTTAGTCATAAACTTGAAGAAACTTTTTGAAAAGGGGTAACTTTGGGATTTTTTTCTTTCAAGTAAAACTCATTAAATCGTGTTATTAACTGCGAATTGCACTAGATTAGATCTTTAACTAATACATATATTTTTTTCAGAGTTGAATACATTATTTTAAAGGTCTTAAAGTTGTTTTAAAAATTCAAAATTACGGCCCACACGCCCTTAAACATCTATTGACTATCGATAAACATCTATCGAATACCTATCGATAAAACTTTACCAACTAACGATTAAATCTATTGACAATCGATAAAAGTCTATCGAATACCGATAAAAAACTTAACTTAAAATCTTAACCGATAAAATTATCTTTATTACTATCATTAAACATCTATTGACCGTCAATTTTGTTCTATCGACTTCTTATCGATAAAAATCTAACGAACGTCGATAAACATTTGTCGACTATCGGTATACATTTATCGATACATATCTATCGACTATTGATTTACACCTGTGGACTTTTGATATAATATGTATATCGACTGTCGATCGATATAAATCTATCGACTATCTACAAATACACATCTAAAAAGCATCTCGGCAATAGTAAAAGATTGTAAATATATTCTTGTGTGTACACTTTATTTACTATCTGACATTGGTTAAGTTATTATAATAATTGAGTTGGGAAAATTTAGCTTCTGCTACAGTATCACCTTATAGCCGGTGACATAAAGTCCATATCCGATTTCACCCAGACATGGTTGGCATTGGCTATGGACTTTCATATAAATATAAAAGACCGTTTGTGTACAAGCAAACACAAAACCGGTTAAACGCCAGTATATTTTAGCACCAGCCACTTTCAAAATCAACTGCCTATGTCCCACTAGTAGTTATTTATTTCAAACGCAATAAAACTGTCCACTAAAAACAATAAAACAAAACAAAGTTTAGGCTTGGTTTTGTGCGGTCGGCAGTTAAGCAAAAGGCAAAACAGTGGTTTGTAAAACAACTGACCAGTTTGAAGTTAGTCGGGCTAGCGAGTCGATATTAAATAAAGCTATAATCTCTGTTTTATGTATCAGTATAAGACCAGTATCTATGAATATTAGTAATAAATACATGAAAATTAGCGGACATTTCTCACGCTATGCGCAACGCTATCTAGCCTTAAACTGCACAACAATAGTGCCAATTTCTTGGCTTATAACATATCTATATCATTGGTAATATCATTTTCATGATAAATAATATAAACAACTTGACAGAGCAAATATCCATATTTACCGCAAAACTGTCCTAGATGGGATTCAAACTCACGACCTACGGACAGTAAACAGTTTTACTTACTACCAACCCGATATCCGTGCTACCAACTAAAGTTTTGTTGGTATGAGTATTGTTTAGTTACTAAACAATCAGATCAGCGTTGAATTTCCAAAAGGACAAAGAAAACCCACATTTATTAGAATACTCATACAAAATAGCTTATATGCCATTTCAGACTATATATTATTTGATATTTTTGAGTTTGATACGTTGAATGTTTCGATGTGGTTGAGCAAAAACATTCTAAGCTTCATACATTAAAACTTTTACATAATAATACTGTTAGGAAGTAAGACTAACTGCGGCCCCTAGTGTCACTTGCTATATAAGGTATACTCTAGGCGCTGTTTTGTAGAGATAATAATGAAGGCATCCCGCCGGATGGTAAATACTAACCACCACTTATGTACATCAACAACATTCAATACGATTATGCAAAAAATTGTGAAAGGTGCTTAGAGATCCCATTTTAAAGATATCTTTTCAGACCTACCGAATATGAAACAAAAACCAAAAAAAACACAAAGAACGGTCATGTTAGTACAGAGGAATTTAGTTACAAATAACTGTAAGACGAGAATTTTAAACATATAGATAAATACACAAAGTTTTTAGAAACCAAATAATTCAACAAGTTGAGCAAAACATGGATTTGTCATACTCATATTATAACACATTTTAAGATACGAGTAGTTTAACATCTAAACGACCTTAGACATGTAGAGATGGGATCGGTTCTGGGCTGGGAATAAATTACCTAAAAATTAAAATGGTACTCGACTAAGGTGTAAGCCTTATGATTGACGTTCAGAAAAATAATTTAGTAAAATAATAAACCTAGTTTATGTGTACAATACTCGTGACATTAGGCAGGCGCCAAATGAAAAGGTTATTATTGCATTGAACTCTTAAAAACGGAAGACCTCACACGCTCCTCAACGATGGGGATGTAAAATCAGGTAACGTCGCCTGATTGACATCAGTCGTAACGTGAGCGACCAATGGAGCGCATGTGTGCTAATAATACTACGAAATTCGATTTGAGCTTTTACTATGCCATTTTGTGTTTGTTAGGTACAAACACAAAAGGTGCACAAATAGTTCCAAGACCAAGAAAAAGTTTCGTAGCATCACTTTTCATACTCAATTACAGAAAAACTTTAAATATTTAAATTAAAATAATATTTTCTGTTGGAAACAATTCGTAACAAGGGACAGATATACATGACGTGAAAGAGTGGGACACGACCAGCGATATGTTGGTTGCAGTGATAACGAGTAAAACACTCCTTCTCTTTCACTCCAGTGTCTTCATATGTCTTTCTATTTTTATCGAAAAAAACATTTAAACAAACGTGTAAGTGTGGTATATAGGTATAGCTGTCTCATTCCCATCTACTGCCAATTTGTTATGATGTCTTTGTCATTCATTAAAACGTATCTCACGATGGAAGTGTAGTTGTGTGCACGTTGTGTATTTGTGTGAAATGTTCGTCATATAATGTTGTTTTCATATTAGAACGTACCTCATCTTCCTTTCCTTATTTTTATCAATGGGTTATTGTACAAAATAGAGAAAAACATAGACCATAGAGTCTGTGGAGTTGATTCACATGTAAAAAGACACCTCTTGCTTACATAGTGCATAGATCATAAAACTAGTTGGTATTAGAAGCAGAAATAGAAGTTCTCTATCTATCTGCAATCCGCTCCGTAGGGATCGTCGACAAGTTTGATTGTTTCTTGTTTGCGCAACCGAGCACGAGTGCGGTCGTCGACAAAGGGCAATGCGGGCTGGAATATCCACATCCACAATCCGCGATCCTTCTCAGTGGTTTCACTAACTTTACTTATCTTTACTTTATATTCTATTTGATATAACACCACTATGGTATCAGTAAATATGAAACGTAGTTTGGCTAAGCAGTTTACACTGCAAAAAGCTTACATGCCAGTATGATTTTCTAGGTATACTCGTAGTGACAATAAAATTTTGTTTATTCTCAAGATTTTTTATTGACTTGATGGAAATAATAAGTGAACTGGGTAGTGGATCTACTTGATAGTAGAACGACGCCTGGCATCACGCGAGATGGCAGTCTTTTTTTTTACTTTTATATATTTACACTTGACCGCCATCTCGCCTGATGTTAAGCGACGATGCGGTTTATGATGGATCGTGTTTGTAAAACGTAAACCTATAAAAATTAAAAAAAAACTTACGTTTATGCTTAATTACATAAAATCATTATAATTTGTATCCAGAAACCGGCATCAACAAATGCTACTATCACTCTGATCACTACTTGTGCGATATTTTGTATGTACCTACTATGCCATGTTTGCTGAAAATGTGAAAATATATAGGTAGTATTTGTACAAGCTTACAACAATTTTACTGTGGTAATTGGAACCGATATATTCACAGCATTCAAATACAGAGTTAGTTAATGCTATCTATTTGGTTGAATAAACCTGGTCAGTAACTCTACCGTGTCACGCCCTTTTGATTAAACAGCTGATAGATAAATTGTATACCAATTGATTTATTGCAAATAATTAGAACGAGTTTTAATTTTACTATAAATAAACATGGGTTATAATAACAGTGAGACGCTAGCATGTATAAATGCATCAAAAAAACACAAACCAACATTTGTTCCTACTTAAAGCTAAACAAAACTTTCAGATTTTATAATATTACAGAAATATTGCTGTAACCAAGTCCGGCTAGTTATAAATATTTATTTACCATAAGCAGACCATTTTATGTTACTAAGATAGCACTCTTGTTCTTCTCTCGCAACAATAGAATTAAAGACATAAACCACCAACCTTGGTAGATAAGAGCCTAGATTCTTCTAGGACCTGTCCTGGAGAGGGTTGGCAGATGAGATAAGTGTTATAAGTACAGATAGTTTTATTAGAACATACCGGATTCTTCACGATGTCTTTTACAGTTATTATAGCGATATTGTTATATAGGATACGATATTGTTCATGTCCGCATGGAAAAACACACAACGGCGAGAAATTCAAATCTGCGACTCCTCAATTACTTGTAATGTACGTTCTTTCCGATAGAACAACCAGAAGGAACCGCTTAACTAAAACTGTCTTAGTTTTGCTATTGCTCTCTCTTTTCTTTTCGTTTGAAATTAAAGAGACAGCAGTAGCAAAGCCATAGCCGATTTAATTAGGCGGTAGAAAGGCAGGCCTTGGTCGTATTTTTTTCAAAGCATGAGAAAGGCAGAGTAAAGAGTTTGATTTAGAAAACCCTTCGATGACAAGGTATATAAACATTGGCAAGCAAATTTTTACATTATCATTATTTTAGAAACAGAAACTATCTATTGAAAAAGAGAGCGAGATTGTATTTTTTTGTAAATTTAATTTTTTACTACCAAAATGACATTGTTTCATGGTTGATGTTCCGAAAACGCGAACGAAGAGATTTGACTCCACGTTTGTGATAAAAACGTCTAGGTTGTGGAATCCGTTGTCTGAGTGCGTTTTCCCCGATGGTTACAATCTTGGTGTCTTCAAATCGAGAGTGAATCGGTTTGTTCTAGGTAAGCACGGTCCATCGTAGATCGCATCATCGCTTAGCAACAGACGAGATGGTTGTCAAGTGCGAACCAATTATAGTTAAAAAAATAACCTAAATTTGTACATTCATACATTCGGGCTAAGTCAGTGCGCGGTTCTTTCTTAAACGCTCCACACACGAATCCTAAAATCAGAGGAAATGACGTAAAAGTAGTGGGGAGGAGCCTACATTGCACTATATGATTGGTGATTTATGGTGCGATGTAGGGTCCTCCCCACTACTTTTACGTAATTTCTTCTGATTTTAGGGCTCGTGTGTAGAGTGTTATAGAATTGTTGTTCTTTTAAAGTCATTTTTCTTGAACTTTTAATATTGGTTTTGCCAATTTGTTCTTACACTTACTTTATATTCCATTATTATTAATGACGTATTTATTACAAGCGCCTTATGAGTACTTTTATTATAAAATGAAGAAAACGATGTTACGACATTATGCTGTTTTATGGGTAATAAGTAGGTGTATAGTAATAACTATAACGTAACACAAAGTTGAATATTTAACGCTTTGGAAACTAACAGGTTTTTACAAAGTAAGCGCTATCTCTGTCAGACAACTGGTCGAGATAGCGTTTAGGCGCAATCCATACAAAACTAGATAAGTCATTATGCTACGCTTAGGCATGCATACTGTACCGCCAAACAGTACTGTGACGACAAAATATATATTGTCACAGTACTGTTTAAACCTTTGCATCATTTTTATTTGTCTTATTATCTTAGCCATATTTTCGAAGGTGTGTTTATTTTCAAGTTGTCAACTGATGCATAGAGGGTTTTTAATACACTTTTAAGTAATATGTCCATAAGATCTTTAGGAGTCACACAATTTTGTGTTAATACGTTTATGACTCCATACGGAGTGACATTTTTTTCAGTATTTTCCTGAAAAAAAAATTTTTTAGGGCGTATTAGTAGTAATAATTTTATCGAAGTCAGTAAAGCGGTTTTTTATTAGCGATTTTAAATATTTTAAACAAAAACTTAAATTTCTTACATTTATTTGGATTACGTTGTCATAGAAATTAGGCATAAAACTTATTCCAAATGGATACAATATGTCTTCGAATCGAAAGTGAATCGGTTTTTTTCTAAGTATGCCTGCTCCGTCTTATTCCGCATCATCGTCTTTCGTCATCTTTCGCTGAAAAAATTGTTCCTAATTAATTTCTCTAGATTTATCGGTAGTAAAAAACGGAACATACTTCGTGTGTTATGTGCCGATGGGGTCAGCCGCACTGGAGTATCTCCTAAGTTTGAGACCTCTACACTTAGTCATACAGGAGGAGGCTACGGCAGCCGCCCTGCGACTAAGGGCAAACGGACTGTGGAAACAAAATATAGAAACACAACACTCAAAAGTTCTGCAACAGGTGCTGAAAGAAATACCGTTTCTGGAGGCACCTATGGACAGAACAATATGTCAACATGTCTTTGATCGAAGATACAATATCCAACTCAATGCAGAATCAAAAGATAGCTCTGGTAGCAGAGAAGTGAGGATATACACAGACGGCTCTAAAACCACACAAGGTACAGGAGCCGGCGTCTTCTCAAATGACTTAAACATAAAAATAGCAACACCACTAAGTAACCTAAATACAATCTTCCAAGCCGAATGTATCGGTATCACCAGGGCGGCACAGGCGGTCGCAGCCAGAGATGTTGGGGACCTAAACATCAAAATTGTCTCCGACAGCGCGTCAGTGCTTCAAGCCCTAAAAATAATACCATAACCTCTGTCCTTATATTGGAATGCCACAATGCACTCCAATCCATAGCAGGGACGAACAGAGTAACCCTCCAATGGATCAAAGGACACAGCGACTCACTAGGTAACGACGCAGCTGATGAACTGGCCAAAAGAGGAGCAAAGGCAGTAGTATATGGACCGGAACCATTAATGCCTATACCTCAGGCCCAAATAAAAACATGGCTGCAGGAAAATACTGGGAAAGCACATTTAATGGAATGGAGAAACACTGAAGGTTGCAGGCAAACCAAAAATGCTATTCCGGTAGCACTTGTTCGGTAAAAAACTTGCGCGCAACCTTATCAGATTAAGCAGGGACAAAGTACGTAAAGTTATAGGTATTATGACTGGCCACTGTCCTCTAAACAAGCACCTTTTCAATATAGGTGTGACAGACAGCCCTCTATGCAGAGGATGCATGGAGGAGGAGGAAACGCCACAGCATGTGATTGTGGAATGCAGGACCGTGGCAGATCAACGGGCAGAATTCCTCCACTCCCCAGCAGCAGTCCCAGAGGCCTTCACCAACCTGAATGGGTTGCTTGCCTTCTGGGATAGCCTGGGATGGCTGGAGTAGAAGGGTAGTATGAGCCACGCACAATGGCCCAATTTGAGAGGCTAAGTGCGGAAAAGGCCCCGTTTAACTAACTAACTAACTACTAACTATGTGCCGATGGGTTTTGTAATAATATTTGTCGCTCTCGACTTGTTTATGTTAATCCTGGATTTGAGACTAGACTCACGTATAGGGTTATCTGTTTATTGGACAATAAGCATTAAAACTGACGCCCTTTATGAAGGTTAACTGCTGAATGGTTATTTGGCCACTTGCCCTAAAGTACCTTCCACGCTATAACGAAGTCAATATTATAAGATACATAAGTGCAATAAATTGTTAGTATTTGGTTTGGTCTCTGTTTTGTGATCATCGTCAATATAACTAGAATGTGAGTTTTCATTCAAACTTCCAGAAAAAAAAAAGTGTAAGACGCGGCTCTACAGACACGTCTATAAAAATAAACGATACATAATATGTACACCGTAAAAAAGTCAATATACTTGTAGTAGACACAAAATTATACTAACAAAAATTGCATGTTGGTGCAAGAACACTAGAATAAAGTTAAAATGTTCCTTACTCGCCTATTTACTTTAACTTTTGTAATCTAAGACCTGTGTTACAAAAAAAAAACAAATGACAAAGGTCATGTACCACCGAGGATGCACTTTTAACAAAAAAAATTACAATGCAACTAATTAAGATGCTTATAAACTAGTGTCATAAGCATTTATCAGGGTTCTAAAATGCGCAAAAGTACCTGAAAAGAGTGTTAAATTTAACTGAAAAAGATTTGGTGTGAATTGATACATTTAATTAATAAAACCTGATTCAAGTTCATTCGATTACTGTGATAGCTAAGATTATTGTACCTCATAATTTTGCTACAATAGACCTGTATACTGTGACAACCCAACTTAAGTAATAGGTTAGCAGAACGGCCCTACCGAAACTTGTCCGATTAAAGGCCAACTGCTCCAAAAGCTCAAACCTTTGGGTGCGGGCGTCCCGCCACTAACCTCGATGGATACTCCCACAGTTTGACGTTGTGGCACACAGTTGTTCAGCTTTATACAATGATATCGTCAAAATAGCAAAGATTACAGAAAAGTGAGTGATCAACCTATTAAAATTGCAATTAATGTGTGATTGAGAAAGATTATTACTTCTCTGTATATTTTTGAAAATAAATTACTTTTATAAGTACATGCTCAGAACAAACTTGCTGTTTTAATCAAACACCAATTAAATTATTTTTTTTATATCTACGTAGGTTTTAAATTAATATATATTTAAAAATCTACGGATAATGACTGGTCAGTGGTGATGAAATTCTAAAAAAAACTAATTGATCTATGTTGCAACTTTCAATATACGTACCTAAGTAGAGTCAAGGTTGAACCTAGTTTAGCTTTACGCAAATTTAGATACTGGCATCTTAATTATAGTCTAACCTAGTCGTTATTTCGCAACATTTTCAATACTGCAATTTGGAAAGGCGGCTAATTCGAGCAGTTCTAAGATTTCCTATTATCCGATTTGAATACTATCTGGTCGGATAGAATCGTAAGCGATCCGAACGGAAACAGCACGCCTCCGTTATTGACAATGATTTGGTGAATGAATATCCTCTGTCGAAAGCAGACTTTGCTCTGTGTTTAGAGCACTTAAATAAGACATCATTAGTTTTTATAACATTGGCGTAATTTTCTGAAAATCTACACGTAAATACTTTTGCATAAGTGACGACCCAGTCTGTGTCCGCGTTGCTGGGATTAGAGATATCTGCAGTTGCAGATTTCTGCGACAAGAAAAGAGTCAAGATCATAATCCACTATGCTGGTTGAGTGCAGATTGGTAGATGACAAATGTCGTCAAAAGATAGCTTCCTACACGCCGATTTCCAAACGATTTTATTTTTTCACTTAAATAGCCAGCCACTTAATAAATGCTCATAAATATTATTAAGTAAATCTGTAAAAAATAAACAAAGATTATGGGTACTCTTTGTTGTTTTTGTCCGTATCTAGAACTATTTCATACAATTTAGTGTTCTGATTTTAAAACCCTGTTATCATAAAATACAGTGGAGCAGTAAAACAGCTTATCTAATCGAAACCATTCTAGTTCTAACACCATATCTAAGCCTGTCTTAGATGATCTGTGATTAGTCTGTGATTAAGTTAGAAATATTGCCCATTTTAAGAAACATTGAATGTGTCATATCTAAAATAGCTAGTAGTTTCCAAGTGGTCTAAATTCGACCCAAAAGTAATATTTATCTATTATCAATTTAACCATAGACTTTAACCATTAACAAAAGAATATATTGCGTATGGATCAAATATGGTAGTGTAAGTAGTGGTAGAACTCTTTGCAGAGTTCATCTGAAGAAGTACCACACCTTTGTACACCAGTTTGTTTGCACAGGTTGAAAGACAATGTTTCTAGTGAAATTACAGGGCATAGACATCTTATACGAGTTTCTCTGGGTGACAAGCGCAGTGCAGTGCTGGGTAATGATTTGGACTCTTTGTTTATCAATAGATGTGTGCTGTTATGTGGCAGGCATGTTGCTCACCATCAGACACATGTCCTGTTCGTCTTGTCACTCTTTTTTTTTTAATTAGCCACTCCACAGACTCCGGGGTCCGTGATCTTTGTCATTACAATTATCTTTTTTTTACACATTTCTTGGATAAGGAGAAAAAGAGGAAAATAGGAGGGAGTTGGGTACATTTAAAATCTAATTCTAGTGCTTGTCTGTAGAGCCGATCACTACCGGTTGGGATTCCGCTAGTAATCGACTTGACATCGAGTGTTTGCCTAATTGTCTTTTGCCATTTGCCTAAGCTGCCTCCTCCCGGCCCAGAGCCTCCACAACGGCCGCATTTTTGTCCCTGATGGCCATCTGTAGGTTAAAATTGCGGATCGCGTCTTGTCACTCTATAGTCTATACTATAAAAAAAGTGTGTGTAATGTTTTTTATCGATTAATGTATTTTTATGTACAAATATTTTATATTGATATTAATATTAGCATTTGGCACTCCTCTATAGTTATGAACTATAAGAGTGCAAAGTTACATACTCCTCCGTCCGCGCCGTTTTCTTAAAAAGTGGTATACAGTTATTGCTTAACGTATTAATATCTAAAATAAAATTACATTTTTTTAATTGACGACATTCAATTGATTTCGACGGGGCACGATAATGGGTTAACGTGTCGGCTGGGCGAAATTGTCTCGCAAAAACAATCACAGCCTGTTATTGGAATTAATTGCTGTGAAGTATTTTAATAAAGTGATTTAACTGGAACGTTGGAGCGGACATTTCGTGAATTCCCCGCGGGCACTCGACTCGATCGGAGTCTCTTGCGCAACTTACCTCGAAGCACGTGTATTTAAATGGAATCGATTCCAATTTTGAATTTCATTTACTGTCTCAATCAATCATTTGATAGTTTTTTTTTTGTTTTTACCGAGTATTAATAGAGATGTACGAATAGAAAAGTTTTTATTGTGACTTATATAAATTACAACACTTAAGAACCAGGATCACAAGTGTCGGCCTTGTGGTCGAGAACATTGTCATAAAGACTTGTTGCTCATGTACATTCGAGAATAGATGGGCAAAGTGATGGTTATTTTTAACTACTTAATGTAACGATTTTACCAAATGAAATCATAAACTTCACATTCAAATACGTAGCTATAAAATCGAACCAATAAGCATTAATGTACATTACGCATTATAATTCTAGTATCCTATTTCATTAATTAGTAATATTATTTTATGTGTACATTTTTTACCTATAGCATTTAAGTCTCTGTTTGAAATTTTAAATTAACTGTTTTTTTAAACTAAATGCAATATGACAGCATACAATTATGGTAATTGCATACATAAATATATTTTTTTATCTGTATGCCTGTCTGACTATGTGCTTGTTCCAGCTGATCTATAAAACGGGTGAACCGATTATAACAGGACTTTATATAACAGCTGGCTGAAGTTATATGTAGTAATAAATAAAAGTGGTCAAGTGCGAGTCGGGCTCGCCCATGAAGGCTTCCGTAGCAGCAAGTAACATAATACAAAAGTTCTTGTTCTTCGTTGTTACTTTAATCAGTGTTTTAACAATAGTCAATTTATGACGTATTAAAATAAAACTACTTACTAGATATCATTCAAACCAAAGGAGTGCATCGCGCAAACTATTCAGTTTAGAAAAAAAATTGTTAGGAACCTAAATATAATTTTGGATGACCTATCCATAAATACGCCAGACGTATGGTATTGATCAAAAAAAAAAAATTGAGTTTCAGTTCTATGTATGGGGACACCCCTAAATTTTTTTCTATTTTTTTTATCAAAATCTTAATGCGGTTCACAGATTACATCTACTTACCAAGTTTCAAAAGTATATCTTTTATAGTTCGGAGAAAAGTGGCTGTGACATACGGACGGACAGGCAGACAGACAGACATGACGAATCTATAAGGGTCCCGTATTTTGCCATTTGGCTACGGAACCCTAAAAAACAACAATTAGACATTCAATTGAATATGTAAACCGCAGGCTAAATCGCAGGACGCAGCTAGTTTTGTTTATAAAATAGAGTGAAAAGACGACAAAATGTGTCAGATTGTAATCAACCCTGCTCGGAACAAACCAAATGACAAGCTGCTATATCTAAACACGAACGTCTGATCGCTTCTGGTTCGGATCCTACTGTCTTTTCGATGGGATGTGCTAATGTCGTTCGCGTTAGGACTTAACGTCGTGAGGGACGCAACTTGTTTATAGAGTCTTTCGAGCTCATATATTATGTCGTCCACTTGGCCGCGCTTGGCCGGTGTGGTCCATTATTGCTTTAACTCTTTCCTTGCGAGAGATGGCCCCGAGTCCCAGCTGTGAAAATATTTAGTAGGCTGCTTATGCCGAATAATTTTAAGCTTTAGGTTAAAACAAGACTTAAACAACTCTAATAAGTATAAATACAAAAATTAAGATCACATAAGTTCTGCAAAGCATTTTCGATAATAGTTACTAGAATAACATTTAGTTGTTGAAATAATGTCTGTTGACAACACGTCGCCTTGAAATGTCTTGTTTTGGTAAAGCAGTTATTTTTACTACAATTGAACAACACTCGACATAGCTTTAGCTTAATTTAGGTCAGCAACAATTGCTCCAAATAATTTTCAGCAAAGCTATGTATCGATAAGAAATTTTACAAAAGTACAAGTAATTTTTTTCAAAAGTTTATTTGCAAAAGTAAAATTAATTTATTTAAAAACGTTATTCTTCTATTTTTACGGAAAAATATGAATTAAATTAAAAAAAAAAAATCGTGCGAATCCGTGGGTCGTGGGTTCGATCCCCACCCAGTTCAAATATTTGTGTGATGAATACAAGTATTTGTACTGCGCCTGGGTGTTTCCTATGCATAATAACTATGTATTTAAAAACATATAAGTATTATATTAGCTGTCTGGCTTTCCATGGTACAAGTTATGCTTGGTTTAGGGTCAGATGGAGTTGTGTATGAAATGTCCACCAAAATTTGTTTATTATTTATTAATTTCTTAATCTTTTTAGTGGCAAAACGTCCGTTTTCACAAAAGATGTAGGTTCGATTCCTGTCTGCACCCCTGACTGTTTTTCTAAGTGTTCTTTAACGGTGCATTAAAACATCGAATCGTGAAGAAATTGGCAAGTTCCGCCCGTTAAACCGCGATTGACTAACGTAGTGGATAATGGTCTTTACTCTCCCCGTGTATGAAAAGAATCTCCATTGAATTGAATTGATTAAGCTAGTGTGAGTAAGTAGGTAATTAGATATTTGTTTTAATTGTAATTTTCATTTGCCAATAAAGTTAGGTTTACCTATCGCTGTACCTCAATAAAGTAATACATAGTCGTACCACGTGCGTTCAAATACCTTCATAGAGTTAACCAAGTGTTAATTGCTGTACTTTATTTATCACCAAACTTCGACACTATTGATACAGATTAAATAAAACCTTGTTCGTGCCAGTTCAGGGGTAAATTCCAAATATTATGACAGCAGACACACAGGCCCTAAACGATTTGTACTTTGACTTAGAAAACTGGATCTAGTTATTGCAACACCGCTATTAGGGTAGAGCCTATTCAACCTTGAAGTGCCTGTTACTTAATTATTATGCCAGCCGAATTTAATGCAGGCCAAGCTACCGAGATACCTATTTTTGAGACCAAGATAAAGTTTATGTAACGGAACAGGGGCTATTAGCATTCATATTGGAGCAAATTACGATTACCCTTTTTGAATGCAGTTTTAATTATGCAAAACTAGCAGTGAGTCGCAGTTGCGCCCAATAACGTAAATAATTAAGTGTCTTAGTACGAAGGGTAGGTGATAGGTGATTTATTTCACGTGTTGAACGTCGCGACAGTTTGATTGGTACAGGACTGAGGAGATGTAAAAGTAATAGCGAGCTGTGTAATACCGATGACTGTAGATATTCATGATGAAGAAGGATTTATTACACAGGATTATCGAACTAATGGTAGTCGATCATTCGATAGATGCATACGCAATTCCATTGAACATATATTACCTGGAGTTTCTAGATTAAGTAGAACTCATATTGAATTCATTCATACATATTATGTACTATTTTACCTATCTGGCCCCCACAGTACAAGATTTGGTATTGTGTGAGAAATGTCCTCCAATCATCAAACTATTAATCCGTAATAGTGTATTGTATGTTTGATTTAGTAGAAACATACAGACATTCGCATGTATTGAATGAGTGTATCAAGTATCAAGGTGCACTTTACTAACACTTTGTATTCATACAACAGCTCTGTCTCAGTAACAAACTTATCCACAAACTACGTGTGAAAACCGATTCAGAATTTTAATTTATAGGTTACAAGACCTATAACTACATGTATTATGAACTTCTTTGAAAAAACCTGTTCTTAATTAAATAGTGAAACTATGAAAGTACTGTGGGTGTGGATATGGTAGTGTAGTGGTAAAAATATAGTTTCCTCATCTAGGTTGTTTTGTGTATTAGATAGTTTATAAATGCTTAACATTTGTATTTGTACTATTTCAATTGTGTTTTTTTGTCATTATTTTATAATTAACTAATAAATTTTGTTGTGTTCCCGTGCATTAGGATATTTACCAGTTCAGAAAAATTATGATTACTTTGTTTGTTTTATATCGTAAATGTAAACCATAAAAAAAATCTCCCACGAATATACCTAACTGGCGCGTAATCTACGTGTTTGAAAGTGACTTTGTAGATTAGAAGGTTTTCAATACTGTATACATTACAGAGTAAATTTTTGGTTTTTATCATCATGGTATTGAAGTTTGAAGGGAACCATGTTAAAAATAATATAACATAATATTTAGTGGGTTGTTTTTATGTTTTATACCAAATTATATTTCAGTTGGTTGTAAACATCAGATCCTCTGTGACGAAACTCATATACTTACATGGTTTTGAGTGGAACCAGAGTAGCACATAATAGGAAAAAACAGACGCGGTATGGTAACTTTAAGATACATACAATCATACATACATATATAAGTCCTAGAGAAACTAGCAGGAAATTTTAGGCCAGTGTTTAAGGTAACCTGATAACTTATCATATACAGGGTTACTAGTAATCAACCTGCATCCGACATGTTCTGTATATTTAAACAAACAACTTTCGTTCCACAACTTTTGTTAAAACTCAATACTTATCCCAAAACAAAAAGAGTTTGTTGCCCTGACTAGCACTGATTAGCAGCTTCTTAGTGTTTATTTACTTCTATCATTTGTCGAGCGTTAAAAAGCGCACGCACTCTTGTTACGAATTGTTACAAACAGTTCGATACATTTTAGACCGGCCACATACCTATCCTTTTTTATTTTGTAGGGGAAAAATACGAATGTTTATAAACTATACTATATACACAACAAAACTTGTCGTTTTAACTGTAAACCAAAAAAATGTATTGGACGTGGATAGTGCAGTAAATATCTCAAATGTAGGTACCCATTTAATTATATTTTATAGTCAACGAAAGGCTGACAGAATAATTGTGCACTAGCTAAAATCATTAAGCGCACCTCTCATATCCCAACGTAGTGACTCAAATACACAATTACCCTACCTCATTACCTTATCTTTCTGCGGATAGAGAATTTATTACCGACTGTAATAACACAGTCAATGTATAAATTGTGATCTAATTGCAACCTGTCATATTCATGCAAAAAGCTTTCGTGGCACGTGGTGGCTAGGTTTTATTAATACCTAAATATAATGATAAAGCTAGCTGAACGAAATGTAATAACTAATCAGTTTTTGAAGTGAAAAATTCTTCTTGCGCACCACAGAAAGATGGGCTGTGAATTGAATTCTAGCGTCACGCTCGGAAATAATAAGAAATTTTCGGGTGAACTCGGGATCATGGCCATTGGCATAGATGGCCATGGTCACGGCCCCGCTCTCCGGTTTCACACGTATAGTTTCCAAAGTGAGCTATCAAATTCTGAGTTATAAGTTTTCACTTCTATGGGCAGTTCCTATGACTGCCATTTTTTCCAATTCAATAGTTTCTGTTAAGTTACGACGGTACAGTTTGTTACTGCTGTTGTAGGTATATTTCGGTTGGTGGTGGTGTGAAGAACGGTAACTCCCGAACCGGAGCCCCTGGTTCGAATCTAACTCGCACCTCTCTTTCAAAGTTGTGCCGGCAACTTAAAACAGTGAAGGAAAACATCTTGAAGAAACCAACACGCCTAAAATCTTTCGAAATCTTATTACAATATTTCATGCGTCATTTACCAACTTGCACAGGGCCAACATGGGCTATGGCTTTGACAGCTTCTTGCTAAAGAATACCCCGCGTCCCAGGAGTGGGAATATTTTAGTGGACTGCTTATGTAATTTTTTTTATGGAAGATTCTCGGAAACTGTACTTAATGAAGTGGAACGAATGTCCTTCACACGCGTCCACTTTCTAAGCGTATGAGAGTTAAACAGAAAAACGTGTAGGTCATAGCTAATAAGATTTTTTGCTATAATTACAGCCCTATGTGAACTTCTTTACAACCAGGGGTCCTCACATCTTTTCATTTCAAATTAATTTTAACACAGTTTGCATAATGATCAGCCCTCTCTATGTTCTCCCACTGCTAAAACTTGGAGCCTTGGGGATATGTTTTCTGAAACAAATGTTTTTGACTATGTACAGTATTTCAGTACAGTAATAGTAGCAGTAGTAGAAGTCGCGCGTAACAGCTAGTGGGTTATAAATCGTAAACGGTAAGTTTTACTATGTCAGCCGTGACATACCTTAAAAACCTAACTAAATACCTTAAAAACTTTCGTGTTTATCGTAGTTATGTTATGTTGTCTTGGGTTGTGTTGTGTTGTGTGAGTTCTGTTTTGATCTGTTCCGTAACGTAAACGTAACGTAAACGTAACGTAAACGTAACGTAAACGTAACGTAAACGTAACGTAAACGTAACGTAAACGTAACGTAAACGTAACGTAAACGTAACGTAAACGTAACGTAAACGTAACGTAAACGTAACGTAAACGTAACGTAAACGTAACGTAAAACGTAACGTAACGTAACGTAACGTAAACGTAACGTAAACGTAACGTAAACGTAACGTAAACGTAACGTAACGTAACGTAACGTAACGTAAACGTAACGTAAACGTAACGTAAACGTAACGTAAACGTAAACGTAAAACGTAACGTAAACGTAACGTAAACGTAAAAACGTAACGTAAACGTAACGTAAACGTAAACGTAAACGTAAACGTAACGTAAACGTAACGTACGTAAACGTAACGTAAACGTAACGTAAACGTAACGTAAACGTAACGTAAACGTAACGTAAACGTAACGTAAACGTAACGTAAACGTAACGTAAACGTAACGTAAACGTAACGTAAACGTAACGTAAACGTAACGTAAACGTAACGTAAACGTAAACGTAAAACGTAACGTAAACGTAACGTAAACGTAACGTAAACGTAAACGTAACGTAAACGTAACGTAAACGTAACGTAAACGTAACGTAAACGTAACGTAAACGTAACGTAACGTAACGTAAACGTAACGTAAACGTAACGTAAACGTAACGTAAACGTAACGTAAACGTAACGTAAACGTAACGTAAACGTAACGTAAACGTAAACGTAACGTAAACGTAACGTAAACGTAACGTAAACGTAACGTAAACGTAACGTAAACGTAACGTAACGTAACGTAAACGTAACGTAAACGTAACGTAAACGTAACGTAAACGTAACGTAAACGTAACGTAAACGTAACGTAAACGTAACGTAAACGTAACGTAAACGTAACGTAAACGTAACGTAAACGTAACGTAAACGTAACGTAACGTAAACGTAACGTAAACGCAACGTAAACGTAACGTAACGTAACGTAACGTAACGTAAACGTAACGTAAACGTAACGTAACGTAACGTAAACGTAACGTAACGTAAACGTAACGTAAACGTAACGTAAAACGTAAACGTAACGTAAACGTAACGTAAACGTAACGTAAAAACGTAACGTAACGTAACGTAACGTAACGTAACGTAACGTAAACGTAACGTAAACGTAACGTAAACGTAACGTAAACGTAACGTAAAACGTAACGTAAACGTAACGTAAACGTAACGTAAACGTAACGTAAACGTAACGTAACGTAACGTAACGTAACGTAAACGTAACGTAAACGTAACGTAAACGTAAACGTAAACGTAACGTAAACGTAACGTAAACGTAACGTAAACGTAACGTAAACGTAACGTAAACGTAACGTAAACGTAACGTAAACGTAACGTAAACGTAACGTAAACGTAACGTAAACGTAACGTAAACGTAACGTAAACGTAACGTAAACGTAACGTAAACGTTACGTAAACGTAACGTAAACGTAACGTAAACGTAACGTAAACGTAACGTAAACGTAACGTAAACGTTACGTAAACGTAACGTAAACGTAACGTAACGTAAACGTAACGTAAACGTAAACGTAACGTAAAACGTAAACGTAACGTAACGTAACGTAAACGTAAACGTAACGTAAACGTAACGTAAACGTAACGTAAACGTAACGTAAACGTAACGTAAACGTAAACGTAACGTAAACGTAACGTAAACGTAACGTAAACGTAAACGTAAAACGTAACGTAAACGTAACGTAAACGTAACGTAAACGTAACGTAAACGTAACGTAAACGTAACGTAAACGTAAACGTAACGTAAACGTAACGTAAACGTACGTAAACGTAACGTAACGTAACGTAACGTAACGTAACGTAACGTAAACGTAACGTAAACGTAACGTAAACGTAACGTAAACGTACGTAACGTCGCGTAACGTAACGTAAACGTAACGTAAACGTAACGTAAACGTAACGTAAACGTAACGTAAACGTAACGTAACGTAACGTAACGTAACGTAACGTAACGTAACGTAACGTAGACGTAACGTAGACGTAACGTAACGACGTAACGTAGACGTAACGTAGACGTAACGTAAACGTAACGTAGACGTAACGTAGACGTAACGTAGACGTAACGTAGACGTAACGTAGACGTAACGTAGACGTAACGTAAACGTAACGTAACGTAAATTTCAACAAACTCTAGTTTGGCGTACTGATGTTTATACTTGATCCCTAAGGAACTGTGGATGATATCGGGATAAAATTTAGCCTATGTGTTATTGCAGACTGTAAGCTATCTGTGTATTATATTTCAGCTCGATCCGTTGGGCGTGATTGAGCAACAAACATTCATACATTGACATTCATAATATTAAGGATTAGTAGGATAGGATTTCAAAGAACTATTTGTGTTCCAAATTGCAACAAAATCTAATAAGGCGTTCCGATATTACATTTATACTTGTTCCCTTAGGAACTGTGTATGTTTTCGGGATAATAAATATCCTGTTTTGTTTTAATGTTTGGATCTGTGTTTCAAATTGCAACAAAATCTAGTTAAGCGTTCCGATGTTACATTTATACTTGATCCCTAAGGAACCGTGCACGATTTCGGGATAAAATATAGCCTATATGTTATTCCAGTCTATAAACTATCTGTGTACTAAATTTCAGCTCAATCGGTTGAGCCCTTTGGGTGTGATTGAGCAACAAACATCCAAACATCCAAACATCCATACATTGACATTTATAATATTAAGGATTAAGGATATAAACGTAACGTAAATTTCAACAAACTCTAGTTTGGCGTACTGATGTTTATACTTGATCCCTAAGGAACTGTGGATGATATCGGGATAAAATTTAGCCTATGTGTTATTCCAGACTATAAGCTATCTGTGTATTATATTTCAGCTCGATCCGTTGGGCGTGATTGAGTAACAAACATTCATACATTGACATTCATAATATTAAGGATTAGTAGGATAGGATTTCAAAGAACTATTTGTGTTCCAAATTGCAACAAAATCTAATAAGGCGTTCCGATATTACATTTATACTTGTTCCCTTAGGAACTGTGTATGTTTTCGGGATAATAAATATCCTGTTTTGTTTTAATGTTTGGATCTGTGTTTCAAATTGCAACAAAATCTAGTTAAGCGTTCCGATGTTACATTTATACTTGATCCCTAAGGAACCGTGCACGATTTCGGGATAAAATATAGCCTATATGTTATTCCAGTCTATAAACTATCTGTGTACTAAATTTCAGCTCAATCGGTTGAGCCCTTTGGGCGTGATTGAGCAACAAACATCCAAACATCCAAACATCCATACATTGACATTTATAATATTAAGGATTTATATTCCTTCCTATAATGTTTCTTGGCCGTGCACGGTTGCCTGGCAGAGATTAGATAAGACTACCTTTTAAAATGCTTAGATAATTTAAGAAAATAAAAATAAATCTATTGTAATTTGTATTATGTTGTGGCATTTACGAGTAATAAAGTTATTGTATTTTTTATGTCGAAATAGAACAGGGTCCTCCCGTTCACCGATCTAAGTTTGTCTATGGAAAGTGTCATATTTGGCCGTGAGATACGCTGATTGTCATATGTTTAAAAATCATCAAAATCTACATACTAGGTACTTTATATAAGTACTATAGTCCAAAATCCCAGAGCCGCCAGACGTCACGTATTTTCTGATGGATGAAACGTGGACGATTGAGTAGAGTTAGTCCGTACTAAGAACACATGCTTACCCGCTAACTTGCTTAGACAGCCAATTCTGAGATATGGGGTTTAGAAGATACAATACTTGACGTATTTTCTGATAACTGATTTTTACGTATGTTATAGGCAATATCTTTAAAAATAAGGCCCAGACAGATTACCAGACAGTTTCCGTCGGCCGTTTTGCGTAACACACGCTTTAAAACTCTATTAAACTATACTAACTAAAACTCTTGTTGCTCTCGATGCTTGCTGAAACTGCTGAGTAAGGTGGATTGAGCCGAGATATGGAGCCTTTTTAAAATATAGCCTGGATTAGCACAAAGGATACATTTTATCTCTGAATAATGACGGGAATGGGAACAACGCGAGTAAAACCGCGATGTACTGCTAGTAATAATACCTATATACTATTGCAGACTATAATCTAACTGCGTTTCAAATTTTAACCCGATCGGTTTAGACATTTCGACGTGATTAAGGAATATAAAAAATCCTAACGTTTACAAATAAATATATTATATTGCAATTTTTACGAGCGGGCTTAGCATTTTCTCAAAAACTATCTACTAAGATGCCTTCCGAATCGAATGACACCAATTATAATGTTAGGAGATTAAAAAAATCGACCCAAAAAGCACTTTTAGATTTTTTTGATTTCAGACTTTTAGTAGGATTACGAAAACGATTTGAACTTACCTTGCAAAAATTAAAAAGAGAACGCAAATAGAAACATTACATTGATGTTTTCGTTCATCTTGTATGACTAAAAACAGACATTTTTACTATCTAAAAGAACAAACACTACAATATCAAAGGAAATTGCGGTCGCCTAAACTGAGCAGTAATGAAATTCCAAACAATTCACTGATATGCTGTCCAGAAGCGCGGGACCGTTGTTTTTGCTCAGAGAAAGCCCTTAATTTTTACGAAATAGGTATACAATTTATTGCTTTATAAGTTCTGTAAATAATTTATAAAATACGTACCTACATACTGCGAGTTAATAAATGTAGCGTTTTTTTTAAACTATTATGGGTTTACACTCGATCGCTTGTTTACGCCATCTTGCCTGATGTTAAGCAACGATATGGTGTACGATAAAAAAACCGAGTATGTGTACCTAGAAGAAACCAATTTACTCTCGATTAAAAGACACAAAGATTGTTACCATCGGAATAAAACTCATTCAAGCAACGCATTAGCATGGATGTTTTTATCATATAAGTAGAGTTAAACCTCTTCGTAGTGTTGGATCCCCCTAAAACTAGATGCAATGACGATTTACTTAAAGCTTGAAGTAGTTTGAAACATAACATAAAGGATTGTAAATACCTACTAAGGACGTAACCTCCAAACATTGATATTGATACGACACACGGACGTTGGTGAGATAAGCAACCGCTCACATTTCTTAACATTTCATCAACACCTCTTCATGATTATCCAAGGCCGCGAAGCCTCTAAACTCTGGCCACTAGTTTTTACTAATATTATCACCAGAACATCAAAAACATAAACCTTTCACCATTTTTGTGAACAAAAAACTGCGCTAATGCTGAAAGGAAATGGACATTCCATGGTTTTTTCCATCATACTCAAAGCTTTAAACACTCATATTATAACAACAAATTTTAACCGTTATAACTTTTAAACGTACACTTGAAGTTTTAAAGGTATATTAACATTTTTTTAATGAGATAGAATTCAATTTTTACAACGACCAAAGAGGATGTAAATGACAACTTGACAACGACATGACGTCACTGACATTTCATTGAATAGATTGAAGCTGAACTGTTATAGCGTCACAAAAAAAAAATTGACATTTATGACATTGACATACATTTTTTTTAGTGAAGAAAAAAAGATATAGAAATAAAGTCCCCTACAGACAAGACGTTCCGATTTACATAACATGGATACGGATAATGTCACATTTCGAGACATGAAAAAATCAAGTTCCTTGAATGATTTATCGGGCTCGACATTATTCGAAAGTACAATATTAAGTCTACCAGATAACACTTTAAACGACAGCAGCACATATATAGAACTCAATAGGCAAATAGAAAAATTAAACATTGAATTACAGTCAGCCCATGGCGAAATTGAAAACTTGTGTTCTGAAAATTGTCAACTTCAAACTGAAATTGAAGGTCTCAAAAAAATTGTGGATCGCTATAAGAAAATTGGATTTGTAGGTAGCCCAATTATTACAAGGAATAAACTACGCCATACAAAAAAAACAATCAATGACACAATTGCCATGACTCCAAAGAGGTCACGAGGAAGGGCAAATAATATAGATCAATTTGACACAGAAGTACTGTCAAATGTAGAAATACTAAATACCTCTCCATTGACTCAATGCGATAGTAAAAAATCTCAAATATCTGCATCTCAAAAAAATCCTAAATACAATGATAAAAGATTTATACAACCGAAGTTACAAAATATGAGTAAGAATCGGATGACTAAAAATAACACAAACAACACAACACAAATTGAGTCTATAATAATAAAGGAAAAATCTTTTAAACACGTAACAGAAACTAAGAACACCAACACTAGCAACAAAAATCCAACACATAAAAAAATTGAGGTTGCGCATAAACGAGAAAATAACCTGTATCCACAATTACAGCATCATGACATGCAGGATGGCACCATTATTTCAAACACAAACAAGTTGAGAATAGAACTAGAGCATGACACACGTAAAAGCATAAATACACAAAATAGGGATACAGTCAGGAAAGTTTTGATAATGGGAGATGATCAAAGTCAACACGTACGCTGTACACTGCAACATTTACTAGGAGATAAATATTCAGTCAAAAGCTTTTGGAAACCAGGTGCTCGAGTACATGAGATATTGAGTTCCTGTAAACACGAGGTCTGCAACTACACACAAAATGACTTTGTAATCTTATTAGTAGGAACAAATGAGCTGGTACCATATGAGTTTCAAGCTTGTCTACACTCTTGGTTGAGATCAGTTACACAAACTAATATCTTGATACCCGAAATCTTTTACAATAAGTTTCTCAGAGAGGAGAAACTCAACTATGAGCTGAGACTCACATGTAACCAGTACACGCATGTCACTTTTATAAATATGTACTATGATAGTCTTCGCCCACGTAGGCATGAATTTTGTTTAAACATTTGTAGGAGCGTTTTGAAAGAGGTTTTGCACATTTCCTATAGAAATGATTATAACACTTACCATAATCAAATAAGTACAGGTTGTAAATTACAAAGCGCTCAGGCATTGCACATCGTACCTGAGACTGTGAGTGATTGCAGGGTCCAGTATACTAGTACAACGGTTAACAATAAGAGTACCCAAACCTATACCAGGGTGTCGGGTCTGGGTGGAAATGAAACATTGTCCTCTGAACCGAAATCTAGCTGTTTTCGTCTCTAAAGAAATTAGGATCGTACATCAAAATATAGCTGGCTTACTAAGCAAATCCGACTTGATGATATCTAACTTGCAATCTCTGGAATGTAGCGAAGGTAAAGTGGATGTGTTATGTGTCACGGAACACAACATGAAAGATAGTGATTCTAGACTTTTAAAAGTTCAAAATTTCGTTTTGGGTTCTGCTTTCTGCAGAAAAAGTAGACACGGCGGGGCTTGTGTTATGGTACGTAGTACACATAGATTTACGCCCATTTCAGGTCTACAAAAGCATTGCATTGAGGGTGTTATCGAGTGCTCTGGTGTTGAGCTTCTTGACCATAAGGTTGTAATAATTTGTGTATATAGACCTCCAAAACAGAATGTGTGCCACATTGATTCATTTTTTGCGTCTCTAAATTCTTTGCTCCGAGAAATAAGCTTTGGGAAAAAGACTGTAATAATTTGTGGTGATTTCAACATAAATTTAAATAATGCCACAAATAGAGTTACTGAATTCAAGGAGCTGGTGAGCTCATACAATTTAAAGTTTGCAATAGGTGAGCCAACTAGGAGCATAAGTGGGACGTGTCTAGATAACATTCTGTACAATAAACGGGGTTGTAAGGGCAAAGTCATAGAACTTGCTATGTCTGATCACTCAGCACAGCTACTTACCTGTCCTATCAGACCTAGTTATGCATTAAAATACTGGTTTATAAAACGACGCGACTATTGTCAAGAAAATATGGACAAATTCAAGGAATGCTTAAACTCGATTAGTTTTTCGAATATTTTCGAACATACTGACCCTAACAATGCGATAAATGACTTTTATGACTTATTTCTTCTTTTCTATGACTTGTGCTTCCCATGGCTCAAAATAAAAATATATACACAACAACGACCACGATGGCTCACGAAAGGAATTAGAAACTGCTGTAAGCGAAAACGTGTATTGCTATGGCAATACAGGAAAAATCGATCAAATAACAATAAACAAAAATTTAAAGAATTAGCAACAAGACTCAATAAAGTCATTACACTAACTCAACGATCCCAGAATGACAATTACATACGTAGGGCTGCAAACAAGAGTAAGGCAATGTGGGAAGTAATAAACAGTAACCAGAATAGTCTTCCTAAAGAAGACATACAGCTCAAAATTGATGGTACTCTAATAAATCACCCGCTTGAAGTTGCCAATATTTTTAACAGTGCTTTTGTTGACCAAGTGCCACCGAATAAAAAGTCACAAAAAAATAAAACATTTGCAAAGAAATATATATCAAACAATCCAAGGTCACTTTTTATGTCTCCAACTATACCGAAAGATATAAAATCTATAATAATGTCTCTAAAAAACACAGGCAGCACAGGTTATGACGGTGTCTCAACCAAAGTATTAAAGTATGTGTCAGACTCGGTATCCTATGTATTGAGTCATATTTTTAACCTCTGCATTTTTAACGGAATATTTCCTGATAAGTTCAAAAAGACTATTGTAAAGCCAATTTTCAAAAAAAAAGACAAAGAAGATGTAAATTGCTACAGACCGATAGCTCTGATACCAGTCTTATCAAAAGTGTTTGAGAGAATAATTTACAACAGCATATCAAATTTATTCGAAAACAATAATTTATTCTCTAAAGAACAAGTTGGGTTTCGTAGGAAAAAAACAATAAATCAAGCCATATACAAGTTCTTGGATATTGTAACGAAAAGCCTTGACAAAAAAGTACCTGCCTGTGCCCTATACATAGATTTAACTAAAGCCTTTGATTTTGTTGACCATAAATTGCTGTTGGCCAAATTGGAACGATATGGTGTCAGAGGAAACATTCATAATCTTATTAAGTCTTATTTATCTGATCGGTATCAATGTACGCAGATAAGTAAAATATGTTTGAGATCAAAGAAAGAAATTACTTACAGCTCTGAATATGAAAAGGTTAAGTACGGTGTGCCACAAGGAAGTGTGCTGGGTCCGCTCTTATTTATTATATATATTAATGACCTTCCGCTTGCTACAGACCAGCCAATGATTCTTTTTGCGGACGATAGTACCATTCTGTTTACGGGTAATAATAGTGCTGATGTAAAAAATAAAATTGAATTTGAACTAAATAGAACAATAGAATGGTTGACATCAAACAATCTGAATATAAATTTGAATAAAACACATATTATGACATTTAGAAATAAAATTAATAAATTAGGAAAATTTGACATAACTTACTCTGGATCCAAAATTGAAAATGTTGACGCTACTAAGTTCCTAGGCCTAAACATTGACTGTCAGCTAAAATGGAAAGTACATGTGGATGGTGTGGTAAATAGACTCAGTCAGCATTCATACGCCCTTTACATGCTTTCAAAACTGCAAGCAAGGCTACACTGCTTACAGCCTACAATGGATATGTTTCATCGACACTCAGGTACGGCATAATATTTTGGGGAAATAGCACAAAAAAAGAAGAAGCTTTCAGAGCGCAAAAAAAGTGTGTCCGAGCTATATGCAAGCTTAAACAAACAGACAGCTGTAGATCACATTTTCAAAACTTGGGAATATTAACGCTTCCATGTCTCTACATTTATGAATGTGCGGTGTTTGTGCGTGGTAATTTAAATTTTTATGCTAATGTTGTAAGTAAAAGAAACAAACATAAGGTATATATTCCAACAAACCAAACTACACTGCTTAACAGTAGTGTTATTTGTATGGCTCCTATCATCTATAATCATCTACCGAAGTGTTTACTTGACATAGATATTGAACATGCTTTCAAAAACAAGCTTAAATGTTATCTCGTGGAGAAAGCTTACTATAGTGTTGAAGAGTACCTAAATGATAAAACTTGTTTACTTATCATGACTTGACATAAAATGGTTATACATAATATCTACATATTGACATGTTATATTACTGAACATTACTGTATAAAATCTATAATTCTGACATCTAAATATAATTATTACGAATCTTAACATTTATTGAAAATCACCTTGACAAATATGGCTATTTTTATTGTATACTTAATATTTCTTTCAAATAATTTTTATGCATATTAATATAGTTTTTTTTTTTTTTGCATGCCGGAAGGCAGAATGTGGAGCTCTTTTTTCTGTATCTAACACTTGTAATACCCATATGCGCAAATAAAGAAATTTTTGATTTTGATTTTTGATAAAACTGAGGTTCGTATCAATGGAGTGGCCTATGTCCAACAGTGGAAGAGTGTTAGTGATTATGATGATGTTTGGAGCCAATAACATTAGATTCTTATTCTGAAACACTTCTTAACCACAGCTCTATTCATCATGTTCGCTTGCTGTCTCAAAATATCGTTACTTTTAATACCAATTTAATTTTTGACGTGACAACGTCTTATAAATTGGTTTGCCGGGTGACACTTCAAGAAACTGCGTTACGCTCCGCTCACGTTATGCGCTCACAACGAGAGCGAGTGCGAGGCACGCGTCCCTTCCACTCGGGCATGGTTAGCCCGCCTAAGAGCGAGAGAGACAGGCATAAAAAGTGAAAGGCACGCGTCCCTTCCGTAAAATTATTTTACCACTCAAAGTCGTTGTCACGTAAAACTTTCGCCCGTATACCGACTTTACAGGCAACCAATTTTTTTTTAAATCTAGCAGTTTTCTGTAAAAAACATCGAACAAATGTTTGGATTACATTATTTGAGGGCTTGTTTGAGGGCTCGGCCAGCTTGGTGAATGACATCGACTCTATCCTTGTGGGAGCAGATCTAAGTTCCAAATCCAAGTGGGAACTGAAGTACGAAAATTGATTGATGGAATCTACTTAACATTCCTAATATACTGAATCAATAAATATGCAGTTATGCATTCCATTATCTTTTGATCCCCCTCTACATGATACAAATTCCCAAACTCGCGTTGCACTCAAGCGATATGGCGGTTCGCTGACAGCCGTCATTTTGCGCCGCACAAAGCTTCTCATGAATATTTGAGCACTCATCAATGTTCAGCTTGAGATATCGGATTTTCCGCTCGAGTAGTGATATTAAGAGCGGTACCTACGTTGTATGCGGTGTGAGCGAAGCGAGCGGATTGAGCGGAGCGAAATGAGCGAAGCTATTGAAATATGTGCGCTTGGATTGGCAGAACACACATAGTCTTAGTATCTGAAGACTATATGCAATCTTGCACTACGGTTAACTTTTCAATTTCAGAGTTGAGACCAAAATGTATAAAAAGTGTTCAGTGGTATGAACTCGATTAACTTTGATATTTTTAGAACGGTTTATGAAAATCGATATGAAATTCGATCAAGACCCTTATCTTTCTCTTCCATAGTGTTTTATCAAATGCAAACTCAAATAACAATAATATTAACACAGGAAGGCATTGTAATCCATGGGTCTAACCTGTTGTGGAACTTAGACATTGAAATTAATTAATATATTTCATTTTTCGCAGTGTTAGGACTCTTCGCAGAGATCGCCTAGAATAGTACCACATCTTTGCCACTTATTCAGGCCACCAACATTATGCGTTTCAACTCATTGAACAAGTAAAAGCATTAAATGAGGGTCAGTACCACAAAATTGTGGGAGAGGTGATCAAACACATGAAATAGCTGCGTGTCACTGTGCTGTTATGTGTCAGGCACGTTGCTTACCATCAGGCACATGTCCTGATCGTCTTGTCACTCTTTATTTATAAAAAAAAGACATTTGGTAAGTAACATTAAGATTATAACTAAGAGGTGCAAGCTGAATTTGAACCTACGACTTAACGATTGCGAAATCGGATGTTCCAGCTTCTAGCCACCATGAACAATGAAAAAAATACGCAATTCATTTTAGCATATATAGTAAGTATGTTATCAAAATTGTATAAGTATTAACACAAATGGTGCTGTGTATGAAATGCCCATCAATATTTATTTATTTAGTTATACTACGTACCTAATATGAGAAAGTGTAAAATAATTATAACATTCGAAGTTTTCGAACTGAATGGCAAAATATATCAGTCTAAAATCAAATATTGTAACGTTTACTTATTTCGTAGCAAAACTCAGAGAAAAATAGAAAAAAATCTTTACAAACTTTTCTTTGTTTATTTAACTTAGTTGTGCGAACAACTGGAAGTTTTAATGAGTTTCATGTTTATTACTTTTACTATCATTCTTTCGGCACAGGCACTCAGCAAAACGAAATATCAGACTTTGAATTAACATTCAAATCGAGAAATTCTACTTCATATGGAATATTATAATTTGAACACGAAGTTACTTGATAAAAAAGTCGTTACGAGTTGTCGTGTGTTCTTTGATTTATTCTTTAGAATGCTTTTGTAATATCAATCGTATCTAAAGCTAAATTATATTTGGGAGAATAATTCACAGTTATAGTATAGATACGATTGGTACTTTAAATGTAGACTGGATATTTACATGTAGGTGTAGTTATGGCTAATTGCCGAGCAGAGCGAGTGCTGGGGCCACCTGCGTTGGTCCTTGCTCGATGAATGTCCACCTTTTCATCTGCTTGCACTTGACTATGTTCGTAGATTTTTTTTTGCAGGCCGAATAGTAATAAACTTTTGGTAATGTAAAATGGTATTGACTATTGATCCACAAGATTAACTCTCAAAATACTTAGTGCAAGCACAGTTAAAGAATAATAGACGGTGGTGCAAGTCCAAAGTGCAAGAACGTAATCAAGAATATAACAATCAATCAATTCAATATAATTAAATTGATTGAATATTAATTCAATCTCTGTGTCTTCAAATCGAGAGTGAATCGGTTTCTTCTAGGTAAATACGCTACATCGTAGACCGCATCGTCGCTTAACATCAGGTGAGATGGCAGTCAAGTGTAAACCTATAAAAGTAATAAAAAAACATATTGCAAGACACTTATGAAATAGCACTACCGAGAATACATTTAAAATGATATCTTTTTTAACAGTTATAAATGAAATATTTTTTTAAATTATTGTGACACAAAACTAAATCAGGAATAAGTATTACAATAAATATATTTGCTTACTTGACCACACCTTGACCACCATGTCACCTGATATTACGAGTACATAACGATACAGGTTGCGATGTGCATGTGTGAGTTTTTCGAGTTTTTGAGCTAAGTCAAAAGTAAGTCATGGTGTTGTGTGTGAATTGTCCACCACCACCACCAATTATAAACATATTTACCTACGAGATTTGTCATTATACGAATGTAATCTGAGACAGTGGAATTAAATCGAAGTGTTTTACTACGGATATGTGTGATACTACGGATTAAATATCAGGAGACTACATACAAATTAGAAACGTTCCGAAGCCAAAAAGGTGACTGTAATAGTTTGGAAGTATCCCGATGGCGTCGCACAGTCTCATGCATAATTTAGAGGGAATATCGACCTCAGCGGGTGCTATCGTACTAATAAATGAAATTTCTGTCGAAACGTGGAGTATGACGTCACTGAGTAAACCAAGTTACCTAGTGACGTCATTGATATCGAGCTAAACCTGGAGCATCGAACTCGTTTGAACCACATTGATGTCAATATTAAATTGTTTATCTATGTTTAATAACTTAATTTAAATAAAAGAGATTATTTTGAACAGTTTGTATCTGTCTTCAATATAACTTCATGACTTTTTTGTCAACCAGGAATGTTGAAAAGCAAAAAGTTGATATTGGTGAAAATGAAATGACACTTCTAGAATCCGAGACTCGAATCTAATGAAATATACAATGGGATATGCTACATGAGTCTCGAAAGATTGCATCCTGAGTCAAATGGGTACAATCTCTTGAGTGGCGAACTAGCGCAAGCTTAAAGGTTAGTTACGAAAACTACACCTTATTTCAAACATTTACTATAAACTTTTATGCTTTATGCTAAACAAAAAGTTATAAAATCTGTAAGAAACATCAAATCGGTGGCGAAATTTTCGGCGTTTGAAATGTCAAAAAAAACTCAAATAGGCGAAATTAACTCAGACCAAATTAAACTTTAATCGAATTTTGAAAACAAAACAAATGGTCCGTTTTTTAACTAATACTGTTAGGTGTAATTTTTACTGTGAGATGTGAGAGAGAGAAAAATAATGTTACAGAAATATTCTTGAAATTTGAAAATGCATTTATTTTCTTATGGAAACTACGATGGAATTTTTTCTGAATACGTATTCGGAATGAAGTTTTCCATCAGAGAATCAAGATTACCGATATACCTCGACGCATCAGCAAACTGTAGTGGCAATGAGCCTATTATATCTATCGCAGATCTGGTCACGGTCTGGATTGGGGTAGAGGTGTTGTTGTACATGACGTGGATACCGTGTATCAGAAAATTCAGTTATAACAGTTAATTCCCCTGCAATATCCAATCCCGAAATTAGATGGAGTGATGATATTTATACGTTAGACAGTAGATAGAGTGTAATGTCGAAGATTGCGCTAAAAGGCAACCTATAGGGGAGGCCTACGTCTAGTAGTGGACTCGAGTAGGCTGATTATGACGACGCTGATAAAATAAGAACTACGATTACGTAACTTGCTTTCCTGGAATCTTGCAGAAAAAAAAATGATTTGTTAATAAACGTTATTCATGTTTTCTTTGTCAGTTGTTCATTGAGACGCACATGAGTGCGATAAGGGAAGTTGATAAGGTAATGACGATGAATTAGGATTTGTATTTTTTTACCACCTGTGACGAAAAAGATGTAGGTATCTACCTATTAATTGCAGCTATATTTATGTTAATTATTTATCTGAATAACTTTGTACGGCGATACATTTTATTGTACATTATAAGTAGTGGAATATTTTGTCACTATTCTATGACTACGGTCGTTCAGAGTTGATCTTGAAGCAAAATAAATAATTATTTGCAGGCATGTAAAATATATAATAACCAAAATAAAACGATCCCAACGAAAAACATATCATTAGTATCATTACCAACCGGGATCAGCGTGATTCCTTACAAAACTGTGATGTGCCTACTGCCTACCAACTCGTAATTACGTGATAAAGTTGGGTTCGCAAGTGATTTCTCCCGCCAACATTTAATTACCGTTGCCGGCTGAACACAGATTACCAAATTACTGGCTAAGTACTGACATTATGCAGAGCAATTTAGTGCGGTTGGCATACCAAGCTAAAACAAGCTGTAGTGTACGTCCGAATGCTTTATAATCATTGTTTTATGATGTTTGGACCACTGCTGTTGGGATAATCGATTATGATACTAATATTCTACTGCCATTAGGTACACAAAAGCCGGGCAGATAGCGACGCGCACAGATTTCTAAACAAAAGGCAGATGGAACGTACAGAACACAGATCCTTAGGTCCGGAAAGCAAATATTAAACGCCAAAGCAAATACAAACTCCAGTCAGTACGAAACTGACTTCCGTCTCGTACGGGAGTCCCGTGTATTTTATGTTTTGTTTAAGGTTATGCCGTCTTGTGTCATCAAACATTGCAAACATTGTTCCCAAAAATAAAAAAAGGAAATTTCATAGGAAAGTTTGAATATTTTTACTGGTATTTATTAAATTTAGACGATTTTATTTCGATTGATGAATAGAAACACAACACCTCAACGAAAATAGGTCAGTGTTGCTATACTAAATTGAAATTATTTTCCCTGAATTTAAGGTAAAATATAGATTCTAATTTTGTTTTGAAGATACTCGTAGACCAAATTATTGATGAACATTGTATAATTCAATTTTAAGCCCTATTTTTATAATTGTTTTTTTTTATTTAATGTGAATCGATGCCAAGAACAAATCCTCGCCGTTACTAGGGTTAATAAATATACTAATAGTGTTGATGAAAACTATAGTTATGAAACGAATAGCTAAGAACAAATCCTCGCCGTTATAAAACGTCTCGTCTATGACCTGTGGATTCTAACTTGATCTGTGCAGTGCTGTTAGCATATATATTTTTAATAATACGAACATATTTCTTTCTTACTCCTTGTTGAATTAGAGCCTCCCAGAGCAGATTGTGTTTGATTGAGTCGAAAGCTTTATTGTAGTCGACAAATGCAATGTATAGGTCTTTCCCATACTCTTGAGATTTTTCTATTGACTGTTTTAATACATGCATATGATCAATAGTTGAACACCCTGCTCTAAAACCAGCTTGTTCAATAGGCTGTTCTTAATCTATAGTCCTTGATATTCTATTTAGGATCAGCTTTGAAAAAAATTTGTAAATGTTTGACATGAGGCTAATAGGTCTATAATTTTCAATTACGTTTCTGTCTCTTTTTTTGTGGAGCAAGTTATTAACAAGAAATCCTTGCATTATATATTATCGGTGTAATAATAAATTATTTAAAAATAACGTTTTATGCGTTTATTATACGTGAAAATTTCCAAAGCTTAACAACACATATTGGTGGGATGCAAGGTGCTCCTTAATGGGGGTCATTACTCACGGCGCCATGACAGAGTACTTGAAATCATACGTGAAGCCATGAGCCTTTCAGTAGCTAGAGCCCAAAAGGGATTGACGACAAACAAAAGACAAATTAACTTTGTAAAAGAAGGCTCCACATCAAACTCCAGGAACAAGCCTTACTCAATCCTGGGTACAGCACCTGATTGGACTATTTTAATGGACACGTATGAAAAGCACTACAAAATCCCAGAGGATGTGGGTGTTTCGTCATCCAGACCGGACATTTTCCTTTTTTTCTAGAGCTACAAAACGCATAGTCCTTGTAGAACTTACCGTACCGTGGGAAACTAATATACCTAAAGACCACGCGATGAAACAAAATAAGTATTACGACCTCCTAAACGAATTAACAAAAAACGGCTATGTAGTTAGTTTATACGCTGTAGAAGTGGGAGCGAGAGGTATACCAGCAAAACTATATCTATAACCTACTGAAAGACCTTGGCTTATCCAGAAGTGCAGTAAGTTCTATACTAGAACGAGTATCTAAAGCTGCACTAGTAGGCTCATATCAGATTTGGCTGGGCAGGGAAAGAAAGACGAGTAGTGAAGGTGAGTGTTGATGTACGTCAGAAAGGGGCCCCTTAAACCTACGCCCGAGTCACAAGTCTCGGGGTCTACTCGGGTTTTCTCTCTCTGCCACACGATGGACCCGGCACCCGCACGGTGAATCCATGGAATGCTAAGAAAATCGTCTCAACAATAGTGGGACTTTTTTCTTAAGACTGGGAACATTACACGCACACCAACGTGAGTCATTTGACAACGTCTGTGAGAGCTGTCACGCATACATAACTAATGACTGGCCTCACAGTGTTGTTCACGAAGGTTTCATCTGTTTAGAAATCTGTGGCGACGCGTTAAAATATCATTTTGTACCACTTTTAGCTATGTTTATAGCTATGAAATATTATCCTAATTTGTGTTTCCCGATACAGACTACATTGCTGTCTTAAAACTTTGAGTACATAGGTTCTGTTTAGATAACCGTACTACATCCTAGTCCACGTCATGTCTTTACAATAAGCAATATGTGGTCAAACGCAAACCTATTTTGTATAAAATAACTTTTTTTTTGAGGCCATAACCATAAAAAATAATGATTACTTAATTGAATATGATAGAAACGGAAGGATTTTGTGTTATTATAACTGAAGATTAAGAGATCAATTACTATCTATTCGATCGATTTAATGAACCCCAGAAAGAAAAATCACGGCTATTTTCTGATCTTAGGAAAACAGTATACCTATAATCTTAGCTACCATTACCATCCTGTCCTCGGTCGACAAACAGGGCAGCACTTTCCTTTTTTCCACATTGGTATGTGGTTTGTTTTCTCAAAATGACGCATTTAATCGTTCACGTAAAACATTTACGCATTTTAGCAAATCTCTTCCTGGTGTTATCTTCTACTGTCACTGTAAGGATATCTTTGATATAGCTTTCGCCCTACTCATTACTAATATCACTGACCGAACAAATTAAAAACCTCATCAAATTACCATCTCTTAAGTGCCTCTAAATCCGTGAGATATACGCTAATAGAGTTTCTTCCGACTAGCAAAATGGCTGCGATGATCAACTGACAATAATTAAGAGCAGTCAAACTTTCCCGGCCATTTTCTTCCGTGTCGGCGGTAAAGTTTAAAATTGCTTTACCTTGGTTAACGCCGGGATCCGTTAACGTGGAAAAGATTCGAAGTGCGCTTCATTAAAACAGAGTTTGGCCGACAATAGGTGGAGCTCAAGCCTCGGAAGCAATTAGTGAGGAAGAAACCAGACCCCGCATTACTCCGAGAGTTCCTTTCATGAGGTAGAACGCAGGTGCATTCAATGTGATGGCTGCGCATTCATTCATCGCATCGTACTCGGGATATTTTTATTTTTGTTTTCTATTTTCATTTGACACTTTGCCGGAAATAAAAAGAAAATAGGATCGGATTTTGTGACACTACATTAGTTTTGTGTCATCGTCGTATCCTAGATAGGATTGGAACACATAAATAAACTCGAAAAAACCCACTGCAGGTTTAATTAATTCAACGAGTAACTCTCGTGTGAAATCATGATAAATATGGCTGGTCCAGTAGGACTTAAGTTATAGACGCATCCGACAATCTTTTTCATGAAGAATGCATAGGTACGCGTAATCGCTTTTTTTCCACATGCTAAACTTATATGATGAAATTATTTTAAAATCTGTAATAACTACGTTTTATCCGCTACTCTATTAATTTTCGCTTTTTGTCCAAGTTAGAGGTAGTAAAAAGATCAAATTAACAAATCATTCTGATATGTACAAGTTTATTTGTTTCTACTAGCGTTACGTTCAAGGAACACATCCCGACGCCAATCAATCGGCACGTTTCAAGAAAAAAAAATGTTGTGAAAATGTGGCATTTGCCAACCCGCAAATGGCCTTGTGATTATGACCTTGACTCTGTCCTTTGAAAAGGCGAAGGAACATAAAACATAAAGTGACCTGTTTTAGCCTACGTTATTGCTGGTAAATTATGTTATTGGTAGTTACTTGTTGCGATTGGAATTTGTACTTTATTTAACAGTCAATTCAAACGGTATTCAAATAATTTTCTAGCCGACAATAAAGCTGATTGACTCAATTTTATACAAATTTCGCAACAGCTTAGAAATTAGCCTGTCGAATACATTCACAATCTAAATCCGACTCCAATTACCTGTAGCAAAATAGCAACCTGTTTGTATCCAAATGTTCGAAATTGCCTTCACAAATCCAGCGATTGTTGTGGAAAAAACCTAATTTTAAAGGAGGTTTTTAACAAATGCTCGGCTTTGTTCAGGTCAGGTTTGCACTTGACCACCATATTCCCTGATCTTGAACGACGAAATACGTCTACTGGTACGATGAAACGTGTTTACCTAGAACAAATCGATTCATTTTTGACTTGAAGTCACCAAGTGTGTATCCAGGAAACTATAACTATATATGTAAATATCCGCAGTCTGGACGTTCTAATTACGAAAGTACAGCCAACCCTCGTGGTTTGAGTCTTTGGAACGTCTACCATGAAATGTCATCACTTTTTTAGCTACAAGCAGTCTCATACAGATAAAGCTAAGGTGGTATGAGGTTATGCACGTACACGGAAGCGCACGCACACACAAACGCAAGCACACGCACGCACAGGAAACGCACACACATGCTCGACCACGCACACACACACTCCTGCACATTCTCCGGAATGAAATAAAGTTTAATGATATCCGATTTAACTAGTGTAGTGTTGAGCCAGATTTACAGATAACGAGTGTATGATTAATATTGAAAGGACCAACTGCGCGCCGTGATTAACGCCGAGCAATCAACTGCTTGCAATGCCGATCCATTTGCAGCGGACTTTTCGTGGATTTTAATTAAACATGCGAACGATGCTGTTTTTGAGTGATTTTCACGTCACTGTTTTAACGTCTATGTAATTTTTTTAATCAAGCGACTTCAATAAAAAAAAATACTTTTGAGACAATTGACCCAGTTAAATAAACAAATAAATATTGGTGGACAATTCACACACAACACCATCTGACCCCAAACTAAGCAAAGCTGATATAGCCAGATAGCTGATATACTTATATAATTTTAAATACATACTTATTATACATAGAAAACACTCAAGCACAGTACAAATATTTGAATTCATCACACAAACATTTGCACTGGGTGGGAATCGAACCTACGTCTCTCGGCTTCGCAGACAGAGTTACTACCCACCAAACCACGAGGCCACTAATGGTGTCGGAATCAGAATCAGAATCAGAATCATTTATTGCAAATATAATCCGATTGTCCCTTTCAGTTCAAAAGTATGCGTTGTGCCATTGTAAAAAAAAAAAAAATTATGAATCGTAAAAAAAATAGTTGGATCTTTGTCTGTCTAACTTTATCGCCGTTCTTAAAAAATGTTAGTTTCAAATAAACAAAATATAGAACAGTTTCTGTGTCTCTGATATATGTCATTATTTGTGCTACTTTTTTACTACATCATAGTTTATTTAATAAAATCCGTAAATTTGATGTGAAATAAACAAATTTCGTTTTAAATTCTCGTGATCGAAAACATCAATCCAAACAGATGATCACCTCAGTATAAAAATCCAAATACTCCATTCGGGAATAGCAGAACAAGCGCCCTGGCGCGTCCGGTTTGAGTAAATCCGATTTTATTACGCTAATAAAAGGCAATCCAATTAGAGCTGGAGATTTTTTACTGCGCCGGCCTGCAGGACCCTCGAGTGAAGGGCTGCTGCTACGGTTTGAAATGTAACTGTTACTCAAACATGGAATATTTAAAAAAGGTGGCAACTGTAACTAAATTGCGGTAACGTTAATAGTGCTAGCACTTGGTGGAAGCAACAATTGCATTGTGAGCTAAAGTTTTGTAAACGCCTGAGTAAAATTTTTACGTGCATATAAAATTTTAGTGTTGTAATTTAATCCATATTCTTCTAGTATTATAAAGCGGAAAGTTTGGATGTTATAGTCTGCGACATGGGCTACTGCAAACACAATATACATATTTGGCTGATCTTACGACTGCCCCTCCTTAGTAGCGTTTTATAAGCATATAATTGCACTATACCAGCTGCGAGTTCGGTCAATCAGGCTTTGGATTTTGACCGAAAGAGTGCTGGCAAAAAAACGAAAAAATTATAAAATATGGGTTATTGCTCAGTGAAATAGATAGAAGTTATAGCAGGACATCCAGCTTTAAAGCTGTCAAGTTTCACAAGTAAGTAATTTAATGCAATAATTGCATAACATCATAAATTTACAAAATTGAAAACGAACATTAAAATAAAAACGAAACGGGAACCCGTTGATGTCTTTCTTTGCTTCCTGCTCTGTCCTTAAAAGTTTCCATAACTCTATCTCGTTTTGTCCAATCGTTGGTGAAAGGTACTGCTACGTCACATGGATATTCGGCTTATCACAGCAGGACTTTTTACCTTGTCCTGCGCCCCCGCTGGCGACTTGTAAAATTAAGCAAAATTCGTTTCATCTCTGCTGCATGTTCCCACTGCTAGAACTCCGGTCTTTCTCTCTCAAGGAGAGAAACAAGACAATACTCCACTAAATTGGTCCAGTACGTGAGGGATGACAAATGATGTGAATGAAAAATTCTAAGGACATGTTGGTTTGCTTACGATGTTTCCTCCTTCCTTTACCATCCTTAACGTTTTTAAGTTAGCCAATTACGCACATGACTTCAAAGCGATAAAAGTCAGTTGCCGTTCTCTCTACTAGATCAGCCGTAAGTTCGTAATCGGGAAAATAAAGGGAACTGAAAATACGCAAATAAAACCTTAAACTACATGTATAATACCTACAGATCAATGCATACAGTTTTCGATGATATACCACCTTCGAATATAATTTAGTTGACGTACTGACTGTCCAAACCAGTCTTGATGATAAACTTGTACACGTGCACTTGTATAAATACTAAGAGGTGTGAGCTGGGTTTGAACCTACGACCTTAATCTCGCTAAATCAAACATTCTCCCGGCTAGACAACCACAGTAATCAACACAACAGCTTTATCCGATTATCATAATTGTAATTTGCTTCCATAATTATTTATTATCATTTTAATGCAGTGATAAACGCAGTTTTATACATTTTTGTACCATGATTTAAAAATAAACACTTGTGTTAATAACGCTAAAGTATATCTTTGGATATATTGTATTACTCTGCAACGCAAATACTACTGAAAAGATCTGGATGAATTTAGTACACAGATAGATAATACTTTGGAAAATAACGTAGGCTATTTCTTATTCTAGGTAAATTACGGTACCGAGAACTACACAGGCAAAACTGCGGGGCTGTGCTAGTTAATAATAATTATCTTATCTCTGTTTTGTAGTGCGCAAGACATACTCTGTAGTGACGTATGCCCTTCTCGCCTTTTAAAACGCATACTTGAGCTGGCTGCATTGAGAATTCGGGTGAAATGTGTTAAATTATGCCGAGCAGAGTGCTTTACAAATGTAATGTTAGTTTCTTTCGTTACAGTTTGAAGTTACCTGCTTATCATTAGTTAATTTAAATAAAGTTAGCAGAATATCAAAAATATGTTTCGATTTTTTCATGAATTTGTTAGTTTTTATTTTAGAGTGACGTCAAAATTTTAAACACCGTCAGATTATAATCTAATGTTAAATTATAAAGTAAACTTATCTGCCGTTAGATTGTGATCTCACGAGTTTTGTTCTAAACGGTCTTGGCAAATGGCGACGAGTGCAGTGTAGTGGTAGCTAATTTGGACTTGTCCCGTTACTCTATGGTATTCATTAATAAAAGGTTACAAATGCATACTGTCCATTTCGATTCCATTTTAATTTAAAGAATACTAGCAGCGCCGCGCGGTTTCTTTCGCGTTGTTCCTGATCCCGTTAATTTCCTGGGACAAAAATAGCCTATGTATATAATACATAGACTGTTATACGCACATATAAATAACTACATATATGTGCCAAATTTCATCAAAATTCTTTCAGCAGTTTTTTCGTGAAAGAGTAACAGACGGACATAGCCATACATTCTTATACGCATTTATAATATTATTAGTAGATGCTAAGTGCTTGAAATGACGTACTGTAACACCCAACAATAGAGCATTGTAACTAATACACCAGAAAAGCT
The DNA here is from genome assembly GCA_017562165.1 of Ectropis grisescens. Taxonomy (NCBI): domain Eukaryota; kingdom Metazoa; phylum Arthropoda; class Insecta; order Lepidoptera; family Geometridae; genus Ectropis; species Ectropis grisescens. Next base: position 9,258,873 of record CM029779.1, on the reverse strand, counting down.
CTATTCTCAATTAATGCTCTACGCCCCTAAATAAGTTTTGATTTCATAATTAGCACAAAAATAGTTTAAAATATGTACCCAACATATTTTAAAATCAAAGGAAATAAATGCTTCATTTAAAACAAGTTATCAAGTTATAATTTCTAAACTCTAGTGTATTACACTTACATTTCTGTGGTGTTACTTTGCATAGTGATCTAAATAATAGGTATGTATCTTTTGTACATAACAGTAAAGATAAACAAGGGTTAGCCAATGCTTTAAAATCATCAGTGAAATAAACCGAAGTTAGTGAAGCGAAGCGTGCATTCTTGACCACAGCGTGAGTCTAACCACATTACAACTCAATTGAGCTAGTAGATTGCACTATTTTTTGTACCATTATGTGAACTTATATGCCGGAAAAAGGATATTGTAACCTTAGATAGTAAAGGTAAACTTATGTTAGTTTCAAGGTCATTTTGATTGCGTTATGTGATTGTTTTCTTTATGGAACATTTACCGCCATATTACGTAGGTATCAAGGCTTAGGTGAACCGAAAGTTAATACATTTTTGGAAATGTTCCATGTTGTAGTGTCAAAAGAATTTATACAGTCTTAGTAAAAATCATGGTACGATTATCAGCGTAATTTTGTATCATTAATTAGGTACGTAGTAGTTAGATAGAAATTATTTGTAAGTTTGCAGTGTCCGCCTGGGGAAGTACCAAACTTTTGCCAGTTATTCTACCGCCAAGCAGTAATGTGAAAACATCACTGTGCTCCGGTTTGAAGGGCAATTATTCCAGTGAAATTACAGGGCATAAAGATACCTCTTATATGTCCAGGGAATAAGTGCAGTGCAGTGTTAAGCAATAATTTGGACTCTTCATGTTTCAATAGCTGCGTGTTACTGTGCTGTTATTTATGGGTGTGTTGCTTATTATCATCTGCATGCTATGCTCATCTCATCACTTTATATGTACTGGCACTACAATAGTAGGTAAATATTTATAATGCCTCACACGTTAAAAACTTGCAGATACCTGACTGATCTGACTTTGCTCAGAAGTTTGACATATTTTTCAGGTGTGTAAGTCTTGGGTAAATGTTTGGAATATGAAAAAGCCATAATTATGCTTAAGCAATATTTTTGTAAACAGAGTTTAGTTATTTATGGACAGTTACAGTCAGCCTTGCGATGCATGACGGAAGTGTTGGTTGCAAAGTAACAGCTTACCATTGCGTAGCTTCATAGAAAACTATACTTTAGGACACAAAGAAATCTTAGAATTATGAACTAGCTCCACAAGTGATAGGGTTAATGGTGGTAATTTCTTCTGGGTAATATTCAGATAAAGAATAGCAACGATGTTCCTTACTAAAAGATCTGCCGAGAAAAATGGAGAAAGCAATGCAATATATACAATAACATTACAATTAAAGACCGGAAACAAATCGAAGTTGATATGCAATAAAACCAAGATGACCAAGAGACGTGATGAACATAGTCGCAAATAATTACTGAATTGGGTAGGCCACATTTCTGGATTAGACGCGAGTTCCAAGGCTGACACAAGAAGAAAATACCGGCCGCCAGGTCCGGTCAGGTTTATACCGTTGGGGGAACGACATCAGACGGTATAAAAACCGAGGCGGAATAAGTTGGGCACAAGGCAGAAGAAGTATAAAAAGAAAGAAGCGACCTACGTACAATAATAGACTACCAAAAGACCGTGATATTGTTAATGAACTTCGAAAATGTAACAAGCGGTTGCCAATTTTAGTTTTATATTTCCCTAGAGTCTCCTGGAAATAATTTGCGTGGAGTTGAGGAAGTAACCCATATAAGTTTGGATTCGAGTAAATAAGCGTGATATTTCATATACAATATACTCAGATTTGTTCTTGGTGGTCGAAGTCGATGGATTGTTGTACTACAAATATCGAAACATCTTAACTTTCACATTTCTTATAATAGATAAGATTAGAGTACGCTATAATTAACAATTTAAACAAAAAAATACACAATTGAAAAATTAATACATTTATATAAATAAGAAAAAATAACAAACTGACAGGTAACAGTTTGTTAGCCGTCACTTGTTTCCCAAACAAATGACACACGACCAGTCACAAACACTAAAAACAAGTACGCACATTGTAGCCCATAAAATATCGGATAAAATCAGCGGACCGAGTGGACATTCGAATATACACTACCATGGCCCGTACTATGAGCTCTCATTACAAAACTTCGATTTTCGGGATGCCAGAAGCTGCCAAGTCTGATATGTTTTTTTAAATAAAATCCTTAGTATGTATTTATATATACATTTATGTCAGAGGGAAATGAAGATATCACTGATTTAGAAATCCCTAGTGTTATTACGAAATCACGGTAGATGTCGAATTATTAAAAGGTGAAAACTTCTTTTGTCGCACCACATACAGATTTTCCGTGATCTGTGAATTGAACTCAAGCGCACGTTCGTAAATGAAATCTTCGGGTAAACTCGGATGATCTAGATGGCCATGGTCTGGGCCACGCCCTCCGGTTTCACCCGCGTAGTTTCCAAAGTGAACTATCAAATTCTGAGTTATTAGATTTATTTCTAGCGAGAGTCTCTATGACTGCCAAATTTATTTTTCTTGTTTACAAAGTCATATTACTGAAAATGTTTGCCGATTTAGGTTAGAAACAAATATTTTTTACGGTTTTTGTATGTTTAAGTATTAATTTATGCATACAAAAACCGTATAAAAAATATTAATGTAAATAAATAATGATTGCAAATCAATACGTTCAAATAAAGGGTTTACAAAATCGTCAAAATAAGCAAATAACGCTCATTTCAACAAATCCTATGGTAACGCACAGTTTTTTTTTTAATAAGGTATGATGAGACTAGCAGGACATGTGCCTGATAATAAGCAATATGCCTGCCACATAACAACACAGTGACACGCAGCTATTGGAACATGAACACTAACTAACTGGCACGGTAGAATAACTGGCAAAGGTGTGGTACTTCCCCAGGCGGACTCTGCTAAGAGTCCTACCACTACTAAAAATTAGCGGTACGGTAGCACGTGTCAATAAGAGTTATTCACTGTTTACCAACTGATTTATTTAGTTTAAAAATACAAGAACTAAATAATGGGAAAATTACTAAAGTGAATAAGCTAGATGTTTTTTCTGTTACTTCACTAAACTAATAAATCTAGCTATAAAGTTTTTTTTAAACTTTACGGGTAAGTAACTGTATTAGTAGGAGATCCCGCTATACACCGACCTTCACCGAGCTGTTTTTTTTTTTTTATTTAAATTAGCCACTCCACAGACTCCGGGGTCCGTGATCTTTGTCATTACAATTATATATTATTATTTTTTACACATATTTTGGATAAGGAGAAGAAGAGAAAAATAGGAGGGAGTTGGGTACATTTAAAATCTAATTCTAGTGCTCGTCTGTAGAGCCGATCACTACCGGCTGGGATTCCGCTAGTAATCGACTCGACATCGAGTGTTTGCCTAATTGCCTTTTGCCATTTGCCTAAGCTGCCTCCTCCCGGCCCAAAGCCTCACCGAGCTGTTTATTGGATGAAAAGTGTTTTATATGTAATTGAATATGTCAACAATTATATTGCAAATGGGTTGCCTAAAAAATTTCAGTCCAGAATATGAATAAATGACAATTAAAAAATATTATTTTAAATATTTCACTTAAATTGATTGAATTTTCGAAAAAACAGTATTACATTACTTATTATTTTGGCTTTACTCAATGCTTACGAAATGTCATACCGAAATTCAACCCCTAAGGGTATGAAATATAAAATATATTCGCATAAAATTTCGCACGAATTGAGCATTGAGTGAAGGAGAAGATAAATGTAGTGTCGTATCAGGAAGTCAAGGAGAAGGCGGAGTGTAGAAGTACATGGAAGGAACTCCACCGACAAGAGCGTCGCTCTTAAATTATGAATGAATAAGCATAATCAAAATAATGAATAATGTATTACAGTATTTTTCAAAACTCAACCTCCAAAGGGGTAAAATAAGGGATGAATGTTTGTATGAAAATTTTTATTGTTTGAAAATATTTGTATGAGATTTCGTAAGCACTGAGTAAAGCCAAAATAATAAGTTATGTAATACAGTATTTTTCTAAAATTCAATCAATTTAAGTGAAATATTTAAATAATATTTTTAATTGTTATTTAATCACTATCAATATGACATTTTTTAGGCAACCCATTTGCAATATATTTGTTGACATATTAAATTACATATAAAACCCTTTTTATCCAATAAACAGCTCGGTGAAGGTCGTTGTATTGCGGGATCTTAAACTATATGTAATCAAAATCGTTGCTTTCATGCACTAATTAAACAAATCAAATATACTACAATATTATGTAACTCCGTTAAATTTGTGCCTTAACAATTCAAAATAGCGAAATACCGCGCGTCTACACTCTAGACTACTTTAAATTCATTCTCAACAAATGTGCACCGCGAGTCTGAACCGTATTTCATCGACATAAAGTTCGCGGTCGTAGCGCACAAAACGCCCAATGCGTACTGAATCGAAAAACCATGACAATAAATCGTAGTACGGACCCGTGTTCGAATCCAATGTGTCTATTTGGCAAAAAAATATAATTGGGCTGGTCCCTGACGAGATAAATTGGGAGCTCGCAACACGGCGTGGCCTTTTATTGCTCTACTAAAATACTAAAATATGGTTTGAATAGAAATGGAAATGTTGAAACGGATTTTGTATTAAATGTTATTTGATGAAGTTTGGAATTGTTTTTTACAACGTATGACATAAAATGTATATTGCGTTCCTAGTTTTGCTCAGAGAGTTTATGTTTATGTTTCTGAAAATATTAACCGATTTTCGATATTAATCAGCTGAATCAGCCAAAGCAAACAAACAAGTGATGAAAGCGTCTGTCTGAGTGTTATTATATCACATCATTAGTATCTTTTTTTATGATTAACACTAGTTATTTGGCTTCCGAAGCATAAACTAAGCTTATTTTGAGACTAGATGTTGCTCTAGTAAAATGTCGCTCATTACAATATTTATTTATAATTAGTATTTTGAAGATGAAGTAGCGTAGATGTAAAGTAGCGCCCAAAAGATTGAGATGGTCAGAAACCGCCTCGGATTATCCTCGAAAAGTAGGAGTCTATTGGAATAGACTCCTTTTTTGCGGAAAACAGACACGCCTGCGTTTTTCTTTTGTTAAACTTGACCAAATTAGTATCGCTCATTTTGGAGACCGCCTCAAGGTTCAAGCTGAAGCACTCGATAAATTTTCTGCCAGTACCAGAGTTTGCTGCCCACTAGCTCTCGCACTAGATAATATGTAACTCTCTATAACGGCGCTATCATCTGCGTACCCAAAGATTAAAGCTTCAACAAATCGTCGCAGAGAGCACCAGCCCTTGAGGTACTCCGGCATTGATAGCCATTTGATCAGACGAGCAGACATCAATACTACTCGTATGGATCGATGTTCAAAAATTCCGATATCCACGCTATAAAACCTGGAGACAAACCATAGAGGTAATGCTATAAAGCCTCATTACCGACCACACACCATAGCGTATTAAGTCGTACTCATCGTACTGGCAGCATCAACATGGATTCAAGTCAACTGAATCTATCTTTTTAGACGGTTAAATAAAAAAGAAGTCTGTTAACCCCGGAGCATTATTAACCTGTATGAAGTGTTCTAGATAAAACACCTTCTGGTAAATCAGTCGAATGCAAGTCCAAATTTCACACCGAGGATTCTGTACCACAGCTTTTCATTTATGTAATTCAAATTATATGTTAGATATTACTAGTTTTTGGTATTCTTGTCGAGACCATACTGAATCGATTTTTTATGTTAGGTTATGCCAGTGTCTTCAACGTGCTTGAAGATGTTTGTTTTTTTTTTTTCTAATTATAAAAGCTACGATTACTCTTATTAATTGAACTGAGTTTACTTAAGACTTAAGTTATATTTTTATGTCGGCGGAAGTGGTACTAAGAGAGTCAGGATGGATGGTACTGGTGTTGGTCCTCTTCAGTAAACATGATGTGTGGGCTTCGATGGGGTTCACGAACAAGAACAAATGCGTAGGAACTTTACAAGTGAGTTTAACACAAAGTAGGTACTACACGATTAGACACGTGGTACAATTTTCTTATTAGAAAGTTCTTATCAACGAGACGTGAGACAGTTCCCGAACTACGTGGTCGCACGACGGCTATCGGAGGAGGAATGTACTCCCGTCCGAAATGTCTTCAAGCAGCCTCGCACGACGTAATAATCCGGACTCTGCCGAAGCGATGACAGCACACCGCTTGCGCCTCGTATTGAAATCCAATACTGTTCGAATTACCTCTTGACACGGCCATCCTGCTGGACACACGTCTCTGTGTGTTCATCTGGAACAATATTCCAAGCACAGTATCACATAGCTCGGTCACTCCTGACCTTTCGTCAAATCAATTGACAGAAAACCAGTAACTCAACAAAACTCTATCTATAACTGACTTCACAAAAAGAGGAGGAGGCTCTCAATACATTTTTTTTTATGGCGCTTCGATAAGAAATCAACATCAACAAACAAAAGAATTGGGAAAATCAAATACACGACTGACTTGATAACCAAAATATGTACTCTCACTAGAGTCACATAGACCACAGCTGAATCAAAACATGTGCTTGAGCTCTACATAATCTCTGGTCCATGCGCATCCCTCCAGGATCGCCGAGTCACCACCAGACTCACAATGGTTTCCTTGAAACCCATCCAGACCTTCGCCAGAGTTGACTGCCTACCGCGTACTCACGGACTACTAAACAGTAGACGCCGATTTCTACTGAGCTACGGCTACACGACAACCTCTGGTACGGTCCGACCATTATGCAAACTCAACGCACTATTCTCATCTCTAACCATCGTTAGACCATCGTTACTTTCCTCTACTACAATCTTGTCAGTTATACTTTGATTCTCCGTCATCTTTTTCAACTTATCGTGTGCATACTTTTAGGCACGATTACAAATATTAAGCGTCTTTAATCTATAGCGTCTCCACAAAGAACCTCTACAACTCTATGACCACAAAGGGACTTTCATAATTCTGATCAAATTTTGTTTGATTACGTTTCTCATTCATAATCAAAACAAAGTTACCAACAGAGAATTGATTTACGTGCGCCTTTGTTTGAACAAACTTACGCGTTTCATGAGTGGCGGCATGCTCTATGTGTCAGGCATCATCTCACACCACATTTATGTCAATCTCGAACTCTAGGTTGTGAGCGGATAAATGAAACGGGCTGTATCACCTTATCAATAAACAGTTCTTTTGTCACACATTGATTGTACAGTTAAAAATAACAAGTTGACGTTGACTAAGGAGTCTTGATATGAACGATCTTTTGTTTCTACTGTAGTTAACATTAACTTTAACAATAACCCTGTTATGCTCAAAATGTCATCAAATTTCTCTAAGATTTTAGCCGAAATGAATGACTGATTCATGTCGTTGTTCACGACTGACAATCTGATCGCTCCAGGTAATATTGGTAAGCACTAAGTACGACTGTTACGTTGCATCTTACGATAGAGACCTTTGCGAATATCGTAAGTTCTGTTGTTCAGTCATCATTTAATTGTCCACTAGTTAAATCAGTAATGAGCTTAGACATTTCAAAGTCGCGCTACTTTTCAGCAAGTAACCAATTACAAATTAGTTCAGCTAAGTTTGACTATTTTCTTAAATTCTGCTTTAAACTCAGATCCGATACACGGGGATGATTTCGCGACAAGAAATCTACGCGTGCCATGTCTTTTATCATTATTGTTTAAAGACACTAAGCTACCACCTGTGGACTCGCGGTATCAAATCAATCTTTTACATGAAGGTTTCAATTAATTGCAATCAGTTAAATTAAAATCTGCTTGACGAATATTACATTCACATGTCGTCACGCGAATTCACGTCATCCCGCTCATAAAATAGTCCAAATAATGGGTTAACTGAGATATAATCAAAGATTTTTGTTCTTTGGAAACTAAGGTGTCAATTAATTTTAAATTATTTTAGTTATCTAGGTATCGTAACCAGATGGTCCGTTACCGTGTGCCAACCGGGACTAGATGTAAATTGCAATTATTGTCTACATTGTCTGTCATGGAACAAAATGTGTCGCGGTAATGCTAATACTAAAATCCATGAGATAATCTTTACACAGCCTATTATCATATCACTTCGCAAATTGGCATCAGGCAAAACATGCAACCAAATTTCAATTAAATTATTATCCTTCTCAACAACACTTAAAATCTGCATTTTACTGTATAGGGACACTTGGCTGACTAGCCCCTGTAAGCCATATTTTGCTCGCATTTACGACAACATTTTTTTTCACACACTCTCTTTAATAAGATAACATTCAGCACCAGACTCAAATTGAAAACGACTGACCTGATTAAAAACGGTCCTGTTGGGGATCGACAATGCACATGACAACCCTCGCTCGCTATGTTGTACGCGCGATGTCTCGATGCTGCTGCGTCCCACTGGGCAGCGAGTGAAGATGTGTCCTTGGTTTTCACCTTTGTAGCAAACGGTCGAGCTTGTGGTTGCAACTTGCTGATGAGGGTCATGTCTCGAAGGTTAAACGCGCTGTCTGTTAGTCGGTTTTCCTTTCGCCTGCTACTTGCGTAAAAAATTAGCTAGCTTGTCTCCAATTTTCGCACAGTGAAAACATTTAATTGTTGACAACCGAGATGTCTTCACACACTTGACTTTTCTGGTCCGGTACTTGACTCAAGGTTCAAGTAGGTAACAGCTTGTAGTTCTTGTTGCAGTCATTGGCGATTATTTATTTCAGGTGAATAACTATGCTCTGTAATCTCGAGTCGAACTGTGAAATATGTGCGACCCTTGATGTCACTATAATTTTCACTGTGGTTAGATCCTTCCAGCGCAGCGGTTTGATAACAGCAACATAACAAGACTGCCGCAAGTCGCTAAAGATGCGCTCTCTTATGATTTGTCGTTGTTTAATTTCAATAGGGCACCGGCGGGCGTTTCTGTGTTTACGAATCTTGCAGTAAACAACTCTTTAAATTATGACCACGTCACACCTGGATATGAAACTGACGATAGCCACGCTGATACTGCTACCATAAGCACCTCACTGAGTATCACGATCAGTTCCTCACCATCATCAACAAAGATCTGATATTGCACACCACGTCCGTGCATCCATGTCGCTCTTCTCGGGGTCTCATTCGATTATTTTGAATTTTGCCTTTTTAATAGTAAACACCATTTGTCTTCACTCCCGTCGTTATCTCTTCGTAGTGCGCTTCTCTTTGTCTTGCTCGTATCCCACTTCTGATGTCGGCGGAAGTGGTACTAAGAGAGTCAGGATGGATGGTACTGGTGTTGGTCCTCTTCAGTAAACATGATGTGTGGGCTTCGATGGGGTTCACGAACAAGAACAAATGCGTAGGAACTTTACAAGTGAGTTTAACACAAAGTAGGTACTACACGATTAGACACGTGGTACAATTTTCTTATTAGAAAGTTCTTATCAACGAGACGTGAGACAGTTCCCGAACTACGTGGTCGCACGACGGCTATCGGAGGAGGAATGTACTCCCGTCCGAAATGTCTTCAAGCAGCCTCGCACGACGTAATAATCCGGACTCTGCCGAAGCGATGACAGCACACCGCTTGCGCCTCGTATTGAAATCCAATACTGTTCGAATTACCTCTTGACATTTATATATTTTTTATGAAAAAGAGTGTGACTAGACAGACATTTACCGGATTGTAAGCAATACGCCTGCCTGTAACAGTATTTATTGTACCATACATTTATTTTTACACGAAAAACGTAAAATAAATAAAAAATACAATATTTTTACAATTTTATATTTAATTTTATAAGAAATTGAAAGAAATTAATTTAATACACATACAGAAACGTCGCCGTCGTATAGATTTTTTTGTCATAAAATATAGTAAACTAGCTGTACCCCGCCACGCTTCGCTGTGCCACATTGTGATGCAAAAATTACATAAAAACAATCCTTGATCCGGATTATTTATCATTCTAAAATTTCAGCTCGATCCGTGCAATACTTATTGAGTTTTTGAAGCGTACACAAACCAACATAACGTTTTTATATATAGAGATTGACAACATTTTTAAAGCAGGACCAATTTTATGTAGGTACTTAATCTTGTTTTGGTGATCATGTCTTGTGACTTGTACAAAAATAGTGGCAGTCAGAAGTTAAAATACGTGTAAAGTTGAACTATCAACTACTTCTATGGCAGTTCGAATAGATAAAGATCAAAAGAGATCGGATGGACTTGGATAATCACCAAAGTCGTATTAGTAATAAAGTCTCGTTGCACGGATCGCTAAAAAGGAAATTACATCACATCCTCCCCTCCCGTCATATTTTCTCTCCGATAACATGAATCTCGTCACCATATTCGACAAAGTCAACACATCGTGCGCGAAAATCCACACATTTACCCCAAACTGGTTCTAAGCTCGAATACTTCCCTTATTTTCTACGAATCTCGATATAACGCTGTTGTTTTTCTATAGGAAGTCTCAGGAACATTATCTTTAGCGGGGCTCCCACAAGATTAATGGTAATGGTTTCACAAGCTGAGGTGACGCTCAGCCGTTCCGACGTGGAGAAAAATGAAAATATTTATGTTTGCGAACATTCTCGAGTTTACTTGGGCACTTTGCAATATTGTGCCGTGCTTTGACGCGGAGATAGGCGACGAGTACTGTTTGTTTGATTGACGTAGCTTTTTTGCTCGAGAATATACGATGTAAATTATTTTGGAACGGAAGAATTTTTATCTTTATTTGGAGCTGATTTATTATACTACAGGCTTACGGGACAGGCAGGGCATAGGTCTGACAGCAAACAACACAGCTGCTCATAACAGTACAATTTTACGCAGCTATGATGTTATGATGATGATTTCAAACCCTTGCGTAATGGTACACTGCACTTGTCACTAGGAGACACAAGATTTATTTATTTTGTGATATGTATTTTTATCGGGAAACATTGCACTTTAAACCGGAATACAGTATTGTTTGCTTATTACTGCGAAGAATGTAGTTACTTCCTCAGGCGTAGGTAGTTTCTAATGTGAAGACGTCAAGATTATATCGATCCTGTAAATGTTTTATGTTACAATTTTGCGGAAAACATAAGGAGCCCATTGCCATTTCAGTTTGACAACTTTTGTTTCCCCACGAACCACTTCGTTTCGAATACGATCCCATAGAAAAACTCCAAGCATAGCTCTTTAGCTCGAAATCAACAAACGTAGTATAGGATCGCATTTGACAACTGAGGATCAGAAAGAGTGCCGACTCTCTGGAAAGCCATATTCCCAGCAGTAGACTAAGAAGACAGGCTGATGACACTGTTGGTGTAAAGTATAAATAACATTACTTCCCCATACTTTACAACAATTAAATCTGGACTTGTTGACACATTTAGCAATGCAATTTCAATAGTGAACATCCTTGCATATACGAGTTTTAATGCGGAAAATGCAACAAACAGTGAAAGAAAAAGCTGTCTAAGGTTAACAGGATGCTACGTGAGGACAGCCGATGTGCCGCGGTTTGCGTAAACTCTATAAAACTAACAGGTTTGTTGGTAACTGCATACCTAATTGCTTTATCATATTGTCACGAACGCGCGGTTACGCCTGAATTGTGTCTGAATTGGGAACGAATCGTGCATTGCGAATTCTGAATTAGATGAAAGAGCAACAGAGGTATTTTGTAGATCAGCTGTTTTTATTCAGATTACCTATACAGCTAAGGGTATAATGTCACATCTTATCCTGATATTTCTTACAAAGGACGAGTAGATTATACAAATATTGTATGTAAATAAATAAATAAATTATTCTTTTTAGCACACCTCGCTTTTTATTACTTCTAAAAACATTAATTCCATGGTTGCCTGGAAGAGATCGCTTCCGACCGCTTCGGCCGGAAGCGATCTCTTCGCTTCGCTTCGGCCGCCGATTATAACACTAGTTCTAATGCCATTTTCTTTTAATGTATTGTTTTGTTTTGGTGTGTACAATGAAGAGTATCTATCTATCTATGTTAGGTAATGCTCTTGGGTTTATAACACTGAGTATGAACATTTAATTTCCACTTTAGTTTTGATCCGTGGTTTTGATCTATTAATTACTTAGTAAATTGTAATGTTTGCATTTTTCTTCATTCTAATTGGGCCTGCAGTAATGTGAAACAATTACTGTTTTCCGTTTTGAAGAGCTTTCAGCGAAATTACAGGGCATAGAGATAAAACTTCTTACATCTCGGGGTGACGAGCGAAGTGGAGCGTTAGGTAATGATTTAGGCTCTTCCTGTCCCAATACCTGCGTGTCACTGTGCTGTTATGGGCAGTAATGTTGCTTACCATAAGTCACATGATCAGCTCGTTTTGTGACTCAATACTATAAAAAGAATCATACTTCTATAATCAAAAGCTAGTGTAACTACATTGGGAACGTTATATCACCATAGTTATCTCGACTAATTCATAGAATTTAAACAGCACGTGCCATTAAGCGCCTTCAAAAATGTAGTCTTACTAATAAAAACATTGTAACAGTTATCTTTATGACAAAAAGGCTAAAACACTTCCTTAGTACCTAGTTGCTATAAAATTCTACCAGCAACATAAAAATGCTTCAGCACTTGCAACTTTGTAGTTATAGCTAGGAATTAGCCGGAATACTTTGAAAAGTAAAGCTTAACCTGGTCAGGAAATATTACTTTTATACCTATAAATAGCTGATGTGGTTTTGATTTTTGAAGTGAAGCTTCTTTTGGCGCACTACAGGCTGATTTTTCGTGGGCTGTGAATTGAATTCTAGCGTCACGCTCGGGAATGATAACGAAATTTCGGGTGAACTCGGGGATGGTCCCTACCATTGCCATGGGCCATCTTGAAATGCGTCAGCATTTCCCATTGGCTATTTAAGAATGTGTTAGCATTTCTAGATGGCCATGGTCATGGCCACGTCCTCCGGTTTCGTCCGCATAATTTCCAAAGTGAGCTATCAATTTCTGAGTTATAAGTTTTCACTTCTCTTCACTATCAACAGTTCCTATGACTGCCTTTTTTTTTAGGATCTATATTAGATGATGGCAAGCTTTTTGCTCACCATCATACATACGTTTTACTCGTTTTGTCACTCTATATTGTATACAAAAAGAGAATTCGGCACAATTTATCACCTCAAACTTTACCTCTAAAATACACCTTAGTTTGCTTCTTATACCTGACCTATTACTTACAATTACAGGCACACCTTGCTTGTCCAAAAACTTTAATTATTTAAAAATCGAGTGTTATGATGTAGGCGAGTTCCCAATGAACTTTTCACTAAATCAACCGAAATCCACGAAAGTTGTAGTTTGATCAAAATTGAGAGATGGTGCAGTTTTTATTTTGAGGAATGGTTTCAATAATTTAAAATTATAAAATTACTGAAATGTGGATTGTTATTGTTGATCGTAAGTTTCATAGCTCTAGAATAGATGGCGCCTCAATTATAGATTAGTTGTTCAAAGGCACGTTGGAATGGGCCTCTAGTATCTTATTATTGTTATTACTAGACTGGATTGTCCCACTGCTGGGCAAAGACCTCTCTTCCCTCCTTCCAGATAGCCCCATATACGGCTTTAGTAGCCCCGTTCCTATCGTGCAATTTTAGTTCGTATTGCTACCTTCGTCTGACTCGACCTGGAGGTCCTGGAGGTGTTTTTTGTCCATTTGTTAGGGCATTCGGTAAACATTTCCTCCACAATCCCATTTCAATTGGTGAGCTTTAAAGCAAATATGATTTTGGTTTTTGAATGATTGTATTCCTAACCCGATCCGAGACACTAATCCCAAGAACAGCGCGTTAGCAAATCCCGATTGTGTTTTTCTGATCCCTTGTCAGAGACCCCGTTTGTGCGCGGTAAGTGAGGATTGCAAGAATGCATGTGTTGCAGGTGTAGAACTCTAGTCTATACTAATATTATAAAGCTGAAGAGTTGTTTGTTTGTTTGTTTGCTTGAACGCTAGGATCTCGGGAAGTGCTGGGCCGAATTGAAAGATTCTTTTTCTATTGGATAGTCCATTTATCGAGGAAGGCTTTAGGCTATAGAAAATAACTCTACTATTAATTGAAGCGGAGCATGAAACAAGAATGTAACAAAATCGGGAAAAAATATTCCCCTTTTGAGAGTTTTCGTACGTTTCGTGCTTTGACATGACACATGACAGCATGTGTCAAAGATTGCGTCATTGAATTTCAGTAATCTGTGCCTTGAATATAAACATTTGCTAATTTTTTTTTTAAATCTGAGTTGGTACTACCAATTTCCGACAGGTGGCGTAGCAGGTTGCTGAAGAGGTTTTTTGTTTGAAATCGATATTCTCAGGAATGAGTGAACCGATTTCAGTCATTCTTTCACTGTTGGATATGTACGGGATTCCAATGAGTGCTATATAATATATAGTGAAGGGAGGTATATTGGTGATTTAGGTAAGTAGGTGATATTATTTTGAACGGAATACCACACAGTTCCCTATGCGAGGAAATTTGAAGAGACAGCGCTATTGCCTCTTCTCACACTCATATCAACTCGATAGCGCTGTCTCTTGAAATTTCCTTGCATAGGGAACTGTGTGGTAGTCCGTTTAAAATAATATCACCTACTTAGATACCTAAATCACCAATACACCTCCCTTCACCCTACCACGGGCGAAGCCGGGGCGGGCATCTAGTATCTTATAAAAATAAAACAAAATTAACTTCATTAAATTCAACTTGGCCATACTATGATAGTCACACTATACACTGTGATTTGTCTTCATTAATTTTATTTGGGTATGTAGTGCCAACGAATTACGTTCACCAGTAACGATTTAATTTACAATGCTATTTCTTGCAGCTGCAAATATTTGATCGTTGATTTGTTGGACAATTTGCTCTTGAATAATATTCCAATCGATTAAACAATTGTTAATTGCATTTGTATTGATATTAAAGTGAGAAGTAGTAGTTTTTTATTATTTTATCTTACTTTTGTAGGTACATCAACATGTTATTACTAGCTTTTTTATACCCTGCCGTGGAACGTTATGGTTATATCGCCGTAAAATTGCCAAGACCTTCAGATTATAATCGAACGCGTGAGATTATTACGTCGTTAGATTATAATCTAACAGTTTTTTTACAATTTTACGGTGGCTGTTACATTGATGAAAAACAAGAACAAAATTAAAAATTTTGAGTAACCCCCGACTACCTCGGATCTCGCATCATCTGTATAACGTTCTACTAGTCAAGCCCTTTCATTTGATACCCATATTAAGGGAGTTGTGAAAAATGAAATGTATTTCGCCATTTTGTGGTAGCGACCATCTTTAATTTAAATTTGTCATAGTGCAAAGTGCTCTACTAGTCAAGCCCTTTCATTTGATACCCATATTGAGGTAGTAGTGAAAATAAAAACTATCCTATCTTTTAAGTTGGATCAATCTACACACGGTGTCCAAATTTGATTACAAGAACAAAATTAAAATTTTTGATAAACCCCCGACTACCTTAGATTTGTTATCTGTACAACATTCTACTTGTCAAGCCCTTTCATTTGATACCCATATTGCGGTAGTAGTGAAAAAAATTATATAATTCGCCATTTTGTGGTAGCGGCCATCTTGGATTTGATTTTTTTTATAGTGCAAAGTATTCTACTAGTCAAGCCCTTTCGTTTGATACCCATATTGCGGTAGTAGTGAAAAAAATTATATAATTCGCCATTTTGTGATGGCGGCCATCTTGGATTTGATATTTGTTATAGTGTATAGTATTCTACTAGCCAAGCCCTTTCATTTGATACCCATATTGAGGTAGGTTGTGAAAAAATATTTTGTCCGCCATTTTGTGGAGGCGGCCATCTTGAATCGATATTAACCAAACATAGCTAAGAACATCCGCACGGATATTAACTTTCAAAGAAAAAAAACCGCATTGAAATCGGCCCATCCGTTTGTGCTCTACGGTGCCACAGACAGACACACACACAGACAGACAGACAGACAGACAGACAGACAGACCGACAGACAGACAGACAGACAGACATCGACGTCAAACTTATAACACCCCTTTTTTTGGTCGGGGGTTAAAAATACTACAATTCGGCATTTTGTGGTGGCGGCCATCTTGGATTTGAAATTTGTTATAATGTATAGTGTTCTACTAGTCAAGCCCTTTCATTTGATACCCATATTGAGGTAGGTTGTGAAGAAATATTTTGTCCGCCATTTTGTGGAGGCGGCCATTTTGAATCGATATTAACCAAACATAGCTAAAAACATCCGCACAAATATTAACCTTCAAATAAAAAAAAACGCATCGAAATCGGGCCATCCGTTTGACCTCTACGGTGCCACAGACAGACACACACACACACAGACAGACAGACAGACAGACAGACAGACAGACAGACAGACATCGACGTCAAACTTATAACACCCCTTTTTTTGGTCGGGGGTTAATAAAGACTTCTACTACTTCTAATAATTACAGTGGTAGTGGTAGTACGCTTTGCAGAGTCCGCATGAGTAAGTACCACACCTATGCCAGTTATTCTACCGCCATGCAGTAATGGGCAAGCATTACTGTGTCCCGGTTTGAAGGGCAATGTTTCCAGTGAAATTACAGGGTTAGGGATGAAACGTCTTATATCTCTGGGTGACGAGCGCAGTGCAGTGCTAGGTTACGATTTGGACTCTCCGTGTTTCACTGCGTACTGTGCACTGTGCTATTATGTTACGTTATGTTTCCATCAGTCACATGTGCTGCTCGTCTCATCACTCTATGCATAAAAAAATCAGGAACAATACAAAACATGTGTTAAAATAAAATCGTCTCATACAAGTCAATAAAAAAACCGACTAAGTCGTTTTGTAGAAGTTCGATCACCGTGTTACGATGTTTTTAAATATCGGAACACATCACTGTCATCATCGGTCATAATTTTTGCGTAAATTTGTCAGAAATAATGATTCTTATTTTGGATTCTTGCATATTGTTCCAGAACCTATCGATGAATAATCATTACCTGTTTATGAAAATGACCCAAAATAAATAAACTGAATCAAAAACTTATACACGGAAATGATCCCAACACTCTACAGATCCAGTAATAAATCGGCCTCAAGTCGGTAGTTCGCATGTTGGTGTCAATAAACATTAATAAATAAAAATTATTTATCGACACGCTCTGTTAAATTATTGGGTCATCGTAAATGAAAAATTGTTGGATTCCGTTCGTAATTTTTAATCGGATGGCTGATGATAATTTATTGATTTACATTTCCTACAATGGATATGTTATTGTTAAAACATTAAAATATTTTGTTAGTTATTAAAGTGTAACATTACTGATGAACTTAAACTTACTATGAAATGTATGGCTTTCTAATGTTTTGACTGTATTTTGTTACAAAAATCAATCGTTTTCTGCAATAGCACGTCTGGAAAAAGTTGGTTCGTTTTTGTATCAGAACTATTTCTGAGAATTTTCCAGTAAATTTACAGTAGCAAAACGCAAATCAACTAATCATTGCGAACACTAGAACCGGATTAAAACTAACTGGATATTATAAAAGTATTCTAGAACGCGCAAATTTGAGATTCAAAGTGGGATGTACGTTTACTCAAAAAGCTTTCCTCTACGCTAATGAGGAAGCGAGAGTGAGTACCACAGATATGAGAATAGATAACGCAACTTGTTATAATCAGATGTGACAAAAATATTGTTTCATTCAAACAAATTTGTTGGATTGAAACATTCTTCTTTACTTCACTAATAAGATTATTGTGAAGATCTAGTAGTTTTGGCATTGTTCAATTTTGTATATATACAAATAACTTCGTAACGCGTTGTGTTTGTATCTATATAATACGAGTATTAGTTTAATATAGTACTGTTAAACTAATAATTTGCTCCGCTCGCTGCTGTTTATTAAAATTTTAGTTTCCGCTGTGTTTCACTTACATGATCTATATAGCAAATAACCCAAAAAGGTTTGATTTTAGGTTAGGTTTGGTTACTGTTATCCACATTAACTAATCTAGTTGTTATCTACAGTACTGTTAGGCTATGTTAGTCGTTGTCCTATGAAAACATTTGCGAAATCAGCAACTATTTCAGACATGGTCCAATGGTTACAATCGCTCCGGGCGTTATCGAGAAACCAGGCAACATACATAAAAAACATGGCGACGAAATGATAACCTCCTTCTCCTTTTTTGAAAATCGTTTAAAATGTCTTAAGTATGCTAAAACAAGATATTCTAATAAAAACATTGAATAATCCGTGAATAAAGTAAGTCAAACTGCTTAGTAAAATCGAGTAAACAAGTAAAGCTATCTCATATAACCCCGGTAAATTTTAGTACAAAAATTTTAGTAAAAATAAAAAATACGTTGTCTACCATACTTGTGTCTGTGATGAAAACTCTGCCTCTCAAAAAGGAATTTTCAGTGTAACTATCTCTCGCTAAGCGCGCCACATTTTTAAATGCGGTCACGCCGATTTTTTTTCAGGCGCGTTGGATGTTTTACTTTGAAGTAAAGCTTGGTTTACATTACACGTTGACTCTGTCGGAAATATCGTTACTCTAGTTACTATATCGTTGACAGAAAGAACCGCAGTATAGCTATTGTTCAAGGCATAACAATGATTAATCTATTTTCTTAAAAAAAATAAAAAAACCGACTTCAATCTTAAAGAGGCTAAAATCTTTGTCGCAGAGTAGAGCCGACGCCCTCGATCTGGGCAATGCTTGTGCCAAAACGTTTCCTTGGATATACAGCGCGGAAATGCGGCAAGCCTGATGAGAACTTTTGGTCGTAGAGTTGACGATCGTGGGATTATTTTAATCATATGATTAAAATAATCCCTATATATAAATACATGTTTTTTATCTGAAATTCAATTCAGGCATTTCGCCATGTTCAAAAGTAAGCAACCACTCCTCGAGATAAATTTTTGCTGTTTTTTGTTTATATTTCCAAAACCGCTGCTTCGATTTCGAAAAAAATTATACGGGACCACCTCTGTAATCTCTGTGATCTCCAAAAAAAGAACCATCGAAATCGAATAGGGCGTTTTCAAGACGTTAAGAGACCTGTCAAATACAGTTCCCGATTTCACCGTAGGTGGCGCCACTGTTTTATTTTGTTAGAGAAATTTCACAAAAACCAACAGTGGTGCCACACTTGACAATATTTAGAACTATATTTGACAAGTCAGCGCTATTGCGTAACATGCATACATAAATAATACTATACTAATATTATAAAGCTGAAGAGTTTGTTTGTTTGTTTGAACGCTAAGATCTCGGGAAGTGCTGGTCCGAATTGAAAGATTATTTTTCTATTGGATAGTCCATTTATCGAGGAAGGCTATAGGCTATAGAAAACAACGCTGCTATTAACAGAAGCGGATCATGAATCAAGAATGTAACAAAATCGGGAAAAATATTCCTTTTTGAGAGTTTTCGTACGTTTCGTGCTTTGACATGACACATGACAGCATGTGTCTAAGATTGCGTCATTGAATATCACAGATTACATACCTCTTGAATATAAAACCTTGGCTAATCTCTGAGTTGGTACGACCAATTTCCGACAGGTGACGTAGCAGGTAGCTGAAGAGGTGTTTTGTTTGAAAGCGATATTCTCAGGAATGACTGAACCGATTTCTAAAATTTTTTCACCGTTAGATATGTGCGGGAATAGATAACCTCCTCCTTTTTTGAAGTCAGTTAAAAATATAAGCAAATCATCCCACGTTACCTCTACATTCTCACATCTGAGACTTAAAGCTTTTTCTGAGAGAGAGAGAGAGGAGATAATTTAAGTCAACATTCACCAAGCTGGCCAAGGGCATATTTATGAATATCACATGTTTTAGAAGATTATCTTAGAACCGGTGGATTCTATTGCGATGTGTTCCTTTACCGCATTGATGAAGTAATAAGAGGACAGCAGGTCTAATACAAGACATTACAAATACAAAACCCTCAGTACAATGACCTAGCACTGCACTGCGTCCGTTGCCAAGAGATATTACCTGTTTTATTTCTATGCCCTGTAATTTTTCTGGAAACATTGTCCTTCAAACTGGAAAGCAGTGCTGTTCAGACATAACTGCTTGGGTGTAGAATAACTGGCAAAGGTTCAATACTACCCCAGGTGGATGACTCTGCAAATACTGAGTCCAACCACTACAACTGGGCTAGCACCACTGGGCTTTCAAAGGTTTTAGATAGGTTTGCATAACCTAATGTAAATACAGCTTTAAAGTGTACAACTTTGTAGAGAAATAGTGGTTTGACGAGCGTAAAGTGCGAGTGCAGGTAAATTTTTACTTTCGACTTAGCAATTTTCAATTTTTTTTGGGAAAACGCTCTATAACTGTTTTTTATTTGCAGTTTCAGATAAATAATTATGAAAAACCTTCAAACTGGAAAGCAGTGCTGTTCAGACATAACTGCTTGGGTGTAGAATAACTGGCAAAGGTTCAATACT
Organism: Ectropis grisescens; assembly: GCA_017562165.1. Classification (NCBI taxonomy): domain Eukaryota; kingdom Metazoa; phylum Arthropoda; class Insecta; order Lepidoptera; family Geometridae; genus Ectropis; species Ectropis grisescens. The sequence goes on along the minus strand of CM029779.1, from coordinate 9,238,184 downwards.
ACCCCAGGTGGATGACTCTGCAAATACTGAGTCCAACCACTACAACTGGGCTAGCACCACTGGGCTTTCAAAGGTTTTAGATAGGTTTGCATAACCTAATGTAAATACAGCTTTAAAGTGTACAACTTTGTAGAGAAATAGTGGTTTGACGAGCGTAAAGTGCGAGTGCAGGTAAATTTTTACTTTCGACTTAGCAATTTTCAATTTTTTTTGGGAAAACGCTCTATAACTGTTTTTTATTTGCAGTTTCAGATAAATAATTATGAATAACCTGCAAGAAAATCTGTGTTAAGTGTTTTGCTTATCATTGAATAGGAGGTAAATTTGATTGTATGGTTTAAATATGTGTTTGAAGTTATTTAGTTTGTCTTAAATAATTTAAATTTATGCTATATTAAAATAAAGAGTATACCAAAATTTACTTTTGTATTTATAAACAGTCGAAACTATAAACCTCTCAGAATCTCAAGGTTGTGTTACATGTGGCATTAATGTTTTGTTTTGTTAGTCTACATTTATACTCGTATATACGGTAGTCTAAATACGGTAATAATATTGGCATATTTTTTAATCATTTGTAAGTAAAAAAATCTGCAATTCTAAAACATCTCATTTCAAGACTCACAGTGACTTTTTGTGACGGCGTCATGAAGCTAAGAAGTGAATAAAAAACAATTTGTTATCGATTTTCTGACACCCTGTTTATTTCAATTAGTAATCCCAACGTAGACACATATTTATAATTTACGAAGAAATATAAACGCAAAACAACTTATCTACATAGTTGCGAATTTAAACTGCTACAATATAAAGACCATAAATTCAAAATATATTTACGAAAAGCGCGGTACTAAAATATCACTCTACCCTAGAATGTTAAACGAATAAAGTCTGTACAATAGCATGATGATAGCAGATCCAAACTTGAATTTTACACCCGTGCTAAAGAATATCGTTGAAAGCAACAAAGCTAGTTTAAGACATGTCGTAACCCGTATATGCCTTGATCGCTATATTGTGAGCTCTTACAAGAATAAATACAGCCACAAAACAGATTAGCAAGACGAAATGAGCCCTATTTTGAAGCTATAAAGGCCAATATGCTGTGAATCGACTGTAGATAGTAAAAGTCTTTATCGGCTCCTTAGTAATTTAAGGGTTTATATATCAGGACGAAGAAAGTCTGGACAGCGAAGGTCCTCAGTTGGTCTTAGGCACGTCAGTGTCGTAAAACCGAAGTCGGGGCTTAAATGATAAATTTCCGCCCTAGAGCTAACTACGGAATTACTTAGGGATAACTTAAACGTAGACGCTCTTTACTTAGAATATCCGTCAATGAAGACGAACGGAATGTTGATCGTTATGACAGCTGTAGACATAAAGTTAGTAAGGGTACGTCTAATAATTACATATTATTTGTTGTATAGGCTAAATGTAGCACAATCTCGTTACGTTTTAATAATAATGGTGTCATCTGAAAAATGTTGCCTGCGTATGTGCATCTACTATCATAAACAAATATCTCGAAATTTGTAGTATGCCTGCTTAATAATAGAGGATAAGCAGCCCACTAAATGTTCCCACTGTTGGGAATCGGCGCCTTCTCTCGCAAGGAGAGAGTAAAGGCCGTAATCCATAAAATAGAGTGAATATATATGAATGAATATGATGATATATGAATGTAATTTGCATGTATAATTTAAAATAAAAACTCAAATAAGTAGCCCATGTTATGTGTAGTGGACAAGACCATAATCCAGCATGCTGGCCAAATGTGGGTTAGCGGATTACGTATGTCCTTGAAAGATGCTTCTTGGAACGTACCGGTTTTCTTGCGATGTTTTTCTTCGCCGTAATTACGAAGAAATAAAATGTTATACTGCTTATCTATGAGGTTATCTTTGGAACTACTGAAATTACTTGAAATACAAATGAAAAAAACAAAAGGTGCCTACATAATTCAGGATTGTTAAAGGCTTTTAAGTTAACTGGGAGTGTATCGCGGTTTTACCCGTGTTGTTGCCGGTCTCATTATTTTCCCGAGATAAAAATACTCTATCTGTTACTCCAGGCTGTTATCTATCTATGTACGGATTTTTTTCTAGATCGACTCAGAAGTTGTTACTTGAAAGAGAAACAACTATTACATATATACAATGGTACATATGAATTGTTTGTTGCTCTTGATACTCGAAAACTTTCGCAAATTACATAATTTTAGTAGGATTGTTTGATTCAAACGAAATCGAGATGGTTTGCTATTTTAATACAAATACAAACGAGTCTAATTTATAAATATTTTCAAAACACAAGTCCATGAAGTCATTAACTAAAATAACCCACCCTGAATCGTTCCTGGTGCAAATGTGCCCAATACACCGGCTGTGTTGCCACGCTGAATAGCGATAGCTATCCTCTACCTCAGGAACGAGCCGGAGCGTGAGTCACCACTTTGGTTACGTAAACGACGCTCATATGTAAATAATTTTGTAATAAGAACGTCTAGGCTGTGGAATGCGTTGCTAGACTGGGATTTTCCCGATGTCTATATATAATCGGTTTTTCAAGATAAGTACGCTACACCTTAGACCGCATCGTCACGTTACATCAGGCAAGAATGCGGTCAAGTGTAAACCTATAAAAGAAAAAAAAAGTTGGTAGTCATGGGGAAGTGGAAAGTAATAACTCATAATTTGAAAACTTACTTTGGCAACTCCGCGGGTGAAACCGGAGAGCGTGGCCATGAGCATGGAGCATGCTGACGCATTTCTATAAGTATGGCCAATGAGAAATGCTAACGCATTTCCAGATAGCCAATGGCCCTGGTTCCGAGTTTACCCGAAGATTTCTTGCTATTCCTGAGCGTGACGCTAGAATTAAATTCACAGCCCACGAATAATCTATCTGTGGCGCGCCAAAAGAAGTTTTCACTTCAAAAAAATATATGGTGATACATTTTATGATATTTTAAATAAATACACGGGCAACTCATCTTTGATATAGTCAGTCCAGACAGGGAGCGCGCGTGTTCGCAGCTCGTTAACGAGCTCCGAAAAATCGCGCGCGCACTCTCACGCGATCGACACCTGAGTCGGACTGGACTTACTATATCAAGCGTGAGTAACCCGTGTATTTACTTAAAATGTATAATAACCACGTTAGTTTTCATACTAAATTTTTATGACGTTTATATCAAATAAAGTATCGACTGAAATTAACGAAAAATCTTACATTTACCAGCCACCAGCCCTGTCTCGTGAAAATAAATTGTAACACGAACCTTCAGGGTCTCTTAGACATGCTATTAGTGCATGCTACTTACTCAGGTGAACGACTTTTAGATGAGCGGAAAATTCAAGTGGAGGTTGGAGGGATTTTATTTTTAATCTGGGTACAAGCCATGCATGCTGCAAGCAAAGTTGAACCTAAAAGCTTTTAATTACCTTACGTGTATTATAGTCTTTTGAGGTATCTTTTAAACTCCTTTGATCACGTTGAGTGCAATTTTTGCTTAGAGAACAAAAAGAGTTAACAAATTTTACTTTTTGAGACACTGTCGCTGACACGCTGTTAGTTTTTGTTGTTTAGGTAGGTCCTATAATTGTTCCTTTGCTCATACGATAAATAATATTTGAAGATAATATTCATATTCATTGTTTTTTAAAGTGAAACTTTTATTACATTGCCTTAAACTTTTTCGTCCATCTTATTGCATGTCGCGTGACGGTCGGCTGCGGAGTAAGGGTAAAATGAAAAGCGACACTGAGCCAGGTCAGTATGGTGGCGTTACTCGTTAAGTTATTTGACTTACTCACTTCGAATATTTTTGGCAAAAAAAGTTAAATGTCTACAATGCGAACAAAAGTTTCACTTTTACTGTGGTTTCATAAAACCATACAATCATTTTTATTTTATAGCTGATTTCTTTAGAAAGGCTACGGATTACCCTCTTTAAAAAAACTTGTTTTATACAGAGTAGCGGTTAAAACAGAATTGCGAAGTCAACAAATATATTACCTGAAAACATTAGCATATATTATAAATGTCAACGTTGGTATATTGGGACGTTTGGATGTTTGTTGCTCAATTACGTCGTAACGTATGAACGGATCAGGCTGAAATTGGGAACACAGATTTAGATTAGTCTGGAAGGACGCATAGACACGTTCGTGATGAAAAGATAGCCTCTTTGTTACTCCAGACTACAGTAGGTACTAGTTATATTAGTTTAACTAATAAAGTGTAATCTGTTTATGTTGGAAATAGTTATAAGATAATATTTTGTAATATCACAATTTGAAAATATATTCCTAAATGTTAAAATTATCTCTGTTTGGCTGGTTTAATTATGTTTGCTAGTTACGTAACACCGCGTTCCCAGGAATAACAACATCCAATTTTAGCGCACCTGTCACCACTATCGAGCACATTATCAACTAAATCCAATAGAAATTTACGCAAACAGCGGCTTTAGCTTTTACCCTATTATGAATAAACCCGCAGAAATGCATGATGTCGCTATCAATAGATAAACCCTTTATATTTGAATGGGGTATATGGAGCTAGTGAGGATCAGGTGTCACTCTATTACAGTGTAGGAGCGAAAATGTGGCAATGTTGAATTTTATTTTTAAAACTATTTTTTTGTAGGACCATAGTAAGCAGACTACTTAATATTCCTACTGGGATTTGAGCCCCTCTTTGAAAAGCCAATCAATCACCATGACCAAGTCGGTGCATGGCACATGTCCTTGAAAGAAGTATTTTGTGGAACTTGGCACTTTCAGGATGATATTTGCCTTCACATTTAATTGTGATTGTGATGACACACTTATCATTTTACATCTGCATTTGAAATAGTAGTTATTGGTGCAGCTAGAATTTCAATCTACGAGCTCAGAAATGTGATCAGGTGTGTTCGACCCTAAGCCCTACAGTTATAGTTGTTGTAGACTTAATGGTTATTATTAAATGGAAAAAAAATGTGCTAAAAAAATGTGCTGTGTAAAACATTATCAACCACTGCCAGCAGCTTTACGTGTATCGTCACTCCATCTGCAGGTCTACTACGAAGTTCGATAAACGATATATCGGCCGAAGTTATGGACGTTTTATACCACGAAAAACACACGGTCGGTTGGTGACACAAAAACTGTCAAATTAGCTTCGGCCGTGATCAACGAAACGCCCGATCAGATCAACCAACGGATTGAGTTTCATGGTATAAAACGTCCTTAACTTTGGACGATATATCGTTTATCGGACTTCGTAGTAGACCTGCAGGTCTCAGGACGTTCTGCGCTACGTTTGCCTAATCGTAAGGCTGCAGGCAGTAGCTTAAATAAAGACCAGGATAGAGCTGAGTGGTATATCGTGGGAGAGGCCTATGTTCAGAAGTGGCTAAGGTGAGCTGATGATAAATCTTAGTCAACAACTCTAGCAAGGCTACATTGCGAAGAAAATATGCAACTCCAGACATTTTTATAAATCCAAATGCATTTATTGCAAATATTAAATACGGTGAAGTTTTTGTTTTGTGAAACTAACTAAATCCAAAAAAGAAACAACTTTACAATTATACCATAGAAACTGCAATTGCGAAACATAAAACAATATTTAAATACTCAGTTTCTCTACTCAGTTCTGTTAAATGTATTGCCAGTACCATATTTTGTGGCTGGCAGTGTACAATATACCGTATCAGCTTGCTCGTGTATGTGCCTGTTAAATGGGCGATAGATCAGGCCCTACAGAGTCGGGAGCAGATGGTTTTGGAAACTTGTAACATCATAATAGATCTCAGGTAACATGTGATGGGTACAGCGAGATAACGAGCCCGTCATTCATGTAGTTGGAAAACCAAGTTTTAGACAATTTGCTTCACGATAGCTGCACGATGTCGTATGCTGGGAGATAATTACTGGCACTGTCGGTAGTGACGTGAAGGTTTTAGAGTTTTAGACTATGAGTCAGTCGCTTTATATACTAACATGGACGTATAAAAAAAATCGAACGTAGTCTCGCTAAAACAAAAATTGTATCTATAGTGTCGGCCACATAATAATATGCACGTATGCGTTGTCACTGATAGGCTGATACGCACACAAATGAACGTGTGCGTTATCACTGATAGGCTGACATGCACACATACACCCTAGTTTGTGGGGACCCACTGATGTGTATATGTGTGCGTTTCAGTATGTATATGACAGCGCACACGTGCATATTATGTGGCCGACTCTATAGACACAGTTTTTGTTTTAGCGAGACTATGACTGACTTTTTTATACGTCCATGGATACTTGGACACGAAATATTTCCTGATTTGTGTTTTTTTAGTATAGTGTGACAAGACGAATGAAATGATTTGGAATTTTTATATTCCAATAGCTACATACGTGACACTGTGATGTTATGAGCAGGCGTACTTATTGCTTACCATCAGCCCTGTCCTGCTCGTCTTGCTTCTCTATAACTACATATTGTTAATAAAAAAACACAGTTATTATCACAGGCTTTGGAATTCTACAGCCTGTCAACATTAGAGGTAGGTATTATTATATTATGCAAAAATTTGGATGTTTGTTTCTCGATCACATCGGAACGGCTGAACTGATCGAGTTGAAATTTGGAAAACAGTTAGATAATAATCTGGGATATCACATAAAGTACTTTTTATATCGTAAAAGTAACAGAAATGGGCAAAACCGCAACGTGTTACTTACTCTATGAGTATAATTTTTCTTCATTACACTAAAATCAGAATATAAATTTTTTTACTCAAACATTTTTATCAACGAAACAAATTTAATTGATCTATCATAATATATCACTTTTTTACTGCTCACATATAGGAACCAAACGGTAGCCTCTCTTCGATGAAAATGGACAAGATTTGTATTTCCGCTAAATATTCGCCAATGCTTTACCTACGAAAATAAACCAGACACCGCAACAAAATAACGTAGCTGAACAAAACGTAATCCCAGGATTGGAACACAGTATTGTTTTCCGATTCTCCTAAGCTGCACGATTATCCCGGGAGCAGATGCATTTGCACAGTCCACTGTAATGAAACACCATCAACTGTGTGAACGCTGCGCTGAAATGGCACTGTTTACCCCCTTGGGCATGAAATTAGTTTTTACTGGAAATGACAAGCATTTTTATAGTTTTTGTACTTTCAAGATTTCAAATAATATTGAAAACGTGTAAAGTAATTAATTTCGATTTCAATTAATTTAAGTAATTACCTCGACCTATTAATATAATCAATGTCGAGGAAAGTAAATAAAATGTAAGATCGTGATGATGTGCTGTATTATTTTTACAAGCATTTTTTTACTTACTTCTAGAAGCCGTTCTGCAAACCAATGGAAAGACGAGCTCGAGCGTAAAACGTTGGTACGATGAAAGCTCAAAATCGGATTAAGTGGGAGAGTTTGAAGAAGATTTATAGCAAGCAGTGAGACAACTGAGGAGAATCAAAAAAATATTAAAAAACACTTTTCAAAACTGGATTTATATTAATAAAAATCGAATAAAAATAGGACATTTATTTTTTCATATCAAATTTATACCTGTATAAATTAAATTATAAAGCAAAAACAAAACTAACATTTAAATAAGACTTTTATCTATATAACCCTAACTAATAAAATTAATCTATCCTGATCGGTATCCGCCCTAAAAATTCCCATCACACTGGGGTGCTATGATCGGCTTTTGCACTAATCAGGTACGAGTCGGATAGGAAGTAACTTATTTTTTCTCCTTTTGCACCATATTTTAAAAATTCTAAACCAATCAAATTTTGAAAATACTGTAACGTAATTATAATCTAGGTAAGAATAAAAAATATGTCATTTAGCGGCATTATTTCCAACCATAAAATATATAAAAATAGACTTCTTAGATCACCATTTTGTCGAAATATTATGGATGAAACTTAAAAAAAAAGTTAAGGTTAACGTGCACCATTTGAAATCTCAAATAAAGTTACAAAAAATGTCACATCTTGTAATATTTAATTCCGTGTTGCGCTGACCACTTACGAACTGCTTTCTCAAGGGGGCCGTGAATACGTAATGTGATAAAACGATGCATAGCTAAAGGAAACTGAGGCAGCCCTGATTACCCTTTGTTGGACGGAAGTTCCAGGTTGGACAACTTGGTTATGAATATTACAGAAGTAGGTAATTGGTTTGAGTTAGAAAGCAGCAAAGTAGTTATCTCAGCGTCTTTGTGAGTTACTAACCCTTTTTTGGGAGTTTTTTAAGCTTATTCAAATACAACCTTTTTGTCTTGTGTCTTGAGTAATTAAATTTCAAACTAAGACAGCTCCATGATAACTTAAACCACAGTTGTAGCTACGATAAACCACAATAAAAGTCATAAATCAAGAGTTGAAGTTGAACACAGTAGCTAAATAAGATTCTTAAACGTTATTATAACTTACTTAAGTTAGATTTGTATGTCTTAAGGTTTTCACTATTATCTTAATACACAAACATCCAGAGTCGCAGTGTTCGTTCCCAGGGACTTCTTCACCAAGTCAACCGATTAACGAAAGTTACCTATGTGTAATTTGATTTGACACTTCAGACAAAGTATAGTTTTTATATCGATTAATATTGTCTTTATACGACAATATCAGAGCAATGAGGGAACGAACTGCTAGTATTGTTGTATAATTTTAGTTACAGGACATTTAATGTAGGGGAATTTGTCCCCGATATTTTAATGTTGTTTCATGCACCATATTCGCGGGTAAACTCACCCAATTAGTTGAATAATTAATTTATTGGTAGTGTAGTAAACAATTATGATTTCTTAAAACAATAATTGAATAACTTATTTATTAATAGAATAGAACAGCGCCCCACGGTTTCATATGAGCAGTTTCTGTTACCGTTATTTTTCCGCAGTAAAAGTAGCCTATGTGTTATTCCAGACTGCAGTTTTTGGCTGCATAGAATAGGGAAAGCGGCGCACCGCAAATAATGGCATTGCTCTTCTCGTTCGTTCATGTTGCTGGCTTCATCAAAGCCGTCGTGTCAAAGGTTTTCTGATAGGTTTCTCTCGCTTTGACGGGTTGAATTCCCAGCCCTTAAAGTCCAATTTCTACATACTTAACGACACCAATGTTTTGTAATCATTGTTTTTGATGTCATGGCTAAAATAACCATATTATTAACAAAAATAAAATTACACTGTTTAATCCATACTGAATCTTTAAACGTAGTTAATATTCCATTCAACCATTACATTTCACAGTAAAATGTGATTCTGAAATAAAGAAGAAAAGTAAAAAGTAAGTAATAAATCTAGATTTATACGCTATTGGAATTGGGGGGATTTCGCTCCTAACCAATACTTACTTTAGACTACAAAGCTGCCAATAAAAATACTGTTAAGTTTATAAGCTTTGAATAAAAACCGACACAAAGTATCGGATTATTTTCTGTATCGCGCTGTTTCAATACAATGTAATGTTATATTCTAGTTAAATAAAACTATCTTATAAACTTGTACTGTTGTCATTCAATTTACTTGCTACAAGCAGTGCCTTGTGGTTTTACCTATGTAGTTAGTTCCTAATCCCGTAATTTTGTCGGGATAAAAATAGCCTGTAGCCTGTATTATTCCAGACTATTATTAATCCATGCACCAAATTTCTCTATGATGTTCTCTATTTTACAATTTTTCTATATGCTGAAACTCTGATAGTATTTACTTTTAGTGGACAATAACTTCGGATCTCTTCTTGATAACTTAACTATGAAATTCTCATTTTGATACCAGTTGGCACTTGAATCCATAATGTTCCCGGTGTTTTGAAACTTATATTCCTACATTCAAGGACAAAACTCTAATGATATGGACTCATTATTCATTTGCATAAATATATAGTAAAAATATTAATAATTTTCAATTAATCAGATTTACCGTAACATATATACATATATTCTCTTAAAGAAACTTATTGTTTACAATGGTAGTGTCATCATACATATGGCGGTACTTTTGGCGATGTTTTCGCGCGAAATTTTAAACAGAAAAAATAAATTTACGCATTATTTGTCTTAAAAATGTTTAATAATTGTTCATGTCTTTTTTTAAAGGCTCAAAATTAAATTAACCGTAATACCCGATTTTCAGAGCATGCACCATCCGTAAACTGGGATTTGGCCAACGTGGTAGATTATGACCCTGGATCTTTAGTGAGAGTGAAGAAAAAAGGTTTGGAGACCCAGCCTGGGAACATGATGTAAGCTACTTAATCTAAAGGTATACAATCACCACAATAACAAATCAAGACACAAATTATGCAATCCTTGCACATTACAAAAAAACATGGTAGCAATTCAAACAAAAAACTAAGCTCCCACATTGTTCTACAAACATTCTAGAAAAACAAAGTAACTTGACTTTTAAGCCTAACCTTTAATACAGAATAAACAATAGTAAGTTGTAACCTTTAACAGTGTTATGTAACAGAATATTTACCTTCCTTCTAAAAATACTACCCGGACTATCAAGATAACAATCGGTAGCGAGCCGGTGTCAAAACCATACCTATTGAGTTGATTTTATCAAATATGATGGATTGTTTTTGTCCAAACTTTAATTATAACGCTGCTCTAATTAAGCGATCGATATAATGTGTTTACATGAGCGTTAGAAATTATTGTTTACTTCAGGGGTTAATTAACCCACATAACCACTGGCTCCCTCCCCCCGGGGGGGCTAGTGGTATCTGTAATTGATTTTCCCTGGGAAAAAAAAAAAAAAAAAAAGGGGTTAATTAAGTATTTTAGACTGCGCCTGCGAAATTCAATGCTCTTTTTTGTTCATGACGAGGAGATCTTTCTTTTTTTAGCAATATATAAATCTTTCCTGGTAATAAAAGATGAAAGAATTGGGGTCAAAAATATACCACTCTAATTAGTTCGTCAGCTTGGTTGTGAAAAAACTTAAGACACTTAGTTTTGGTTTTATCAAATTGTTAAAAATCCACAAAAATAAAGATCATAAAAGTACCGGAGTGGGAGGTTGTGACGTCACGTCTACATAAAAATAATAAATAGACGTGCCGTCACTCGAAACTTCCACGCACTATTTACCTCAACAATCTTCGTCGTGTTTCGCATGTAAAACCACAGAAAAAATAAGTGTGCAATATTTTCAGTATCTAACTAACGTGCTTATCATTTATATTTAGTCGCCATGCTTATTTTTCATATCGGTTTCGTACTTTTTCTCAGATCATACATGTTTATTCCTCTTCATAATATGAACAAGTTATTTTATTTATTTCGACGTTCATATCATATTTAGACGACAAAAGAACATGCAATACTTAATGTTGTGGGTATTACAAAACTTGACGGAGCATCATTTTGTTAATTTGATTTGTGTAAGAATAAAGGAAAACTTATTCCGAATTGATTATTATTACGTAAATTTAACAAAATGAAACATTGGCCCCACCTTTGGGAAAATTGTGAACTATCTTTGATAGGCATATTTTTGCATTCTGAAAATCTCCAAAAGTGGCAACTATAAGTCAATTATTTCTTTTAAAAAAATAGCGCTTTTGTTTTTTTTATGAATTAATTGACTTATAGTTGCCACTTTTGGAGAGTTGCCAGATCAGTAGTATTAGTTTCTAAAGATTGTTTGTCAACTTAATTTTTTTTAAATCTTTCAACCGACTTCACCATTCCGTAGTATCAGCTGTACTTTTTTCTCAAAACATTTATCCCTGAAACATAAGGTTTGTTAAAATGTTTTTTTTATAAATTAAGAAACAATGTAAATTAGTAAAACGCAAATGTAAATGAACATTAAATTAATATTCCGAACAATTAAAATATCGTGTCCACCGTGGTCGTAAAACGCGGGCGGATGTTTGACCGCGTTTCATTCGCTTCAGCGATCAAACAACGTCGTTGTCACTTTGCGTCGCGTCACAGAATTTGAACAGTTGTTTTGTGGTTGTTGTTTTTATGGCCGTTTTATTGTGTTCCGCGTGACAACAGATGTAAGCGAGTGGTAACTTAGGCCCATGGTATATCTACGGAATATGCGTGTTTTGGGAGGTTAACGTGGATGATGACGTTGTAATCGTCAGATTTTTTAACAATGTTTCAAAAGAATGTTGCAAAACAAAATTTTCAAATTTAAATCGTCGTTGTCCCTGACAATGAAGACGTGAGGTCTGGTAGCAACACAGTCGCATCTAGCCATCACTGTAATACGATTTATTATATTAAGTTCTTAAAGAATATACTTTTTGTTCTTGATATAAATAAGAAATTTGTAAACAAAATTAATTTTCGAAGAATTATTGCATAAACAATGATTGCTTAGTAAAGTTTTTATGTTTTTATCAATATTTAAGGTGTAAGTATTATTTTACCGCTTTTTGACGTAATACTACTAAAATAAAAGTATCACTGAAGTATCATTGAATACATACTTACATATTATTCGTTAAATGTATTCGATACTGTTTGGATTAATGCTTCAAATAACGTTTTAAAACATCACATGGAGTTTATATGTCTCGTTATTATAATTAATAAAACAGTCGTTTCTGACTAATCGCCCTTTTTTATTAAATTATTTTAGATTATATGGTGAAACTCATTAATAAATATCCGGTGATATGTAAACAGTAATATTTTGCAGATGATTTTCAATTCAAGTTACTCGCCAGATTCTGGACCAGGCTCCAAGCCCAGTACAATAATTTGAATTATTGTAGTCCATAATATAGTCAAAATGCTTACTTAAATTCATAATTTGACAGATATTCTACCGCCACGGAATTATGTGTAAACAATTTCCGGATTGAAGAGCAATATTTCCATACAAATTACAGGGCACAAAGATATATCAGCTTATCTCTGGGTGACGAGTGCAGTGAAGAGCTAGGTAATGACTTGTACTCTTCATGTTCCAATAGCTGCGTGACATTACGCTATAGGGTGTCGCGTTTTTCACTAACAGACACCATGGACGTATAAAAAAGTCGGACGCAAAAAAAAAAACTGTGTCCATCGAGTCGGCCACATAATATGCACGTGTGCGCTGTCACATACAAAATACAGGCTGACAAGCACACATCAGTGGGTAATTACACGCGGTACTTGTGTATCCCTATGTGTAATGTTCCAATAGCTGCGTGACATTACGCTATGGGCAGTCGTGTTTTTCGCTACCAGGCACCATGGACGTATAAAAAAGTCAGACGCAAAAACAAAAACTGTGTCCATCAAGTCGGCCACATAATATGCACGTGTGCGCTGTCACATACAGGATACAGGCTGACACGCACACATCAGTGGGTCTGCGTGTCAACCTATCAGTGACAGCCTGACAATGCACACGTGCAAATGTGGCCGACTAGTGACACAGTTTTTGTTTTAACGAGACTACATGCAACTTTTTTATACGTCCATGCCGGGCACATGTTCTGCTCATCTCATTACTCTACCTAATACGTAAAAAACTGCGTGCTGCTGTAATATTTTCAGTAGAATGATCCTACTATCAAATAACTACAACTGATTTTATTAACATTACGTAATGAACCTACTTACATATGTTCCATGTGTTAGTAAAAAAATAAATAGGCCATTACTAACAAAGTGTTTTTGTCACAAATGTTTGCAAATGCCCTTCACCTACTAAACTCAGGTGTTTAAAAAGCTATTTCCTTATTTACCTAGATAACAATCTAAACCTAAGTTATGTAATCATGATATTAATTACATTCAAACGACATTATCAGCTGGATAGTTCAATTTGCATGTCTCATTATCAGACGCGGAGCAAAAACCCTCGATTCAGAGATAGCTGTGTAATATCCTGCGCTAATTATCTCGAGTAGATATAGTTACTACTGTTAATTTAGCAAATTTGAGTAGTTCATTAATGTCAATAGTTGATTAATATTTCGTCGCTCTCTTTGGAGGTAAATTTAACAGGTTTATTTTATATATTTAACTTATATTGATAGATAATGTTTCCTCATTTCATTCAAAGATTTTCATTTATTTTTATCGGAGATACAAAACAACCAAATTCAATTTAAAAATTTAACACACTCAGTAAGCCACAAAAATCTAAATAATAATTGAGATGTCTGTACAGTAAACTAATTTTAATAAAATTAATAATAAACCAATACATTTAGACACGTATTCCCGTGTGCTGGATACCAAACAATAAAATATCGATTCACGAGTAGCGAAGGTACCGCGTAACACGTATAGGAAAAAAGATACATACACTTCTTTTTTTAAGTCGATTAAAATCAACCTGTTAAATATAAATATATTCGAATAAAATTTCTTAGTGAACTTTTTTTTTTAACTTTTACAGGTTTACACTTGACCGCCATCTCGCCTGATGTCAAACGATGATGCGGTCTACGAAACCTGATTGTTTACCTAGAAGAAACCGATTCACTATCGACACAAATATTGTAACTATCGGGAAAAACCCTCTCAGGCAACGTATTCCACAGCAGACGTTCTTATCACAAAAGTAGAGTCAAATCTCTTCGTTCGTGTCTTTGGAACATCAACCATGAAACGATGTCACTTTTTCGAGCTACGAGCATTCCGATTTGATCACACTAATTTGTGTTGAATAATATGTAAGCAGGACTTATTTGGTCGGTTTAAGTTATTAAATATTTAGGAAATAAAATGAATTATGACTTTTATCAATCATAATGTGATTGATAAAAGTCGTAATGACTGAATCAGTATTGCGCTTAAAAAGCTTTTTTTTGCGTTACTTAGATCTAAAAGTGATTTGTTTTAGGCTTAGAAAGGATTATGCTTAACGACCGTCTTGCTCGACCTAAAGGTATTTTGCGACCTAAGAATGAGAGCACTCACCCAGATGAAACCGATTATTGTTGAATTAGATAGAAAGTAAGAAAACTATTACTTATGTCATACGAAAAATAAAAACAGTATGGAAAATATCTACAAACAAGAGTCATAACTCGTATACTGTAAAAGATACCTCTTCCAAAATAAGTATTATTAAATGGAAGAGATTTATAAAGTTTTATCAACCAAGGTTATATCAACAAAGACGTTTTGAGTTTTTAATTCAGAAGATAATTTACAGTAATAAATATATGAATAGATGAATATAATAAAACTTAGAAAAATTAAATTTAATCAAATATAAAACCATACGAAAATTGCGACATTGGCAGTTTTTGTATCTACAACGAAAGTAAAATTAGACTCGTCAATCCAGTTTCCAGAATTCCAGTCATGAGCTTCAATGATGGTGAGCTTCAATCACCAAATAGTAGAGATATATTAATATATTATAAATGCATTTGTTGTGACTTCTGTACAGTTTAAGGCTGGATCTAAAGGCTTGTTCGTATTAGGTTAGTATACGAGGGTCAAACTGAAAGTTCTTAGAACTGGCCACTTATAAACAAAATAAAAAAATAATTCTATAATTTGAAAATAGAACTCTTTGCCAATATTACTGAGTATATACTTCATTCATTTGTCATTTGTTTTACGATTTGGTGGCAAATTGAAAATTGTCTGTGTCACGTCAACATGAATTTAACACGAGAAAATTTTCGTGCAATGATTTTTTACGACTTTCGATGTCATTTAAGTCAACAAGAAAGTTATGATAGACTACGATTGGCCTTTCACGATGAAGCCCCATCTCGTGCGACTGTTTACAACTGGTTTATTGAGTTTAAACGTGGTCGCACTAATCGTACTGATGATTTACGTGAGGGACGGCCTTCTACGGCGACGACTGAAGATAACATCTGTGTTGTGCGGCGTATGATAGAGACTGACAAAAGAGTGACCTATCAGCAGATTCGGACAAGCTTAGGCATCGGTATGAGTCAAGTGCACAAAATCCTACACGAACATTTAGCGGTCAGGAAGCTTTGCGCCCGGTGGATACCTCATAATTTGACTGAGGCTCAAAAACTCCATCGTGTGAATTGGTGCCGTAAAATGATTGAAAGATTTAACGGAGGTGACTCAAATGCTGTGTACGACATACTAACAGGTGACGAAAGCTGGATTTACTGTTATGATCCTGAAACCAAAAGACAATCTGCTCAGTGGGTGTTTCCTTTCGAGGAGTTGCCAACTAAAGTGAAGAGAGATCGAAGTGCGGGGAAAAAAAATGGTGGCCTCGTTCTTTGGAAGGATAGGTCATTTCGCAATAATTGTGTTAGATGATCAAAAAACAGTTTCTGCAGAATGGTACACTACCAATTGTTTGCCACTTGTCTTGGAAAAAGTTCGAGAGAAACGACCTCGCAGTAGGATCCTCCTTCACCACGACAACGCCTCATCGCACACCGCCAAGCGAACGATCGACTATTTGGCGACATCAAACGTTGAATTACTGGGTCACCCGCCGTATAGCCCCGACCTCGCGCCTTGTGATTTTTTTTTTTTCCAAAAATTAAAGAAAAACTTAAAGGAAAGCGGTTTATGAATGCTGAAGAAGCGGTGGCTGCGTATCGCGATGCCATTGAAGAGACCCCTAAGGACGAGTGGGCAAAGTGCTTTTCCCAGTGGTTCCATCGCATGCAGCGGTGTATTGATGTGAATGGACAATATTTTGAAAATATATAATAAAACTAATAACTGGCTAATGTAATCAGTTTTTGATTTTCTAAGAACTTTCAGTTTGACCCTCGTATTAGTCTAGTTGCGAGTAATTTAGTCACTAAATGTGTCTGAACACTGAAAATTTAGTCGAGTAGTTTAGTAAGTGATTTAGTCGAGTCAATCCATTTTATTCTATTTTCAACGGGCGAGTAGCACCCTCCACCACGCGTTCGTTGGGAGCGGTGCGCTCATTGGCTCACCGACGAAACAGTTTCGAACTTGTCGAATTAGAAGAATTTCGAAAAATAACTTCAAACCTGTAATCAATGCTTCAAACAATTTTCCAAATGTGAAATTGTCTGTGGAATAACTTATTTTATTGATCACACAAATTTCCTCATTCACCTCTTCTAAAATAGCTATTACGATTCGATAAGATTAGCTTATTCATTCATTTATTTTATTGCGTTGTAGGATCTTCATGTTGCGAAACGCTACGCACTTGTGAACTGTACTAAAGCACGGTACGAACGATTTTTGAATAGTAGCGAGTATTTTAGCTTCTAAATTACTCTCTACTAGACTAATTTACTAGCCTAATGCGAACAAGCCTTCAGTCGATGAGTCTGTCAGCGCATCTGGACGTCTACTATTTTTCTACGAAAACGTTATTTCGTAACAAACTCGTGACTTTCCTAGTTGGGTTTTACTTCGATTCGTTGTTTCGTCCGTTTAAATGTTCTAAGCCTACTCTGATTTGAGTAGGCTTAGAACAAATTCAAAGTCAAACAATGTTCGATCGAACGAAAGGAACTTATAACCTTGCGATTTTATTTCAAAATTACCCACGTTTTTCGTAGAAATAGAGTAGACGTCCTGTTTGTAGTAACGATATCACAAACAGAAACATAGATTCAAAGTCACATTATTATGAAGATACTAGATGTCCGCCCCGCCTTCGACTGTGGTACATTATATAGTACTCATCAGGATCCCATACGTATACAACGGTGAAAGAATGACTGAAATGGTCATGTCATGTTCATTCCTGAGAATTTCGCTTTCAAATAGCTACCTGCTATGCCACCTGTTGGAAATTGGTCGTACCAACTCAGATTTAGAAACAAATTTGATTAGCAAAGGTTTATATTCAATGAAGCAATCTTAGATACATGCTGTCATATATCATGTCAAAGCACAAAACGTATGAAAACTCTTAAAAAGAATACTTTTCCCGATTTTGTTACATTCTTGATTCATGCTCCGCTTCTATTAAGAGTAGCGTTATGTTCTATAGCCTATAGCCTTCCTCCAAAAATGGACTATCCAATAGAAAAAGAATCCTACTTCTACAATCAGTACTTCCCGAGATCCTAGCGTTCAAACAAACAAACTCTTCAGCTTTATAATATTAGTATAGATAAAGACTAGTATAGTATAGATATTAAATCATACACTGTGGGTTGTAGGTACGACACACACTTATTTGTAACTAAGTCGTGCCTACTAATTTGTTGCAGAAACTATTTCCTTTTAAAGTACAACATCCATGGCATAAAACTAATTGATAGGCATTCTAATCATCTGAACCCGTATTAGTTTAACCATGCCAATGTTGTCAATAAAAATACTTAGGCTAAATAGCTGATTTGTCTATACTAATATTATAAAGAGGAAAGGTTTGTTTGTTTGTTTATTTGTAATGAATAGGCTCCGAAACTACTGGACCGATTTCAAAAATTCTTTCACCTTTGGAAAGCTACATTATCCCCGAGTAACATAGGCTATATTATATTTTGAAAAAAATTAGGAATCTTTACTAAAACTCCAATAATGTAACATAAGGTGTAAAAAAAAGACCTGAAAAATTCCTTACGTCGCGTGCGCTGCGAAAACTATTGATGATAGAACAAAATCATTTACTACGACTTTGCAGAACTCATCATTATCTACAAAAAGTGTCGCGAGTCAATGTAATAAAATAAAGTGCCGCGCGGCTCACTCGCGCGATCGGCTCCCTGCGCAGCGGTCGTGTGCGTGATCGTATGATTTTAGCTTGAAAATTTTTTGAATTCGCTTTAAATTCGTTTCGTAGGTAAATAAGTATATGATAATAAATATTATATTTTAATGTAACTTTTCAAACTGCTTATAGTAGTATTTTATGGGTATTCATTCCTGTTCAAAATTTAAGCAAAAATTTAGTAAAAGGTAGTTTTCTACGCCAATATTTTTAATTTTCTTTCAATAAGTACCTACTACTTACCTGATAATAAATAATATATTTTAATTATTCAAACAGCTTAGTACTTCATATAGTTCAATAAGCAAAAATTTTGTAAAAGCCTGTTTAATTATTTATTTCCTTCTATTTTTCATTTTATAATGCCCTAAAATGCCAAAAAGATATCAACTTTCTAAACATAGTTCCCAGGCGAGGGCAATAAAAATACGGCGTAATGAGGAATCTTCATCAGAAACTGAAAATCGCCTTGCAAGTCGGAGAGAATACGCGTCGCAATCGCGTGCTAGAGAGTCAAGTATCGAGCATTCGCAGCGGCTTGCTGAACAAAATTTTATCACTGGCCCAGCAGCTGGTCAACTAGCTCATATACCGAGGATACCGATGATTCCAACTGATCTGCCAATCCCTTTTAAACGACTTCAGTTTCCGGTGAAATCATCTTTCGCGTTAACTATTAACGAGTCCCAGGGCCAAACGAAAACGAAACTTTGAATTATTAGGGATCGACCTACGAAAAGAATGTTTCACTCATGGCCAACTGTATGTTGGCCCACGTGTCGGAGCTCCTGAAAATCAATTTTTTTTTCGATGCCACAAAATAAAACTACTTCAAATATCGTTTACAGGGAAGCTCTGACTCACTAAAACTAATGGCTTTTTTTTGTAAATAATATTATATATGTATAAAATGTTAAAATAAAAATACAAAAAAAACATTAATAAAAAATCATAAAAAATTCAAACTCCTTTATAATTTTACTTTTTTTTAAACCCGATACAAAAAAAAGGGTGTGTGTGTGTATGTACCCGTGCGAAGCCGGGGCGGGCCGCTAGTTTTCCATAAAAAGATCTTGTGATATCTTGAGATATGCGTAGGTCATTTGCCAAATAAGTGTATAATGTTGTTTTTATTTTCAAGAAGCTGCAGTGGTGTAGTGGCGAGTACTCCCGATTATATTGTGAGAACGTAGGATCGATTTCCATCGGCACTTCTCAGTATCGCTCCAAGTGCGAATGTAGAATGTACTAGGTTGTCACCATCATAAAGGTAAATCGCACAGGAATAAGCCGTAAAGAAACCGGCATGTTCTAATAGCTGAGTGATTTTTGTGCTTGTATGGATATCACAGCCGGATCGTTTAATTCGCCGTATTACATTACGGCTAGCCATTTTGAAAAACAGGACCATTATGTAATGCAGCGGTTTAACGATTAGCTGGATTTTCATTACGACACGTTTTTTAACCCCCGACCAAAAAAGGGGTGTTATAAGTTTGACGTCGATGTCTGTCTGTCTGTTTGTCTGGCTGTCTGTGTGTGTGTCTGTCTGTGGCACCGTAGAGCTCAAACGGATGTGCCGATTTTGATGCGGTTTTTTTATTTGAAAGTTAATATCCGTGCCAACCAACCATAGCTAAGATCACCCGATCTTAGCTATGGTTGGTTAATATCGATTTAAAATGGCCGCCTCCTCAAAATGGCAGACAAAATATTTCTTCACAACCTACGTCAATATGGGTATCAAATGAAAGGGCTTGACTAGCAGAGTACTATACGCTATAACAAATTTCAAATCCAAGATGGCCGCCACCACAAAATGGCGAATTATATAATATTTTTCACTACTACCGCAATATGGGTATCAAACGAAAGGGCTTGACTAGTAGAATACTTTGCACTATGACAAATTTCAAATCCAAGATGGCCGCTACCACAAAATGGCGAATTACATTTCTTGTTTCACAACCCCCTTAATAAGGGTATCAAATGAAAGGGCTTGACTAGTAGAATGTTGTACAGATAACAAATCTAAGGTAGTCGGGGGTTAGTCAAAGTTTTTAATTTTATTCTTAGTCAATAAGGTGGCCAACGTTTAGCCGCATTGTACTACTACTTAAATTGTAAGGTAACCATGTTTACAAAATAAACAATGTTCAAACTGAAAATTTATTTTATTAATGAATTAAAAAAAAAACAGAAAATGCTGACAGATTATTTCTGACGCTATTCCTTACCATTTTTTTTAAAACATCTCACCTCTCAGGTAAAACTTGAAAGCCCCTAATTTGTTTGATATTGGTGACAATACACCTAAGAAATATGGTGCACTTAGACAAAGGTCTATTATTGAGATTTGAATCCGGTTGGGCTCCCGCCAGATGCTCTGCGGTCAGCCCTGAGAGAGAGGACCTCTCTTGAGCTTCTGGCTCCCGAATTTTTTATATACACTCTAGGAGTAGTAGCGACAAGACTAGGTCGGGGTGCTCCGAGTCGGATCTGGGTCCTATGTAATCTACCCGGTCCGATTTAGTCTTAAACAAGGTGGATGGTGGAAACTAAACATTTTCCAAGTAACACCCAGGTGGACAAAGGTGAGCCGTCCCAAGAGGTGGACCGTGGTAAATCAATATTGTGTAGGATTCTGCCGAACACCAGAAGCCACAGACATCTTAGAAATTTAGCAAAACACTTACTAGTGGTGTGACTAGATAAACAGATAAACTCTTTATTGCACTTAACAAAACAAACAACTTAAAAAACAATCATAAAATATAGTAGAAAATGGCGACCTTATCGCTATAAGCGATCTCTTTTAAGCAACCATGGGATGGAAAAGAAGTTATAATATAGAAAGACGGGGTAATCAAATAAAGAGTTATTTGATGCATTAATATGAAAAAAAAGTTAATTAAGATACTAATCATTGACTAAAATAAAATAGACATACATTCTAATAACAATACATGCTAATACATAAATAACCTTAATACATATACTAATACATATGCAATGAATCCAAAATACTATTTAATAAAGATCCATATATATCATCTTCAATCAGTGAAGTCTGATGAAGCAGGCCTTCGACAAATAATGTTTTTTTGACTTGCACCTTAAATACGGAAAGTGACGGAGCTTGCCTTTTTTACACAGGCAAGGCATTCCACAACTGAACTGCTTGAAATGCAAAAGATTTTCCGTGGACTAATAGGTACACGGGTGATATTTCATATTAGCTATTATGAACGTTATCATATTATGTTATTCAGTAATAGTCAAACAATAGGATAAATAAGCGATTTCATTGGCAGTCCTAAGCCTGTCACAGTATAATGGCAAGTTTTTAATCGCTATATGTATTAAATTTAATGAAATAATATTTAAATCATAAGCTATTATGAAAATGAGCTCCTTATATTATTCTATTAGTAGATATTATTTCAGTAACGGCTGAATATTGTAGGAATATAAAAACCATGACTATTATTTGACTGTTACCCAGTAATAGGTATGCCAGTCTATTATTCTCAATGCGCTACATTCGATGATAGGAGGAATATGAATATCTCAACTTAATATAACACCACTAACACTTACTTACTGTTTTCAATGTCGTAGTTGTTGTTATGTCAGGCAGCGCCATAAGTGTTAAGAATCGGAACTAAAAATTGTCAAATCGTTTTATGATTGACGTTCCAAACACTGGAACAAGGAAGTTTGTTTCGTAATAAAAAAGGAAAAGCTGTGGAATGCGTTGCCTGGGTGGGTTTGATCCCGACGAATACAATGTCAATCAATTTCAAATTAAGTTCAATTTCACGCACTGTCACGTTAACATCAGGCGAGATGGCGGGCTAAAACAAACCTATTATTATTGTTAAAAACACAAAAACATCAATCTCATACGAGTATACACAAATCGTTGTTCTGAGAATTCCATATCTAAAAATATCATGCAAACAAATGATTGATGCATATTAATAACATGTTCATGTCACGATATGAAACGAAACTTTGTACAGCTACAATGTATAATTACCAAAAAATATAGTAATTGATAAATGGTTTCGTGAAATCAATTCTAAGATCGATAGAGTAATTAGTAGCTCCACTGTTTCCTGCCTTAGTTTCCTTTAATATATTATCTACTGCTGACTTGTCAAGGAAAACGCCCATATACAAAAGAAAAATCATTTCTGTAATTGATTACTATAGTGGCTATAAAGCACTTCACGTATGTACCCATGAAGAAATCTAAAAGCTGTTTCCAGGAGCGGTTATTTTATTGCTCACAAAGACATCGACAAACAGCTTATTGCAATTGCGATAAAAATTGTGTCAAAAATGTTGGATTCTGATTCGTTTATCAGCTAGATTATAAAAATATATCGAAAATGTTTGTATTTTTTGTTTTATCAAATTATTGACGAGATAGTAAGATAAAAGTTCTAGAAGTTAATTAAGTAAATATAGATCATCTAACTTTTAGAATTGCGAGTTGTAACGTCACGTCTTCGTAATATCATACAATTAAGTGACGTCACTCCAAGTTTCTAGGCACTGTATCTACATAATTTTATATTTAATTAATTAATAAATAAATTTAATATATTTAATAAATAAATTGTGTACAATATGTTTAGTAATCTAAGTGATACAATTACGCTGCGTGATGGATTACTGGTGCGAAAGTCCGATTTCATAAAAGTGAGGTCCATATATCGGCTGAATCATTATTTTTTTAAATGTCGGAACACCAGTTTGTTTTGTTATTGAGTTTGAAGGTGAAAAAAACTCTTAACAATGGCAATTTCCGATGGTTGAGTGATCGAAAAATAAAGGAATCCTTAGGAATCGCCTGTATCTTAATTTCATGCATCCAAAGTTGCGGGTAGATCCTAGTTTTTATATTTATGGTAACATATATTAGAAAACCCTAATAGTGTTTTGTAATTCTTCGCGAGTACACCGCTCGTATAGACGGCGACTAAACTCAAGGAACAAGGAACGTTGTCATTGTATCAAAAAGTTATATAATTGCTGTTTTTAAAACGTCTAAACTGTTTTATAGTTCCCCATAAGCACAAACTAATGGACTGTAAAAGCGATAATTGATACTTTTGTATTTCGACGATTGGTAATTACTCTAGAAGGTTATGTACCTTGAAAGGGAATACATTTTATAATGAGTTACTTCTTACAATGCATGAGTAATTTTAGTCCAAATAATAAAATCAATTACGACTTTTACGATTTCATATATTATAGTAAGTACTATATACAATGCGCCAAAATAGGCTCCTTCGCAAAGTGGCGGAATAAGCATAATATGCGCTGTTTCATTCCATATATACGAAAAAATTTGTACGGAACCCACTTCAAATAGGATGCGGGGCTTTTTTTTAATAGTATAGAGTGACAACATGAGCAGAGTATGTACCTGCCACAAAACAGCACAGTGACACACAGTTATTGGAACATGAAGATTCCAAATAATCACATAGCAGTGCACTGTGCGCATCACCCTGCGATATAAGATGTCTTATCTCTATGCCCTGTTATTTCACTGGAAACATTGCTCTTCAAAATGAAACACAGTAATCTTTGCACACTACTGCTTGGTGGTAGAGTAACTGGCAAAGGTGTGGTGCTCGTTCCAAAATCCTAGCACTACAACTTCTAAAAAAATCTCTCGCAAGGGGAGAGTAAAGATCATAATCCTCCACGCTGACCAAGTTGAGTTTGGTTGGCGGTTGGCAAGGGTTGGCGGCAAACTGTTCAGTAACAACAGCTTTCCATAAATCTGTCAGTTTATTTACGAGGTTTTCTTTCGTAGTTCTTTTGCAATGATACACTTGTAAAACTGCTATAAGAATAATAGTCATATAACTATGTAGGTGAGATTCAAACCTATGAACACACCCTTGTGGAATCGGAAATCGTCGCCATTAAGCTATCACGGCTTCTGAAGGAAACAGTTGAGTTCAACCTCTACTGTTTAGTCATTCTTATCTATGTAGTTGAAGTAAACTCAGGCAGAAAGAAAACCATTCATGCCGATACAGCAATTGTACATAATAAATTAAAACTATACTTGTTTCATCTACAGAATATTTTGCATTTCTGTCCTATTAATACATAGTCGCTGTAGGGATATTACACTTGAAAATAAGCGTTCCCTTCAATACCCTTTCCCCTACGTCATTAAAACCTCCATGCCCTTCATATTGCTTGGGACTGTCAAGTATTATTCAGTTTTCATATCACCGCTGTTTACTATCGCTCAAGTGTACGTATTGCAGATGCTACGTCCAAAGACATTTCCAGTATCACCAATCAAATTAAGACTCTATACTGATCGCTTTAGGTTTGAAATTTGTATGAATATTTTTGTATGCAGTCAGTGTATTTGACTTGCCTGTCTGAGTTATGTTTGTTATGCCATTGGCCATGTTCACGATGTGGCGGAGTGTTTGTCGTATATTATGTTACTGATACTATATTACTTTTATGACAATGCAAGGGTGCACGTTAAAAGCATCGGTGTAACAGTGGGTCATGAAAACTGCATTTATAACTTTATAGATCTAACAAAATGGTTCGGCTGCATCTCTAAGAATTATTGATTGTCTTCAAAAAATAATTTGGTTCTATGGTTTTTTGTATGTAAGTATGTTACGCGTGAATCTATTTTGATGTTTTTTTTATTTAGTGGAGTCAGAGGGTGGTCCCTTAAAAATAATCGAAATCGGTGTGGCAATTTTTAAATATCAACATAAAACTTAAATGAAATAGTTAATTAGCTTTCCTTTACTTGAACAGTAATGACCCGATTTTTGATATTATTTCAGTATTAGGAGCCTACACATATTTACATGGGTATATTTTTGTTTTTTGTGTTCTAATAAAGTGTAATAGAGTTTATATATGTCTCTATATCGCTCTACTGTTAATCTGTTTAATTTAGTGAGTTTTACGAAACCTCCAACAATATCAGTCAAAGTGTAAATAAAATACTCGTACCTATAAAATTTCTCAGATAACGTGCGGTATTAAAAATGTTAATGATGTTAAAAATGTCGCTACTAGAGAATTCCATAATTTGTTCACCTCTTATCAAAAAATGATATAAGTTTACAAAATAGAATACTCACGCAAAGTCAAGACGGGTACTACTAGAAGCTTGGGTTAATATAGACAAAAACTACATTACGAAATGATCACAAAAAATACTACAAATTTCCTTGATAAATAAACACGGATTAGAACCAGACAACTTTTAATTCCCGTTCCTATGAGTTATGATATGCCACGATTTTGAAATTAATATCCGCAGACTGAAGCAAGCTATAATTATTCCGACGTTCGTACACGGAAGCTTATTTGAAAGGAAATGGGCAGGCATAGGCGTCTAATTATTCCTTCCATTGTTTCATTGTTTGTCTAGCCCACATTCTACAAGATTAACTATATCAAATTATCTATACGTATCTCAACATCAGTCATACCGGCTCGTGTCAATCAAAAGTTTTTCAACGATAGGTGTTTAAAATATTTGAATAGATATTATCTAAATGGCATAGACTGTCGCAGTTCTAAAACCACGCGCTTATCATAGGATAATTAAACTGGGGTCCTAAATTTGTATGTGAATTGACCATGGTATTCCAAATATTTACTAACAAAAATAAAACGGAAAATACCTAGCTACCCAAAAAAACTTGTCCATATTATGCAATATATATTACACAACATGAGTTCAACACCTGTCTAATTATAGGGTTAGCCTAAGTCGATAGAGACATTTTTGATGTTTGTGACATCAATAACCAAAAATATTCTAAGCATTTGTTTTTGGTTTACTTGTGCATCGTGCCAAAGCTCTATCTAATTTACAGGCACAATGGCAAAATGGCAATAGAAATGTTTGACGTTTTAGCGACATCAAAAATACTACAAAGCTTACAACAAAAAATATGCTTAAGTCGTGTAATACGGAGATACTCGTTTAAGGTTCTTTCCTGCGGCGACGTAAACAATCACCCTCTTCAATAAAATATGGCTAAGGAAACAGTTTTGCTTATGAGAGTTGGACATCTTGTAGCATGTACCCATTTTAAATTTTAGTATGATAAATGAGTACGATTGATGGACAGATGACCTCACAAAGGTCGCTGGAAACCGCTGGTCGCAGGTTGCGCAGGACCGTTCGTTGTGGAAATCTAGGGGGGAGGCCTATGTTCAGCAGAGGACGTCTTGCGGCTGATGATGATGATGATAAATGAAGATTTCAGCATCTTCGTCATATACATACAATAAACATTACTTTTTATTTATTGTTTGGAGTTATTAAACAAAGCACTAACCTAAGTGATCTTAGAAAGTAATGTCTAACTACTTATATCCACGGAGGTAGGCATCTATATCAGTAAAATGAGTTTGATGACTTACAGTTCCTATGATTCGGTATTCAGCGGTGCCACATATACCGCATTCGCTATAAACGATCAGCTGAAAAATTATTTCATTGTTCTAAGTCAACAAAAAGTGAGGACTCTCCTGAAACACTGAAGTGTGAATATTTTGATATACTTTCTTATTATATTAGATCAAAGACAACAACAATGTTATAACTACCAACTCCTGTGAATCTGAAATTCAGTTTAAAACAATGCCTATCCATCGTACAAGTTCGCTACGTGCTAAAATTAGTTCATAACGAAGTTGCATAGTTTACAGCGCGATGGGTTTAAAGCGGTACCTCGAAGATGAAAACCGTTATTTTCGAGAAGACAAGATAGGTAATATACTCGTGCCTAAGTTTCAAACATGCAAAGGCTAACTTTATTGCATTTATTTTGAATTTAAAGCGATTTTCTACTCACTAAACTGTTAACTCGAAAAGAAAATTATAAAGCTTACAAAACAAACTAGCATTTTGAGGCTTCCAAAATTGCTTTGATGTTCAAATTACTTGATTGATTAGCATCAGTGCTTGACAGTAGAATAACAGGAAAAAGTACCAAATTTTCCCAAGGTTTTCAGACTCTGTAATGAGTCCTATCACTATTGAATTCGGGACTTTTGACCATGGGCTCTGAAAATAGCCAACCATACCGAACTGCCTAAACCACAGATTAGAAAATAGTTGCATAAACCAACAACAAGACATCAAAAACATAAGATAGATATTCGAATTGAAACATCCAAATTCAAAATAGATGAGAACACAATCTTTATGTGGGTCAAAAAGATTGAGTAGTATCATAGAAGAAGTAGATATCAATTAGATTAGTGTGGGAAGTTGATAAATTATTGCATTTTCAAAATATCGATTCTATTTTGCGTCACGCCAGAACTGTATCGTGTTGCCATAATAACGTCTCAATCCGTCATGTTTGTCGTGACTCCATTAATTTAATTCCTATTGTAATTGAGCTAAATTAGCTGCTGTCTTTGTTTTGAATTAAGTTTATTACGGGCGGTTGTTATGGTCACGCATGTTTTGCGTTCGATTCAAATATCGCATTCAAGGCACGACAAATACCGCATCGGGTAAACAGTATCAGGGTTGTTGTTTTTCTTATAAAATATGTCTGTGGCGGTTTCACACAATACTATACTACCTATAAGTTAGGAAAGCCTATACAAATGGTATGCTATAGGTAGTTAAAAACTAGTCATAGCATACCATTTGTATACTAGTTTTTAACTAGCTATAGCACCAAAAATGTAATTTTATTGTAATAAAACATAGTAATGATCCGTATTATTGTTGATATACATATTGACCACCCATTGACTGCCCTAGTGGCTTAGTTGGTAGTTGCTCTGCCTGCGAAGCCGAGGGTCGTGGGTTCGATCCCCACCCAGTGCAAACATTTGTGTGATGAATTCAAATGTTTGCACTGTGTCTGGGTGTTTCTATGTATAATAAGTATGTATTTAAAACTATATAAGTATTATATCAGCTATCTGGCTGCCATCACACAAGCTTTGCTTAGTTTGGGGTCAGATGGTGTTGTGTGTGAATTGTCCACCGATATTTATTTATTTATTTATATTGAGATCAATCAAATAAAATTGTTAATTTTGATTACTTGATTTGTTTTTGATGAAGTTGAGCGATAGGATTGTTTTCATTTCGTTTAATAGTCTGTTTTATGTGACAATATCCGAGCGAAACCGGAACTAACTAACTAATTCAATATCAGGAAAAAACTAGCATGTTTTCAAAAAGACTTCCATCAAAGAAATGTGTTAATATCCAACCCGCACTGGTGACCCAGTTGGCGTAGTGGGGTATGGATAATAAATAGACTAAACTCTCTTATACATTTATTTGCTATTCCAGACTGTGTTCTAAATTTCTACCCCACCTGTTCTGCTGTTCCGATGCGATTGAGCATCAAACATCCATTATATTTATAATATTAGTAGAATTAGTTTCGCATCACAATTTTACTCTGAAGATTATTTTAGTATTTTTTTATCATATACTTATATACCCGTATTTTCCGACTTCTAACAGACAATCCTTCTGCGGTATTATGAGACTAACATAATACTGCTAATGAATACCATGCTTATCATGATGACATTATGATGCAGTGTCAAAGGATAATACGAAGTATAATATGCACCTGTGAATTCCTGGTCGTGTCATGGTCACAGGTTCAAGACTACGCTGCCCCTAATTGCCAAGTCTTTAAGCGTGGGAGTTGATTGTGTTGCCAGCTCTACCTAAAATAATGGTAGCGATAACGTCAGAATTGACAATTGTAAGGTCGCGGGTTCGATGGGTCTGCGCCTATGCTTATTTTCTAAGCGCAAATGTATAAATATTTTTAACGATCTACATTAAAACTAGTGCGCAAACTCGTCGAACAAATTGATTTATATAAATCTTCACAATACCGTACTTTGTAATTACAATAAATTACATGCTATATATTTTCATAATAGTTTTGATCAATCCTACCATATAGGGAGATAAGAAGCGAAGTACGGGCACAAGGGTGTTGCTAGTATTCATATCTTTATTTACTTTTTCTCAGTTTTGTTTTAAGTAGACACATTTCATTGTAGACCTCATAGTCTTTTATTAACCCCCGACCCAAAAAGCGGGGTGTTATAAGTTTGACTTCGATGTTTGTCTCTCTGTTACTACAGTGGTACTAGCGCCATCTGTGTCGATAGGCTGATACTACTTACTAGCCACGAGGAATGAAGTGAACAAGTGAACCAATTCGAGGCTTCGTTCACGAATGTACCTATCTAAGAGTCAGTAGTTCGGTCAGCGCAGGACGCAGGAGTGAAGGACGATTCATTTTGCTTTCTACCGCCGACGGCACTGATTCTCACAAATATACAACATGGCGGACAACACCGACGAAAATCTTCCCCAATCTCCGACATACGTATGTTTGTCTATGTGTATAAGTATGTATGTCTGTGGCACCGTAGAGATTAAACGAATCGACAGATTTCAATGCAGTTTTTTTTCATTTCAAAGCTAGTATCAGACAGGATGGCAATCAAACATAATCCTATCAATAGTTAAAATAACAAATTATGAATTACGAATATCAATAGTTGTAAAACCGTAGTTCTACGTTTAACTCTATAGATCTGGTTTATCTACAGCGCTGCTGTGATAAATTATGTAAAACATAAGCTTATGTGATGTCAATTACGCTGAGTTAGATAACCGTGAGTAATGGGATATGAGGCTGCAAGGCTGGCGATTTGTACCACTTAGGTTTATGAGCCAGTTTTTTTTTTCTTGCATAAATAAGTAAAAGAAAACTGATGGCAATGAAATGAATTGTACCTCTGGGGAGCTCAGTGAAGAACTAGACCATAATTTGAAATTTTCAAGTTCAAATTCAAGCGCGGCAATGTACTGAATATATAAATATTAGTGAACACTGGACAATATAAAATAATACACACAACACTATCTGACCCCAATATAAACAAAGCTGTACTATGGCGGCCAGATAGCTGATACCTATAATACTTACATAATTGTATTGTAAGTGTTGTAAAATGTAAATAGTATGTAATAATAATAATATATAATTATACATAGAAACACCAAGATACAGTACAAATATTTAAATTTATTACACAAATATTTGCACTGAGTGGGAATCAAACCCACGATCCACGGCTTCGCAGGCAGAGTTATTACCGACTAAGCCACGAGGCCAGCCAATGGCAAATGGCCAAGCAAATAGTTTAATATTAGGTTCGTGCTTTGTTCGTCCCCACCATCTATATTTTAAAAACCAAAGTTCCGGCATGGCGATTTAGCATTAACCATCCAAATTTTTGCAGTTATGATAATAATAGTATAAATATAACCGACTTTAAAATAAGAGAAATTTCTCAGTTGCTTTTTTTATGTTATGAGATAGCTCCGTGAATTGTGAAGCGATTTTGGTAATTTTTTTTTTTTTATTTGGTAGAAAATATTTCATAGGTAGTTTCATATAGATAAGTTTTATCAAAATTGGTGAGGCGATTATTTAAACAAAAATACTTAAACAAAAACTGAAACTTTGTTTTCACTCATCTAGACGATGTAGTCATAGCGTCTTATGAATTTTAAAAATTTAATTTTAAAATTACGTTGTTTTTTCCCAAGAAAATATTATTATTATTACACCAGCAAGAATTCTTAGATACCTCAGAATACTCGTACATACTTATATAAGGACATATAAATTAAACGCTGCGCTGGCTCAGAACCAACATTAAAATTTATCGTCTACCCGAACATGAATCGAACTGGGGCCTTTTTCTGACAATTTAAACACTTTACCACTGAACTAAACCGGCCATCTAAGCATGTACTATAGTACGGCCAATTAACTGTTTTTTTTAACTAACTCTCTAAAATTATGTTTTTCAAAATATTGCGCATACAAAGTGGGTATTTTGTTAGGAAAAATGTACTAGGTAACTCCTTGCATTAAACTTAGCAAGTTGTTCTTTATATGGTCGCACTGTATTGGGTCATAGTAATGTCATAACAGTAAGTAGGATAATTATTATTTAGAGTTTTATCTGTTTCCACTTGTGATTTATGGTTATTCGGTGTCTTCAATAAATTCTGCCTATCTATGTGTACAACGGGGGGAATCTGTATTACAAATCTAAATGTAGTTTTGAAAGAAAATCCCACAAACGCTTCGTAACACAAAACAATTAACTGTTTACGCACATTTAAGTTAATTTTAACACTTCTAAGTTTACTCTGACGATGTGATAATGATGATGAGTATATTTTAACATGGTAGTGTTAATGTGGATGCTGGAGATAACACAATCATTAAGCTTTTGTTACTGAATGCTTAATTATTCAAGTGAATTTGCGACTATAATAGATTTTTTTTTGTAAATAGGTTTGCACTGACCGCCATCTGGCCTGATAGTAACGATACGGTTCAAGACGGACTAACCTAGAAAAAACTGATTCAATCTATACTTGAAGGCACCCATATTGTTGTATCCATCAGAAAATATCTACTCAGGCGTCGCATTCCCAAGTTTTGATATTTTGATTACACAAGAGTCTTAGTCCACAACTCTTCGTTCGAGTCTTTGGAACATCACCCATAAAACAATGTTGGTTTTTTGGAACTACGGCCAATCCGATACCAAATAGGGTTAGATCATGCAGAGACTGTTTACTGACCGAAATGCATGCGATTAAAACCCAATAAACTTGAAATTTTGCGCCGATGTTCGCTATTTTTTGAAAACCTATACAAAGTCTCGTATTGTTTCTGTTTCGCTTTTGCGTGTTTTGATTTAATAAAATTATGTTTATAAATGCATATATTACAGCTGGTCTAGTCGGGACAACGTCGACTGTCGATTCAGAGCCCTTGGTTTAAATCTAACCTTACTTTTTCAAAGTAATGTGCGTATTGTGTGTGCATTGTCCACTAATATTTATTTATTTAATGCTGTTAACTTAAAAACGGCGAAGGAAAACACCGAAAAAAAATTATATGTACCTACTCAGAATCATTTGTATTCATGTGTCATCTACCAACCCGCACTGGATCAGTGTAATGATTATTGGCTTCACTCTCTCTATATGGGAGAAGGCCCCGAATCCCAGAAGTGGGAACATTCAGTGGGTTGCTTCTGCTTATACATAAATTCCGAACCTACTACCGACACTGGCTGATCTCATCACTTGTCGAACATCCCACTAAGGAAATGACATTTGCCAGAGCATAGCAAATTGGGTTTTTTCTCACCTCGTACCTTCCTGTACACGATGACAAGCGCATTGAGTCGTCTGTCACCACGTGTACACCTCTTGTGCATTGTTATTCAAGTAGCCTGAGGCATGTACATTATGATTTCATTGTCTCTCAAATGTTTGTAGATGAATGAGTTGTTTTCAGAAACCTCATATAAAATCTGTACAAACTTGGTGGCAAGGGCGGATCCAATTTTGGTGCCAGGAGGTCACATAGTCGTTGTGAAGTCACAAGACCGTGCGACTAGTGCGTGAGTGCGGTTTCATTAGTGATCCGTCTAGGTACTGGACCCAACCCAAAGGAGGGGGGGCGTTATGACCCCCATGATATACCCCCTGGATTCTGAGTAATTATCTCCTTGTGAGAACGCCTCGAGTTCCACCAGTGAGAACGTTTAGTGCGCTGCTATGCAGGATGCACATTGGACATACCTATTCATTGTATCAAATTATATACCTGTGAAAATTTGTAAACTTATAGTTCTCAATTTAGCGATAGGTCAACAAATTTAACAAAATTTTTATTGACGAAATAAAAAAAACCATCTTTGACAGGTGTTTTTGCATTTTGATTACGCCTAATTGGTGATTTCCGGTGGAAATTCTTAATCAATATTGAAAGGAAAAGAATTCAAATTACTGGCTAGCGTACTGTACTCTACACCCAGAGATATACCTACCATGATTTATATCTTTGCCCTTCTATTTTTCTGGAAAAAAAACCCTTCAAACTTTAGTGTTTCCGTATTACTGCTTGTGAGTAGAATAACGGGCAAAAGTATTGTAGGTACTTACGCAGATGGGCTTTGCAAAAAGTCCTACCACTACAACTTCTGTTTTACCAAGAATAGTTAAGATATTAGATTGATTGCCTTTTCTTACAATTCCCAAAAAAAATATTTCCTGGTACAGAAGCAAATTTAAACCAAAACCGATATTTCACACGTTACACCTATTCCATTGTCATGTATTCACACCTTCTGCACAAATAAAGCTGTAGGAAGTATCACCTATTGTCATGTAGCCGCGAATGGATTCCTGTTTGGGCGGGTTGAAGAATTCACCATTGTTGGTTAGCCATTGTATTGTCTGTGATATCTGTATCTTATGACGTCTACGTACTAAATATGGTGATGACGTTATCACTACATAGTATAAAACAAAGTCACTTCCCGCGTCTGTCTGTGCCTATACATCCTTAATCTAACCTTAAAATAATTTGTTAGTTTTAGATCTTTAAAACTAACAAACAGATTTTAATTCAGGGTTTTTAATAGATGGAATAATTCAAGGTTTATATGTATAATACATGCACGAAATGGCAGAGAAACACTTATAATCTTAAAGGTTTTTAATGTAATGTCGTAAATTTTTCACACAGTTTTCGCGCTTACAATGCAAACGCTGGCTGACTCCTATGAGTTAGACCAAAATACTCGTAATGTACAGCAGTATTGTACCCCTTTAATAGGTCTACAAAACAGTGTACAATAGTATATGTCTATCTCTTAGGAAAAACCCACAATAACCATTTTTATTAGTATATATATTAGTATTAGCATTCCACCCGTGCAAAGCCGGGGCGGGCCGCTAGTTCAGAATAAAAAAAGGAAACTTTCATTTCGACAATGAGACGAAAGTAACACGCCGTGGACGCCGAGTGGTATTACCTAAGAAATTTAAAGATTATGTACCTTAGTAGTTAAGTACTTACTTATTTCCTTGATTACAATATTAATTAACTTAGATTAAGAAAAGGGGGATGTTTATAGATAAGAGAGTGAATCAGTAAAGGCAACACCGGCGACCCGCCCTCTGGCGACCGGAAATGTAAGAGATTAGGTTAGATCCTGATGGCGTCATCTCATAAGCATAAATGTAACTGCACATGTGCAAGAAATAAAAATATGTTCCATACACGTGGGTTTTACTAAATACACCCGTGACCCGTGAACCAAACGATGGCAGCCGAAACGAAGAACATAAACACAAATGTTGAGTTTCCATGGGCTGACGAGTAACGTAATATTGTTACCGTGCGATTCAGAAATTAATTATTATCAGTCAATATATTTCCATTACTAGGTATCTCCTAATGCAGGTTATTGAAATGTAACAATAAATTTAGTTATCTACAACTAAACAGTTTATATTCGACCAAATTTCTGACAATCGTGCATAGAAATGTTTTTGTTAAAAATAGAAAATTGGTTTCTATTTTAACAATTAAGTTTATAATTGGATCAGAGTTACGAAAATATTGTTTATGGGAGCGCTTGTGATAAACCTTGAGGCATCCCAAAACCAATGGAAAATTAATTAACTGCGCATATTCTGTATCCATCAATATGACTAAAAATACAGTATGGACGCTCAGTCATTAGAAAGCTCCTATAAAAGTCAAGCCATTTTAATAGGTAATATTTGACGTTTGTCAGTTATGTCGTCATTGTGAGGTGACCTGGTTAAAACCTCGATTAAAGTGAATGAATCGATGCGGACTTGAAACAGCAATATGTGAATTTTAAAAATATTAAAATTTCAGAAATTTTGCTTGAAGGTGTCTTTTAGCACATAGGCGCTCGCTAAGACGGGGTTTTGCGAAATTCAACCCCAAGAGGGTGAAACAAGGGATGGACGGTTGTAGGAAGATTCCGTAATTTTCAAAGTTATAAGCATGAAATCCACATAACCGATTTTAATGAAAGTTGGTACACAGATACATATGGAAAAAAGGTTGATATGAGGGATGAAAGTATATGGAAATTCGTAATCTTTGAAGACAAAACCATGCAACTTTGTATCTAGCTATCTATCTACATTTGACGCTAAGCAAATTTGTGTTTGTTCTAGTAATTTTGTCATTTCAAATTGTACGTGGATGAAATGGGGGGTTTAAATGGGAGATGAAAGTTTTATGTGAAAGTTCGTCACTGTTGAAGATAAAACCATAAAACTTTGTATTTAGAAATAAATGTTTGTCCTTACGGGAATGAAATAGGGGTTAAAAGGGGGATGTAAATTTATATGGAAGTTCGTTAATGTTGAAAACCGTTCAATTTTTAAGGTAGACACCTATATGCATACATTACTATTTTATAGTATAAATGTGAAAGTAACTCTGCCGGTCTGGTTTTTAAGTTTTGACGCCAAAGCCACTGAACTGATTTTAAAGAAATTGTAGGCAAAAAATATTTTAATATTAGTAAAAGTAAATTTGTATGGGTGTACAACTGTTCAAGTAAATATTATGTACTGCCTCAGTTACCTTAATACTTATTTTACGCGGACGAAGTCGCGGGTAAAAGCTAGTAGTTAATATATGAACAATAAATATAATTATGTTTTGTTATAATCACAACGTGATCACTAATTTATGGTGATATTTCTTCACAAGTAATCATTGCATTCGATTCAACTTATCAGATTACTTACAGTAACATCCTTAGTGGTTAAAAACAAAAAAGGTTAAGTGACGCAACATTGTAGCGACATGCAGTTCTTTAGATTAGAAATTGCTTATTATATTTAGAATGGTTTATTAGTGAAAACAAATCGGAAAATTGCTCATATCAGTCATTATTACAATAAATATGTAGTCGTAATAGAAAAAAAAAAAAACCAATGTGCAGTTCTAACAAAACGAAAAAATATAATAGTTTATGCCCGCCATTACAAGGTTACGTTGTCGAATTTTGATGAATTGTCAAATGTCACCTATTAAAATGACCCGACTATAATGTTGATACAGGGTAAAGCATAATGTCACGACTTAAAATTATGGATAACGTTAAAAAATGAAAAATAATTATGTTACAAAGTCTCACCATAAACGTGGTTAAATGCATGGGATTTTACTGTTATTTTTGTATATGCATGCTATTTTGTGTAAAATGAGACAGGCTATTTTATTTTGCTTTTTGAATATATTGAGTTGTTATTTAATTATCGACTTGTAACTATCTGAAGTTTTTGTTAAATATTTAATTAAGCATGTTTGTTTTAAATATTCCGAATAATATTTAATTACAATGAGTAAATGCATTAAAATAGTTCAGTCTAATCTTGATACTAATAATGATTATATTATGATGAACAATAATGTTTTTTTTTTAAAGTCGGATCGTTATTATGAATGAAATCATTGGAATAATTGATTGAATGTTCAATAAAGGTTTCTACTATCCTTTTTCAGAGATCACGCTTCATATACCTATATCCCTACGAGTTTATAGTTAGTAAGTTGCGTAGGTTAATAGACTTTCTGCTGTACCCCAAATTCGGTAGGCAATAGAGGCCATAGAAGACCAATTTTCATAAAACCCTTTACAAGAAATCCAAAAAAAACTATGTAGTAAACCTACCAATTTTTATTAAAACCTTTGTTATGGTTTTATCAAACAAACTGTTTCATTAAACTAGTTTTGTACAAATCATCCATACTGCAAAACGTCACATAATGATACTGAGCAATCAGTAAAGTTTGACGTCGATACTCTGTGTAAACGCAACGAATAACGCCTACTTTGAAAGCTCCCCTTTACGTAATTATTATGGTTTGAAATTAATTCGATACCAAACTCGATAGACGCCATACTTGTTCTGTTTATTTGGGATGATTTGTTGCTCATTTTCAGTTGAAAATTAAAACAATTTTCGGGCCTCAGAGCGACATAGTGGCTGCGTAATGCCCGTAGCTATGTTTACTAAATTATACAAAGTGAAGAGAAGAACCAAAGATAGATAGATACATAGATAACCTCTTTATTGCACTTAAATTACAAAGAAAAGTAAC
Source organism: Ectropis grisescens (assembly GCA_017562165.1). Taxonomy (NCBI): domain Eukaryota; kingdom Metazoa; phylum Arthropoda; class Insecta; order Lepidoptera; family Geometridae; genus Ectropis; species Ectropis grisescens. The sequence goes on along the minus strand of CM029779.1, from coordinate 9,200,439 downwards.
AATAACACAGAAAGAAACACAAAAGGGTTGCTTGACGATAAACAATACCCACAACAACACAGTAAATAGTCCACACAATATTTATACTGTGTGAGTTTCTTGCTACTCATGGTAACCTGGAAGAAATCGCTTTTTCATATAATAGAGAGCGACAAGACGAGCAGAATACGTGTTTAAACATAACAGCACAGTGAAATGCAGCTGTTGGAACATGAAGAGTCCAAATATCTAGCCCTGCACTGCGCTCGTCACCCAGAAATATATGATGTTTTTTTATCTTTACGGTTTTTAGTTTCACTCGAAACATTGCCTTGTAAACCGATCAGGAACAACTTCGTTTTGTTATATATCGTATAGGTAAACTTTTGGGAAAATGGAAATTCTGGGTATTCGAACACTCCATAAAACTAAATTTTTACTAGAAAAGCCAAATGAACACGTAACTATAAACAAAGCATAGTAATTATGCTTACTGGATTGCAATAGAAGCATAATTGTAGGTTTGCTCAGCTTAAACTAATTTCCACCCACTGCACAAGATTTGAATAATCCAATTGTGTTAGTACTGACTGTTAGTCGCAGATTACGTGACCAAGAATATAAAGAGACTAGAAATTCTATTCATGGAACGCATTCTTTAATATTCCACTACGGTTTAAATTACGGTCTGTTATTGTAATCAAAAAATAATTACAAAACCATAACGATTACAACCTTAACGATAAAAAAAAAGAAATGTGGCACTCGGAGACTGCCGCGGTAAAGCTATTGCATGTTGGATGCATTTTTATCAACATAATCAATAGGGATGTTAACAATTTTTCGGAATTGCTTTTATTTTGAAGAGTGACATTTGTTTACCATAAAGAATATCACGGGAAATTCGTTAAGTTGGCAACACTGCTAAAAGCATTTAGTCTATAAAGTTGATACAAATAAGATACAAATTCGAATGACCGAGTGGGGAGGACGGCGTTACGGTCTTCTATCCCTCTTTCTTGTGAACATAAGAAAGAGATGCACGATCACTAAAATTCGGTCCCCAGGCCCGCGATAAAAGCTATGCAATAGCTTAAAAGTATAACGTTACTATTTACAAATAATAAAAACAATTAAATAATACCTACTATCCGTCGGGGGCTACCATCACTATTATAAATTTCATCGTAAGTAAAAGTATTGGCCAACAAGGGTTTCAAAGACTTACACAACATACTAGATTATGTAGAATTCAAACTTCGTCGTCAAAGAATAATAGCTGTTATTACTTTTGCACTTAAATAGGTACAGAGGATTGCAGACTATTGTTAATTTTTTTGTTTAACTTCTATTTCTTTGAAAGACTTCTGATTTGCCAAATCTAGTGAAGGCATTTAACTCTGCGATCGTAACGAGTAGGTACCCAGGGTTAAGGTTTCTAGCCTTGAGCTTCACTCGTGACTGTCACTCAGTTTGATTCGATCCGACACGACATATCAAACTGCCACTGCGAATGCTATCGTATGACATAATCGAATAAATTAAAAAGCATTTTTGTTGTACTCGCGTCAGCATTAGCTAACCGCCGCTTTACAAAACATAGCTTACTATTTTGTGTTTTGGAGCTCATTTAACGTTACAGCGTTACAAACTTTGAACATATCTATACTGCCAAAAAAAGTATGGGGTTTTGGCTCGCGTAAGCCTAACCATCATCCATCTTATAAACCATCTTCGATTTATTATGTTAACACTCACAAGAAGATAATTGTGATAGACTGACATGTTTTAAGACCGGTGGAGGTGGAGGATATTCAACGATATTCAAATTTTATATTTGTAGACTATATCGTCGCTTAAATTAGGCAAGATGTTTCAGTTTCCAATAATTTTAGACCTTATTTAAACAGAAGATAGGTAGTTTACTGTAAACTGGAACACAAGCCGGCACTTTGCTGATATTAGCAGGCATGAAGGTTACCATCAAGTGCTTACCATGCTCGTCTTGTTGGGCTACAGAATAAATAAATAATAATACTATTTAAACCATTGAAACGTTTGCTAAGCTCTGTTTCTAAACAAAAATATATTTTTCGTAAACAAAATAAAATAATGTGTATTATTACATAGCTTTAAATTAATTTACATAATCTATTTCAAATGGCAATTACTTTTGAATATTTCCATAAACAAAATCTAAATAAAATATGTATTCACTGGTAAGTCGTCTCAATTCTACGCGATAAATTCCAGAAAGTTCTACCAAGAAAACACGTGCGAAGCGCATCCCGACGACGAGTGCACTCCAGGCGGGCATTTCTCACATTCCCCGCCTAAACGTGAGGTGCTTAGGGCACTCCAGTACATTCCACAGGGCCTTTTAATAAACGAGCCAGAAGAAATGCGTAGTTTGTAGATTAGGACGCTTGAGAATGTAGTCTGTAGGTTGTTTTCTTTTATGTCTTTATTGTTTAGTTTCTTGTAATCTGTTTTTGTACTCGACGAATGCTTTGAAGTTATGCACCCACATTTGAGAAAAGTATAAAAAAGAACTGCGTACCTAACAAATTAAAGTAAAAAAGCAACGTAATAATTTAATTGACATGCATCAAACCTTTCTGCTACTACTAAATACTACTTTAAAAGGTTAAGTGCCCTTCAAATATGCACTTTGAATGCGCATTTAACAAAACAACGCATTTACGACCCATTAAGTTTGTAATACACTTGTAATGTTCTCAGTACCTAAATGACAAGATCGTGTGTCCATTTAATAGTGTTTAAACTCCGCGCATGATTTATGATTGTTAGTAGTGATCGGCGCCACTGGCGTATTTCACAATGATAAAGAAAAGTGATTGCATAATATAGATAACTAGCGGTCTGCCCCGACTTCGTATGTGGTACATATGTATTTAGCCTATAGCACTCAGAGATCCCGTATATTTCCAGCGGTGAATCTTTTTTCGGATGTTTTATGCATCGGTTCAGTAGTTCTTGATGTTAGCGCGTTCAAACAAATATGTTCTTCAGCTTTGTAATGTTAGTATACGACTTTGATACTAACCTATAATAGTTGGCTTCAGATAATTAAATGTAAGCTTTCTTGTGTACAAATTTCTTGTGTGTAACTGGGTGTACAACTGGACAAACAAAAGTATACCTTCATAATATGATGCTTTTTAAGACATCAGATAAAAACAGCCATAGAGACTGCCAATAGAAGTGAAAACGTATTACCTTCTTAGAATTTTAGTATTACACAATACGTCCCTGTATAGATACCTGCTATTCTGCATGTTGGCGATTTGAATTTACAAGATTTCATCCATCCAAAAAGGGTATAACGCACACACCCCACTCTGCTTCTACGTTGTTGCTCACCTAGCATATCGGTGAAGCGAATACAATTATAATTTAAGCCCATACAATTTACCCATTCTGAAATGCAGTTAAAGCAAACTAAATAATAATTTATTTTTTCCAGAAAAAACCGACTTTATCCAAATTTTTGTAGTTTTGCGTTCATATTTCCAATACATAATAAAACTAAAAAAAAACCGTTAAGAACACCGATTTTGATAAATTTATATGAGACCAAACAACAGAGACAACAGAGAAACGACCATCAAAATCTACTTACAATTCTATCGGGCTCAATATATGCGCTATCGAGCAAAATACGAGTATATACAAAAAGAATACAGAAAAAAACATACAACCGAATTAACAACCGAATAAAATAAAATAAATTGTTTTTGGAAATCGGTTAAAAATAATAACATAAAGAGTATCAGCCATTTAGTACAACAATTTCGGCACAGCACGTCAGAACTTGTACAAACTTTAATGCAAAAGGAAAGATTGTTGATATGTTGATCAAGTGCCGGTAGTCGACGGCGCTTTACATACAATTGAATTTTTGATGAACGTCAATCATTATTTTTTGTAGTCTTTGTTGTAGAGCACGCTTTGTGGGAGGTACCTATGCGTTACAAATTATACCATTTATCTTAGAGTTGATAAATTGATTACAGTACTTAATATCAGTTCAAAGGAAGTATTTACTTGCTAAGCTCTTTAGATACACATACTCGTATACTTATATACTAAATACGTAGGTTTAATGGTGATCGGACTCATTCCAAATCACGCCCCGAGAAGTACCAGATCTTTACCAGATAAATCATCCTATTTATTTCCTCAAAGAAAGAATGCTATGTTTTAGACTCCTGTTTGTCATTAACCATGTATAATATGTATAGGTAAGATGAAATTTAATCTTTAACTTCTTTTCAGGATTGTCCATACAACATTTTTTTTAAATGGATAGAACCCTTATTAACAAAACTAAAATACAATGAGAACTAACAACAACTGACTAACTACTTATACTTACACTAAGCACACAGATAATCAAGATGTTCAAGCCCACTATCAATTGGAAGCGTACCCAGGATGCTGTCGGCATTACCAGGCTAAATGGCAATGCTTATTCGTTGGGTCAAATAAACGCCAGCATTTTGGTCACGCGTCATGTCGACCAAGCGCTCGGAAAGATTTTTGAAGATGACTATAACTAATACACGAAAAATAACTACTGTCCCAATAATATTACGATAAAATTCGTCATGCATTATATGTAAAAGGGTACCTACTTGACAGCTATCTTGCTTGATGTTAAGCGACGATGTGATCTACGATGGAGTGCATTTACCTAGACACATCAGATTTACTTTTGTTTCACACATTGGTCTAGACTAGATTTACATCCACACTAACAGCGCCCTACGGTTTGACCCGCACAGTTCTCATTCCCATCATTTTTCCATGACAAAAACTATGTGCTATTTTGGACTATAACATAGTTGTGTTCCAAATTACCACCCGATCGATTCAGACGTTCTGACGTGATTGATCAATAAATGCAAAAAGTTTACATATACTACGTATAGAGTTAGATTTTCCGCACGGTTCCTTTGTGTCAATCGTAAGCAAATGACGTGCATGCTTTCTATGGCAAATAGAGTGTGCCGCGACAAAAGTATGACACTAATTTCAAAACACATTAAACAGTCAATAGCAGAAATGGGATACGTGGCTATCTCTAAATTATACAACAGCGTATATTATAAAGGCCGCAATAATTCTCAATTACTAACTTTGATTGCCCAAACAGAGTTTTTGAATATAAACTAGTGTACTGATTTACGAAAGCTGTTCAAACGTTAGGGGTCCGTTATGAAAATCCGCCATAAACTTTTTCATCCGGACAGTTCTCAAAGCTTAGTTTGAAACTGTAATTAATTTTTAATCCGGTATTACTTGGAGGCTTCACATAATAAATTAATTTCGCCGGCGTTTGGATGATAATCAGTTAATTTAGCGTTCCTCTTTGGCAGCGAAAGGATTACGGGATGGGCCATTGTTGCGATTAATCATTTGAGCTCTTTGATGCGGATTGGAATGAGAAGGTTTAGAAATAAATAAATTATACAGATACATAGCATAAGCAGCGAAATGTTCCCACTGCTATAAATAATGAATGCTCCAAAGAGTTAACACATACTACGTATATAGACTTAGATTTTCTGCACGTTTCCTTTGTGTCAATCGTAAGCAGATGACGTGCATACTTTCTATGGCAACAGAGTGATGTGGCGCGACAAAAGTATGACACTTCCACAAGAGCGACAAGACAAGAAAAATGCTACCCGTGCTTTCGGTGTAAAGCGTTTGTGCCAACTCTTTACGTAGTATATGTAAACTCTTTGGACTGCTCCTACCAAGGAATACACTTGATCGTAGAGTACGACCTTGATTTATTTTTGAGGAAATATTTTTAAACATTTTGGATGAAATATGACTAAACCAGATAGATAAAGAATTTAGAATTAGAATTTAGAAACGTGAATTTTACATTGATTTATTTATTTCCATAGAGGTAAAAATATCATATCTTGCCCAGTTTTGGATTCAAAGTCAATCTGAAATGTTGTTATAATAACGTATCAAAATCGCACTCAAACTTTCACAGAGTGTCATTTTTAACTTGTAAAAGTTATAAAACGTCAAAAAAAATCATGAATATATCACAATACATTTTCATTTCCTTATGTTGAAAATTGTCGCCTTGACTCTTTAGTTTTTCGACCAGCATTATATCACAGCGTGACTTTTACAAGTACATTAATTCATGCACTTGGGACATGGCACCCGTGTGCCTCTCCGATCCATCATCGTTAAATATTCCGACTACAAGGGTCTCATTTATAAATACGCTCTACACAACTACGTTAATACAACGCGGCTGTGTAACGAGTGCAAGTATTTTACAGGTATAGTATGTATGTATGTCTAAGTTACGACTGGCCTAGTCGCGAGAACGGTGACTGCCAATCCGGAGCCCGTGGTTCAAATCCCACGCGCACCATTGTCATTTCGAAGTCATGCGTGTAGTCCCGCTAGCTTAAAACGGTGAAGGAAAACATCGTGAGGATACCGACCTGTACCTAGAATATTTGGAGGTCATGTATCATCCACCAACCCGCACTGGGTCTGCATGGTGAATTATGACCTTGACTCTTTCCTGGAGATAGAAGGTCCCGAGACCCAGCAATGGGAACATTAAGTGTTTACAAGCGTTTGCGTTTTTAACCCCCGACAAAAAAAAAGGGGTGTTATAAGTTTGACGTCGATGTCTGTCTGTCTGTCTGTCTGTGTGTGTGTCTGTCTGTGGCACCGTAGAGCTCAAACGGATGGGCCAATTTCGATGCGTTTTTTTTTATTTGAAAGTTAATATCCGTGCGGATGTTCTTAGCTATGTTTGGTTAATATCGATTCAAAATGGCAGACAAAATATTTCTTCACAACCTACCTCAATATGGGTATCAAATGAAAGGGCTTGACTAGTAGAGTACTAAACGCTATGACAAATTTCAAATCCAAGATGGCCGCCACCACAAAATGGCGAATTAGGTATATAATATTTTTCACTACTACCTCAATATGGGTATCAAATGAAAGGGCTTGATTAGTAGAATACTTTGCACTATGACAAATTTTAAATCCAAGATGGCCGCTACCACAAAATGGCGAATTACATTTCCTTTTTCACAATTCCCTTAATATGGGTATCAAATGAAAGGGCTTGACTAGTAGAATGTTGTACAGATAACAAATCTAAGGTAGTCGGGGTTAATCAAAATTTTTAATTTTGTTCTTGTATTTTTATCACATCTGTAAATATATTGACGCCAATACTCCTTGCACGTAAATGCACACGTATGTGCAGTATGCACTATGCATCAACCCGCGCAGAGGCTCTCAGGCACGAATACTCTCACATATACTGGCACACATTCATGAAGACACACATCTACCCATACACAGATTCTTCAGCACGCACTCACCCTCACACACGCACAAACTCAAGTCACTGTCATAAGCACGATATGTACGTATGACGGAGGCGTGACGTGATTATGCGTCGTCCGGACATTCAAATTGAGCCAGCATGTTGCACTATGGGCTTGACTCTCTCCTAGTAATGAAAAGCCCGGAGTCCCAAAAGTGGGAACATAATATAGTCTGCTTAACCTATTCGTTAGTCGTACTAAAAAAATATTCATTCGTATCTCTCACTTTCGAATATGTTTACCCAAATCACATTCGAGCGAGTTCAGAATGAGGCTCCAATTCACCGGTAGCCGTAAACGCGCATGCCTAATGACTATTTTAATGAAATTGATCGATTTATATCCGGAGTGAAATGGAGTTAGTTTATTACTGAGGTACTGGAGGAAGTAAATTTGTATAGGCAATTAATAGTTACAGTTTACATTGGCTAGTTAGTGGGAGGTCATTAAATTAAGATTTGAAAATTAAACTTAAAATTTACTTAAGCAAGGAAAATCTTATAGGGTCGTTTCACGTTTCACCAACACGCTAATGGAGCGGTGTAAAGTCGGAGAGGTGGTGGAGCAGCAAAACAGGATAGGCGTTTTAAAATCTTTTTGGATGGGTAACATATTTCGCAACATTCGTTTTGAATATAACTAAAATTCATGTTATAAGTTTTCACTTTTATCAACCTGGAGTCCCTACAACAGCCAATTTTTCTCAATGTAGAAATTAACAGTCGCCTTTTTTACACCATACGTTTGCCAGTTTTTTCCTACGAGTAGTTAGTTTTTTTTTTTTTTTTTTAAATAAAGAGTGACGAGACGATCAGGACATGTGCCTGATGGTAAGCAACATGCCTGACACATAACAGCACAGTGACACGCAGCTATTGGAACATGAAGAGTTCAAATCATTACCTAGCACTGCACTGCGCTTGTCACCCAGAGATCTAAGATCTTATATCTCTAAGCCCTGTAATTTCTCTGGAAACATTGCCCTTCAAACCGGAACACAGTAATGTTTGCACATTACTGCTTGGCGGTAGAATAGCTGGCAAAGGTGTGGTACTTCCCCAGGCGGACTCTGTCAAGAGTCCTACCACTACTAGTTAGTTTGCCAGTTGTCCTACCATTATAAGTCTATAATATCACTTGTGTGTGTCGGTGAGTTTCATGTATTAGGTAGTTTTAAAAATACCTGATGTTGCATGACTTATACGCTTTACTTACAATGTTAACGACTACACTGACTACATTTTTTACTTTATTTTTTCTACATTTTCTGAGAACTAGAATAGTGGACTACATGCCACAGAAATCTAGTTTTTTAGCTTGTGCATACTTTTTTAAACTGGAATACGAAGTGGTATTTACAAAGTGGTATTTATGACAAGGTGAAGATAGACTTGACACTAACGGCAAAACTATTAAAGCATGTGTAATAATACCTTTTTGAAGTCTTGTGCGTAATTTCGCTTACTTAAAATGGTGAAGAAAAACATCGTGAGGAAACCGACATGTACCTAGAATCTTTCGAAGTCATGTGTCTTCCACCAACCCACACAGGGATAGCGTGGTGGATGATGGCCTTGAGTCTCTCCTTTCGAGAGAAAGTCCCAAATCCCAGCGGTGGGAATATTTAGGAGGCTATTTATGTGACATGTATGTTATGTGAACCCATCAGAAAAATTTGTCTGCCAAAAACAGTGACGATAAATGTATAACCAAACATTTAAAGTAAATTATTGGTAGTCAAGACCCATTTGTGTCAATGTAGTTTTCAAAGAAAATAATTAGGTATCATGGCTTAGATAAGACTATCCCACAAAAAGGCACTCAGACAGATATCTTGTCGGTGTCTAAACATTAAATCAATATTTAGTTGAATAACAACGATAAAGCATACCATGAACTGCCCAACTTACGTTCCCATTGCTTGGAGACTTCTTTCAGAGAAAGATTTTCAAGGCTATCATCTACAATACAGTACAATACAAAAACACTTTATTACACCACAAAACAATACAGAAAAACAGTACCCAAAATATTTAATTTTAAGTAAATCATCTAATTAAGTACATCTACCAAATTGCACACTATATGGGTGCGGTTCCACAGAGGCGAAGCGGAGCAGAGCAGAGACGAGCTGTGCCGCAATTCACCAACCACACACATGACCTGAAATCCACATATTTATATATTTACTTGGATTTCAAGCCATGTAATTGGTGAATCGTGGCACAGCTTGGCTCCGCTCTGCTCCTCTCCACCTCAGTGGAATGCATCCTAAACCAAGTAAAATGTCTTCGAACGATGTCTTAGTATAAGTTATTGGTTTCGTCATGACATTTACGCCTGACAAACTTATAGATCTACCGGAATTCGAATCTACAACCTCACGGTAGTGAACTCCAACTATCTTACTTGTTCACTGCCGAATATAAAGAAGTATTTAATATTTAATACAGAACTTTAACAAGCTTCATTTTAAACAAGAACAAAATTAAAAATTTTGATTAACCCCCGACTACCTTAGATTTGTTATCTGTAGAACATTCTACTAGTCAAGCCCTTTCATTTGATACCCATATTAAGGGAATTGTGAAAAAGGAAATGTAATTCGCCATTTTGTGATAGCGGCCATCTTGGATTTGAAATTTGTCATAGTGCAAAGTATTCTACTAATCAAGCCCTTTCATTTGATACCCATATTGAGGTAGTAGTGAAAAATATTAATAATTCGCCATTTTTGTGGTGGCGGCCATCTTGGATTTGAAATTTGTTATAGCGTTTAGTACTCTACTAGTCAAGCCCTTTCATTTGATACCCATATTGAGGTAGGTTGTAAAGAAATATTTTGTCCGCCATTTTGTGGAGGCGGCCATTTTGAATCAATATTAACCAAACATAGCTAAGAACACCCGCACGGATATTAACTTTCAAATAAAAAAACCGCATCGAAATCGGCCCATCCGTTTGAGCTCTACGGTGCCACAGACAGACACACACACACAGACAGACAGACAGACAGACAGACAGACAGACCGACAGACAGACAGACAGACAGACATCGACGTCAAACTTATAACACCCCTTTTTTTGTCGGGGGTTAAAAAAACCAAGCTCATATAACTTGTTAATAAAAAAGAACGAAAATTAATAGCCATCTTCTAGCTCAATCATCAGACCCTGATTACCATCTAGAACCAAAAATCTCGTCAAGACGAATCAAACAAACCCAAATTCGATGGAGTTACGCAGTTCAAATGTGGAATTTAATTACCAGCTCGATGGTACCATATTTATTGCATTATCATCCAAGTTATATACCACTCGTAAGTGTACCAAATTTCAGCTCAATCGGTAACCTCCGTAAGTTGTAGTGGTAGGACTCCTAGCAGAGTCCGCCTAAGGAAGTACCACACCTTTGCCAGTTATTCTACCGCCAAACAGTAATGTGAAAGCGTTACTGTGTTCCGGTTTGAAGTGCAATGTTTCCAGAGAAATTACAGAGCTTAGAGATATAACATCTTAGATCTCTGGGTGATGAGTTAGGTAATGATTTGAACTCTTCATGTTCCAATATCTGCGTGTCACTGTGCTGTTATGTGGCAGGCATGTTGCTTACCATCAGGCACATGTCCTGCTCGTCTCGTCACTTCTTATTTAAAAAAAACCGGGAAGTGGATCAATAACTTGTAAGATTCTATTACAGACAGACATCGGATAGGTGAAACTAAATGAAAGCTAGTAAAAACCATAGAAATGAGAAAACTTACATAGTTTATAATACTCTATCTCTCGTTCCTCATATGCAAGTCGAGATTCCAGCAAGTTTCAGTTTACCTTTAGACGTCTTAACGGTTATCGTACAAGTTTTGATCGTAACTTATAATGAGTGTAGTTCCGAAGTATGAATAACTGCGTCATTATGGGAACGCTGCCTTTGAAGGTAGGTTGTGATGGGATGGCGTGTTTATCCTAATAAAATAATAACTATTTTACTCTAAAAATTTCATTATTGTCGTGATCGTTTCGTGTATTATATTCATGCTGTTGAAAATTGATTCGCGTGTATTTTTTTACATTATCTTGTTGTACGAGTATTGATATGTATAATTAAAATTTTGAATGTATTGCTTTTTGTTTAGTAAATTTTATTGATAGATGACTTGATAATTTGTTGGTGTAATTCAATATGAGTTGTGTCGCCGGGAATAAATGAATATTATAATTTTGGTCATTTTAATTAATACCTTTCATAGACAATTCTTCAATAAAAACATTAATAATAATAAGCCTTTATTTCTGAAGTAAATATCTTAAAAAAACATTAGGTTGATTTCAACATGGTGCGTTTAACTTAAAATATTACAAAAGTGTTCGGTTTTGATTATATAATATCTCTCAGTTCAGAGTGCCTGTCGGCAAAGGCCTCCTCTAGCTCTTTCCAATGAGCCCTGTCCAGGGCTGCTCTTTTCCAGTAAGAACCAGCTGCCATTTTTATTTCATCTTCCCATCTCTTCGTTGGTCTTCCCCTTCCTTCTCAAAACATCTCTAGGGTACCAGTCGGTTATTTTTCTACTCCATTTTTCATATTTGCACCTAATCATGTGTCCAGCCCAGCACCATTTTTGCTGCTCGATTTTGTTTATAATATCAGTTAGCTTTGTTCTGTCCCTGATGATTTTATTGTTTATTTTGTGCATTCTTTTCACATTTATTATGCTTCGTTCCATTGCCCTTTGACAATTTCGTAATTTTTCTCTGTGTCTTTCATTTAGAGCCCAAGTCTCACAACCAAATGTAAGACATGGAAGTATACAAATGTTGAAAGTTTTTTCTTTTGATTGCAAGGGAGTAGTCTTTGCTCTTCATTATTTCTTTCAGGCTCCAAAACTTTCTCCATCCTGCCGCGATTCTAGTATTGATTTCTTTCGTAGTTTGGTCTTCGTGGGAGATGACTTGTCCAAGGTATCTGTATTCATTTACATATTCTAATGTTTTGTTGTTGATACTAATTTTTACTTCTTTTCCATTCGTCATCAGCTTGGTTTTGAACTCATTCATTTCGAGTCCAACTACTCTGCTTTCCTTGGATAAATCTTCTATAATTTTCTCTAGCTTCTCAGGATTTTCTTCAAACAAAACTACATCGTCGGCAAATCGCAGGTTATTTAGACGGGTACCATTGATGTTAATACCACAATCATCCCAGTTCAATTTTCTGAATACACTTTCGAGGACGGCAGAAAACAGCTTCGGAGATAAAGGGTCTCCTTGCTTCACACCCCTATTGATTGGGAACGCATCTCCTACTGACTCTAGCTTCACTTTCGCTTTACTATTTGCGTATAGGTTCTTAATGTTTGATATGTAAGTAGGACTTATTCCTTGTTCTTTTTAGACTATTCCAAATACTAGCGTGATTCAGGCTGTCGAAAGCCTTCGTATAGTCAATAAATACCATATAGATTGTCTTTCCATACTAAATTACAATAAAAACATTACTAAAATACAAATCTATAAAGTCGTTAACTAAAATAACCCACCCTGAATCGTTCCTGGTGCAAATGTGCCCAAAACGCTGGCTGCGTTGCTTCGCTGAATAGCGATAGCTAACCTCTCGGATTAAATTTTTCGCATCAGGTCTCCATCATTTAGGGGCATAATTTAGGTTGAAATTTCGTCATTTTAATACATAATCTACGTAGTGTTTTTAGCCATTACCACTGCTGTCGGCAACATTGCAGGCTGCGGTAGTAATAATAAGCAACCCGCGGCCTCGGTAGTAACACCAGCATTTGTTTAGCTTACAAATTACCAAATATATCTTTAAGTTCTTCTTCTGTAAGGATTGGCAAGCCATTGTCTAGGTCATTCAGTCCAGCAGTTCAATATTGCAAATGTCGAAATACGACGATTTACTCTTGCCATCAGATGCGCAGTCTGTTGGACTATATTTCGATTAAAGAAATACATATTAAAATGATGTTAAATAGGATTTACTTCCTGGCAGTTCCGTTCATCCGCCAATGTCTCAACAGTTCCACGTCATAAGTCAACGCAAAGATTAATGATTTTGCAGTTGACAGGTCAATTAGCTGGCGTTCTTTAACCGGTGACACAGACCCAATAATGGGTTTGCCGTAATTAAACTAATAAGCATTAATTTGTGGAGATCACGACTTTGCTATTTAGTTACGTGTTAATGACATGCGTTACCTATTAAGGATAACACATGAGAGGTTAAGCCTTTGAGCGACGCGGTTGGTACGAATATTCCTACGCACCGAAGTATGCTATTAAGGGAATGATATTTGCTAACTTGTATGTGTTTTAATATTAAATTTGTTTGTACAATATTTTAGTATTAAAATTAACGTGGTTGTTACACATATTTAATTGGATAACGGGACACTCACGTATATACGTGCACTCGCCTTGAAAAAGGCCGCCGGACGCGGCCGAAACTCGAGTCGGATTGACCGACCGTATATGCGTGAGTGTCCCGTTATCCAGTTAAATATATTGTACAATATTATTAAAAGATCACTTTGGTAACGTTTTTTTAGTAGCATCAATGCCAGTAGGCATCAGATACCCTTTATTGTTGTTGTTAACTTTGTTCTAGCGGCGCAGAAGGTGACTAATTTTAATTTACTAACTGCATAGGTAGTGAATATCACTTGTACATAACAATATACGTAGAGCCTAAAAGTATACATGAAGCATGTCTGAAATCATTTTATATGCTTAATTTACCCTTATACAATGATAAATATCTTTATTCATTATTCTTGGAACGGTAACTTGTAGTAAAGTATAGGTTATATATACCTACAAGACGTACAAATCCCTTATACACGGAATAAAATTTGTGAAATAGTGATAAGTGGCAATAAACATCTCTAAAAGTGCAAAAATACTATAGGTAGATAGGTTAACTCAACCTAATAAAGAACTCTATTGACTAAACTGGACTCTCTCCGTCATACGTACTCGTATTTAGTGACTAAAACTTGCCTGTATAATGAAATAAATTACAGCAAAAACTTTATCCTGGTTAGAAACAAAGGAATTAGAATGGAAAGTCCAAGCAATGGGAATTCCGTTGCGTGTCAGTAATGTTGTATAAGTTATAACCACGTGATGGCCCGCCTTGGCTATTAATTACAGCTGTCCAGTTTTGTATAATGTCGGAATGTATGTACGGATAGTACCTACATATTAGGGGAAAGCTCATTGTGTGAAACGATAGACATCGTACCCTTATTACGACCGTGGTTCTTAGTTAAAAGGTACAATATATAGTTAAGGGCGTGTGGGCCGTAATTTAGAATTTTTAAAACAACTTTAAGACCTTTAAAATAGTGTATTAAACTCTGAAAAAAATATATGTTATAGTTAAGTATCTAATCTAGTGCAATTCGCAGTCAGTAACACGATTTAATTAATTTTACTTGATAGAAAAAAATCCCAAGGTTACCCCTTTTCAAAAAGTTTTTTCAAGTTTATGACTAAACTAATTAATTTTTTCACTAAATTTTTGTACTCAACGAAAGCCACTAAAAAGTTATAGATGCATTCGCAGAGTTTGACTTGATGAAAAGTATCAGTTATTCACTATGTTTTAATATCTACCATATATATAGCGCGCCGTTCGGCAGGCCTGATCAGTCGCGTTTCGGCGCTCACGGACGACGGGCCTGTGCTTGATTTTGCAATTTTGACAACCGATAAATTTTAAATATTACGATCATAGTGCCACAGTATAATAATATCAGTAGGTATTACTAGTGAAGCACGCTATGACCTTGATTTTTGATACCGTTTTCATTGGAATTGCTAATAGACGCTGATACTAATTAGTACGCTGTTTACTTTATGATGTAGACCAAAAGGCTAGTCTCAAAAAAACTGACGTCGATAACACATCAGTAAAAAATTCAATGCGGATGCAATGGAAAATACATAAGTATCGGTAAAATATTCGTCCGTTAAATCAGCGATCGGGATAAGGAAATAATGAGTGGGGAGAAATCCCCTGCGTAAATCCCCTAATATAAATGCAAGTTAGGTATCATAACCGCTTGCTTGCCCGTGTCAACTAGTAGTTAACAAAACCCAAACGCTAAAATGCCCGTGTCAACTAGTAGTTAACATCGCGATGCAGCCTATTATGCCCGTGTCAACTAGTAGTTGACATGGCGCGGCATGCTAAAATGCCCGTGTCAACCTGTGGTTAACATGGCTCCCGCGGTGGAAAAAGTTAAATATACTCGTCTTTATCGCTCTAAGGCTTACTTTGTATTATTTATCCCGTTTCTATGTTAAATTTCCCGTCATATTAATCCCAGTACAGTATGAAAGTCATAGAAAAAAGAAAAGAAATTAAAAAAAATACGTTCCTTGTCAATCTTGTCATTGAGTGTTGATTCAGTGCGGGGTGTGTACGTTAGTTATTCTGATATTACTATTAAATTTAGTTTCAACAAACAAACGACAGATAACAAACATAATCAAATATTAAACCCCATATGTCATAGCTTTAATTTTAGAGGTACTTATGAGCTTTTAAAAAGACGAGCTTTAAAACGCGCTATCTCAATTTCAACACACCATAACTCTGCACCAGAGTTGTACACGGAGAAACAAAAGATAACATTGTATAGCTAGTTTCATATTAAACATATAAAATATTACACTTTATAATCTTTCAAAACAAATTGATTCACAAGGAACGATTGCGTGAATCCCGACTCACACGCCGCAGGCGTAAAATCCGCGGGGCATAGCGAGGTGTGCAAGTATTTTTCCCCGGGCATTTTGGTTAGCAACGCTACAGGGGGCGGGGCATAGTGCGTCGCGCGGTTTGCAGCGACGGGCAAGCGAGCGGTTAGATAATTTTTTTTAATATGCCATTTAGGTAAATTCTTTGGTAGTAAGGTACTTAGTACTTGGAAGAAAAGTCCTCACATACAGATTTTACCACTTTGGAAGAGACTCTTGCGCAAACTATTCAGTTTAGAAAAAAAATGTTAGGAACTTCAATACAATTTTCACAACACCTTTCCATAGATACACGTATGGTTTTGTTAGATTTTTTATTTTTTTATTTCTTTTCCAAGTTTGAGACACCACCAAAATTTATTGTTTTTTCTTCTTTTTTTTTATGAAAATGTTAATATTGCAGACAAATCAATTATCGAATAAGTCGATCCGCTCCGCATGACATTAACTACATATATTGCCACACCCAATTAGGGTCATTATGGAAAACTACTGCATACTGTATATTTAAATAAGACCAACAAATGTACCATAATGTTAGCAATAAAATGATTGAGTATTGAGTATTGAGTATTGTTCATAGAAATTTAGACACTCGACCAAATTTGATAAGAAGCCTTTTAGGCAGTAAAATTACTCGTAGAATTTAACTCTGCACTAAATTTCCGATTCGTATTTTTTATATAAGGTTTAGAATCATTTCCTGAGCATAAAATCACAAAATAATAACAAATCCAGGTGGAGCTTCAAGCGCCAGCTCGAAAACACGTTTTTGGCCGATATTCTGAAAAAGTTATAAAGCCTATTATTATTGTAGAAAATAAAATTTCCCATCTTTTGTTGCCAGTAAACTTTTTTATCGAACTTACCGATTACGATTTATTATGTCAAATTTGATGATAACAATGTAAAAATAATAAGATGTGAATTCTGTTCCCAGTAGCATGTTTATGCTGTGTGTTATGTCCCTTTTTACCGGAATGGAAGAAGGGTTATGTTTTTCGCGCGTATCTTTAATGTTTGTAAATCTTTTATTTCCACATATCTTCCAAACGGCTGGATGGATTTTGGTAACTCAGATATTCTAAGACTAGTCTGACTCGCCAAAGTGTCCTTAGATAGTAGGTAATATTTTTTTTACGTGTAGATTTTTTTGTAGTCGGGGTTTTTAAATTAAAGTTATTCTATCATATTGCTCGTTGCTCGAATAAACAGCACCGTTCATCATCATGATTGAAGAGTTGAACGAAGAGTTTGGTCTCCACTTTTGTAATAAGAACAACTAAGCTGTGAAACGCATTGCCAGAGTGGGTTTTTGTCGAAGGTTCGAACCTTGGGGTTACGAGGTACACTGTGCTTGTTTCTATTAGAGAAACAAGTTCCATCGTAGACCACATCATTTTCATCCACTATTATCGGCATCATCGCAATCGTACCATTAAATGGGTTATAAATCGTAAACGGTAAGTTTTACAAAAAAAGTTTACTAGCAACAAAACATGCAACATGTTTTAAGTAAACATTTTATTTTCTACAATTATTTTCAAAATATATAGTTTCCAAAATATCGGCTAAAACAGTTTTTTTCAATTGGCGTTTGAAGCTCTACCTGGATCTGTGAGCATTTTGTAATTTTATGCTCAGTAAGTGATCTTTACCTCATAGAAAAAAATTTGCTTAGAAATTTAGTGCAAAGTTGACCAAAAAACCTTCTATTTTTACTGGCCTTTCATTACGTTTCAGCACATTTTTTTAATTTTTGACGAAGTTATGAATTATTAAGAAACATTTTAAAAAGATGCATAAAATTGGAAAAGCCGTTCTCAACTTATAGTGTGACCAAAAAAGAAAAGGTTGAGTTTTGTATATCTACGAGTATAGATAAATTTAATATTTCTTCGTTTATATATCAAAAGAACTCTTATCACTTCACAATTCACAAAATTGTTATCACTAACTAGTATAAACAAATCTTGAACAAAAATGAGTTTAAATTACATAGTCCAATATTTTAATGTTATTTCTGCACTGTGGCACCGATTCCGCGGTCGGTGACGGTCGCGAGAACAAGACAGCGTTAAATGCCTAATTTGACAGAACTACCTGGCCTTAAGAGCTAGATAATGTGGTATGAAAAAAACAACAGCAACATATTTTTATTTTTTGGGGATTTTATCGGATGCACTTTGTTTGGAAAGTGTGTAACTGATCTGCATGATCCAATACCACGTACGTATTTTTCTCTCTGACTGATCGTAGCTCGAAAATGTGACATCGTTTCATAGTCGTTGTTTCAAAGATTCGAACGGAAAGTTTTGATTACTTTTGTGATAAAAATGTACCTACATAATTTTATTCTGCTGTGAAATGTGTTGTCTATCTGTTTTTTTTTTTTTCAATGAGTGCAATTTTATCGCCTTCAAGTATTTTTTTTCTCTAAATATGTACGCTCTATTGTAGAATGTATTGTCACTTAACATCAGTCATAAGATGGCGGTCAACCTATCTCACAATAAAAGATAAGATTCTAAATACAAGTAAATTAATAACACAAAAGTCTCAATAGTATAACACTTTTATCTCTTACTCATTTACTTACAACCCACACTAAAATCTCAGTTCTGAATTATAAATAGAGTAACTACTTAGTTTGTTGGCAACTGAAAATGAAATGTAATAGTTATCTACATTCCGTTTATGCTTTGTTAAAGTTTCCTAGTACATTTTATGTGGTGAGTTGTGGTCAGTTTTCACGCCGGGTTTCACAAGCTTGCTCAGGGAAAGGGGCTGGTTGTGTTTTGTTTTGTATTTTAATATGTTTTGTAAAGTATTATTTTGATAAGATGTTACAAATCTATAAATTTACTAGTAGCCCGTTCCAAATTCGTTTGGGTGGTTAAATAACTAATATATTAAGGCCAGGTAGTTCTGTCAAATTAGGCATTTAACGCTATCTTGTTCTCGCGACCGTCACCGACCGCGGAATCGGTGCCACAGTGCAGAAATAACATTAAAATATTGGACTGTGTAATTTAAACTCATTTTTTTGTTCAAGATTTGTTTATACTAGTGATAATAATTTTGTGAATTGTGAAGTGAAACGAAGAAATATTAAATTTATCTATACTCGTAGATATACAAAACTCAACCTTTTCTTTTTGGTCACACTATAAGTTGAGAACGGCTTTTCCAATTTCATGCATCTTTTTAAAATGTTTCCTAATAATTCACAAGTTCGTCAAAAATTTTAAAAAATGTGCTGAAACGTAATGAAAGGCCAGTAAAAATAGAAGGTTTTTTGGTCAACTTTGCACTAAATTTCTAATCCAATTTTTTTCTATGAGGTAAAGATCACTTACTGAGCATAAAATTACAAAATGCTCACAGATCCAGGTAGAGCTTCAAACGCCAATTGAAAAAAAAACTGTTTTAGCCGATATTTTGGAAACTATATATTTTGACAATAATTGTAGAAAATAAAATTTTGCATCTTTTGTTGCTTGTAAACTTTTTTGTAAAACTTACCGTTTACGATTTATAACCCATTTAATGATACGATTGCGATGATGCCGATAATAGTGGATGAAAATGATGTGGTCTACGATGGAACTTGTTTCTCTAATAGAAACAAGCACAGTGTACCTCGTAACCCTAAGGTTCGAACCTTCGACAAAAACCCACTCTGGCAATGCGTTTCACAGCTTAGTTGTTCTTATTACAAAAGTGGAGACCAAACTCTTCGTTCAACTCTTGAATCATGATGATGAACGGTTCTCTGTTTTTCGAGCAACGAGCAATATGATAGAATAATTTTAATTTAAAACCACGACTACAAAAAATCTACACTTAAAAAATATTACCTACTATCTAAGGACACTTTGGGGAATGAGACTTGTCTTAGAATATCTTTGTTACCAAAATCTATCCAGCCGTTTGGAAGATATGTGGAAATAAAAGATTTACAAACATAAAAGATACGCGCGAAAAACATAACCCTTCTTCCATTCCGGTAAAAAGGGACATGTTTATGCTACTGGGAACAGAATTCACATCTTATTATTTTTACATTGTTATCATCAAATTTGACATAATCAATCGTAATCGGTAAGTTCGAAAAAAAAGTTTACTGGAAACAAAAGATGGGAAATTTTATTTTCTACAATAATAATAGGCTTTATAACTTTTTCAGAATATCAGCCAAAACATTTTTTCGAGCTGGCGTTTGAAACTCCACCTGGATTTGTTATTATTTTGTGATTTTATGCTCAGGAAATGATTCTAAACCTTATATGAAAAATACGAATCGGAAATTTAGTACAGAGTTAAATTCTACGAGTAATTTTACTGCCTAAAAGGCTTCTTATCAAATTTGGTCGAGTGTCTAAATTTCTATTAATAATATTAACATTTTCATACAAAAAAAAGGAAAAACAATAAATTTTGGTAGTGTCACAAACTTAGAAAAGAAATAAAAAAATAAAAATTCTAACAAAACCATACGTGTATCAATGGAAAGGTGTTCAAATTTTTCAATTTCAATTTCAAGTTCAATTGTATTGAAGTTCCTAACATTTTTTTTCTAAACTGAATAGTTTGCGCAAGAGTCTCTTCCAAAGTGGTAAAATCTGTATGTGAGGACTTTTCTTCCAAGTACTAAGTACTAAATGGCATATCACAAATGATACCTAACTTGCATTTATATTAGGGGATTTACGCAGGGGATTTCTCCCCTCTCATTATTTCTTTATCCCGATCTCTGATTTAACGAACGAATATTTTACCGATACTTATCTATTTTCCATTGCATCCGCATTGAATTTTTTACTGATGTGGTATCGACGTCAGTTTTTTGAGACTCCCCTTTTGGTCTACAACATAAAGTAAACAGCGTACTATCTGCAATTCCAATGAAAACGGTATCAAAAATCAAGATCATAGCGTGCTTCACTAGTAACACCTACTGATATTGTTATACTGTGGCACTATGATCGTAATATTTAAAATTTATCGGTTGTCAAAATTGCAAAATCAAGCACAGGCCCGTCGTCCGTGAGCGCCGAAACGCGACTGATCAGGCTTGCCGAACGGCGCGCTATATATATGGTAGATATTAAAACATAGTGAATAACTGATACTTTTTATCAAGTCAAACTCTGCGAATGCATCTATAACTTTTTAGTGGCTTTCGTTGAGTACAAAAATTTTGTAAAAAAGGTCATTAGTTTAGTCATAAACTTGAAAAAACCTTTTGAAAAGGGGTAACTTTGGGATTTTTTTCTATCAAGTACAATTCATTAAATCGTGTTACTGACTGCGAATTGCACTCGATTAGATCCTTAACTATTACATATGTTTTTTTCAGAGTTGAATACACTATTTTAAAGGTCTTAAAGTTGTTTTAAAAAATCAAAATTACGGCCCACACGCCCTTAAACCTATAGAGGCGAAATTTATTTTTATCGTTTTAGAGCGTTTCAATATAAGTTTGTTTCTTAAAATATGTTTTTATTAAAATTTTAACTATTTCATCAAACAATATTAGTAGTGATATTATTTATGTCATAAAAATTTAGAATCTTGAATTTAACTGGTATAAGAATAACAACTTTTATTTAAAACTAATTTTGTAGTGATAGGAAGGAAAAGAAGGAAGTACCACACCTTTGCCACTTATTCTACCGCCAAGCAGTAACGTACAAACATTAATGTGTTCCGTTATGAAGGGTTATATTACCAGAGAAATTACAGGTCTTACTTAGTATATAATATCTTAGATCACCGGGTGACGAGCGAAGTGCAGTGCTAGATAATGATTTAGACTCTTCATGTTCCAATAGTTGCGTACCACTCTCTTTTTATGTGGCAGGTATACTTACCATCAGGCAAATGTATAGCTCTTCTTGTCACTCGTATTAAAAAATCCAAGTATTATTTGCTCTCTTTATTAGAGCACGGGCTACTGAGACTAGGGTAGAGCTACTAAATTAACAAGATATTAATTATTTCAATTATAGTTACACAACTTCTCTACTGCTTCAATACTCTAGTTAATCATAATCATAATCATATATCGCTATAGGCACTTAATTTGCTCAAAGATCGGAACTAGATTTATTTTCTGACAAATTTAATTATGTATTAGGTATTTGTATCATTTTTTTTATTAACATTAACGATTGTAGTTAATGTTGTATCTTTTTTTAATCTTATGTGTTTCATTTTTAACCCCCGACCAAAAAAAGGGGTGTTATAAGTTTGACGTCGATGTCTGTCTGTCTGTCTGTCTGTCTGTCTGTCTGTCTGTCTGTCTGTCTGTGTGTGTGTCTGTCTGTGGCACCGTAGAGGTCAAACGGATGGGCCGATTTCGATGCGGTTTTTTTTATTTGAAGGTTAATACCCGTGCGGATGTTTTTAGCTATGTTTGGTTAATATCGATTCAAAATGGCCGCCACCACAAAATGGCGGACAAAATATTTCTTCACAACCTACCTCAATATGGGTATCAAATCCAAGATGGCCGCCACCACAAAATGGCGAATTATATTTCTTTTTTCACTATTACTTCAATATGGGTATCAAACGAAAGGGCTTGACCAGTAGAATACTTTGTACTAGAACAAATTTCAAATCCAAGATGGCCGCTACCACAAAATGGCAAAATACATTTCTTTTTTCACAACTTTCTTAATATGGGTATCAAATGAAAGGGCTTGACTAGTAGAATGTTGTACAGATAACAAATCCGAGGTAGTCGGGGGTTAATCAAATTTTTTAATAATTTTGTTCTTGTTTGTAATTGTGTGTGTATTATGGCCGTTTGTGCGTGTTGACTACGCTGTTAGCACATGTCGGGAATTCTTGATAAATAAATAAATAGCTCCTTTATTCTTGACACTAAACAGTTTATTTTGTATAATATGTAAATATGTATATGTATGTAATATGTAAATGTATATAAATAGTCAAAACCAGTAATAAGATAAATCAGCCAATGCAAAACATTACTAAATCAAACTAAGCCATTTGAATTTACTCTACGTTCAACAGAAAATAGGTTCGTACATTTTGAAAATTACGTGACCATCGATGCATTATTTGTATCTCTAATATTTAGAGCAAGAGGAACCGCAGCAAACTGATGGATTTAGCTTTTAGCTGTTTCTTGCTCTAATGGATAGCGAGCGGTTAGTAATCCTTGTTGTGATCTAAAACCAAGTAAGATTTGATGGCGGAATGATAAACTGATATTTTATTTACAAAACATTCTAAAGTAAAGTAAAATAAAATCGGCATTTGATTGTAGGACAATTATTTATTTCTGTTTATTATTCTAATGTTATTTTTGTATATATTATATAATATTTTGTGTAAATGTAAGCAGCCCACTAAATGTTCCCACTGCTGAGACTCGACCCTTCTCTCGCAAGGAGAGAGTTAAGGCCATAATCCATCACGCTGGCCAAGTGCGGGTTGGTGGATGACACATGACCTCGAAAGATTCTTGGTACATATCGGTTTCTTCACGATGTTTTCCTTCACCGTTTGTAAGTAAGCGGCATTGCGCACATGACTTCGAAAAGACAGTGGTGCGCGTGGTGGGATTCGAACCCAGGGGCTCCGGATCGGCAGTCGCCGTTCTCCCGACTAGACCAGCCGTAACTTACTTTTTACTACTTACTTTTGTGCATATATAATTTAATATTAATCATAAATGTAATAAAATAAAACAAAACGTAACTGTAAAATAATCTGTTTAAAAATTTAACAACAGTGTTGGTATTTTCATAATACTCGTAACATAACAATTCCAGAAATAATCATATGTATAAAAACTTTAACTACGTTTAAAACCTCCGCAATAATAATTTAGTAAAATTGTAGAATGAGATCTTCATTTTATGGTGTGGTTAGTCAAGGAAAAGCCATAGGGGAAAAGCCATAGCCAAAGTGGGGCCATAGGAAGTATAAAATCAGGTATCCTGTCAGGTATCAGGTGCCCTGAACGTGTTATGTCATTATGATAATTCGCTTAACAATAATTCTATCAAATGAAACGTAGTCATACAAAAATTTTACAATCGTTAGTTGTCAAAGTGAAAATAGGCGAACCGTTGGTTGGCAAGTGATAATCGGCCAATTAATTTTCGGCGAATAGGCAGGATCCCCATAAATTTTATATACTTTTGTGTATATACAATTTTAATATTTAATTTGAGATAGGAAAAATATTGAAACGTAGCTGTAAAACCACCTGGTTAAAAATTTAACAACCCTCTTGGTATTTTCATAATAGTCGTAACATAACAAATACGAGTAATTATATTTATCAAAAATCTGAACCACACGTTTAGGAGTAAAATCTCCGTAACAATAACTTAATAGGGTTGTAGAATAAGATCTTCATTTCATGGCGTGGTTAGTCGAAGAAAAGGCGTGGGGCCATAGGCAGCTACGGCTGGTCTAGTCGGGAGAATGGCGACTGCTGATCCTGAGTCCCTGGGCTCGAATCCCACCACGCGCACCACTGTCTTTTCGGAGTCACGTGCGTGATGCCGCTAACTTAAAAAACGGTGAAGGAAAACATCGTAAGGAAACCGACATGTACCTAAAATCTTTCGAAGTCTTGTCATCCACCAACTCGCACTTGGCCAGCGTGGTGGATTATGGCCTTTAACTCTTTCCTTGCGAGAGAAGGCCCCGAGTCCCAGCAGTGGGAATATTTAGTGGGATGCTTATGCTTATGCATAGGAAGTATCACATCAGGTCGAAACACTTTGAGGAAACTGAAAATAAAATACGCAGACCCATAATGATTGACGAAATAGAAGTGGAACTGGTATGCCAGCGATTCAAAGTGGTGAAGCTCAATTGGTTTGAGTCGGCTGGACGGAAGAAAGCGTAAAATATGTATACCTTTGTGACATCAGTGCAGGCTTAGCATCTCCACCCTGAATTAGGATTAGAAAACAAAACCCCAGATTACAAAATGCATTGACTAAAGCAAAAAAAATGTAATGGTGGGACTTTCAGAGTCCGCCTGAGGGAGTACCACAATTTTGTCGATTTTACTGCTACATGAAGCAGTAATGTGAAAACATCGCTGTGTTCCAGTTTGAACAGCAAAGTTTCAAAAGAAATTACATGGGATAGATATAAAACCTCTTATATCGCCGGATGACGAGCGCAGTGCGGCAGTGCTAGGCAATGATTTGGACTCTTCAGGTTTTGATGGCTGTCACTGTGCTGTTACGGGCTTGTACGGCTATCTTGCTTACCATCAGGCATATAACTTGTTTGTCTCGTCAGTGTATAAAAATGGAATATTAAAATAAAGTTCTCGAAATCTTGTAATGTATCTTGTTGACTGTAAATAACATTTTCTTGCGCAACGAAATTTTCTATAAATATTTACACGCTACAACGATCATGCTACAGCGAACATGTACCTGGCCAGTTCATTTAATAAGCCTTTTTAAGACTGCGCTAATTATGTGCATGCACACATATTTAACTCTGAATTCAAATCTAAACTTTCATTATGTTCAGCGATTTTTTTTATTCATTTCCATAGACTTTTCTTGCTTGTTTTTGTGGAATAAATGCATTTCGTCGATTTGTTTTATACAAATTATAGTACAGCCTTAGTAAGTATTTTCTTCTGCCAAAAATTTGGCACGCTCTGGTAGAAACTAGCCATTGAGCATAAGGCTTTCCCGTGGCTTCTTTAGTAGGTACTTAATGATAATTTTTAGGTATATGAAAACCAGCCGAGACTCGCCAGAACTCGGGACAACCGAGTGAGTGTGTCAGAGCAAGAATTATTTATTATTTCATCAATTCGTTATTTGCACGTGAATGGGTCATATTACAGTTCTTTCAAAATTACACTATGGAACTAACAAAAACAAAACAACCTCAAAATTGATTGTAACCAATAATTTCACAATAGATGTCTTTGTTGACATTAAACAGAATAATAGTAAATTTTCAATTGACAAGAACTTAGGATTATGCCACACAAAGTTTCGACCTTCGTAGAAATACGAATTTCTGAATCAGTTTATCTGATTTTGAATATTCTATCGTAGGATCAAAGCTCCCGCAATATTGTCGAGAGCACCAAATATGAAAATAAACATTAACTGTTCAAGAGAATTAGATATTTCTGATCCTAATCTCACCAATTTTCGGAAAGACTTTGTAGCCGAAGGCGATTTTGCTTCCTTTCATTAAATTGAGAGGAGCTGAACTTTCCGACTTTTTTTGTCGTATTTTGGTAAGTATTAGCTAGCTAAATAGTAACGTGTTCTTCCAAGAACTCTTAAATATTTAAATACTTGGTATTTTGTATTTTTTTAGAGTAAGCTTAATCCTAATCTGTTTTTTCAAACCAAATAATAATATTTAATTTTAACCTAGAGTGTAGAATATCCGGTCACTAGGTGATAGAACTAACACTACATTATCATCGATTGCCCCAATAGATTCCCACTATTGGAACTCACATACTTATTAAAAATAACATTTAAATTACCCAGGTACTTTCCTAAAAGTTTCACGAATATTGTGTTCAAAAAAATCACATTTTTAATATGCCAGACCACTAATCTGAAGCATTGACCAATCACAGACCATCTTCTAAATTGTGGTCACGTGATCGTATGACACTTCTTGGCGTGATCATCTAGAAAGATCGCTAGAACATTTTTGTTGAAAAATCGAACAAAATAGGATATTTAAAATATTTCATATTTCAAAGTGATCCTTGGTTTAGACTGATTGATAGGAAAATTGATAGGAGTTAATAACTTAGTCTTTTTCCATGTCTCACAATAAAGACATGGAAAAACACTAAGTTATTAACTCCCAAAAATGGCGGCCTAATTGCTAAGACTAATGCTTTTAGGAAACCAGCAATTAATTTTTACTTAACATAAACCTGAACTTCATAATACGTACGTATTTATTTCAAATCACTAACTGAACAATAGCTTACGTTGCGTCGCGTCGGTTACTATATTCCTATGGCTTCCCGGCCAAAGCATTCAACCAATCCCTAACCTTTGGCTTTCTTTCATTAAATGTTCAAGAATTCCCGCCCCAGGACGCATCTTCTCTTGAATTAGCTCGCGTTTATTTAATACTTGTGACAATCAGATGGGACGCGTCGGGGGTGAAATAACAATTCGAGATGTCATCTCATTACGCGCCTTCTTACTTTTGTACGTAGGGACGGATGCACAATGGCGACAAAACCGTCTGCACTTTTGTCGTCTGTGATTTTTTCATCAAATTTCTCATTTTTCTTGATTAGAAAAATGTTAATAACATTTATAATCTCCCTTTAATAATGTAAACAAAATAACTAAACCATTATTTTTTAACATTTATAAAGAAAGATTTGATTATTGCTTTCTAGACTATTTGTAACAAAGTATAAGAAACGACTTCTAGTTATTTACAATTAATAGATTAGTATTACGGGTACAATGATATCCTTTTTTTAAGCAAAGCTTTTTTTCACCCCAAAGTCCAGCTCTCGCTGTTTGGTTATTTGTTGCTCAATCATGTCAAAACGGACAAACAGATTGATGAAATTTGGAAATTATAGTTGGCCAGAGAACATACGTTATTTTGATAGCGGAAAAATTAGGAAAACGAAAACTAAGCAGGTAAAACAACAGAATGATAGTAGTAAAATTGTGTAAACGTTTCAGAACAATACCGTGTGTGTAACGCTTCCTTATATTAATCTCCAGGAACAATGTGCGAGTTTTCGCGAACTCGAGATTACGTTATCGCATAACGACTGCTTTAGAAAATATATTTCACTCACGGTGCGATGTTTACTCCCACTTTGCTTTTATGCTTCGCCTCGGAAAATATGAAATTGCTGATCTCAGGTGTGCTTGTGCTATTGTCGTGTGGAGGTTGATGTGATTTCGGAAAATCGCGAGCAATTGTAGTCTAGCTACTATGTGACTAGCAACTGTGTGAATTGGCAATAAAGTCTATTTACATTAGTTACTGCTAAAAGTGGAGTAAATACTGATCGGCTATTTACAGCCAGTTAGAAATAGGCATTAGGAGTACTACCGAAATGTAAAACCCAACACATGCTCGCTCTAAAACTCTTTCCGTGCCAAAAAAGTGGTCAACGTGGCTACAGAAGATTTTACTTCAATATCTCTACACTTTCATGTAATTCGTATGAAAATGGTTTGTACATTATGAAACGGAAGAAACATTCAACTGTGTATAAAACTAAACATAAATCAAAATTTGTCTTACTGCTTTCTCAAATCGTTCCAAAAATGCCGATGCGCTGTTTTCCTCGAGACTTTTATGACTGATATAAAATTTTCCAATCCGAATGTTGGCACCACTCACGCTGCATTACTTTGTGGGGCGAGTCACAAATCATGTTTGCGACAGTATAGTCGGCCATCTTGGTTTTTCGCGACCGCTTACCCGTGTGAGATTGAATGCTGAGTCGACGGCACGTCCGTGCATTCGTGCATTCTGGGAAACGTGAGGTACCGCATTCTTACATACCTCTATATGCACTCTCTTGCATCTATGCGCTGTTACGTCTGCATTCATGCGAGATGCAATACAGTTGACCTATTACACGCTTGACTTCGCACAGGTTCACTTTCAAATTTTATTATATTCTACGCTGGAGGTGCAGACGTCGCGTCGTAGAATTTATATTTCAAAATGCCAATAAATGGAACTGTTGTATTTTGTCGCATCTTCATTTTTATTTAAAGACGAAGACCATATATCTTGAACTAATTTTCGTTGCTTGATGTGCCTATGAATCTGTGTATATATCTCTGTATATGTGTGTAATGAAATCTTTGAACGTGATTTTCACCCCTTTCAAAACGATGGATTAATTTGGAACATTGCATTCTTATCAAATACCAATAAAACGAAACAAAAACTCCACCGATCTGTGGTACAATCGAGACCATTTTTGATAAGTTTTGTACACTTTGAAGTAATTTTAAAACAAACTGCGACCGAAATTTTTGAGGGCTAACAATAATATACAATACAATACAAAAACACTTTATTGGCACCACAAACAAAGTTGACAATAAGTAACAAATAAAATAACAAACACATAATGGGCACAAAAGGCGATCTTATCGCTAAAAGCGATCTCTTCCAGATAATATTTTAAGTTTTTTTACAATTGAACTTACTTATTTGTTAAGCTTATCAAACTTCGTTAATTTTTATTCAAAACTTACTGGTTTTAGTTTTAGTTAGTTTTTTTAAAGCGTGATTTTTTAAAAAAAATTTAGTTTACAAATGCTTAGTAAGTACAACAGTATAATTCGGTTATTCAAAAATTGATGCTTTATCAAAACAAGAGTATGTGTTCGTAAATTAAAATAATGTGATTGAACTGTCATTAAAATTTAATGCCAAACATTAATTCAAAATAGTTTTAATTTGGGCCATCTTATAATTGGTATGTTTATGGGTAGATATTAGGTATATTTACGGTATATACCGATTATATTATCTACTGTTTTCAATTTATTCAGACAGATATTTTGCGTAGTTATTTTACTGCATCCTAATGATGATCAGATTCTCAGACATGCGGCGGACGTTACGTCACGAGGGATGAGATGAGATTAGACTAGACGAGGCATGTCGTCGGTCGAGTGCATTTCCTTGCTCCGAGACAGCCTGTGGTAATGGAAAATTTACTTATGGGACTACCGTTGTTGAAACATGGATGCAGATTTAAGCTTGCTGAATATAGATCTAGTAAAATGAAATAAAATTGGCCCTACAGTGTAAACAGAACGGGTATTCATATCTTCTTATCCTGTTTGCAATATAATGTTACAAGATAATGTCAAATGATGACTGTTGTAGTCACGAAAGGAAAACAGTCAGTGCATTAGGTAAGAAATAAATACCTACTTATGAAGTCGTTTAAAGTAGTATTCACTAGCTCCTAACTAACTAACCTAACTAACATTTAAATTACTAACTAATTACATATTATGCACAATAGGCATAACGACTCATTTTTTATTTAAAATGTCATCAAAAAGCTACTCAATAACTGAAATATAGGTGAAATAATTACTTTATTATCTTAAAAACTTCCCGAGAAATCACGAATTTAAAATCTCAATTTTGGACTTTCCGAAAAACGCTTCATACAAAATCACTACGAAAGCGTGACGTCACTGTCGGGTAGTTTCTACGCGCCGCGCTATATTAAATATAGCGTTTAGGAAACTGGTTTCATAACAAAAGCCAGTTTAAATTGAATGGGTTAAACAACAGTAAACCAATTTTCAAATAATTTTTTTCATTTCAAATTTTATTCTTTTAAAATGGACTTGCCCAACCAACTTTGAATGATCATAAAGTAAGTTAAACAAAGAGATATCAAAATTAAAGTTGGTACATATTTTATTCTATTCAAATACTGTCATTAAATCAAATAATTTAATATAACTGCAGAACCTGTCGTCATGCTATCATAACAAAATAGAAAACCACCTACTCTGGCAATATCTACCTACACTTTACATATACATGTTACATTTTCAGAAAGCGGAGTCAATCCTCTTCGTTAGGATCCTTCAAACATCAACCACAAAATTATTTCCTTTTTCGAGCAACGGGCAGTACTACGGGAAGAAGGGCAATGTGATATAAAATATTGTAGAGCAGTTCTGCTGAACTCTCTCTGGGATGTATTTAGTAAAAATCTGATAAACGTGCAACTTTGCTGGTATGTTTAAGACTTTGAAGGTTTTCCCGAAATAGGGATAATAGCCTATTGGCTTTTAGCACATCTCTTAGGTAATTAAATTCAAAGCCTCCAAACTGGTACATAAAAGATTTTAATATTTTGTTTGTAATGTACAGGACCTAATCACGATTTAATTCATTGTTTAAATACCTCGACGTTTCGGCAGCGTTACAACCGCCGTGGTCACGAGAAGACGAGACAAGATTTTAATACATTTCGGATTCTCAAAAATGCAAATCGTAGTCAGTAATTCAACACCTTGATAACTTATTACCCGACTATTCCGAAAGAAGGGCTATATTTTTCGCACGTATCTTGTATGTTTGTAAACTTCTTTAATCCCACGTATCTTCGAAATGCCTGGATGGATGCCAATTTGACAACTATGATATCGTTAGATTCGCTTGAATCACCTCAGTGTCCTTAGATAGTTCATTGTTTATGAAAATGTTTGATTTTTTCCAGTCGGGTTTTTAAAATTAAAGTTATTTCCAATGTAAAGTTAGAGCGGTAGATAACGTCACCGAATTTGTGAGAAGGTTAAAGCTTTACCCACTTAAGTATGAGCAGTCCACTTTATGTGCTCACAGCTTGGGTTTTTCACTAACAAGGAGAGAGTAAAGACAATATAATGCAACACTCTGACAAAGTGGCTGTGGTAGGTAAGCGAATGTCACGTCCTTGGAAGGTGTCTTTCGTGTAACATCTCAGTTTTCTCACTTTGTTGAAGAAATACTTATATTGTTATAGAAGCATAAGAGCTCTGAACCTACAACTTTACTCGTTCAGAAGGACAATGTAAAAAAAACATTTACCCTTGACCGTCTTTGATAGGAAATTTGTCATACACATATTTTTAGTATTCTATTAGTCAAACCCTTTCATTTAAAACCAATGTTGACGAAGGAGTTGTGAAAAAAATACGTAATTCTCACTTTTGTGTTGGATGCATTACAAAGCCAAGATGGCCGCATCTTGGCTTTGTAATATATTATAGTGAAAAATATCCTACTCGTCAAGCCCTTTAAACCTATACTCATATTAAGGGGAGTTGTGGGAAACTATACTTTCCTATTTTGTTGTAGCGGACATCTTGAACCGATATTAACCAAACAAAGCCAAAACTGCAAAGAAAGTAGCTTTCAAATTAAAAATACCGTATCTAAATCTGTTCATCAGTCTGACAGCTACAATGCTACATACTGAGACCGACAGGCATCAATGTCAAACTTATAACACCCCTCTATTTGCGTCGGGGTTGAAGTTCAGACGTTTTCGTCACTAACTCAACGTGACATCACCAGGATTGGTTTGACGGAAATAGTTGCTTATTACGATGACAATGGACTCACTGTATTACAGTACTAATTTATCCCTACACTTAGAACGTCATATCTAGATCTAGAATGAAATGAATGAAAGCAAGTGGTACGGGCCGTCGATAAATCAATAATACAGCTGCACTGACAGCGCCATATCGACGGATCTAAATACGCACCCGTTTGACTTACGAGCTACTGTACTTCTTGGTAAATAATGTGCAATATAACACAAGAAGCACCCAACAGAGAATACTTGTATTTTGAGTAAATACTTTTAGTTCTCCAGCATTTCAACTTAGATAAATAAAACGGGATTGAATCCTGTCAAGCGCATCGGTAAAAACCAGTGGATGTGCCCTGATCACCTTGAAACTGGTAACAAACTGTGTCTATGTGTGTACCGTAAGTGGTTTTCACACCACCAACCAAATTGACACCTAGAATCGCTAGCGGTGAGGTATGCTGTGATTCTACTTATTTTGGTTGTTGACAATGAATAACGCTTCCTACAACCGACTAGAACGGAAAGAGTGGGCTCAGTCTTCCCAACGATGACATATTTCCGTACGTCTGAAGTTTGGGAAGGCACATCCAATGGGTTATATCGATGGTCAAGCGCTTCTATTAAGTATTAGCGATGCGGTTTTACTCGTGCAGTTCCCGTCACCGTTGTATTTTCCCTGCCTTTGTGCTATTTCAGACTTTAATCTGTGTTCCGAATTTCAATCCGGTCCGTTCATACGTTCCAACGTGATTGAATAAGAAACTTCCAAACTTTGGCATTTATAATATTAGTAGCAATAACACATGTAGGAAGGGTCCATTTAGGTACCTCTACGTTTAGATAGGGCATACATCATCTAGCAAAAGATCAAAATATTAATAAGAAAATATATGAAGTTGCTTTCTTCATCACTATAGTCGACAAAGTTGAATATATAGACCTCAAAAATACGTAATACGACGATATAAGTGTTAAATAAGCTAATAGGTTCACATAATACTTACTTACAGTACCTGCTATTTTTGTTTTGATAGTCTTGTGTGAGAAATATTCTCCAATAGTTATTTAATTTTAAAAAGTAGCGTCCGATCTAAAATAAACCTTAAACCTATTTAAATAATTATTAAAATTAAGAGCTTCCTTAGAAAAATCGATTAAGATGCTTCGCGATAAACAACTGATTACTTCTCCCCTCAAGATTAAAACACGCATTCTTCGCAGATACATTTCCTCAATTATATCTCGACATTTTCAACCGAAACGCGGACAAATTTCAAGAAAATTAATTTGCATTGCTCGTGTCTCCGCTCCTTCACAAACAGACATGGGAAATATTTTACTTAAACGCTGACATTTTCTTCCATTAATATTTAATTGAGTGCTTAAAAGAAATTCTGTTTGCCTGTCGCGAGACTGCGAGCAAATAACTACACAGAATTTATTTGTTTAGTTACAATGTTGGTATAAAATGAAAATAAATTTACTTAACGGTATTTTTAATGAATATTTGGAAATTGATTTATGCAACTGATGTTATAATTTCAAAAGTGTGTATGGCTTTTTATTACACTTTTTCACATTCAAACAAAAACTATACTTAATTCAAAATACACGTTAAAATTACTTTAATTTTAAAACCCGACTGTAAAAAACATTATAGGATACAATATACTGCGTAAGGACACTTGGGTGATTGAGATATCTTAATTGTCATAATCCATTCAGCCGTTTGGGCGATACGTGGAAATAAAGAAATTTACAAACATACAAGATACGCGCGAAAAACATAACCCTTCTTTCACTTGGGTAACAAGTAACAAGACCAAAATTAAAAAAATTGATTAACCCCCGACTACCTCGGATTTGCTATCTGTACAACACTTTACTAGTCGAGTCCTTTCATTTGATACCTTGTAGGTTGTGAAGAAATATTTTGTCCGCCATTTTGTGGAGGCGGCCATCTTGAATCGATATGAACCAAACATAGCTAAGAACATCAGCACTGAAATTAACCTTCAAAAAAAAAACACATCGAAATCGGCCCATCCGTTTGAGCTCTACGATGCCACAGACAGACATACACACAGACAGACATCGACGTCAAACTTATAACACCCCTTATTTTGGTCGGGGGCAAAAAAAGGAACAAAGACAAAGGTCACAGACCCCGGAGTCCGTAGAGTGGTAAATTATATTTTTTTTAAACTACTGAAGAGATCCGAATTAAATTTGGTATTATTGATATTGACATAGATAGTTACTCGTCATAGTCTGGAATAACAAAAATGTGCCATTTTATCCCGGTCTAACGAGATCGAGAACTACGTGGCTGAATCAGCGGGATGCTATTAGATATAATATATTTGATGTAAAATAGCTTTGACCTACAATCACAGCATAATAGACAAACGGGAATCCTATGAGGAAACCTTTGTGGAGACGAAGATTTCAGAGACATGAGATAGTCTTCTAACTAGAACAAGCCAGCGTAATGGACTCTATACAGTAGTTTTAACTTTTTGTTGAGGTTAAGAATCAGCTCCACGGTGGGACGGAAATTCTATTCTTACTACTATTATAAATGACAACGTTTGGATGTTTGATGCTCAGTCACGTCACATAGTTAGATTATAAAATATATATCACACACATGTCTGGAATAGCACATAGGCTACTTTTAATCACGGTAAAATAACAGGAACTGCGCGAGTAGAACCGATAGGAAGTGCTAGTAGAATATAAATAAAATTACGATATTATTATAGAAATGTGACACCATCTACAGGCATCCAAGTCACCTATATAGTCTTAGCAAGGTGATCGTCAAAGACAAGAACATGAGCTTAGGCAAGTGAATTATACAGCACAAGGTGAACAATATTTGCACTCGAGTGCAACATGTAACTTTTCATCCCATCTCAGCGAGGAAATGACTAAATGCTTTGCGCTGAATTAACATTTTCAGTATGTTTTGTTGGCATCAAATTCGTCAAATTCTTCTTAGAAGTTAGAAAAAAAAAGCTTTTTTTTCACTTGCCATAACTTTTATTTCAAATTTGTTGCTTCATTTAAATTCAGGATTAATAGTATTCAAATACGTTATACAAACGAGTGAATGCAGAAGTAACGTGACAGCATAATTCATAAATATTCCTCTCGAAATTATTGCCAACGAAAAGAAACAATGTCCCATTTACGGTGTTAATAGGTATCGCAAAGTGAACCTTAATGGGTTTTGAGATAGAACGTCCAATTTCACACGTCATCGTAGGTCGTAGGTTTGTGTTCTTCTGAGAATTAGTCCAAATAAAGAATTTTATTGTAACATCATCATCACCAATGTATTTATTTTATTATACACAGTTACAAGCCTAACAAGATATGCGTCTGATGGTACGCAACATGTCTGTTCATAACAGCACAGTGCCACGCTGTCACGCAGGTTTTCAAACTCGCAGAGTCCAAATCGCTACCAAACACTGATCTGTGCTTGTCGCCCTAATATAATATCTCAATAAACGTTGCGCTTTAATCCAGAACAGTAATATTAGAACATTACTGCTAGCTGGTACTAACTGGCAAAGGTGTGGTAGTTCTCCAGGGGATTGCAAAGAGTCTTACCACTACAAAAATAACGGTGAAAAAACATCATGAGAAAACCAATATATTCCAAGAAGTCTTTCAAGAACGTAACTCACCCACCCGCATTTGCTCAGCATGACCTTGACTCTCATATTAGACAGCCCGACAAGGTCCCTAAGTGTGAACATTGACTACTTAAGTTGTACGCAAAGTTTCAGGAATAACTTTTGAACTTAAACAGACAAAGATATCAGATGGTTATCCAACAAACATAATCATTTTACTTGTCACCCTTATTTGCACCCAAGCCGATGGCTTAATCAGACCTGCTTAAAGTTTACCCAGTCTAAATAATGCGCCGTCAAACATTACGCGCTCCAGTTAACTCTGTCGCGGATGTAACTGTATATTATGCACTTTCACCAGACTGTCTCGAACTACCCTGCCTCTTACCAACATACGAATTTCAGGAGCATCAAGTGGATATCAAATATAACGACAGGGTTCAAGCGAAAGTGGTCTGTTGTAGCGATGTTTAGGTTACTAATACGCTTGGCAAACACATCCCCTGATCCGCTTATGTTTTGTGTATGAGCCAATTTGTACTCTTGTGCTGTGTGAATAGGAGCTAGGTCGTGTTTTCAAAGATCGAAGGTATGAGATAAAGCAATCTGAATAATCGCGGTAATTATGTGGGTTTAATTTAGTACATAGCTCAACAAATTACTTCGTTTTTGGTTTAAGATTGGAAAACATGAGTGACTTAAAATTAAAAAAATAATAATAAAAAACTAGATGTCGACATTGACTGAAAAATTTGACTCTACTACACTTAAAATCGACACGTACCATTTCTTCAACTGAGTTCCATATTATTGCTCTTACTAGATGTAAACCAAAATAACTAATGTAATAAAACAAAGCGTAATTTGGTTATGAAGTGGAAAACAAAATTTTAACTAGTAGAATTTTGTACAAATTTCAAATCCAAGGTAGTCGGGGGTAATTCAAAATATTTAAATTTGTGCTTGTGTAGATAGCGCCAAAGTAACGTATTTGCATTTCATACTGGCAAGTTAATAATTGACGACATTAATAATCCCTTCATAAAGTATTATAATGAAAAGTCCAAAATGGGAATTTACCTCAGTACATTATAACAACAGGTTTGATGGCTGCCCACCCATCATGAATCCAATTATCTCTATTTTCGTGACATAAAATTTATTGGCATCAATAGAGTCCGATGTATTAATAAAACGGCAACAAAGCTACGTAACAACTAATATTTCCGGTTCATAAACTGACGTCTGGGACATTATAACAAGAAAACGAAGATGGCTTGGACATTAAACGAATATTGCTGTAATAAATCTTGAAAGGTGAAAGAGCAAGGAAAAATATAAATAAAACGAAAGCCTGTTTTGACGTTTCGTTGGAAAGCATTATTTCTTAGTCGTAGCAGCTGTCCTGTTATATTAAAATGTATGATAAACTCGCTTGTGTAATGACCACAAGCGGGGTTGCTAGCACAAAGAATTTCCCCGCTTTAAATCAACGACTAAAAAAATAAAATTCGCTTTGAACAATATTTTATTCATTTGTTTGAAATTGTATTTTACCACATCTGTTAGAAACCAATAAAAACAAAATAATATTAAAATAAAAACTTCGTATCACTTTGTTTGTGCTCGTACACTTTCAAAACTGCTTGCTGTAACAATATTTTACGAAATGTTTCATATATATATTTGTTGAGTATGAGAGGTCAGCAAATATTTTTCAACCCTCACTGCTTATTTTTAATTCAACCACGATACTTTAACTTTTATTTGAACTCATAAAATGTAGTTCACTAAAGAAAAGTTGCATGGCAGTGTTACGTCATTTTGACATTTCATGTGGTTGATTACTTAGCACTAACACAAAAAAGTTAGTGTTAAGATTGCGTTTAAATTAAAGCTTTATAAAATCGTAAAACATGAAAATTTATATCATTAACAAGTTTACATTAGTAATTATAATCCTGCGAGCAAAACAGAAGCTATAACGAACAAATGTAAATATTTGGTTGTTGAATCACATTTTTTATTTTATTTTAGAAAACACCTATTTCATGATTAATAATAAATCATGAGTTAAGCATAAAGCCAATATTTTATTTTCCAAATTTGATTTTGTGTTTAAAATAAAATGTAGTGTACGAACATTTTGAATGCACTAACGTCACTAACGTATCACAATACGCATTAAGTGTATAAAAAAGAAAAAAAAAGTATTATTTGTTTGTGGGATTCAACGTTTATTTTAGCTAATTTTTGAAGCGCTTCAGCTCTTTTTAGGTTACCCTCGCCTGTTAATATTTTATCTATTGGACTCACTAGCAACACAGGCCGCAAAATTTAAATCTGAAAGAGACTTTTTGCCAGCGAATTACTTTTTACTTAAAATGGGAAAAGTTTCTTCGTGTTTCTTTTGTTTTGTATTTGGAGTGTTTGTTAGAAAACCGCGTACAAAGTGCTAACGCTGTTCGTGAAAATAATTTATAATTTACCTATTTTTAGTCTTCCAGTAAATTAATCTCCAAAAAAATAAATTATATCTCCGTACTATATTTGGCTCTAGCCAGTGTTTTAACTGATCTCTTAGTAAACATCTTATATAAGCGGCCCGGCTTGCTTATGAACATGATACTGTACCGAAATATCGAGGACTCGCTCTAACATTTTACCACATTAAATATTAATAAATCTGAGTAATAATAGTAATCTAAGTTATAACATAGTAGTACATTTAAGGATAAATGAGCGTAAAACAATGTTTTTCATGTTATGATTCTGTTTAAGTTTTTTGTGTTAGGTCTTATCATCAGTCACCCCGCTTTTGTGGCTTGACGCTTCTGTATGATTGAAAAATGTTTATTGAAGATTATCGACTTCCACATAACTTAAGCCGAATTCACTGAATTCAGTAGCAACTAAATTAAGTCGACAAAATTTAGCCAAACGTGAGAAACACTTTTTTGTAACGACACTAGGACTTAAACACACTATCTGTCTCATCTCATCATCATCTGCTAATGCATTATATATTTGAATATGTATATAACAATTGATAGGTATGTTTACCATTATGTTAGTCAACAATTAGTATTTAATTCAATTTTTATTTTATTAGGTAGATATTTATTTATGCAACATGTGGTTGTTTGTGAGTTCATTTCCTTTAGTGCAAGGACAAGTTTTTCTATCTGTATACCAATATAGCTGTGTTAGGGCTATGAAAAGTTCAAATTACTATTGAGGACAGCGATTCACTAGATCCATAAGAATTTGTATATTGTTGTCCTGTAGGTATTTAATAATACCTACAAGACAATAATGTTATGTAAATCTATTACAGTATTTAAAACTGTATATTCACCTAAACCTTATCAAGGTTAGATATATTAAGTATGCTACTCACGCAAGCAGGTTCTGTAAATAGTCCAATCCAAAGACAATACCTATACCCATTGGACTGGTCGTATGACTTCCCTTCCTTAGCATAATTGCACTATACCAGTTGCGAGTTTGGTCAGACATGCTTTTGATCTCGACCGAAAACCGTAAAAAATATAAAATATGGGTTTCTGTTCAGTACAATGATGCGGAATGAATAGC
The DNA here is from genome assembly GCA_017562165.1 of Ectropis grisescens. Lineage (NCBI taxonomy): Eukaryota > Metazoa > Arthropoda > Insecta > Lepidoptera > Geometridae > Ectropis > Ectropis grisescens. The sequence continues at coordinate 9,160,897 of CM029779.1, read as the reverse complement.
AGGATATCCAGCTTTACAAAGGACGGTATATTTTTTCACAAGTAAATAATTTAATGCAATAAATAATTAGAAAAACAAAACATCATCAATCTACAAAACTAAAACGAACATTAAAAAAATACGAAATGGAAACCCGTTCATGTCTTTCTTTGCACCGTAATTGCTCTGTTCTATACTCTGTCCTCAGAAGTTTGAATAAATCTATCTCGTTCTGTCCGAGCATACGTGGAAAAAAAAATAGTGCACGGCACATGGATATTCGGCTTCTCATAGTGCGGCTTATTACCTCGTCCTGCGCCCCGCTGGTGATTTGTGAATGTAAGCTAGATTTGTTTCATCGCCGATCAACAGGTTGTTTAATCTATGGCCCAATTAGTGCAAAACAATCTCCATTTTTCCGGATGGTTTCAATCTTGGTGTCTTCAAATCGAGAATGAAGTGGTTTCTAGCACGTTCCATCGTACACCACAGTCAAATGAAAACCTTTAAAAGTAAAAAAAAACACAAATGGCACATTTAGATAGATCTTCAGACCGAATGCTTCATTTTGATTCGGAATTAACTATATTGCAAGTAAGTTAATTAACTTGCGTAATTACATGTGACAAGCTAGTCAGAGCCGGTGGGACGTGGCTAATGTTACACAGGTAACTGGTCCCTGTGGTCAGATTTAGGTCCTATGTTATGTGAAAGGAGAATAGATTGGAATACTAAGCTAGTTAGATCTGGTTTACATTTTCTTTATATTACACTACGAGTATATTATACATATCTTACAATATTAAAAAACTTACAGCGCCCCGTAGTTTACCCGTGTAGTTCCCGTTCCCGTTATTTCTTCGAATAAAAAGTAGCCTATATGTTCTTCCAGACTATACTGTTCCAAATTTCAGCCTGATCCGTTCATACGACGTGATTGAGCAACAAATACCCAAACATCCAAACATTCCAATTTATAATAGAGATAGTAGTAGTAGTAGGATAGGCAACTCTTCGAGAATAGGATACTGACTGGGATAGTACCACATATTTTCCAGTTATTTTACCGCCAAGCAGTAGTGTGCAAACATTGCTGTGTTCCGGATTGAAGAGCAATGTGCCCAGAGAAATCACTAGGCTAAGAGATAAAATACCTCATATCTCCGGGTGATGAGCGCAGTCCGGTGCTAGGTAATAATTTAGACTCTTCATGTTCCAATAGCTGCTTGTCGCTGTGCTGATATGCGCAAGCATGTTGCTTACCATCAGGTACGTGTCCTGCTCATCTTGTCACTCTATACTATAGTATATATAACCCTACAGGTTTACCCAAAATTGCCATCACGACTGTTAAGCGTAGATGCTATGGAGCGTGCTTACCTAGAAGAAACATATTTAATCTCGTCTCGAAAACACTCATTTAGTAACCATCGAAAATCCCATTCAGGCAACGCTTTCCACAGCCTATACGTTCTTATCACAGAAGTGCAGTCAAACCTAGATCAAGACTTTGGAACGTCCATCATGGAACGATGTCGTTTTATCGAGCTACGAACAGTCCGATGCAAGAAGATGAAGGTGGTTTTAAATCATGCAGATCAGTTGCACACTCTCCGAAATGAATCCGATAAAAGACCGATAAGTTAGCTATTCTGCGGTGATGCCCTAGAGTCCCTAGACTTTGAAGTCTTCTTCGAACAAACTAATTTCTCCAGCGAAGTATGGAACAGCCAAATTAACTAGTATCCCCAAAAATAGCACGTGTAACCTGTTACTTGGAAACGTGAATGCGTCCCGAAGGAGAATAATTTAACCACGGAGAGGACGTGTTATATATATGTATATGTTAAATATTTTGTCCTTAAAAACAATAATATCATCAATACTATCCATCTAAATAGGACTCGTTACAGAGTGTATCTGGAACGAAGAGAAGGTGTGGTACCTTTGCCAGTTATTCTACCACCAAGCAGCAATTTGCAAACATAATTGTTTTCCAGTTTGAAGGGCAATGATTCTAGAGAAATTACAGGGCATAAACAATAATCATCTTATCTCTGGGTGATGAGCACAGTGCAGTGGTAGACAGGGGTGTTACGAATATTCGCATCCGCATCCGCAAATGTAAAATATTCGCATTAAATAAGACATCTGCATCCGCATCGGTCAATACGGAGTTTTTACGGGTGCAAATTCACGTCAACAAGTAACTACCTGTAAGCACGTGCTTCGTGTTTGTTTGGTAATTGCTAACTTCATTCGGTAACTGACGAATTGGTGAAATTGGCGGAGATTTAACTGCTGTGATTTTAAAATTCCTTCCAAATTAGTATGCAGATATTTATCACCTGCGCCAGCTAGTGTTCCCAGCGAACAATTATTTAGTGAAGCTGGGTTAATATATAATCTACTAAGAAACAGGATGGAAGCTGAGAAGGTTGCAATATTACTATTTATTAAATATAATATAGCAATATTTTAGTTTAATTATTAAACAAAGACTGTTTATTATGAAACTCGGAAGTTGTGTCATAAGTAAAACTAAAAACTTGTGTAATTTTGTTCTAAAAATACGATAAAATAAAATAAAAAGACAAATTGATTTTCAGTGTTTATGCGCTTAAAATTTAAATAATAATCCTTTTAAATTCCCAAAATCCCTGTCGCATCCGCATCAAATTCGCATCCGCGGATTTCAAACACTCCGCATCCGCATCCGCGGATGTCTAAATTTTCGCATCTTACAACCCTGATGTAAGTAATGATTCTAGCCAATTGCGCTTTATGTTGCAATAAATACGTGATATTGTAGGTTCAAACCCTGGGCATAGTTATTCGTATAACCTACACGCTGATAGTATTTTGGGCTACCTTTTTTTGTTAGATTACCGAGGCGAGCAGGTCATGTGCCTGATGGTAATCAACATGCCTGTGTATAACAGTACTGTGACCCGCAGCTATTGAAACATGAGCCAAATCATTACCTAGCATTGCACTGCGCTCGTGAGCTCGTGACCCAGAGATTTATAAGATGTTTTATCTCCATGCTCTGTTATTTCACTGGAAACATTGCCTTTCAAAGCGAAACACAGTGATGTTTCACATTACTACTTGGCAGTAGAATTACTGGCAAAGGTGTGGTACTTCCCCAGTTGGACACTGCAAGGAGTACCTACCTTTTGTACCTACCAGTACAAAACTGCCACTAGCTTTTCAACAGTTTCTTTGGTTAATAAACAAACACGAAAGTGAAACTGCACACAATTGCATATTTTACGTAGGTAAGCTTATTGAAAAAAAAATATGCAAGATTTGGGAAAATTTTATCGATTTTCAAATGTTTATTATTGTAAAAGCTTAGATGTGCCAAGATTTAAAATAAGTTTCAGTCTGCGATCTTTCCAGTTCTCCGCGCAATCTTCCGGATAATTTGTTATCTCCGTTCAAAGGCAAACTAACTTGCAAGTAATCCTGCCCTAATCCCATCCGGGAACTTGTCTCGTTTCTTAGCTTGGGGGTCAAGGTGTTGGAGCTAACTTATTGATGTCTCTTTCGGGATGCGGACAGAGTTGTGTGGTCACACGTGTTATTGATGTGGATTGTTTTAAAAGATTTGTTACGCATATAATTTACGATAATAATATGGTAAAATATTATTACTTTTTTGTTTGAGAAACTGAAAACTTTATGGGATATTTTTTATACCTGACCACAGTTTCGACCGCATCTCGCGGTCACTTTCAAGGATTAAGTGAGGTGTGATATGCAAATTATTTTGCGTTTCTTGCGTTGCATATTAGTATTAACTAAGCTTACATTTCCAGGTCTTATAATTTACTACTCAAAGGTCTTCGGACTAATAAAATTAAACTGGTCTTACATCTGGTATTGCTCTTACTCTCTATGTATTCTCTTGAAATTATTTAGGAAGCAATATCAAAACCTTAATCGATATAGTTAGGCGGTTGAAAGCGCGCTGCTGTCCTGATCGGTCATTTTGTGCGACAAAGCTCAGTAAAATCCAAAGTAATATTTTTAAATGGAAAATGAAAGGTATTCCATACCAACAGTGATAAATAAGAGGCAATATCTCAATCAATCGCACAAACTAACCGCCAGATACGGTCCAAACTAAGTTCATGTGAATCAGGATTAAAATATCTGAGTTATTTCTGTTTAGTTTAAAAGTATTATTCCCGTAGTAATCTCGCACTCAAATGTAAAAAGACAAAATTATATCGTTACTTTTATGAGTACACAGCTGTCTGCTATTATGGCTTCATCTAAATTCCGTACGACATAGCATAGCAACTACGAGTAACAACCACAAACTATCAAAACCATGTGTCCATATATTAACTGAATATTATATCAGTTTAGTTCAGAGCTCCACTCCCTATATCACAACTGTCCACTGTCACGACCAAGCTTCGGTTGCGGTAACTCTTGACCGCAACTTCTTGCGTTTGACATTTGACACGAACTTGGTGTAGTTTGTGTCATGAACTTAGGAGCTAGTAAATAATCAGCAACTGTTGCAAGACATCAAGAATTAAACTCTAAATCCGATGAATTATCAGTGTATTTATCTAAGTTTACTCGTATCTACATAATTTTCGTCGTAGAATTTTTGGAACATTCGCTCGGCGATGACTTTATTAAAAAAATGTTTTTTATAGTTTCAGATAGAAAACCGGATCACGATAACAACAATAATAGTTTCATAATTAACAAAATTAATGAAATGTAGTTTTTTTTGTCATTAGTTGGTTATCGTGGAGGTGCAGGACCCAGATAGGTAGGTAGATAGTAGGTAGGCATTATAAGTTTGAGGTCATAACACCAGAACTTTATTATTTAAGTCGGTATAAGAGGTGACATCTACGGGTCCTTAGGCCATTACATAATCTGCTAATACAATTATATTTTTCGAACTGGATTGCTTGTAGCTTGAAAGAACGACATCGAGTAATGGTTAACGTTCCAAAACCTCTTAGGTACGAGGTTTGACTTAACTTTTGTAATACAAACGCCAAGGCGATGGAATGCGTGGCCTGAGTGAATTTTCTCCAATGATAATAATATTAGTGTCTTGAAGTTAAGAGTGAAAGAAACTGAAAGTGAGATAGACGATAAGTGTTAAACATCATTAAAATGTGTAAAAACGTGAAAGTCCGACAAACGAAAATCAACACGCTAATGAACAAATGCGTAAACAGTATTTCCGCTATTATATTTACCACCAGAAAATATTTTACAAACACAAAATACCTGATTTACTCAAACCACAAGAAAACTCGCAAAGAAAAACGAAATGCTCGCATTAAAAGCCACCGACAATATTCAACCACGTTATATACCAATTTATTAGCAGAGTTGGGTAAAGAAGTCACTTTCCTATTTTGTATCAAAAATGGGGACTCGTCTTAGCAAGTTCTAGTTCTTTCATTTAACCAAGTTTTATGATAACATCCAAGGGTATGTAGATACATGTTGCATGTTTTGTCTCTATTTCAAAGTTAATTAACGTAAGTAACAACTTGGTTTTCTTGCAACCAGTACAGTTATTTCATTTCAAAAGTCGTTATATATCATAAACAGCACTCTACCTGCGTCTTTACTTGTATTACAAAACCGCTAAAGAGATTAATAATAGGTAATTAGTATTCACCCACATTTTTACGTGACAATATCTAATAGATCGATGAACGGCGGCTGCATGGACGAAACAGTGTCCCGTTATATGCCGTGACGCTCATTGTCCCGTTGCGCACATTGCTTTTTTTTAACTTTCAATGGTTTACACTTGACCGCCATCTCGCCTGATGTTAAGCGATGATGCGGTCTACGATGGAGCGTGTGTACCTAGAAGAACCGATTGTACGCTAGCGCCGCATCTATCAATGTTTTATTATGAAGTTGTCACGTTTAACTATCGTCCGTAAACCAACCGACTTTTTTTTTTTTTTTTTTTTTTATTATTTAAATTAGCCACTCCACAGACTCCGGGGTCCGTGATCTTTGTCATTAAAATTATATATTATTATTTTTTACACATATTTTGGATAAGGAGAAGAAGAGGAAAATAGGAGGGAGTTGGGTACATTTAAAATCTAATTCTAGTGCTCGTTGTAGAGCCGATCACTACCGGCTGGGATTCCGCTAGTAATCGACTCGACATCGAGTGTTTGCCTAATTGCCTTTTGCCATTTGCCTAAGCTGCCTCCTCCCGGCCCAGAGCCTCCACAACGGCCGCATTTCTGTCCCTGATGGCCATCTGTAGGTTGAAATCTCGGATGGTCTTTGGTGATGCAGGCCCACGCTCGCCGCACGAACCGACCGATGGCGTCGTCGGTGTCGTCAGCGTAGTATGTGAAGGTCCCCGTGTGCCGTGAGATTGCAACAACCGCATGGGGTACGCTCTCGTGCAGCTTCATGTTTGCCTTGGTTTTGATTGCGATTACCGACTCGTATGTTAGTCCCTGAGCTTCATGGATGGTAAGGATGCGTGACCCGGTACCTGACCCATAACCCTGGTTTGTCAGGGTCTCCTTCTCCTCTTGAGTGTGAACTAAGAAGAGGGTGTTTGGTAGGTTGTTGGGTATTTGCGCTCCCTTATATCTTCTCTGCTCTAGGGACTTTATACGGGCGCTGAGGAGTACATACCGGAGTATATTTCCCTCAGCGCATATGCGACGTCCATTGGGTTTCGATGTGTGCAGAGCAACTCCTGGCTGATCTTTGTTACCAGGTTCGGGCGATGATACCTCATTTCGAAGAGATTTTCCCTGTCGATATAAGGCAACTGATTGACGTCTCCAATGAGGACAATTTCACCGACACCAGACAGCCTTGAAGCCATCACAATGGCTCCAAAATGGTTCATGAGAGCTTCGTCCACCATGAGGCGACTGAAACTTTCTCTACCGAAACCATTTACCAGAGCAGAAGCCATGGTTCGCACTCTGGTTTTGACCAGGTTCCCGATTCGGTGCGATAGCTTTTCTCTTAGATCTTTGCTGCCTCAGTTGTTGTAGTGATGATGGCGTCCTTGTCCACGTCGAAGTGTCTAATCACCCATGTTGTTTTTCCACATCCTGGAACTCCGTTGACCCACTGTATTCTCGGTACCTCCCAATTTTCCCAACCTGCTTTGACGTTTCCGTTCCTTCGATGGTCTTGGCCATCTCTAGGATCTTATCGTCCAGCAAAATCTTGGTGCATCGGGCAGTAACTACAATTGGGTCGTTTGGTGGTGTCGCATAAACAGGCACTCCCGCGCGCTCTGTCTCTCTCTCGTTCAGTGTCACGAAGCCATTTTCTGCACTGTAAGCTGCCATATACTGTCCTGTCATGGTTCCCTTGATGACCCGGGAAGTGACATTATTATAAATGGCTGCTTCGGCCTCCTCGAGTTTCGCCTTTAAAAGGCTTTCACTTCCTAGCCTATAGGACTGCATGATGTTTTCGCAGGTCTTGAGGTTGACTTGTCGTGTCGCGCTCAGTGTGGCTATGAATTCGATGAAGGCGTTACGTGCATGGCTCCGCGGCTCCGAAGCCGTGACATAGCGGGGCGGTTCCACCTGTCCCATGTCGGCTCTCGTTCGGCTCATTTGTTGCTGTGAAGCTGCTTTGGGGGTCTTTGACGTCAAGGGGGGTGATGAATGGGATGTGATTCGGAGTACGCTCCTTGCTGCTGCGTTGAAGGCAGTCACGAATGCTGTGTTGGTGCCTCGGCTGCCAGTTAGATTGGCTGAGGCTTTTTCCGCGGCTGCCTTCTGCTGTGCTCTTTCGGAGCCGGTTTGGATGGTCGAACTAGGAACAGGATGTCCCCAGCTATCGGTTGCATTTGTTTGGTCGTGCGAAGGGGCTCTGAGGAAGCTCAGATTTTCTCCCCTGTCTTCGTATACGACAATCTCATGATGTTTAGAGGCCTCAATGCAACCCAGCCGGTCTGCGACTCTTGCTCTTGAATATTCGATTGCCATCGCATCCACGCTTATCACCGGGGTGCTTCACCTGCATTTCTGCTCAGATGTGCGAGCAGCGCACTTGCCTGTGTGAAAGGCGTCCGACCTTCCGAGTACTCTATTAGTGCAATCGTTTTGTTTTTCGATCGCACCAACCGAAATCGGTGGCCGTCTACCTCGCACACCGGCATGGCGTCGTAGGTTTTCCGCTTCATTGTGACTTTTGCGGTACTCCCATTGAGCAGGCAAGACAATCCAGGTGACAAACGGGCTCGTTTCCGTTCCCAGGCGAAGCAAAAGCTTATTCCGAATCTTTCTTTGTTGCTGTCCATGAAGAGAGCCACTCCGCGGATACGGATCCCTGCTTCTCCTCGGTCTGCGTTCTCCAGTAGTTGTTTGACGGAGATGCTCTTCGAGGAGTTATGTTGGGCGGAAACCTCATGCCACGTGGCGTCCACAGACAGAGGGGCAGGGTGTGGTGGCGATGGAGGGCGCGTATTTGAGTTAGTGGAGTTTCTCATGGCCGCTATGCGGAATGAGCTCTCCATGAAGGACAGGAGCCGTGTTCTGTTGTCTGGATCTACTAAGATGTTGTGGAGATCCGAGACAACCAGCCTTCTGTCGATCATAGATTCGAGCTCATGTCTTGCGACCATGAATCGGGGACAATCGACTAGCACGTGCCAGACCGTTTCGGGTTGGTCGGGGTCACACTCGCATGCCGGACTGTTCTTGAGCTTAAATCTGTACAGGTATTCTGCTATTCCATCCGACTGTACAGTCATCAAATTTTTAAGAAGTCTTTCGTAATTGTAAGACTCTTCGCAGAATACGCCTGGGGAATTACCACCTTTGCTAGTTATTTCACCACCAAGTAGTAATGTGCAAACTTTACAATGTTCCAGTTTAAAAAGCAATGTTTACAGAGAAATTATTGGGCTTAGAGATAAATGATCTTATATCGACAAGGGCAGTGCAGTGCTAGGTAATGATTTAGGATATGTGTATTCAAATAGCTGCGTAACGCTGAATTGTTATTATCATTGTACATATAGATTATAGTCTGAATTAAAGTATATGCTACTCATCTTATTATACCTTTCAACGACCAATTCTTGTAGGTGTATTTATAACTAATATTATAAAGCTGAAGAGTTTGTTTGTTTGTTTGTTTGTTTGAACGCTAGGATCTCGGGAAGTACTGGTCCGAATTGAAAGATTCTTTTTCTATTGGATAGTCCATTTATCGAGGAAGGCTTTAGGCTATAGAAAATAACTCTACTATTAATTGAAGCGGAGCATGAAACAAGAATGTAACAAAATCGGGAAAGAATATTCCCCTTTTTGAGAGTTTTCGTATGTTTCGTGCTTTGACATGACACATGACAGCATGTGTGAAAGATTGCGTCATTGAATTTCAGTAATCTGTGCATTGAATATAAACCTTTACTAAATTTTTTTTTCTAAATCTGAGTTGGTACGACCAATTTCCGACAGGTGGCGTAGCAGGTAGCTGAAGAGGTTTTTTGTTTGAAATCGATATTCTCAGGAATGAGTGAACCGATTTCAGTCATTCTTTCACCGTTGGATTTGTAAGGGATCCCGATGAGTGCTATATAATATACCACGGGCGAAGCCGGGGCGGGCATCTAGTTATATATATATATAGAATCTGAATCTCGGAAACGGCTCGAACGATTTTCATGAAATTATGCATACAGGTGGTTTCGAGGACGATATATTATCGATCTGGCTAGGTTATATTTTTTTAAAACATCATTTTATGCGCGTTTTTAACCCCCGACCAAAAAAGGGGTGTTATAAGTTTGACGTCGATGTCTGTCTGTCTGTCTGTGTGTGAGTCTGTCTGTGGTACCGTAGAGCTGAAACGGATGGGCCGATTTAGACGCGATTTTTTTTATTTAAAAGTTAATACCCGTGCGGATGTTCTTAGCTATGTTTGGTTAATATAAATTCAAGATGGAATACAAAATGTCGGACAAAATATTTCTTCACAACCTACCTCAATATGGGTATCAAATGAAAGGACTTGACTAGTAGAATACTATACCTTATAAAAAAATCAAATCCAAGATGGCCGCCACCACAAAATGGCGAATTATATTATTTTTTTCACTACTACCTCAATATGGGTATCAAACGAAAGGGCTTGACTAGTAGAAAACATTGCACTATGACAAACTTCAAATCCAAGATGGCCGCTTCCACAAAATGGCGAGATACATTTCTTTTTTCACAACTCCCTTAATATGGGTATCAAATGAAAGGGCTTGACTAGTAGAACGTTGTACGGATAACAAATCTGAGGTAGTCGGGGGTTAGTCAAAATTTTTAATTTTGTTCTTGTTTGACAATGAAAATCTCCTACAATGTCATTAGAATACGATAACTTATTTCGCCACTGTTCGTTAAGCCTAAATAGCTCAGACGGAATATGCTCGCCCTCGGAGTCAACAGGCCCCGGTTCGAATTCTGATGGTTACGCTCGGGACTTTTCTTTTTGTTCTTTTTTTTCTGACAAAATCTTATACTTAGAGCCTTTTATAAACGCATTTTATTCGTATCTAAGTAGGTCTAAGTAAGTCATCACTACGTAATTCGTACCTGCCTAAATATCATTTTAAAAAACCGAGCAAAGCTTGGTCAACCAGGTACTACTATTTATCTCTAGAACATTTTGGGAACGGGAACAATAGAGGTGAAACCTCGGGACGCTGCTAGTAAATCTATAAATTTTCGTTTTTGTGGTAACATTCAAGAGTTGTAATGTCGTGGAGAAACATCTCAGCTCGGCGAAGGGTCACGTTGTAAACATCGTGTAGGAGCGGTCACGGAGACCTCTCACACGTAATTTTGACGAATCACACGCTCGAGGATCACGACGCGGCAATCAAAGTTACTAGATATCTGTAGCTATGCTCTGTGGTGGCAGGTAACGGTTGTATTAAATGTATCTGTATTCTGGAATTTCAACCGTTATTTAAAACTTGTTCTACAAATAATTCTACTAGTTATAATAAGAGAAATAATAGATCCGGTCAGAGACTTAGAAATAATAAATCCGGTCAGAGATTTTTTGACGTGACAACGTCTTATAAATTGGTTTGCTGGGTGATACTTCAAGAAACTGCGTTATACTCCGCTCACGTTATGCGCTCACAACGAGAGCGAGTGAGAGGCACGCGTCCCTTCCACTCTGGCATGGTTAGCCCGCCTAAGAGCGAGAGAGACAGACATAAAAAGTGAAAGGCACGCGTCCCTTCCGTAAAATTATTTTACCACTTAAAGTCGTTGTCACGTAAAACTTTCGCCCGTATACCGACTTTACAGGCAACCAATTTTTTTTTTGGCCTGTGTTTCGTGGTGAAACTTTTCATTTAATAACTAAGCATCGGGAAAACGAGATGGTCTTTAGTTAACGAATTCATCTTCTTTACAATGCCAACTAATAGAAATCGCCAAGTCAAGATCAACAATTATTTTTACTTGTCCTTCTGATTTATACATTGCCCACTAATTTACTAACTCAATCATGGTAGTTAGGATAGGTTAGGTTTTTTTTATTTGAATGCAAGCCACAAATTTAGATGCTAAAAATAACCACCATGCTTGAGGCATATTTACAGTGGCTTACATAGAAGACAACTAGTGGCTGAGATAATACTATTCAGACGCGCGTTATTCAGACGCGCGTTATTCAGACACGCGTTGGTTGTGGCCGACTTAAAAATTTAGAAGGTAACTTATATTTTCTCTGGCGAATATTTCGATTTAAAATAAGCTTGTTTAATTAGCACCCATTTTATAAATGCCAAATTTTGAATGCTTATCTCTCTGACGTCGAGACGGCTAAACTGATCGAGTCCAAATTTGGAATGCAGATAAATCCGAATCCTGAAATAGCACATAGATTGCTTTTCATCGCTGAAAAATTACGAGAACGTGAACTAGATAGGTAAAACCGTGGGGTGCTGCTAGTAATAATATTTATACGAACGTTTCCACGTTTGGTTGCTCGAACCGACTTCACCGATCGTGTCGAAATATAGAACACGGTTAAATTATAGTTCAAAATTGCAGAAAGTCTACTTTTTATTGCGAGAAAATGACTAGAACAGGAACTACGTTGGTAAAGATGCGAGGGGCTAGTACCTAGTTCTAATATGTATGTATTCTAGTATGTTTATTAGCCTGTAGCCTTATTGAGTTTACGATTAAGTGTTCTACAGTGCTCAATAGATAACTTTATGTATATCTTGTACTAGCGGTCCGCCCCGGATTCGCGCGTGGTATATATTTTATAGCCTATAGATAGCACTCAGGAATCATGTGAACATCCAATGGTAAAAGGATTTTTAAATCGGTCCAGTAGTTCCTGAGATTAGCGTTCAAACAAAAAACCTCTTCAGCTTTATAATATTAGTACCTATAGATTTGTGCTGATAAAAATATTAAACATTGTAAAACGTAACGTAACGTGGACGTATATACGTTATTAGATTATAATCTCACGCGTTATATTGTAACGTGACGGCGATTGCAATTTGACGGTGTCCAATGCACAGATTACATAATTATTACGGTAATCTGTGGTCAATGCATCAAACGCCAAACCAAATGAAGCTTTACGTTTAAAACCATATTCAACGCGTTGAAATTCCGTTGGTCGGGTGTTGTTCAGATCAAGTGTAAATGAACACTTATGGAGTGTTTTTTTAAGGAAACTTCGGTTAAGTTTCGTTTCTATAGAACAAATTGCAACTCCTTGCAACTAACGTAAAGCTTTACATCGAGTTTGTTGTGCTTTTGGGTTTAATTGCTACTTTGGTACCTGACATTAAATGAAGATGCGAACGGATCTGAAATTATTCTAAAAATCCACCAGCGCCAACGGTTGCTGTTTATCCGCCGGAACGGGATAAAGTCTTACTTCCATCATAACTTTTAAATATTTTCTCTAACTTTTATACATTGTCATTTCTTTTGCTAGATTGATATGGTACATTCAGTCTAGACTTACAACAAATGAACAGATAGGTAAATGTCTTGATGTCCTCTTTGACGAATCTGTCTAGGGCGAACTTGACTTGTTCTTTTGCTACTACTACTACTGATTGTTTCAGGAATCTGTGTACACAGCACAGTACAATAAATCTTCAGTCTTATACGAGTAGATAAAGGAAGTTTTTTATCAGATCTACTCGTATTACAGGTAGGAGTATTCTAACATATCTAATAACAAAGCTATATATATATATACCAAACAATACCGCAACAAAATTGTTATGGGGGAACAATAAAAACAAAAAAAAACCTTTAGCATTAATCTTTATTACCACGAGGTTCATATAAATAACCAAACCAGAAACAAAATATTTTTACTTCAGCATTATCCTGGATCATAAATAAACGACACGCTCCAAGCACGGGACAATGCACTAGACTGTAAACTTTATTCCTAAAACTGATGTTCGTTATCACAACCGCTGGAAGTTTTTCCTTTTGGCATCCATTGCTCTGGAGTACATTTATGGTGACGTCTCCGTTTGTGTTTCCGGTTTTTGCTATCCAATTTATCCTCCTGTTCTACAGGGAAGCTGTCATTAGGAGGATGGGAACAGACTGGTATGGGATTAGGTTCAATTTTCTTACAGGGTCTACTTATCTTGCGTCGTAAAAATCTTATCACGTACGCCACCACTAAGCAAATGGTGCCGTAGCATAAAAACTTTTGCGTGACCATATCGTCGATTTCCTTTTTTTACAAGCATTTTGAGAGTTCCCTCGTGGTATTTTAAATAATAAGAAATAAATATTTCTCACATTATTTGTTGATTAAATTTGTCAAACTTGGCAGAATTTTGGCATTTGCTGTCAAAATCTAAGAACGTTCGAAAAAGAGTTTTAGAGTTTGTAAGTTTTAACATAATCTACAGTAAATGCACAGATTTCTAAAACAAAAGGAATAAAAAAAATAAGAATAATAAAAATTTAGAAATCTGTGAGTAAATAGTAGAAATGAACGATCTGTAACTGAGACACATAATACGAAATTAACTTACTGTTTTTATACGCTTGTTTCCCCGAAAACCAAACTTCCGTATCAATTAGTGAAGTCACACAGAAAAACAATCGTAATGAAACCGAGTCTGTTCCGAAAATACCCCTATGTTCGTCCGTGTGTATCTAACTTAACTGATAAGGATAGTGGATTCCTTACCTGATTTATTGCTTTGTTTTATCTAATCCCGAGATTGACTTGCAAAGTTTCGCGATGGATATGCATGGGGGGAAGTTTAGCCGTCAAGTATTTTATGAGTGATGTTATGTACCACTGTTTATGTACGTAATACGCTTAGTAATACAGTTTCTTTTTGAGATTCGTTCCGTAGTTGTTCCGAACGTATGTTAGAAGTAATATTTATTGACTTTGAAAAGTGCGAAGTATGTATCATTTGTTGAAACGAAAGTTCACACAAGACAAAGAAACAGTTACAAAAACTTACAATCTATTAGTGTTAATCTACCACAGAATAAATTTCAGCAAATCTTGTCAACAATATTATTTCAACTTAGTACACCTACACACTCTTTAAACATTTGTAACCGCAAAAATAAAGGCACCTATGACCCTCTTTTTCAATTCCTCAGTCAGATCCTTGCCATTAATAAAAAGATATATCTCCAAAATAACTAAACCAACACATAGTCATGGCATAGAAACATGGTCATCCTGTTCTTCAAAAAAGAGGAGAGAAAACGTTTTTGAAGAACTATCGGCTGATATCTTTACTAAGCCATGTCTATAAGCTGTTCTCAAGGGTTATCACAAATCGTCTGGTGCGAAGACTCGATGAGTTCCCTCGAACAGGCTGTGTTTCGAAGCGGGTACAGTACCGTAGATCACATCCACACAGTGAGGCAGATTATACAGAAGACCAAAAAGTATAATCGGCCCCTATGCTTAGCGTTTGTGGACTACGAGAAAGCATTCGACTCGATCGAAACCTGGGCTGGTCTGGAGTCCTTGCAACGGTGTCAAGTCGACTGGCGATACATCGACGTGCTGAGATGTCTGGATAACGCTACAACGATGACAGTCCAAGTCCAAAACCAGCAGACGAAACATATCCATCTTCGTCGAGGAGTGAGACAAGGGTACGTGATTTTCCCCAAATTGTTCTCAAACGCTCTCGAAGATATGTAGATATGACTTACAGTCGATGCTGAATGGCCTATTTGATGCTTCTCAACGCATAGGTCTCCGGATGAACGTGGATAAAACCAAGGTCATGGTTAACGAGCGTGTAACTCCGGGACCGGTTGCTATAAATGGCGTCCCTCTAGAAATTGTTCAGAAATATGTGTACCTTATAATATAATATTTGTAGTGGTTGGACTCTTGGCAGAGTCCGCCTGGGGAAGTACCACACCTTTGCCAGTTATTCTACCGCCAAGCAGTAATGTACAAGCATTACTGTGTTCCGGTTTGAAGGGCAATGTTTCCAGAGAAATTACAGAGCTTAGAGATATAAGATCTTAGATCTCTGGGTGACGAGCGCAGTGCAGTGCTAGGTAATGATTTGGACTCTTCATGTTCCAATAGCTGCGTGTCACTGTGCTGTTATGTGTCAGGCATGTTGCTTACTATCAGGCACATGTCCTGATCGTCTCGTCACACCTTATTTAAAAAAAAAAACCTAGGGCAGACGCTCGAACTAGGGAAGCACAGAGAAGGATTCAGCTGGGCTGGGCAGCATTTGGCAAACTGCGTCTTGTGTTCTCGTCGTCTATTCCACAATGTCTAAAGACAAAAGTCTTTGATCAGTGTGTCCTACCTGTCATGACCTACGGTGACGAAACTTGGACACTGACAGTCAAAGCGGTCCACAAATTTAAAGTCGCGCAGCGAGCTATGGATGCTTGGAGTTTCTCTGAGGGATCGTATTAGGAACGAAGTGATCCATCAGAGAACCAAGGTAACCGACATAGCTCAACGCATTAGCAAACTGAAGTGGCAATGGGCCGGTCATATCTGTCGCAGAACCGATAACCGTTGGAGTAGACGTGTTCTTGAGTGGAGGCCACGAGTCGGCAAACGTAGTGTAGGACACCCTGAGACTAGATGGAGTGACGATATACGAAAGACAGCAGGCAGTGGATGGATGCCATGGCCATACCATGCCATACCAAGCCATGGGAGGCCTCTCCCATGTCCAGCAGTGGACTAAGAAAGGCTGATGATGATGATGATGATGATGATGAAAACTTACTTTCCCGGTACTTGTATGCATTAACAGCCCACTAAATGGTCCCACTGCTAAGACTAGGGGCCTTTTCTCGCAAGGAGAGAGTCAAGGCCATAATTCACCACGCTGAACACATGTTCTCGAAAGATTCTGGGAACAGGTTTTTAGGTTTCCTCACAATGTTTTCCTTCGCCGTTTTAAGTTACGGCTGGTCTAGACGGGAGAACGGTGACTGACGATCCGGAGAACCCGGGTTCAAAACCACGCGCACCACTGTCTATTCGAAGTTACGTGCGTAGAGAGAGAAATCTCCGAGTCCCAGCACTAATCTATGCTAATAATACTTTCATACTAATATTATAAAGCTGAAGAGTTTGTTTGTTTGTTTGTTTGAACGCTAGGATCTCGGGAAGTACTGGTCCGAATTGAAAGATTCTTTTTCTATTGGATAGTCCATTTATCGAGGAAGGCGTTAGGCTATAGAAAATAACTCTACTATTAATTGAAGCGGAGCATGAAACAAGAATGTAACAAAATCGGGAATAAATATTCCCCCGTTTTGAGAGTTTTCGTACGTTTAGTGCTTTGACATGACACATGACAGCATGTGTCAAAGATTGCGTCATTGAATTTCAGTAATCTGTGCATTGAATTTAAACCTTTGCTAATTTTTTTTCTAAATCTGAGTTGGTACGACTAATTTCCGACAGGTGGCGTAGCAGGTAGCTGAAGAGGTTTTTTGTTTGAAATCGATATTCTCAGGAATGAGTGAACCGATTTCAGTCATTCTTTCACCGTTGGATATGTACGGGATCCCGATGAGTGCTATATAATATACCACGGGCGAAGCCGGGGTGGGCATCTAGTATTTAATATTTAGTATTTAATTATATAAAATAATATTAGTATTTAATATGTAATAATTTAGTATTTATAATTGTTTATGCTAAACAACACTAATATTGCAAAATACGTATGCATGTTGGGTATGCATGCGAACTCATAACATTACACCTATACAAAAACGTATGACGTGCACCTCCGCTATTCCGCTGTCGCTTCGATGGTACGCCATTACCGCGCCGCCGATACTCGTATCACAGTATCAAGATAATAGACTGCGCTCGTATATAATAACTCTTCTTTTTATATGTGCTGCGGTGGATGCTGTGGTAGATGTGACGGTTGCTGCTGCCATCACCATCGCCACCATCTTCATGTGCTGCTCGAAGATTTCTTAGTTGCAGATCGCCGGCGCTTCGGCCGCGCCATGACACCCGCGATTTCCGTGCGGTGGCAGGCTAGCTCTGTGAAGTGTTTTTATTCTGTGCATGCCGTTGTGTACTATAATAAAATGTTGAAAATATTTGCATGTAAGTGAATCAAACCCAAAACACTTTCCTTTATCAAAAAGTGATTAGTAGTTTTGCAGTGAAAACGTCTTTGGCCACGTTTTTACTTCAAAATTACTAGTTCAGCGTTATAGTTAGATACATTTTTACTAGTAATTGAGTGGTGTTTTTTACCAATAAAGTAGTTTGATTAGAAAAATATTAGTAATATTTTAACCATCTACATAAGTACTTTTCTAAAGTACGAGTAAAGTAAAGACGAGCCCACGAGCACATAGCTTTGTATGATAAAAAACTAAAGGGACTTTTTCTATCTTCTATCCGCTTTCAATTTTCCAACTATGCATTATTATGAGCAGCAAAATTATCAACATTGTACGATGAAAATAGCCCCTTGGTTATGATAACCCTCTTCATTTTACCCTCGAAATGGTGGTAGATAAAGTAGACGTCATAGAATAGACGGCGTCTAGGATAATGTTATGCAAAAGTGAGTAATCAACTTTAACTTTTATGGCTATGTTCCAAGCGTTGTAGAATCTGTTGGCAGAATTCGAGTATGGCGTTGTGGTATCTCAGACTTGGAGCTCAAAAATGTAGAGTTTTAACATGATTGTATCTACGAAAGTAAAATACTGTTTATGTTCTTGGATGTAAAACATTTCTTTTCTTTTTTGCGAGTTTGAAAGTGAGTTTAGTCATCATAAAGCCTAGATAAAATAAAAGCTTTCCTCGAAATTATGAAGTTTTTAAATAGTAGCAACTTCATCGGTTTTTGTCGGATATATATCGGACAGTATGCACCTGGTCTG
Source organism: Ectropis grisescens (assembly GCA_017562165.1). NCBI lineage: Eukaryota > Metazoa > Arthropoda > Insecta > Lepidoptera > Geometridae > Ectropis > Ectropis grisescens. The sequence goes on along the minus strand of CM029779.1, from coordinate 9,142,514 downwards.
TCTGACTTAATACCACCTTGCTCTTATTTTAATCAGATTTGTCCGTAGTTCGAGCCACGTTTCGTGGCTAATGTTCTAAAGGCTCAATCAAAACTAAAAGCTTTTACTCTACTTGCATTATGCGCAAACTTTACTGTGTTCCGGTTTGAAGGGCAATGTAAAACAAAAGCAGTGGAGTTAGCTGGCTGAAGGTGTAGTCAGTTATAATATAGGTTTGTTCAAGTATATGTTGAATAAATCGGTTCATCAGTAAGCGCACCCTATTGTAGATCGCATCGTAACTTAACATCAGGTGACATCAAGCCTGGTCAAGTGAAGACATAGAAAGTATTGCCAGAGACAGACAAAATCGTCACTATTATACATTCAACTTTAATAAAAGTGCTTACCGTTACAAAGTTCTACTGAAATCCGACCAGATCGTTTGGCAACACCAGCAAACGTTGGCCGCACACTGCATACCCAAGCAGTCGAGAATTTGTGCTAAATAAGCCTACTGACACAGAATAAATGCTGTAAGTGATACTGATGTTCGTAACTCGTAGTTTTGTAGTTTAATTTCCTACAAAAGCGTCAATAGTGGCGTTTTAAAAGCCACAGATACTGCCGGTCAATACTGAGTAAATAAGCAATCAACGAAGACTTTATTGCCAGTGTATGTTGAACGTAAAACTCGTTATGTTTCTTTGCACTCAAAGGGCTATCAATTTTTTGTAACCATCACGACTAGTTAAAAGGTAAACAAGAACAAAATTAAAAATTTTGACTAACCCCCGACTACCACAGATTTGTCATCTTTACAACATTCTACTAGTCAAGCCCTTTCATTTGATACCCATATCGAGGTAGTTATGAAAAAAGAAATGTATTTTGCCATTTTGTAGTAGCGGCCATCTTAGATTTGAAATTTGTCATAGTGCAAAGTATTCTACTAGTTAATACCTTTCGTTTGATACCCATATTGAGGTAGTAGTGAAAAAAATAATGTAATCCGTCATTTTGTGGTGGCGGCCATCTTGGATTTGAAATTTGTTATAATGTATAGTATTTTACTAGTCAAGCCCTTTCATTTGATACCCATATTGAGGTAGGTTATGAAGAAATATTTTGTCCGCCATTTTGTGGAGGCGGCCATCTTGAATCGATATTAACCAAACATAGCTAAGAACATTCGCACGGATATAAAAAAACCGCATCAAAATCGGCTCCTTCGTTTGATTTCTACGGTGCCACAGACAGACACACACACAGACAGACATACAGACAGACATCGACGTCAAACTTATAACACCGCTTTTTTGGTCGTGGGTTAAAAATAGTCTGGTTTATTGCTACATGTATTTTCTTTACTATTATATGAGTAGTTTTACATTTGACCACCGTCTTGTCTGCGATGTGGACTACGATAGAGCGTGTTTACTGGGAAGAAACCGAGCTATATCTGTGTTTTTTTTTTAAATAAAGAGTTTTGAGACAAGCAGGACATGTGCCATATGGTAAGCAATATGCCTGCCACATAACAGCACAGTGACACTTAGCTATTGGAACACGAAGAGTCCAAATCATTACCTAGCACTGCACTGCGCCCATCACCTAAAGATCTAAGACGTTTTATCTCTAAGCACTGTAATTTATATGGAAACATTGCCCTTCAAACCGAAACACAGTAATATTTGCACATTACTGCTTAGACGTACAATAACTGGCAAAGGTATGGTACTTCCTCAGGCGGACACTGCCAAGAGTCCTACCACTACAAAAGATTTGAAGACAATATAGGAAAAAAAGGAAAAAGCCCTTTACATGCTAAGCTAAGCATTTTCTAACTAGCAGCGTTTCGCGGTTTCAACCACCTAGTTCCCGTACTTGTCATTTTGACGCAATAAAAAGTAGCCTATGTGCTATTCCAGGCCATGATCTAACATATTTTTTAATTTCAAACCGATCCTCCTAGCCATTCTGACGTGATTAAGCAACAAATATCCAAAAAAAAATAAAAAATACGTATTTACCACGAAAAATATCCGTATCCGGAATTTTCTGCAACTATTAATTAAAAAACCAGCATTGATTAAAAATGCTCTCACAGCCCTTACTTTCCGTTTTCATCACTTTAACATTGCAATTAGTACGTCCGCAACGGCATGGCTAATGAAAAGATAGCCCAATCATCCACCCGGAGCCGGCAGTAATAACTCCGGGTAATAGCCATGGAAAAAGTCTAAAAAGTTCTATCGCCCGAGTGCACCGCACGGAATTTTTACCTATGGCTTACATTTTAACTGCTGTAGGTAATCGTTGCAAGTTCCAGTACTACAGCTTTGATGTTTTAATGCATTAAGTAAAATTGACTTATTTGATCTAAGTATGTTGGTAACTTAATGGATTCTTCTTCCGTGTTTTTTTTACAGAAGGCAAAAATCATGACAAATTCTAAAATTTTAACTATGTCTGCCCAGATTACGATGAGGCATGATGAACTGCAGTTGCACGGTAAAGACAGGTACAACAAATTATGGACTTTGAATTGAATTGAATTAGGAAGTATCTAGTAGACTTAGAGTGGATCACTCTGCAGTCAGGTGGAGCGATGACCTGAGAAAGGTGGCAGGTAACAAATGGATGAGAAAAACAGGAGACCATGCCATGGTGCGATCTATGGGAGAGGCGTACGTAGACTGAGCTGGAGCTTCAGATAGGTTCATAATGGAGATGGCCTATCCAAAAAAAGAAAAATAGGTCATTATTGCCATCTATATCAACAACAACACAAACGAGACATGCCGTCGAATCGCGCGGTGAAAGTTTTCTAGCAGAAATTAAAACTCGTACATACAAGTACCAAAGACAAAATATCAGTCAATCTCAATGGAATAGAATAGAATCTTTAGTGAAATAGCTGCCCAACTTATCCCAACTTCCAAAATCTTATTCACTCTTTGTGTAGCTACAACATGGGGGCTTAAGCGCTATCGGCTGGTGCATAGAATCCACCATTAAATCTGTGACAATTGGACTGGACGGCGGAGAAGCGATTTGCAGCCACTTATGGTAGCCGGACGTTTTGCGTGGCCATTTACATTTTTCATCTAGTCTTTGGACTCTGTTCAATTTGTAATTGAAATGCATGGGATGCCCAATTAACATGTTTTCTTTTATCTGAAAAACGATCTCAATTTCAACCGTTGGACGCAATTTAAGGAAACTTTTTTATATGTGCTATCAAATTAACTTACTAATACGACCTTTTGAATAGAATATGGTTCGGAATGTATATTGTGTTTCAGTGTTTCATATGGATATCATCATTCACATTCTGTATTTTTGCTTACTGGTTACTTACCATCATGTATTTATTACTCTCCCCGTTGGTCTATACATAAAAATTAAAGAAAAACTTATAAAAAAGAATACGAGTTAAACAAATTTCTAACAGAAAAAAATAATGGCCCAAAAAGTTCAATAGAAAATTGCGTACCCTCTGAAATGATATACAAATTCAATCAAACTACAACAGAAACACGCGAAACCGTATAATAAAATAATACGTCATACCACGACACGGTATGACACAGAAACATAGCATTCCCGACTTGCGCCATAAGTCATCGCGTCGTCGAGCTCTGGGGCTGGACAAATTTGTTGGCATTACTATAACGTATAGGGGTAAAGGGCCGCAGTATGAGTAGTCACGTAGTCTACGTCATCCCTTGCGATGTTGCCTGTGAAATCATTCATGTCCTGTTTACATACGTGATGGGTTTCAATTGCTGAGAATAGTTTAGAGAGAATGACTTTTGTGCTTTGTTCCTTGTGTCGGATTTCTTATAGGACGGTGAATACTAAATGAATCTTACGCAGTTTTACAACTAGGTTCAACTTCAATGTGATCGATTTAAATGCAATGTTGATAGAACATAATAACTTTAAAATAATTGAAATTGAATTGATATAGATATATATATATATATATTAAATGTATGTAAATTAGTAAGTGTATTTCTTATATTATTCTTAGGTTGTCTAGTCCTACAATTTTATCCTATTAGAATATACTAAGGCCGCATTTTTGTCTATATTATCCTATCCGTGCATGGTTGCCTGGAAGAGTCCGCTTTAAGCGATAAGGCCGCCAATTAAAATGTCTAGCATAAGATTTTCTTAAGTTCCTGTTGTAAATTTTTGTGTTTTTATTGTATGTGGCTTTTAATAAAGAGTTTTCTTATCTTATCTTATCTTAATGAGATCAACGGTTATATACCTCCTTAGATCAAAATGTTTTCGTACTTAGTGCAGGATACAATACAAACCTTAAACTTAGCTCAATGGTCGCTTGAGTTGAGAAACATATTTTTTTTGTGAATTCACAATATTTGTATTGGTTTAACCCAATCCTATAATATTATAAATGTGAATCTAAATTTGTTTGTGACGCTTTAACGCGAAAATTACTTTACCGATCATCAGGAATTTTTGTTTGTTTGTAAATTTCCTTATTCCCACGTATCTTCCAAACGGTTAGATGGATTTTGACAATTAAGATATTAGACTACAGGCCCGTGAACAAAAATTATGGGTCATCTGATACAGCAGGAGACCTATGTAGGATGGTAGAAGGGTATAAAGTAACAAGATTGAGCACTATGCCGTCACTTGTAAGCTGTCCAACTGAGTGCAGTTGAAGAGGGGGGGTTCTAAACCTCGATCATTTCGCCTTGTTGCATGATTTTTGTACGGCATTGCGAAATAATGTATTAGAAGAGGTATTGAAACTGTATGGAACCAAAGCCGAACATAATCAAATGACCAAACTTACTCTGTAAATCGTCGGAAAATCATGAATTTTTTTCACAAACTAACAATAAGAATTTTAAAATTTATAATTTTTATAGTTAGCTAAAAAAAAATATTCAAATCTTTCTGACATTTCTTGCGGAAGGGGAAAGTTGAACATTAGCGAAAAGCCGCACTATTAAATAGCTCTTTATTGTAACACAAAAACAGAAATATTACAGTAGAACACTTATGAACTAGCACCACAAATGGCGGCCTTATTGCTTAGAGCAATCAACAATTAGAAAAATCTCTTCCAGGTAACCAGCAACCAATATAGGTATCTACACTTTATGTGTCTACAACATTTTCTGTATACTGAATTTGAAGAAACCAAATTTATTTATATTCTTTTAAGTAAGGTCATTTTGCTAAATCAATTTACTATTTTTATTTCTATCAAACATCAAAACGTAATGAAAGCTATTGACGCAAGGATCAAAAAGGCGTCGAAATTATTCCCGTTCAAATTGAAGCACCTTTCCGAATCATTGAGTCCACTCATTTTCCTGTACAACGCCTCCACTTCACCATTGCTTATTATTATAAATACAGAGCTGATTACTCCCATAAAGCCTGTGCCCTTCTAATACGATGCTATTAAATTAAAATTACCTACACTCGAGATCTTAATTACAGTGAATATTATATACGCGGGTGTTTTGGCTTTATGGCCGGGTCGGATGATAAGTGGTTGTGGAAGTATTTAATTTAATATCTTTGTGTAGTTAGAGCCTATTTTATTCTAATTATGTATTAGCCTATAATTTGTAAAAATGTATTATCTGCCTTTTATTTCACACTAGCGACCCGCACGGGTGTAAAGTTGACACTAAAAATATACTAATAAAAATTGATATTGTGGGTTATTGTAAAGAGACACTACATAATATACTATTCAAGGCGACCTGCTAGTGTCCTCGGCTTCGCACGGTTGCAAAGCTGATACTAAAAATATACTAATAAAAATTGATATTGTGGGTTATTGCGAAGAGACATATACATATAAACATATACTATTGAAGACTTTTTCGTAGATCTTTTAGAGGGGTACAATATTGCTGTACATTATTTTGATCTATCGCGAAGGGTTCAGCCAAATATCGATTCAAGACGGCCGCCTCCACAAAATGGTGGACAAAATATTTATTTCCGATCTAGGCTCAATATGGGTATCAAATGAAAGGACTTGACTAGCATAATACACTATAAAAAAATCTAATCCAAGATGGCGGCCACAACAAAATGGTGAATTATATTATTTTTTTCACTACTACCTCAATATGGGTATCAAAGGAAAGGGCTTGACTAGTAGAATGTTGTACAGATAAAAAATCCGAGGTAGTCAGGGGTTAATTTTTTTTTAATTTTGTTCTTGTCAGATACCATGTTTGCACTTAAAATTATTGTTTTATTTTTGTTTTTAGCATACATACAAACAGGACAAAGAGAAGACGGAGATATAAGGAACATTTGTTTTCTTGTATTTCACCTATTAATCTGCTGCAGGTTCTTTTTAAATCCTATCTTAATCTTATTTACAAATATTGATAAGTATCTCTTTTCCGTTTCACCAAATTTCCAAACTACAATAGTCCGACACATGTTTAACATTAAAAATATTTTATTAACCAATGGAGAAAATATTCTGATTAATATCAGTAAGTACGCCACAGCCCCAACAGCCCTATGTCCTTAACCCAAGACGTGACGAGTCGACCTTCCCCACTGGCTCCTGCTATAATTCACATTGTCCGACCTAGGTGCGTCCGCCAGTTATGCAGTGACTGTCTTCAATGCATGACCTAGGCTTGGCCACAGTTACTGCGATGAACGGGGCACTGGTGCTAGCGGAAGCGGGTTAGTATTTTTTTGTTGACAATAAGTTTGCACATTAACACCGTCTCGCCTGATGTTAAGTGACGATGCGCTCCAAAATAGATCACGCTATCCTAGAAGGAATATATAGAGTGATGGGCCAAGTACATGTACCTGATGGTGACACACGCGTGCACATGATAACCGCTGTTCATGGCTGTTTAAATATGAAGACCCCAAATTGCTTTTATGCACTACACTGTTCTGGTCACCTGGCCGTAAATTGCATATAACTGCTCGACGGTAGAATAACTGTCAAAAGTGTAGTAGTATTTCTGCAACGAGAATTGAAATTAAAAACAATATTTTACTTAATATAATATTTACGTTTTTCCATTTCTTTTACCGCTTTTGCGCTTAACGCTGCATTCGGGGCCACAATCTCAAGGTTACTGTCAATAGTGATTGTTCTAAGGAACCTACACGGCACGACTGGGATCCGTAAATTATTCTGACGTTCCACGTTTGTTTGTGTCAGGCTTTGTCTGAGTGTGGGAATCGGTGTCAGAGGATTGGCAGATTGACTAAACATTATCATTTGTAATGGTAATTCTAAAGAACGTATTTTAACATAACTAAAAAACAATGTTGTTGTTTATAAGTTTTTGATCATTTCTAGAAAATATGTTTACTGATTATACTTAGAATACAATACTTATAACAAATCTTTAGCCACAAGAACAGAATACATATTACAAAAAAACATAGACTTCCAAGATTTTTCCAACTTCTTCCAATTTACATACGCATATACATAATTTTATACGCACTGCAAAATTTTGGAAACTAATAGATTTTATTTTGTGTTTTTCACAATCTTATTTACATCGTTATTCAGTCCTGTGTACCTAATCTTTTCAACATCAGTTTATATCGCAAAAGCTTAAATGATACGTATGTATATGTACCTATTATACCAAATTATTATTTTTGAAATAGGTTCTAAAAAAGCTGGTTCCATACAATTTTGATATAATTCGTCAACATATACAAAAAGATCAATTTTCTTTAAAAAGGTCGAGAAAATATCGTGAGACGTATCTAACGCAGACATGTGAATGGATAACGGATAATTGAAAAGGGATCTAAAGTATAGATTGGGACCAATTGATTGAAATGGTAATGAAGTGGTGAAAATTTAAGAATCTTTTAATTGAATGATTTAGAATCTGAGAACAGAACTTGTGAGCGGGTTTGGGAATACATGATCAGGGATTTATTTACTGTTAAGTACGAATTAAAGTTCCAGTTTAATTTTAAAAGGATTTTAATAAAAAATTGATACTGACTGACGTAATGCATCTATAAATATGGTTTAAAGAAATGTTTTTAAAGGACCCATGACAGTAAGTCTCAATTTTCATCTGCTCTCTACTAAAGTAAAGTCTATAGTCAAATATGTCTGAGTGTTCCTATGAATCGTAAGTGGACATTTTAATTTATATTTTACAACTATTACATCAGTTTTGTTGATCCCATAGTAATACAAGATGTTCTTGGTTAATGTACAAAACAAACAGTATTACTGCACTTAGCTAGTAAACGGAGATTTGTATACAATACAAATTCAAAATTATTTCTTGTTTTCAAACAGTAAAGTTACGAAACAAGTATAATTATAGAGGCGATGAAGGTATAAATATTATGATTTAATATTTTCACCTGCACTTTATCCGAAAACATTTTTCTTCAAACCGAAGCACTGTTTGTGTATTACTGTTTGGCGAAATAATGAATTGCAAAGGTGGGTTAATTCTCCAAGAGAACGCTGCACATCATCATCCAATCCCACCATTAAGGAAAGTATCCCTGAGTATTTGCTTATTCCATATCAAAGAATTTTCATAAAGTTCTAAAAAGACTGTGAAATAACTCAAACAATGTGGCGTTTTCAAGATGCAAAAAGTCCTGTCAAAGACCAAATTTCACCGTAGGTGGCGGCAATGTTTTATTTTATTAGAGAAATTTCACAGAAACCAACAGTGGTGCCACACTTGGCAATATTTTGAATTATCTTTGACAAGTCATTTTGAGTACGCCTCATTATTTATTCTAATTTGACAATACAACGCATCGATATAATTAAAGAAACGTTTTCCATCAAACCCATACGTGTGAGTTATCTATAAATAGGTCTTCAAAAATGGTTTCTTATATTATTATTTTCTAATGAGTTCGATGATACAACGAGAATCCAGTCTCATTATAACATATATTGTTTTATCATTATAACATTCTATAAATTACAAGACAATTTTGTAAAAAAAACTGCTAACCTTATAAACCTCTAATAACTATTATTTTTGCTACAGTACTCGTTAAAATAAGACTGAAAACGAAATCCTGAAAGCACATCGCTGCAGGCTTTGTTTCGTTAGCAAAATGCAAATACATCAGGCTTATCTGCAACTATGCTCGTGCACCTTTCAGTTTAATGTGGAATTTAAACAAACTGGGGAACAAAAATTATATAATTGTTAGAATAATCTATATTTTTAGGGTTCCGTAGCCAAATGGCAAACTACAGGACCCTTATAGATTCGTCATGTCTGTCTGTCTGTCCGTATGTCACCGCCACTTTTCTCCGAAACTATAAGAGCTATTCTATTGAAACTTGGTAAGTAGATGTAATCCGCATTAAGATTTTGATACAAAAAAATAGAAAAAAACAATTCATTTTGGGGGTATCCCATACTTAGAACTGAAACTCAATTTTTTTCCATCAAACCCATACGTGTGAGTTATCTATGAATATGTCTTCAAAAATGGTTTCTTAGATTATTTTTTTCTAAACTTAATAGTTTGCGCGAGATACTCTTCCAAAGTGGTAAAATGTGTCTCTCCCCCCCCCTCCCCCCTGTAACTTCTAAAATAAGAGAATGACAAAACTAAAAAAAATCTATGTACATTACCACATAAACTTGCTACGAAAATTGGTTTGAATGAGATCTAGTAAGTAGTTTTATTTTAATACTTCATAAATTAACTATTGTTAATGACGAACTACAAAAACTTTTATATTGTTTTACTTGCTGCTACGGAAGCCTACATGGACGCATAAAAACCCCACTTGACCACTTTTATTAAAAAATAATTTTAGTTGGATGACCTTCATAGAATCGTAAACTAAGAGTTTCATCATGTGATGGACTTTAGCAAAGTTGTTCTGCGTAAGCCAAATAAAGTTTCTGAGTTCGTACGATAAATTTTCGACCAGTGCGGTGGCGTAACAACGCGCACAGAGTAGGTACAGCTAGGTTTGTTTAAAAAAAAAAAACAAGTCTGTCATTCTCACTGGTGACAGTAGGTTTAACCATGTAGTAAAACAACTCATCTCAAAAAGAAATAATGATCTAATGATCTCAACTCAGAAAGAAATCATGAAGAAACAAAATAGCCCACAAAAGGAAGATTCGAGAAAGGAAACGTTCGAGTATTGTTTTTTTTTAATTTTAGAATAATTTATACGCTCCTTTTCTCAACTCCTGTAGTGCTTTTTGAATGCTCCTGGCTACTTTTTTATGGTATAAAATTGTTTTAGAAAAGAAAAACGGCGCAAATCTTACATTACAAAAGGTCGTAAATTGAGAACGCTGTTGAATGTGACCTTTACGCTTAAAACATTATTCTTATCATATATTTCATCGATTTTGAACGATAACTATTGCTATTTGTATTACATTAATTTTAAACATTTGATAGTACACTGGACAGACAGCGGAAAAGTCTAGCAAATCCGGCAAACATTTACCTCATTCATTCATTCATTCATAATTTAAGAGCGACGCTCTTGTCAGTGGAGTTCCTTCCATGTACTTCTACACTCCGCCTTCTCCTTGACTTCCTGATACGACACTACATTTATCTTCTCCTTCACTTGAATCATGTAACTTCTCCTAGGTCTACCTCTCTTCCTCATAGTTATACAATTATAAAGTTAAATTATAAAGATAAAGTACAATTGTATTAAAGCCATATTATACTCGTATAATGCTTGACAGTTTTCTGTACAATAATTATTATAATACAGTAAAGTAGTCATTTCAAACTTTGAAAATGTATACAATTTGTATGCTCTTTCTTTTGTTTTTGTTTTTATTAATTGACGTGTAAATTGTACATTTATGAATAAAGTACTTTGACTTTGACTTTATATTTTACCCTGAAACAACACGTAAACTTTTTGATTAGAAAGTATTTAAATTCATAGTTTTCTTTTGAATTTAAATCAAAATCCAGTTTTTAACAGTTATGTAAAATTTATTCACAACATCATTATGTCTCCGTATGCGTATATGTAGATGTAACTAAACAAAACTTAAAATTAAAGGAATGTATTTGTTTGATTAACAATTAAAACCAAAATGAAACATTGATCAAAACAATATTTATGAACAAAACTACCTCCATCACATAATATAACATGTACTTTCAAATCGGTCCGTAATTGACTACATAATGGAAATGCCTTTTGGTGGCTCACAATACTATAATTTTTTTATAACTATAATTATTTATGGGATGTTTGTAGAAGCAGGAGTTTTGGAGGAGCAGAAGGAGAATTTGTATAACTTGGATATCTTCAAACTAAGAGTAAATAGGTAGGTCTAGGCAAACGAATTACATTTTCGACGTTAATTGCATAGAAAAAAAAACACATTTATGCTTACTAATTTTCGAAAATAAAAACCAAAAAGCACTATTTTTAAATTTTCGAAAATAAAAACAAAAAAGCACTATTTTTACCTTCAAAACGCAAAGAACCTTCTATCCCTTACTTCTCAAAGTCGGCAACACTCGCAGTTTCAAAGTTATAGCTTTTATGCTTGACACAGACTTTCTGTAGCACTCGACAAACACTTAACACTATTGTTGCTGGTGTGACGCTTTAGTTTCTTTGTTGTACTGTTGGAACGCTCAGTTGAAGATCGGTGAAGTATGTGAAGTTCTTTGGTAGTCGATCGATTGCTGTACCTAAAACTCCTTTACACTTACTGAATATATATATAATATAATACATAATACTGAAGCATAATTAGGTATTATGCTTCAGTATTATGGTAAACTGTCGTGAACGTCTTCTTCGGCGGAAGAGAGAAAGGATCATCAACATGCAAAATAATGAAATAAAGAAGTATAAAATAAAACAACTTAGTTTTCTCCAAAAAACCAAAACTGACATCAATTTAAAATTCAACTTTTTTTTGACTATTTTTTTTTATAAACAAAAACACTTCGTTTTAATTAAATACCTAGGTAAGACGAAATCGGCGTACAAATTAAAGTTTTGTGGTGATTTTTCCAAAACCGCCATGGTGATTTCGATGAAACTTATTTAGAAGACTAATTAATATTAAAACTTTTGAATATTAATCTAGATAGTCTATACTTAGACTAGTTATTTTAACGGCCATGCTTGGAAGATTTAGTCCAGACTAGTAGCGCCCTCTGGTTTGAACTGCGTAGTTCCCAAAGTGAGCTATAAAAGTCTGTATTATAAGTTTTCACTTATGTTGGCAGTCTCTATGCCTATCTATCTTTGAGGGCACAGACTTGGTTCTTTGACAAGGATTGTTGTTTTTAATTTTAACGCATCATCTGTGTTTACAAAAACAAAATTAAAATTTTGAATAGCCTCCGACTACTTCGGATTTGTTATCTGTACTACATTCTACTAGTCAATCTCTTTCGTTTGATACCCATATCGAGGTAGTAGTGAAAAAAATAATATAATTCGCAATTTTGTGGTGGCGGCCTGTATCTCGTACTAGTCAAACCCTTTCATTTGAACTTTCATACCCATATTGAGGTAGGTTGTACCCATTTTGTGGAGGCTGCCATCTGGAATCGATATTAACCAAACATAGCTAGGAGCATCCGCACGGATATTTTTTTTTTTTACTTTAATAGGTTCGCACTTGACCACCATCTCGCCTGATGTTAGGCGATGATGAGATCTACGATGGAGCGTACTTACCTAGAAACAAGAACAAAATTAAAAATTTTGATTAACCCCCGACTACCTTAGATTTGTTATCTGTACAACATTCTGCTAGTCAAGCCCTTTCATTTGATACCCATATTAAGGGAGTTGTGAAAAAAGAAATGTAATTCGCCGTTTTGTGGTAGCGGCCATCTTGGATTTGAAATTTGTCATAGTGCAAAGTATTCTACTAATCAATCCCTTTCGTTTGATATCCACATTGAGGTAGTAGTGAAAAATATTATATAATTTGCCATTTTGTGGTGGCGGCCATCTTGGAATTGAAATTAATTATAGCGTATAGTACTCTACTAGTCCAGCCCTTTCATTTGATACCCATTGAGGTAGGTTGTAAAGACTGTCTTAGGTGCGCGTGTGCTGATATCTGTTGAAATGTACAATTGTGATAAGTTTAGGTATTTTGTCGACGTAATGTCCTTTTTTTAATGTTCACCTTGTAATGTGTCGAGAACTATTTGTCCTAGACAAACCTTGTACAGGTTTAAAGGGCGGATTTATTAATACCTGTAACAGTTATTGTAATTATGAAATAAACAAAAAAAAATAAAAATTTGTCCGCCATTTTGTGAAGGCGGCCATTTTGAATCGATATTAACCAAACATAGCTAAGAACATCCGCACGGATATTAACTTTCAAATAAAAAAACCGCATCGAAATCGATCCATCCGTTTGAGCTCTACAGTGCCACAGAAAGACAGACAGACAGACATCGACGTCAAACTTATAACATCCCCTTTTTTTGGTCGGGGGTTAAAAATCGATTCACTCTCGATTTGAAGACACCAAGATTGTAACCATCAGGGAAAACCCACTCAGGCAATGCATTACAATCTTATCACAAACGTGGAGTCAAATCTCTTCGTTCGCGTTTTTGAAACATCAACCATGAAACGATGTCGCCCTTTTGTGGAACGAGAAGTCCTATAGAAGAAAGGGCAAGGTGGTATTAGATCATGCAGATCAGTTGCACACTCTCCGAAGTGTATCCGATATTAACTTTTAAATAAAAACCGCACCGAATCCAGCTCATCCGTTTGAGGTCTACGGTGCCACAGACAGACACACACACACAGACAGACAGACAAACAAACATCGACGTCAAACTTATAACACCCCTTCTTTTTGCTCGGGGGTTAAAAAGAGAATTCGGCACAATTTATCATCTCAAACTTTACCTCTAAAATACACCTTAGTTTGCTTCTTATACCTGACCTATTACTTACAATTACAGGCACATCTTGCTTGTCCAAAAACTCTTACTCTTTGCGATGTCTGCCTAGGAAAGTACCATACCTTTGTTCTACCAGCTTATCTACCGCCAAGCAGTAATGTGCAAACATCACTGTGTTCCAGTTTCCAAGTTTTCAATTATACATAGGGCATACAAATACTTTTTTTACCTATAGGTGACAAGCGCAGTGCAGTACTAGGTAGGTAGGTAATGATTTGGGTTCTTCATGTTCCAATAGCTACGTGACAGTATGCTGTTATGGGCAGGCATATTCCTTACCATTAGTCTCTCGTCACTCTATAATAGAAAAAAACGTGACTTTTCTTCCGTAGAAGACTGCGTCCAATGTAAGAGCTACTCGACATTTAAATAAATAAATATTGGTGGACAATTCACACACAACACCATCTGACCCCAAACTAAGCAAAGCTTGTGTGATGACAGCCAGATAGCTGATATAATACTTATATAGTTTTAAATACATACTTATTATACATAGAAACACCCAGACACATTGCAAACATTTGAATTCATCACACAAATATTTGCACTGGGTGGGGATCGAAGCCACGACCCTCGGCTTCGCAGGCAGAGCTACTACCAACTAAGCCACAAGGCCAGTCAAAACTATACACTGGTTTTAATTTAACATCACGGGCACGCTTTTTGAAGTAAAAACTGCTTTTGGCGAAGCACAGACAGATTTTTTGTGGGCTGTGAATTGAATTCTAGCGTCACGCTCGGGAATTATAAGAAATCTTCGGGTAAGCTCGGGACCATGCCCATTGGCCATCTAGAATTAGTTGGCCCATTGGTTATCTAGATGGCCATGTTCAAGGCCACGCCCTCCGGTTTCACGTTCCGGTTTCTGTAGTTTCCAAAGTAAGCTATCAAATTCTGCGTTTATAAGTTTTCAATTCTATCGGCAGTTCCTATGACTGCTAATTTTTTTTCGTCACACTAGGTACATGAGGAGAGTATATAGGCAAGAGCGAGATGGATCCAGCCAGCAGCTTCATTGTCGTATTTGAAGTTGAACATTGTTATGGATTAATTTGAAAAAGTTCCAATGAGTGGAAAGTTACTACTTAATTTACATACAAAATACGATATATACAATCTCTCGTCCTAGTTTTTTTTTTTTACTTTAGTAGTTTTACACTTTACCGCCATCTCGCCTCATGTTAAGCGACGATGCGGTCTACGATGAAGCGAGTTTACCTAAAAGAAACCGATTCACTTTCGATTTGTAAACACAATGGTTGTAATCATCGGGGAATACACACTCAGGCAACGTATTCCACAGCCTAGACGTTCTTATCACAAAAGTAGAGTCAAATCTCTTCGTTCGTGTCTTTGGAACATCAACCATGAAACGGTAGTCTAGTCCAAACACACTAAGTAGAAGATTTTTCAATTGCGGTAGTACAGTATTGTCGATACGGTACTACATAAGTACATTAACAACTTTAACTTGCTTTCAACAGTCTAGATAGAGGAATCCTTTTAGCAGAAGTTAAACGTAATATACCAGAAATATATAAATATTTGTGGCAAAGCTATGGATCCCCTACAAAATTAATGTTTGGAGACAAAGAAATAAATTCTACTATCGGATGCCAGCAAGGTGACCCGCTCGGTCCGGCTATATTCGGTTTAGGTATCCACCCTATAATTTCCGAACTAAATTCAAAATTTAACGTGTGGTACCTTGATGATGGTTCTTTGGGTGGTAATGCCTCAGAAGTGTTCGATGACCTTAAAAACATCATTGAGCGCTTCGATTCTATCGGTATATCCCTAAATTTTAATAAGTGTGAAATTTTTATTCCGGAACATATACCAAAAAACATTCAATCTTTAATTTATCAGAATTTTAATTCATTGTGCCCTAATATTTGTAACAAGTCAAAAGATTCTTTAACACTTTTAGGGGCTCCTATTTTTATGGAAGCACTGCCACCCTTAATGAATCAAAAAATTGAGGAGTTTTCAAAATTTTCGCATCGTCTTTTCCAAATTAAACCACACATGGCAATTTACATACTTCGGCTCTGCCTTTTTGCGCCAAAATTCATGTTTTTGATGCGTTGCTCTCCGTTGTGGTATTTTTTATCAATAACAGACCTAATAGATTCGATTATGAAAGACACAATGACAAAGATTTTAAATTTACAGTTTGATGATGATTCGTGGGCACAAGCTACACTTCCCATTGCTTTCGGTGGGCTGGGCATCCGCCGCAGTTCGAGCATCGCACTTCCAGCTTTCTTGGCCTCCAGTCACGGCTCGCAATCTCTCATCGGCATGATACTACACAATTCAATGGCTGATGTTCGAGTTGCTTGCCAGACTGAGGCTTTGGCGGCCTGGTGTGCGTTGTGCCCTGGTGTTAGTTCACCCACAGAAACCAATGTGCAGTGTAACTGGGACCTTCCGCTCACTAAAATTACCTATGAGGCATTATTAGAGCACGCGCCAGATATTTCGGAACGAGCTCGTCTCCTTGCTGTTGCAGAACCTGAATCAGGATACTGGCTTCACGCCTTACCTTCAAAAATTTGGGTACTGTCCTCGACCCGAGTTGTCTACGTATAGCGTCAGGTCTTCGTCTGGGTGTTAAGTTATGCGAGCCTCATTGCTGCCAGTGCGGTAAAGCTGTTGACCATTTGGGACGTCACGGGCTCTCCTGTGTGAAGAGTGCCGGTCGACCTTTCAGGCACTGGGCAATCAACGATTTAGTCAAACGAGCACTCTGCACAGCGTCAATACCAGCAACGCTAGAACCAACCGGAATGTCGACAGATGGAAAGCGGCCAGATGGTGCCACGTTAGTACCGTGGTGTCTCGGTAGGGCATTAGTCTGGGACGCCACGTGTGTGGACACCCTGGCTCCGTCTCATGTCGGTAGTTCAGCTCAAACCGTTGGAGCTGCGGCCGAACAGGCACAGCTCCTTAAACAACGGAAATACTCCCAGCTCAGCGCATATTATGATTTTTTTGCGTTGGCTGTGGAGACTATGGGCCCGTGGTCGTCCGACATGAAAAAGTTCTCCAAACAACTATCGAAGCGGTTGGTTCTCGCCTCAGGGGATCCCAGAGCTGGCACTTACTTCGCCCAAAAACTAAGTTTAGCCATCCAACGGGGCAACGCTGCCAGCGTTCTGGGAACCCTGCCGCGCGGCAGCGATCTCGACGGCGTGTTTGATTTATAGAGAGTTTGTTATAATTTATTGATTGTTGATATTTTCCAACTAATACATTATTTGAAATATGTGCAATATAAATAAATGACTTTAACAAATATCGATTAGGGATGTTAAAAAATAATCGATTTTTATTTTATAATAATCGATTTTTTTTGTGTCGATTTTTTAAGTTTAAAAAATCGATTTTTTTTAAATCGATTATAAAAATTACGCATTTAAATCGATTTTCGAAAAACATGAAAAAGTTGCCTAAAATTCTAATTTTTGGGACAACGTAGTCGTTTAGTTATTTAATTCTCGTTTTAAGTATTTTATTTTAATACTAGTGAACTGTAACATAAGATATTTGTGGTTTTGTGGCATTAATTATTTGTAATTTTACTGTTATCTAAACTTGAAGAATAACGAAAGAGTATTTTATATGATACTTTTTTAGACCATACTACTTACATAGTTGTTCAGGATTTTTAACCCCCGACCAAAAAAAGGGGTGTTATAAGTTTGACGTCGATGTCTGTCTGTCTGTCTGTCTGTCTGTCTGTCTGTCTGTGTGTGTGTCTGTCTGTGGCACCGTAGAGCTCAAGCGGATGAACCGATTTCAATACGGTTTTTTTATTTGAAAGTTAATATCCGTGCGGGTGTTCTTAGCTATGTTTGGTCAATATCGATTCAAAATGGCCGCCTCCACAAAATGGCGGACAAAATATTTCTTCACAACCTACCTCAATATGGGTATCAAATGAAAGAGCTTGACTAGCAGAGGACTATACGCTATAACAAATTTCAAATCCAAGATGGCCGCCACCACAAAATGGCGAATTATATTTTTTTTTCACTACTACCGCAATATGGGTGTCAAACGAAAGGGCTTGACTAGTAGAATACTTTGCACTATGAAAAATTTCAAATCCAAGATGGTCACTACCACAAAACAGCGAATTACATTTCTTTTTTCACAACTCCCTTAATATGGGTATCAAAGAAAGGGCTTGACTAGCAGAATGTTGTACAGATAACAAATCTAAGGTAGTCGGGGTTAGTCAAAATTTTAATTTTGTTCTTGTTAAAGATCATTTTGAGTAGGTATTTTATTTTAATATTAACTACTAATGTAATGTGATGTTAGTGGGTGGTAACTCTGCCTGCGAAGCCGAGGGTCGTGGGTTCGATTCCCACCTCGTGCAAATATTTGTGTGTTGAATACAAATATTTGTAATATGTATGGGTGTTTCTATGTATAATAAGTATGTTTTTACAACTACGAGTATATAAATATTATAAATTACGCTATTTGTATACCATAGTTGCTAAATTACGACTGGTCTAGTCGCGAGAACGGTGTCTGCCGATCCGGAGACCCCAGGTTCAAAACCACGCACACCACTGTCTTTACAAAGTCATGTGCGTAATGCCACTAGCTTAAAACGGTGAAGGAAAACATCGTAAGGAAACCGACATGTACCTAGAGCCTTCCAAAGCCATGTGTCATCCACCAACCCGCACTGGGGCCATCATGGTAGATTGTTGCCTTAACTCTCTCCTTGTGAGAGAAGGCCCGAGTCCCAGCAGTGGGAACATTTAGTGGGCTGTTGATGATGATGATGATGTCTGCCATAGTACAAGCTTTGCCTAGTTTGGGGTCAGATGGTGATGTGTGTGAATTGTTCACCAGTAATTATCTATTTATATGTAATTTTATTATGAAAAGGATTTACTTTTGACTTATACAAAAAAATCGATTTTTTCGCAAAAATCGATTATTTTTTTAAATATAATCGATTTTTAAGAAATCGATTAATTTTGAACAAAGAAAAATCGATTTTTAATTAATCGATTATTTTCCATCAATCTAACATCCCTAGTTTATAGTGGATAATCGATATTAGGGATGTTAGATTGATGGAAAATAATCGATTAATTAAAAATCGATTTTTCTTTGTTCAAAATTAATCGATTTCTTAAAAATCGATTATATTTAAAAAAATAATCGATTTTTGCGAAAAAATCGATTTTTTTGTATAAGTCAAAAGTAAATCCTTTTCATAATAAAATTACATATAAATAGATAATTACTGGTGAACAATTCACACACATCACCATCTGACCCCAAACTAGGCAAAGCTTGTACTATGGCAGACATCATCATCATCATCAACAGCCCACTAAATGTTCCCACTGCTGGGACTCGGGCCTTCTCTCACAAGGAGAGAGTTAAGGCAACAATCTACCATGATGGCCCCAGTGCGGGTTGGTGGATGACACATGGCTTTGGAAGGCTCTAGGTACATGTCGGTTTCCTTACGATGTTTTCCTTCACCGTTTTAAGCTAGTGGCATTACGCACATGACTTTGTAAAGACAGTGGTGTGCGTGGTTTTGAACCTGGGGTCTCCGGATCGGCAGACACCGTTCTCGCGACTAGACCAGTCGTAATTTAGCAACTATGGTATACAAATAGCGTAATTTATAATATTTATATACTCGTAGTTGTAAAAAACATACTTATTATACATAGAAACACCCATACATATTACAAATATTTGTATTCAACACACAAATATTTGCACGAGGTGGGAATCGAACCCACGACCCTCGGCTTCGCAGGCAGAGTTACCACCCACTAACATCACATTACATTAGTAGTTAATATTAAAATAAAATACCTACTCAAAATGATCTTTAACAAGAACAAAATTAAAAATTTTGACTAACCCCCGACTACCTTAGATTTGTTATCTGTACAACATTCTGCTAGTCAAGCCCTTTCTTTTGATACCCATATTAAGGGAGTTGTGAAAAAAGAAATGTAATTCGCTGTTTTGTGGTAGTGACCATCTTGGATTTGAAATTTTTCATAGTGCAAAGTATTCTACTAGTCAAGCCCTTTCGTTTGACACCCATATTGCGGTAGTAGTGAAAAAAAAATATAATTCGCCATTTTGTGGTGGCGGCCATCTTGGATTTGAAATTTGTTATAGCGTATAGTCCTCTGCTAGTCAAGTTCTTTCATTTGATACCCATATTGAGGTAGGTTGTGAAGAAATATTTTGTCCGCCATTTTGTGGAGGCGGCCATTTTGAATCGATATTGACCAAACATAGCTAAGAACACCCGCACGGATATTAACTTTCAAATAAAAAAACCGCATTGAAATCGGTTCATCCGCTTGAGCTCTACGGTGCCACAGACAGACACACACACAGACAGACAGACAGACAGACAGACAGACATCGACGTCAAACTTATAACACCCCTTTTTTTGGTCGGGGGTTAAAAATCCTGAACAACTATGTAAGTAGTATGGTCTAAAAAAGTATCATATAAAATACTCTTTCGTTATTCTTCAAGTTTAGATAACAGTAAAATTACAAATAATTAATGCCACAAAACCACAAATATCTTATGTTACAGTTCACTAGTATTAAAATAAAATACTTAAAACGAGAATTAAATAACTAAACGACTACGTTGTCCCAAAAATTAGAATTTTAGGCAACTTTTTCATGTTTTTCGAAAATCGATTTAAATGCGTAATTTTTATAATCGATTTTAAAAAAATCGATTTTTTTAACTTAAAAAATCGACACAAAAAAAATCGATTATAATAAAATAAAAATCGATTAAAATAAAAATGGATTATTTTTTAACATCCCTAATATAAACACAATCCATGCGGAAGCTACGCTACGTACTATGTAGGTAGTTCACGCACATCCAAAAACTATAGAGTTAGCAATAAAGTTAAATTACGCCTTGTAAGACTCTAACATACCCTTGTAACTTGCAATAACACCATCTACCGAGTTTTAGTGACGATCAACGCCATCTGTTTCTTGCGATCGCAATCTCGAACTCTCGAAATATGGAATAGAATTTTTAAGCGAAACCTACATTTTTTGTTTTCATAATCTTAGTTAATTTTATTTTATTTGATTTACGTATTTTTAAACTTTTTTTAAACGGTTTTATTTAGCTCACCCCGTTTGTTTTATTTACGAGTATTCTTGGGTCAAATTAAGTAATTCAAATTTCACCATCTTCCTGACAACCGATTAATCTGAAATTTTGTATACACTTTGGATTTTGGTGACAATACAATTATGTTTATTCATTATCATTATAAATTCAAGATGGCCGCCGTTACAAAATGGCGGATAATTTATGTTTTATTAATCCCATCAATATGGGTATCAAATGAAAGGGCTCAACAAGCAGAATCCAATCTATTATACTAATATTATAAAGAGGAAAGATTTGTATTTTTGTATTTTTGTATGGCACGAATAAACTCAAAAACTACTGGATTGATTTCAAAAATTCTTTTGCCAATAGAAAGCTACATTATCACTGAGTAACATAGGCTATGTTTATCACGAAAAAAAATGAGATATCTACGTAAATTTTTACTAAAACCAACGCAAGGTATAAAAAAAACAGTCATAAAATGGCTTTCATCGCATACGCTGCGGAAAGTACTAATGATAGACCAAAACAATGTTCTACAATATTATAGAGCGTATTAAAATCAACAAAAAACCTCGCGAGACCATATGTCTAACTTCAGTAATTACCTCGCAACAACTACTTTTTTACATTTTAAAAGTAAGTAAAAATGCCTATCAAATTCAGACCATGTTATCAACACATTTGTATTAATTCTTATCCAAATAAATTATTTCTTATTCAAGACTCTTTTAATACCTATTGATTACTTTTTGAATTATTGAAGTCGGACATTCCATTCAAAAGATTTAACGAAATAAAAAATATCAATCCTATCAAAATGCGGCGCCGCGCGGCGCAACAGCGATAGAGGGGACACCGAGGCACGGGGGAGAGGTGTTCGCAGCTATGAAATAGGTAAGTACGAGTAGCCGCGCGCGCGTCTACTAATTCGCGTGGTTGCCTCGCTACGTACGAGTAGGTAGTGGACGCAAATGATATTAAATATTAAACATTTTTTCGTAACACTTTTTATGTTCCTATCAAAATGTTCTTTTCAGAACTACTTTTGTATAAGTTTATTCTACCTTTACCTACTGTTATTGTTCAAGTTTTCTCGCACTTTCTACACAGTATTACATTAAATTTATTCCATTTCGGTTTCCTCACGATGTTTTCTTTTACCGTTTTAAATTGGAGGCATTACGGACATGCCTTCGAAAAAATAGTGATGCGTGTAATTTGAGCTGGGGGATAGGATACGATATAGGTCATCCCCAAAGGTCCCCTTTATTCTACCTACTAAAGTAGAATAAAACGGAGCATTAAGGACTACGATGATGAGACGATCAGAAATCTAGCTGTGTCAATAGATTCAATAAGCAGCCCACTAAATATTCCTACTACTGGGACTCGGGGCCCTCTCTCGCAAGGAGAGAGTCAAGTCTATAATCCACCACGCTGGCCCAGTGCGGGTTGGTGGATGACACATGACCTCAAAAGATTCTAAGTACATGGCGATTTCTTCACGATGTTTTTCTTCACCGTTTTAAGTTAGCGGTATTACGCATATTACTCCGAAAAGACAGTGGTGCCTGGTGCACGTGGGATTAAAACCGGGGCTCCAGATCGGCCGCCGCCGTTCTCCCGACTAGACCAGCCGTAACTATTTAGTACGTATTTAGAACTAATAGACTTTAGTACCTACATAAAACATTGCACAACCATAAACTACGTCGTAGGTGGCATTAGCAGATTTTTAACACTAAATTACAACAATTAAATATTTACTGATTTAATTTTTGATTTGATGCGTAAAAGTAAAAGGGGAATAACAACGACGCCAGACACGCCTAAAGTTTTTAGGACTAATGATAATATACCATAACAACTAACGCATAACATAGTTTTCGCATAATTTTTGCTACCGTATATAGCATAAACATAACTTAGCATAATGTTTAAAGGCACATATTGAGAGAAGCATAACAATACCTAAACATAACAATTGGTCCTATTATGGTCTATCACTGAGGTACGACTCCGGGTGAGCTCCTGGAGCCAGAAGCTCTATGTCCTTGAGTGTAACCTCTCGCTACGGCGACGACCTCGCTTGGCTCGCTCCTCTCAAGACCTCCCTTGAGCTTCTGGCTCCCGCATTTTTTTTATAAAGTAAAATAGGAAAAAAACATGCGGTTTAAATGATAAACAGATGATTGGGATTGTTTGTTTAGTCTTATGTCCTAAGCATGGCAATTCTGCCAAGAGTGTGTTAAAATGTGTAAGTCTAATAATTTTGTTTTATACTTATTTTCCATAACACCCGTGCGAAGCCGGGGCGGGCTGCTAGTATACTATAAAAAAATTAAATCCAAGATGGTGGCCGCTACAAAATGGCGGATAACGTAGGTTTTATCAATACCATCAACATGGGTATCAAATGAAAGGGCTCAACAAGCAGAATACAATATACTTTAAAAAATTGAAATCCAAGATGGCGGCCGCTACAAAATGGCGGATAACGTAAGTTTTATCAATCCCATCAATATGGGTATTAAATGAAAGTGCTCAACCAGTAGAATACAATGTACTATATAAAATTAAAATCCAAGATGGCGGCCTCTACAAAATGGCGGATAACTTAGGTTTTATCAATCCTATCAACATGGATATCAAATAAAAGGGCTAGACAAGAAGGAAGAATACAGTGCACTATACAACCTCTATATTTAAGATGGGCGCAGCCACTAAATGGCGTATAATAATAAGATTTAAATTTAGAAAATCCCGAAAGCCATACAGTTTTCAGCTAAGTACAATTACGGGACGGCTGAAAGAAGAATGTTGCCTTTAATACTATCATGGGCTTCTACAATACATAAAATGCAGGGCAGCACTGTGGATCACGCAGTCGTATACTTAGGTGCGAAACT
Source organism: Ectropis grisescens (assembly GCA_017562165.1). Lineage (NCBI taxonomy): Eukaryota > Metazoa > Arthropoda > Insecta > Lepidoptera > Geometridae > Ectropis > Ectropis grisescens. The sequence goes on along the minus strand of CM029779.1, from coordinate 9,118,484 downwards.
GTTTGAAGAAGGTCAAGCCTACGTGGCTCTTAGTAGAGTAAGATCTTTGCAGGGACTACGTATAGAGGAGTTGGACTGCAATAAACTAACGGGCAAGAAACCTTGCAATAATGAAGCACTAAATGAATTAAACAGAATGCGTAATAAAAACTTAAACTAGAAAATAAAAATAGGTAACAAACTTTTTAAGTTAAACGGTTTAATGTTAAACATACATTGCAATGTTTAAGATAAATGTACTAAAAACCAAAAAGTAATAAAATAGATACAGTCGTGGGAAATATAAACATATGCATAGACTAGACTAAAATAAAACCGTGGGGCACGTCAATTGTCTACAAATTATCGACTTAATGAGCGATAGAAGAATCGTTTAATTCGTCCTTAGGCAGTTGGCCCGCAGACGGTGAGGAAATTACTTACTATTTTCTTGCTCATGGAAATTCCAATAGTTATATACTCCATGTAAACAAAAGAGATGTTTCAACTAGTTTATTGTTGGACATTCACACTGCTGGCTGGCGAAGAATCGTTTCACTGCTCGTAGTTTGTCTTTAATCGACAAAACATATGACAAAAGTACTACTCGCTCACCACTATATAACCCTAAAACTCGCTTATAATCGAGCTTGCTAGCTTGTTTCCACATTCTAGCCCTACTTATTACACGTCTATCGTTGTCGGTTGAACAACTGCCTAGTTATAGTGTAACATTACAAAACAAACATTTTAATCAACGATTGTAGACAATTGACGTGCCCCACGGTTTTATTTTAGTATAGTCTATGCATATGTTTATAATTCCCACGGCTGTATCTATTTTATTATTTTTTGGTTTTTAGTACATTTATTTTAAACATTGCAATGTATGTTTAACATAAAACCGTTTAACTTAAAAAAATGTTTTACCTATTTTTATTTTAAACGATTTTATTTAGCTTACTCCGTTTGTTTTTTTCTTAGGTTGAATTTAGTCATTGAAATTTCTCCCTCTTCCTGCCAACCGATTGATCTGAAATTTGGTACTTGTAAGTGTACGTTTTCTGTTCTGGTGACAATACAATTATGCATACTAAAATTGATTGTAAATTAAAGATGACCGCCGCTACAAAATGTCGGATTACGAATTTTGTTTCAATCCCATCAATATGGGTATCAAATGAAAGGGCTTAATAAGAAGACTACAGTGTGCTATACAAATTTAAAATCTGAGATAGCTGCCGCTACAAAATGGCGGATTATCTAAAAAAAAATTCAATTCCTTCAATATGAGTATTAAATTAAAGAGCTTGACATTAGGAACCTTCCAATAATGAATTAAGTAGAATGAGAAATGAAAACTAAAACTTAAAAATGAAAAGAGAAAAAAAATTCTTTAAGTTAAACAGTTTTTTTGTAAATAGTCACGGTAATTTAGCAGATGAATAAATGTACTAAAAGCTTAAAAAATAATTTTGACTAAAATAAAATCGTGGGACACTACAAAACGAACATTTTAATCGACGATTGTAAATATTTAAAGTAAGTGCCTCACGGTTTTATTTTAATCACAATTATTTTTAAGCTATTATTATATTTATTTGCAAAATTACCATGACTGATTACAATAAAACAGATTTTTACTCTTAAAGCACAAAATATGATTACGCTATTTACTTTACGATTCCCTGAAGATACATATACTTAATTAAGCAAGCGGTTTCATTGTCTGAAAAAATATTTTTGTTCATTATGGTCGTATTATGGTTTTATTTTGCGCGCTCAAAATACGGTGTTCCGCCAACCTAGATACTTTTAGTTACTTACCAGTTACCGACACCAACCACTTTTTGATTGTCAATGATTTTTTTTGCGTCCAGTTACAGACCCAATTTTTTTAAAATGTTTTCTCAAACATGGTGAATTATAGTCAAGTGGATGATTTCATACTGTTTCTATAGAAAACAAGTATTTATTGGTAGCTTGTATCTATCATAGGGTACAAGCGATCTATCTTAAAACTTCAAGTTTTCGGTAATATCACAGTTTAGTATTTCTTTATACTGTGCATACAAATTCCATATCAACCTATTCATCTTTTATTTTCACAATAAAGATTGTCAAGACGAGCAGGACATGCGCCCGATGGTAAGCAACATGCTTGTTCATAACAACACAGTGACATGCAGCTATTGGAAGATGAATAGTTTAAAACATTACCTGGCACCACATTGGTGTCCTTCCCTACCCGGAGATATAAGCTATCTTTTATCTCTTAGCCCGGTAATTTCTCTAGAAACATTGCCCTTCAAAGCGGAACATAGTAATGTTCGCACACTGCAGCTTGGCGGCAGAATAACTGGCAAAGGTGTGGTACTTCCCCAGGCGGACTCTGCAAAGAGTCCTAACACTACTAAATATATGCGACATTATAGCGATGTATAATAAATAGAACATAGCAATAAATCAAGTAACATAAACTTAATTGGAAGTTAGTCATCCAACAATCGTTGAATAGATCAAAAGGCAACCTACGCCAAATCAATTTATAAAGTCCACGTTTAATCTCCATAAGTGGGGAACATTCCCCAGCATTATTTACAACTATCTGCAGTCAGATCGCAACTTGGCACTATCTTATGTTCGTGTAGCTTCGCCGACGTACTGCGGGTGGTATATTTTGAAGTTAATATTGCTCTTCATTTGTTGGCGGAGCCAAGTTCTCGAAGCAATAACACAATTTTAAAAAGTGTTTATTAATTATATTGTAAGAGCCCGTGACCCGAGACCTTCGCTATTTTACAAATGCTGAACGTTTGTCAGCGCATTCTCTCAACACAGGTAAGAATGATGGAACGATACTTACGAACGTAGCTACGGCCCTACTAAAATTATTGTAAACACGAAAGTTTGTTAGTATGGATGGATGTATGTTAGTTACTCTTTCACGTAAAAGTTACATAACGGATCAGGATCAAATTTGGAACATAGATAGATTACAGTCTGGAAAAACACAGGCTACTTTATACCGAAAAAAGGTATAAAGTATGTCTTGGGAGCATGCATTGTTTAACTTTCAGTTTTTTATAAAATAACGAAGGTCACGATCTCATATAGAAGATACAGATAATATCTTCAACACTAGCACGGTAATATTATCTATCAGTAATTTAACTGAGCCGTTTCTTTGAAATTCATATCTACAGCTGCGAGCACGTAAACAAACGATAAGGCGTATGCGACTTACACGACTCGGCTACCTTATGTCATGCACGTTAAGATAGAGATTACATTGGGAACACGTACCGAGCGCACCCCGAGAACGAGGTGCGTAGGTACAGCCCGCGTTTCGTCCGTTTGTATGAAGTCGAAATACTGGTAGTTATTACCGTGACACTAGTAGTATTAACCTGAATTCGTTACCTACAATGTTTACTAGTTAACTTCAGGGTGTTCATTATCGTGACAATATGCGCACTTATCATAAAAAAGTTACTATCATTTTTCCCGATCATGGCAAGAGAATTAAATTACAACAATTCCTCAGTGGCCTCACACAGATCGCTTAAAGCGCTAATGGCTCAAGCAAAACCGCCTCAATAATATTTAAAGTTGTAAATTTAAATTTGTCTCCTGTTTTGTAGCTTTTTGATAATCTTGGTGTCTTCACATCGAGAGTGAACCGGTTTCTTCTAGGTAAACACGCTCCATCGTAGATCGCATCGTCGCTTACATCAGGCGAGATGGCGGTCAAGTGTAAAAAAAAAAGGTAATTCTAGCATTGTTTTTTAACCGACTTACAAAATAATGGTTCTCTATTCCGTTGTATGTTTTTTTTTGTTTGTCAGCTAATTGTGAATAAATTTTGATGTTTTTCTTGTGTTTGGTAGATCATAGTGTAGAGAGGTGACATATAAATTTTTATTGAAATCGATGTAGTGGTTTTTGAAACATGAACAAAAAACTAAAATTTACTTTTATATAGGTACCTGGATGACATTGACATAGTGATTGCTTCTTATGAAATTAGGTCGAGAGTCTGAATTGAATTTTAAATTGAAGTCAGTTTTAATTTTTTTTATAAGAAAACAAATTCATCATCAATATCAGTCAGATTGGCGCTTGTCCGTTATATCTCTCGAAGTTGAGCCAACAATAACATGATCTTTGACAAAGCGGAGTTACCTAGAAAAACCGATTTCCATATTTTTTATCATCTTTATTAAAACACTTTTATGCGACTTGATGTAACTTCCCTGTATCTAGCGTGTCTTACATTTTAGTTTAGCGACATAAATCGGCCAGCCGCGCGATGCAGCCGATTCATCTGTCACCGGTGAGACAACTAATTTGTCTCCCAAGTGTACGGGACTTTACCATCGCTTTGGGGCAAGTTTACCCTAATCTTGGAGATTTTCGTGAATAACATTTGCACCGTTCGAAATTTGGTGCGATATGCTGAATCTGGAAAGACGATACATTTTTTAAATATATTTTTTTAAGTTTTAATTTATGTACTATGAGATACATGTTTAGACCATCTGCCAAAATTAATTTTCTTTACTCTGTCTATTGAAACCGTAACGTAGTTTTTCAATTAACCTCTTATGTTCTTTTTTCTGTCAGTGATTGTTGAATTTTAATACCATTTCGCGCAGTTTTAGAAGCTAAAATAAAGGGATAATATTTAGGAATCAAAAAAATCAAAGGCCAGTATCATAAAAAAATTAAAATTAAATAGCAAAACTCAAGAAAGAAAAAACAATGATATTATGGGAGTGCTGACAGGAGCGAAAACTTGAACAATTTATACATACTAACAAAACATAATATGAATGTTTTTCTTTTAACTTATCGGTTTACACTTGACCGCCATCTCGCCTGATAGTTAGCGACGATGCGGTCTACGATGGGGCGTGTTTACCTAGGAAAAACCGCTACATATGTATGTAGGTACATGCTCATATACAGCGGCGTCGGTCGCGGTTATAGTGTGGCAAGTTTACTTGTTTTTTTAGTTTTTGTTCAGAAAACATATGAAATACCTAAAGAAGTTTTTGGTTTAAAAACTATGTTGCGTTGATATTACTACTTTTGTTAATCTTGCAATATCCGACTAAGGCGAAGCGCGTCTAACGCCATTGAGGTGTGACGTCACCCCTCCGTATTATCGCCCTCCGCTTTATCTCAAGACATCTGACAGTTCCAAACAATAGGAGGTTGTCACGTCTATCATGGTATCACAGCTGCGCGTTTCACACTGCCTCAGTCCTGTCACTCCACTACATTACTTATCACTAACAGGGTTTTCGGATACATTTTTATAAGATAAAATGTCAGGAAGTGAATTGTGCCATGGTTAAAAGTTATTAGTAGACAAATTGTATATCTATTTCTCAAGGTTTCAGAAAATTATAGTTTTCAATTTTAAATATTAGTAATATTACTAAGGAAAATGTCACCTCGCCTCGCCTAACCTTGTTCTAGGCGATTTTCCTTTAAGTTGGTTGCCTGGAAGAGATTGCTCTCAGCAATAAGGCCGCCATTTGTGGCGCTAGTTCATAATTGTGTGTTACTGTATTTTTTCTGTTTTGTGTCACAATAAAGATATATCTATCTATCTACCTTTATGTGATTGATTATTATGAGATTATTACTAACAGAGAAGAAAAGCAAATTCAGAGAAGCAAATGTTTATGCATGTTTTATTAATAAGTAGGCCCTGCTCTGGGGTTGTACCTGCCGTCCGACGCGAGGGATAGGCCTACCCGAGGAGGTGGCGCGCCGCTGATTTCCGGTGCGTCACTGGATCCAAATGCAGCAACATCTCCCACGAGGTGGGCCCGCAAGGGTGGTGGCATGCGGATCAGGGCCGTTGGTAAGTGCGTAAAGTGTTCCCGCGACTCTGACCCCCAGGTCATGCTGGAGAAACCTGTGGGGGTTTTAGTCGGTAGGGGCATTATGTCTGCTCCCATGGTGATTAACCCGACATACCCCTGTTTGGTGACCCTGTATGTCCCTGTATGGTGTATAAATATATATTTACACCACAAAACGGTTGTAGGTACCTGCTTAGTTCCAGCCCCTGTAATTTTTATGACCATAAACTATTTTTTACAAAAAATTAAACCGACTTCAACACCACAAATAGACACTCAAAAGCGAAAAATAATTTAATATAGGTAATTATTATAACCTCTACTCACTCATCCATATGAAATCGGTGCCAGGCTAGTTAAAAAGTTAGTAGATATACTATGTACGAGGTAGTAAGTAAGTAGGCATAGGTAAGTAGTATCTATCTACTACCTGTTAGATTTGGCTGGCACCGACTTCATATAGATGAGTGAGTAGAGGTTATAATAATTACCTATATTAAATTATTTTTCGCTTTTGAGTGTCTATTTGTGGTGTTGAAGTCGGTTTAATTTTTTGTAAAAAATAGTTTATATTACCCTTTTTAGTGCTAAACAAGTTTTCACTAATGCATTTACACGATTTCGTGTTGAGATCTCAATACATGAATTAAACCCAAACACTGGGTAGTTCCTGTAAACCGTTAAGAAATTCCCTTGACTGTCCTTTATCTTCATCATCAGACCACTAATGACAGTCACAACCCATCTATGTAAAAAAGTTCTCTCCCTCGACCGTCTTCCCGTTCCCTCATCAGATCGACTCCAGACCATCTTTAAACTATACTGCTTTAAAATGCTCAAGCAAAAATTTAACTAACGCACTAGTCATCTTTACAATTTTCGAAAGTTATCCTCGATTTCTCTAGGATACCATCATCAGATCCTGGTTTCCTTATCATGGTACCACCCTTGGAATATCTCCTTTACAACAAAAAAAGAATCATCAAAATCGGTTCATAAACGACGAATTTATCCGCGAACACACATAAAAAAAAAAAAAAAAAGAACATACATACGGTCGAATTTAGAAACCTCCTTTTTTGAAGTCGGTTAAAAAACAATGTACGGTCCAAAATTTTAAGCTGATCCGTTTAGACCTCTCAACGTGGTGGAGCAACAAAAATCGAACTTCATATTTTTAATTATTGTTATGTATTTACATATAAAATAGTATTGTTATTGTTAACAATACTATAAATAATTAGCTGTACCCTGCCACGGTTCTCTGTGGCATATTGTGATGCAAAAATTAGATAACAACAATCCTTGATGCGGATTATATTTCTATAAAATTTCACATCGATCGGTGCAGAACTTTTTTGAAGCGTACACAAACTAACATAACGTTTTTTATATAAAGATGATATTTTTTCTACAAACAAGGGCTAGGACTAGATTTTGATCTAAATGTGTTCCGAATTTCAATCCGAACCACTCAGACGTTTCTACGTGATTGAGCAACAAACATCTAAACTTGCGCATTTATAACATTAATAGGATGACTATGTGCCTACGCACCAAATTTACAAAAAAATAAGGGTATTCTGTAACAGACATTAATATAAAGTTTGGTAGATTATTGCACTTTATACATTCTTTGACATTCCTGACATGGTTGAACTGCAAGACCTTATACCTTGGATGGACATACTGATCAAACTCAAAAAACACAAGACAATATCCTGATGAAACACAAGACGTTGGCGAAATTGTGCTCACCGAGCATTTATCTCACATATATATATATCACAACCAAATAGAAGCCAGAAATGAATCAAAGATGAAGAATCAGATGACAAAAATAAAAACCAGAAATGAATAGAAGATGAGGAAGAAGAAGACTTTAATCAGCTGACTATTAATTATTTTTTTCATTTATAAATTAAGACTACAACAAATTGTCTTGCCAGATACATTGCTACAACATATTGCATGCCTCTCGCAGAGGCCAGTTTGTATGGGGCAACTTAAAATGTATTGTATCATCTTATCTTACCTACAAACAGCAATAAATATTTTTGTATTTGTAGATATGTATGTATAATCAGTACAAATAACATAAAACTTTCATTTTCACATTGATTCATTGCTAATTTACATTTGCAATAAATTTATGGTGCTATTAAAGCTACTGGAAGCTTGTAAAATAAGCTGACTAGATGCAACGCGACTAAGTTTTATTAGGTTTTAATTCATGTAATTAGAATAGTGCCTCCAAACGATAGAGTAATTATAACGTTCCTGGTACGTATCTCTAAACAAAATTTTAACTCCAGCTCTGGATATAAGCATTTGTATGCAATTAATGTTCAAAACTAATTACAGTTTCGTCCTAATCAGAATGAGCTGGTTAATAAACGGAAAGTTGTGAACTTAGTCGAGCTTGCTTTAGTTATTAGTGCATGGAGCGTAATACGAGAATATTATAAAATATTATTTTTTTTATTTCTCAAGCTTTGTGACCATTGATGTAGATTCGTATTTATATTTTTTTGCCATGGGCGAAAGTGGTAACACTTATGGTGCCACATAAACATAAAGTGCTTGTTATGGATAAAATGACTAAATTATTCTAGTAGTATTATATTACCCAATCCAGCGAGCAACACGGAAGGGAGTAGGCATACACAGCGTTTCCTCTCTGTCTAAAGTACAAGTCCGCGTGGACCATGGAGTTTGATAATGTACTGTGGCTGACGGCGGGGCTAGATTTGTGAATGGTGCTTTATTTTTGATGTGTTAGTGATTTGGTTGTGTGAGTTTGGTCGGCAATGGATCGGTACGGGTATGTTTTGTATGTAATTGTGCGACTTTGCACTAGTGTGACTTTGCACTAGTGTGCACAAGAAATGACGACGGAAGGATTTTAACAATATTTTTAGCTAAGGCTACTCCGTTCCGTGTTTGCTCGGAAGATGGGCCCAATTACGCCCAAACGGATCTGTTGGATTTAAAATTTGGAACATAGATTATGGTCTGAAACTGTACATAGGCTACTTTTTAACACGGGTAAATAACGGAAACGCTAATCGTGCTGGTAAAATCGTGAAACGCTGCTAGTAATACATTTATCCTAACATGTATGAAAGGAATTGAGTAGACCTTAGATGGATAATAAGTAAATAGGTTTTTTCGCACGGTTCCTTTGCACCAATCGTAAGCCCTATTTGTACCTTTTTTCTATCGTACTTCTCGTAGCTCAAAGAAGCGGCACCGTTTCATGGTGGATTTTTCAAAGACACGGACGAAAAGGTTTGGCTCTACGTTTGTGATAAGAACATCTAGGCTGTGGAATGAGTTGCCTGAGTGGGTTTTTCCCGATAGTTATAATCTTGGTGTCTTCAAATCGAGAGTGAATCGGTTTCTTCTAGGTAAACACGCTCCATCGTAGACCGCATCGTCGCTTAACATCAGGCGAGATGGCGGTCAAGTGTAAACCTATAAAAGTTAAAAAATTAAAAAAAAGGAGATGACGTGCATACTTGCTATGGCAACAGAGAGACATGGCGTGGCAAAAGATTACCACTACCACAAGAGCGACAAGGCAAGAGCGATCAGACCCACTCTTCTACCGCCTAACTAAACTAGCTTTCGCTTTGGTATTGCTGTCTCTATCATTTCAAGCGAAACGAAAAGAGAGAGGAATTTCAAAGCTAATGGTTCTAGCAGCTAATGGTTCTGGCAGTTCTAGTTAGGCGGTAAAATAGCTGTGCTTTTGGTGTAAACCGAATCCGTGGTGTAAAGCGTTTGTTGCAACTCTATACATAGTAAATGTAAACTCTTTGGAGTAGGTAGACAAATATTATGCAATATTCTAAGTTTACAGTTTTTACTCGTATCAACATATACCTCTACAATATATTTTTTCCATAATATTGTAGAGATGTAATAAAATGTAATAATATGTTTATATAAGTAATATTTATAATAGGTAAAAATACAATTCGCAGTGGCATCACCCAAGCCCACCTTGACTGTCTCACAGGTAGACATACGCGTATAAGCATATTTTCCACATAAAAGCGATATCTGTGAATATCTCAGTGATATATCTGAACTTGTAAATTGAAGACGAAAAAAATATCGCGTACGGTTATACAACTCTATTGGTAACAAAACAATACAATAAAATCTATACTATGTAATATTATTAAGCTGAAGAGGTTTTTTATTTGAACGTGCTGATCTTCGTAGCTACTGCACTGGTTTCAAAAATTACTTATATATCTTTGGATATGTACGTGATCTGCTATAAGCTACTATAATATGGACTATATATTGTTCTATATATTGACATATATTGGCACGTATGAAAGGCACTACAAGATCCCAGAGGATGTGGGTGTTTCGTCATCCAGACCGGACTTTTCCTTTTTTCTAGAGCTACAAAACGCATAGTCCTTGTAGAACTTACCGTACCGTGGGAAACTAATATACCTAAAGACCACGCGATAAAACAAAATAAGTATTACGACCTCCTAAACGAATTAACAAAAAACGGATACGTAGTTAGTTTATACGCTGTAGAAGTGGGAGCGAGAGGTATACCAGCAAAATTTCTCTATAACCTGCTGAAAGACCTTGGCTTATCCAGAAGTGCAGTAAGTTCTATACTAGAACGAGTGTCTAAAGCTGCACTAGTAGGCTCATATCAGATTTGGCTGCGCAGGGAGAGAAAAACGAGTAGTGAAGGTGAGTGTTGATGTACGTCAGAAAGGGGCCCCTTAAACCTACGCCCGAGTCACAAGTCTCGGGGTCTACTCGGGTTTTCTCTGTCTGCCACACGATGGACCCGGCACCCGTACGGTGAAACCATGGAATGCTAAGAAAATCGTCTCTATATATTGTTCACCACAGGCAAAGCCGAGACGAACCGCTAGTTATTTATACTTAATGGTGAGTACAATGCTAGACAGTAATTTCAATTCTTCTTGATCACATGCTATTCTAATTATAGCTATTCGTTATTACATAATATGATGGTACCTTCGAGCGTCGACAGGCATGTTGCTTACTAGAGATATCGAATATATTAACGAAAATTCGATATATGTGATCAAAGTAGCTTACCATCAGGCGTTTGTTTTTTGTATTTAAATAAAATATGTACTAATTTTAATTTTGAAATTTTTTTTAGTTTAACTTAATTTATGATCATTCAAAACTGGATGGGCAAGTCTCTTTTTAAAAGTACGAAATTATTAGAAAATGTATTTACCATTGAATAACCCATTCAATTTAAAGTTACTTCTGTTAAGAAACCAGTTTTCTGAACGCAACATTTAATATAGCTACCATACAAACTACGCGCGACGCATAGAATATACGACAGTGTGACGTCACGTTTCTGTAATGATTTGTATGAAGGGTATGAAGCGTTTTTGGGAGAGTCCAAAATTGTGATTTTAAATCGATGTCACGGGAAGTTTTTAAGATAACAAAGTAATTCTTTCACCTATGTTTCAGTTATTGAGTAGCCTTTTGATGGCATATTAAATCAAAAATGAGTCGACATGCCTATTTTAAAAAAGCAAGTTGATTATTTGCACATTTACATCATAATAATCTTGCTTGTTAGCTAGCCCGTCTCCGTATGCAAAGTTAGTTTAACGAGGGCCTCGGATGCGATTAATAATTAAAATCTATAACAAGCTCATGCTAGAGAGTTGGGGGCTGAATGAAATCGTATTACTGACGACGTTGTTGTGTTTTGGTATTCTATCCGAGATCGGTTCGGTATCGATCTCGGAATATATAGAAGAGAAGTTGTACTAAGCGAATACTTGACAGATTGCGCTCAAATAGGAATATTGTTTAAAGTTATCGTGGATCGAAATCGATGAATGGATCGAAATCGAGTTTGGTTTGTGTGTGTGAGTTTTTGGTTTTGGGATCTAGTGATTATACTTGTACCCACTCGGTTGTACGGCATAAATATCTCTAAAATAGGCTTCAAATATTTTTTGAGGCTTCTGTTATTCACGGTTTGTGAAATAAATTGCTTATACAAATTATTTTTTCTATTAAGTCATTTGTTTTTGACTTCGGGTTATGTTTTAGTAGTGATAGGACTCTTGGCAGAGTCTGCCTGGGGTAGTACCACACCTTTGTCAGTAATTCTACACAAACAGTAATGTGTAAACATTACTGTGTTCCGGTTTGAAGCGCAATGTTTCTATACAAATTACAGGGCTTAAAGATATAATTCCATAACAGTATCCTGCTGAAGCACAAGACATTGGCGTAATTGTGCTCACCAAACATATCACACTTACATAGCACACCTGGATAGAAGCCACAAATCAATAGACGATGAATCAGATGGCAAATAATATGATACAACCGATTAAAAGCTAAAAATGAAAAAAGAAGAAGAAGACTTTATCAACTGACTATTATTATCATTGTATAAATTCAGACCAATGGAAACTGTGTTGCCAGACATATTGCATGCTTCTAGGAGAAGAAACAGTTTGTATGGGTCAACTATTAAAATGTTTTGTATCACTTTATCTTACCTGCAAACAGCAATAAAGATGTTTATATTTGTATTTGTATAACATCTTAGATCTCTGGGTGACGAGCAGTGCAGTGCCAGTGCTAGGTAACGATTTGGACTCTTCATGTTCCAATAGCTGTTATGTAGCAGGCATGTTGCTTACCATCAGGCACATGTACTGCTCGTCTCGTCTTTTTACTAAAAATGTATCGTAACGAATCCCTAATATTTGATGCAGTTTTATGCTCCATGTCCATGATAGTTTACCTTAAACTTCCCATGAACATAGTACTGAATGAACTTCAGATGAACATGAAACTTTGTCAAAATATCGGGATTGACTTCACCATATGACCCTGGTCAATATCAGCTATTCTAAACTTTTTTGGGTAAACTAAAAACTATGAGTATTTTTCATGTCAAATGCGAGTCATAAAATATTAACAAGTCAACATACCAACTAACAATAAAAACTAAACTAGTCAAGAGACACCCCCATCCAAACGGACCCATCAAACTGTGTGAATCCTCTCACACTGTTTGGTCTGGAAGATCCAACTTCAACCGAAATTTTGGAGTAAATAAGAATATTTTTTGGATGTGATTCCGTCTTGTATAATTCTTCCCAGAATCGTATGACTCACGTTTACAGTACGCCCTGCAACAGAAGTCACCAACAAATTTATTTTAATTTCTGTTTCATTTCAACATTGTTGCTTTATATTGTTACCAAGTTACACGTAGCAGTCGTTTTCCTGTTTGTTTTAAACGATTATTGGTCTACATTGTAAACTCCAAACAATTCAAACTGTTAAACAAATGTGCATACTAAAATGCATTATTACTTTCATATATTGCTGCCATACTGACCGGCAAAGTAATAAAATTTGAAAACTAATAGTTGGAGGGAAAGCTTTTAAACTGTTAGTGCAATATTCAATCCATTAAAAATCGAGCCAAATGGCGCTATGGGCGTTTTATTTATAGTTTAGTTGAAACATTTTATGGGAACTGGATATTTAGTATGCTTATGCTAAATATAACAAAAATACATCAGAAGAGACATTTGTAAGAGTTTTAGTACGCCATTTCCTTTATCAATTTCTATCGCAACTTTTAGAATACTTGAAGGCATTCACAATGCAAATCAGTCATGCGAAATTGCAGTCACGTCACTTAATTTAAACTAAATAAGTCAAAGGGAAGATACGATAAAGGACGGAACTTCAGACTACCCTGACGTCGATACAAAGTGGACTATAGATTGCCATAGCAACCCCAGTCGGACTGGTAAAGAACTTTCCTTAACGCGACTCCATCATAAGATTTGCTTGTTCAAAGGCGAAATGGAACAAAGGAATCAGTTCGGCGTAAGTAATGCAGCCTGACTGCATTAATAAACCTCACTAACTTTTTTGGCAAGAAAATTGTTTGCTATGTTTTGTTAGTGAGTTAAAGCTTCCGCTTCGAACCGCGGTCCATTTAAGGCTCGGAAAACAATTGAAATACGAATAAAATTAATGCTAACGATTATTATTATCGAACTCACAGAAAATAATCCTACTAACACTATAAATGTGAAAGTTTGGATGTGTAGATATTTATTTCAATGTTTGTTGCTCAACCATTTGGAATTTTTTTTTAATATAAATTAGAGTGACAGTAAAAGCGAGACTTTCTTGTCCCTGACAATAGAAATTAGCAACGGTCGCCGTTGACGGATATCAACGGGGACATCATGGTCTGCACAGGCTCAGAAATCTGCACAGGTCTATTCCCATAATTGCTCCGGTCTACTTGGGCAGGTAGACATTTTCGGTATACCGTAACGTGTGTGGCGTCTATTATAGTCCATTATCTTCTAGCACTGTACTGCATTCGTGACGCAGGGATATAAAAGATGATATGTATCTTAGGCGGATGAGTAGACGGGACTGGAACCTGTGACATCGCACCTGTGACATGGCTTTTTAGGGTTCCGTAGCCAAATGGCAAAATACGGGACCCTTATAGATTCGTCATGTCTGTCTGTCTGTCTGTCCGTTCGTATGTATGTATATCAAAGTCATAGCCACTTTTCTCCGAAACTATAAGAGCTGTACTATTGAAACGTGGTAAGTAGATGTAATCTATAAACCGCATTAAGATTTGATACAAAAAAATAGAAAAAAACTAAAAATTTTAGGGGTGTCCCATACTTAGAACTGAAATTAAAAAAAAAAAATATTTTGATCAAAACCGTATAGTTTGGGTTTAAAAAAATGTGTGTGCGACATCTATGGATAGGTCATCAAAAATGTTATTGAGGTTCCAAACATACTTTTTTTCTAAACTGAATAGTTTGCGCGAGGGACTCTTCCAAAGTGATAAAAAGTGTGTCCCCACCCCCCCTGTATCTTCTAAAATAAGAGAATGACAAAAATAAAAAAAGTGTATGATGATGTACATTACCATGTAAACTATCAACGAAAATTGGTTTGAATGAGATCTAGTAAGTAGTTAAGTAATTTTATTTTAATACGTCATAAATTGACAATGAGGTGTTTTCCAGAAGCAAAAAGACTTGTCAAAGATAGTTCTAAATATTGCCAAGAGTGGCACCACTGTCGGTTTTAGTGAAATTTCTCTAACAAAATAAAACAGTAGCGTCACCTACGGCGAAATTGGGAACTATCTTTGATAGGTATTTTTTGCCTCTTGAAAACGACCCATTGTTAAAACACTGATTAAAGTAACAACGAACTACAAGAACTTTTATATTGTTACTTGCTTGCTGCTACGGAAGCCTTCGGGCGAGTCCGATTCGCACTTGACCACTTTTATTTTAGTAAGCCCACTTAAAATAAACTTTGTTATGTAGCGGTAAGTCTAAACGTTAAGAGAGGGCTGGTATACAAGGGGTGCGTGGCTCGGGAACCTGCACACGTGGTGCACTCTGGGCATCACACAACAACTTGCCTCGGTGGCATTTTGTTGTGTGATGGCGAATCCCGGCCGGCGCTGGGAACTTCTACACGCGCTCCTCAACCCCTTGAGCTGGGCGTGTAGAGGTTGGGAGGGGGGCTGGAAGACTTGGGAAGGTTACTCGGCTGATATATCGACCAAGTAAAATTCCTAAGTCTTCCAGATGAGGGTCCTCCACGGGCACTCTGATTAGCAGAGTGCTCAGTGGAAGGACGCGGCCATAGAGGCGGAACCGCGGCTATCCCTAGACGCGGTGGTGAGGGCGGACCTTTCGCTGCCGACCATCTTCGCCGTGATGCTTGACAGTGAGAGGTCGTATGAGGTGGAGGAGCGCGACCCGAAAACCTCTCGCTCCTTCACTGAGGCGAAAGCGGACACGGAGGCGAGCCTGAAGGCACACTCAGGCTCCACTGGAAGGCCTGGGGCGTCGGACGTTAAGGGCCGTCTGACACCCTACCTAGGGATAGGCCTTCCCGAGGAGGTGACGCGCTGGTGGTTTCCGGCGCGTCGCTGGATCCAAATGCGGGGGTATGGATGCCCATCCCCCGCGAGGCGGACCCGCAAGGGCGATGGCAGGTGGGTCAGAGTCGTTGATGGGAGTGCGAAAAGTGACCCCGCGACCCTGACCCTGGCCATGCTGGAGAAACCTGTGGGGGTTTTAGTCGGTAGGGGCACCTTGTTGACTCCCATGGTGCCGAGCCCGACATACCCCACCATATCCCTGCATGGTGGGCATACCTAAAAGTATTTACCACACATAAAAAAAAAAGATCTGGTATACAAGATGTGTTGTGTTAAGTTGCGTAGCGTAGGAGTGTGAGTCATTTCACCAGATAAGAGGAAGCAACGCGGTGCCAAGATTTAGGGCGAGGCTGGAAAGTTGGAAGAAAATTGGAAGTGAGTGTAGAAATATAAAATAATTAAAATATTTCTTTCACATGCTACTATTTCGTCTCGCAAAACATAAGTGGACCCTCGACATACTTAAATATTAAGATTAATTTTAAGGATAATTGATAAATGTGATGACGTAAAACGAGTCGTATATCGCCGCCATACAATTGTGTGTTATGGTTAATTTTATTTATTTATCTTCAAGTCGAGAGTGAATCGGTTTCGGATTTGGTATCGTTTTTTGGGTAAGTACGTAAGTAGGACGCTCGCTTCATCATAGACCACATAGTCACTTAACATCTGTCAATATGACGTTGCAGCGCGAAACTATTACATTAAAAATAAAAAATAAGATTCACTATTTATTTAGACACCGTTTATTTTTAGCAAAAGCAATGACTTTTCAGAAGATGTACCCAGGATTGAGGACAGAAGTGATATGTCATAATATGTCCGCCGTGGAACAGTCCATTTTCTTTCCCTGGCTATTGTGTATCATTCTGAACGATAGGACAAACAAATTGCCGGAAATATTTGAATAAGAATGGTACATTTTTGGGGGCACTAATGTGCGGGGCGGGAAGCCGGCTCGGTGAGGGCGTCCTTAATATCTGTTTTATTTTTTCCGGATTTGTATGGGACAAACAGCGCTGCTTCTATTGTTGGAACGCGACACGAAAAAAACACGTTTTTGCCCAATAATATTATTTTTGGTGAGTAATTTTATGGCTTTATTTGGCGACGTTATTCGGCTATTACATTTCGGTAGGATACGGAGGCGGCGATAGGTACGCAATAAATCGGAGCACTTGGAATAATTTAACTTTTGTGCGGAATAGACGTTCGTGGTTGTAGAGCTTCGTGCGTTTCTATTCAACAGATACTATAGATATTTTTACTAGAAAATGTTAATATACGCCACAGAATATACACAAAACTTAGCTATTCATAAGTTCATAAGACATTACAACTACAGTTACAATTACACGGCTCTGAAAATTTAATTGTTAAGACAACTATAATTGCTTTTTCCTTTATATCAAAACACTTTAAACCCACATCGTGGCATATGTAGGACTATTTAGTATAAGTTAGCGCTCTCACAACCAACTTATATTACTGCATCGTGGAAAATTGCGAGAACGGAATCGTTTTCCCGCCATAAGCTGCAAAGATGGAACCTCGGAGAGGTTTTAGTCGGTAATGACACCATGGTGTTGCCTTCATTCATGGTATCAAGTCCGACGTAAACGGGCCGTGTGGCCATCCCTCCAAGCTCAGAACTAAAGGAAGTTTTATTACCGCAAATAGATATACGTTAGACCAATAGTTCTCCTGATATTAAGCGACGGTGTGATGGAAGATGACAAACAGTAGGTCCATTACGATCTGCCGTATCCGATCCGTAATGAAGACGTAGTCATTACTAACATTTGAAATAGGTAGTCCATAAGTTCAAAATAAACAATTTCTCGAACCTAATTCAATAACCACACAAGAAAATGGATTCAGAATAAACTGAAGAAAGGGCTGCGTAGTAGTTTATTACAAAATATACCTATGTAAATTCAGCAGTAGATGATTAGCAGTAGACGTAGGCTAATTACGTAATGTAGACAAGATTACTATTTTGAAATAACTACAGGAAACAAGAAAACTTTGTTTTAAAGCTTTATTCCATCGTAGATCTCATCATCGCTTAATATCAGGCGAGATGGTGGTCAAGTGCGAACCTATTATAGTTTAAAAAAAATAGTGCCTAGATAACTTCTATATATAGACTTTGGTAAATACTATAAGGCTCTCCAATATATATGAATCCCAAAGCATAAATTCAGGCAGGAACATCTCAAGAGCAAACCGTAGACCGAAACCGCACAATAACCAGATCGCTTACCACGTTTCCTTTCAATATTTCCCAATTTGATACGGTATTACCCCTCTCGGCGAGACAATGGAAAGTAATCGACAGTGACAAGGGAAGGGCTAAATTTCGTTAAAATAAAAGCGTACAGAGAGCGTAAGATATGGTTCCTACGTGGTCGCCGTGAGACCTCGAGCTCGTACAATGGAGAATTGGAAAAGGCTTTTATAATCCGGCACGTGACACACATGCACAAACGGCCATATCTTACACCCACACAGTCTCAGCTCAGCTCTGTCTTAGAACACACATGGAGCTGGCAATGCTCGTTATTCTTTTCCAGGTTTATATCAGTACTTGAAGTAAATTGTTGAAGCGAAATGTCTCGCAATTTAGATCCAATTTAACTACACAAGATTTGATGTTTACGTGATATACTAGGCTTTACATTTTATTTTTATTTAGTGAATGAATAAGTAGAATGACACTTTCGTTAAATCTTAAAATACATTTATAATCGAAATGTTATCCAGACCGTATTTTCATTTTTTCTCTTTCGAAGTTGGTAATTTCAATGTCTAGCTTGTTAAATTTATAAAATCTTTGCATTTTCTACGCACAGTAATAAATCTGAAAATGGTTAATGCTAATATACTTAAGATTCCTTATCGTAACACCTTACAACTTTTGATGTAAAAATACCGACCAAGTCAGAAACCTATAGACCCCCGGTATCAGACATTCGTATCTATATAGATAATAAATAGCACATAGGCTATTTTTTTACCCGGTTTTTTTTTAAATAAAGAATGACGAAACGGTCAGGACATGTGCCTGATGGTAAGCAACATGCCTGACACCTATCAGCACAGTGACACACACCTATTGGAACATGAAAAGTCCAAATCATTACCTAGCACTGCACTGCGCTCGTCACCCAGAGATCTAAGATGTTATATCTCTAAGCCCTGTAATTTCTCTGGAAACATTGCCCTTCAACCCGGAACACAGTAATGTTTGCACATTACTGCTTGGCGGTAGAATAACTGGCAAAGGTGTGGTACTTCCCCAGGCGGACTCTGCCAAGAGTCCTACCACTACAAAAAAAACAACAAGACCGGGAACTACGCGGGTGAAACCGCGGGGCGTCGTCGCTGGTAAATGTCATATTCCACAATGTCGGATTTTCTAACTCGTCAAATAATTATGTAATCTCAGTAACACATCAATAACTGCGGGCTATTATTCAGTATGATGAAAATAGATGGCACAATTTGACTCCCAAGAATTATTCCAATTCTATTTGTAGCAAAATTATACGATTTTATAGTTTTAGTGGCTACAGTTTCGCATATTGGTCATCGTGAATACAGCACCTGGGATAGATGTAGTTACTTATATGTAACAAAGTTCAATATTTAAATAATTTTAGCAAAAAAGAACCGACTTTCAACGGAAAACTTATAAAGTAATAAACAATTTTCGTACAAAAAATTAAACCGACTTCAAAACCACAAATAGGCACTCAAAAGCGAAAAATAAACTAAAATCATTGTTATAAGCGCTACTCACTCATCTATTTGAAGTCGGTGCCAGCTAAATCTAACAAGTATAGGATAGATACTACTTACCTGTGCCTACATAGCATCAATCTACTAACTTTTTGACCTGACTGGCACCGACTTCAAATAGATGAGTGAGTAGCGCTTATAACAATGATTTTAGTTTATTTTTCGCTTTTGAGTGCCTATTTGTGGTTTTGAAGTCGGTTTAATTTTTGTACGAAAATTGTTTATTTTACTCTTTTTAGTGTACAAGAACAAAATTAAAATTTTGATTAAACCCCGACTACCTTGGATTTGTTATCTGTACAACATTCTACTAGTCAAGCCCTTTCATTTGATACCCATATAAAGGAGTTGTGAAAAAACAAATGTATTTCGGCATTTTGTGGAAGCGGCCATCTTGGATTTGAATTTTTTCATAGTGAAAAGTATTCTACTAGTCAAGCTCTTTCGTTTGATACCCAAATTGAGGTAGTAATGAAAATATAATATAATTCGCCGTTTTGTCGTGGTGGCCATTTTGGATTTGAAATTTGTTATAGTACATAGTACTCTACTAGTCAAGCCCTTTCATTTGATACCCAAATTGAGGTAGGTTGTGAAAATATTTTGTCCGCCATTTTGTGGAGGCGGCCATCTTGAATCGACATTAACCAGACATAGCTAAGAACATCTGCTATGGTATTAACCTTAAAATAAAAGAAACCGCATCGAAATCGGCCCATCTGTTTGAGTTCTACTACGGTGCCACAGCAGATAGACAGACACACAGACAGACATCGACGTCACTTATAACACCCCTTTTTTGGTCGGGGGCTAAAAACAAGTTTTTATAAAAGCATTTACACAATTTTGTATTGACAGGGTCGAGATTCATAACTTTTGTGAAATCTACAACGTCATCCAGATACGCAATTTTTCAGTTTTTGGTTCATATTTCAAAAACTACTTGACCGATTTCAAAAAGATTTATATGGGACCATGCGGGAAGCATACCCATCCGAACACAAAAAGAAATTTTAAAATCGGTTCAGAGGTTCTCGAGAAATCAGGTAAATATACAAAAAAAAAAAAAAAAAAAAAAAAACATAGGGGTCGAATTGATAACCTCCTCCTTTTTTTGGAAGTCGGTTAAAAAAGTTTTCCTCGATTTCTCTAGGATGTCATCATCAGATCCTGGTTTCCTTATCATGGTACCACCCTCGGAATATCTTCTTTACAACAAAAAAATAATCATCAAAATCGGTTCATAAACGACGAAGTTATCCGCGAACACACATAAAAAAAAAACATACATACGGTCGAATTGAGAAACCTCCTTTTTTTGAAGTCGGTTAACAAAGAACCCAATGTGTTTTTTACTTTCATTCTCTATTGTCTTATAATTCACTTATCGTGTACCTTTAGTTGATAACATCCAGGCGAGAACCCGATATCCCATTAGTCCCTTTGAAGAAAAACACGCGGTCTGCAGACGGATAATGTTACTCTAGCCCCTGGAGAAAATACTCGTAGGGACACTTTTTGGGTAATATCGTTATTTATTGTGGCCCGGCCTTATGGTATTTGTGAAATACGGGTAAACTGATCATGTGAAATTAATATTTTAGTTATAACGGCTCATATAGTAGGATTGCGTATGGTTAATCAAATATTAAATAAATAAATAAATATTGGTGAACAATTCACACACAACACCATCTGACAATACTAAACGAAGTGTGTGGGTGTCCTGATGATAGATAAGTTCTTCTATATATACTTAGTTAGAAAACTCTTTATTACGACACAAGCAGACAGAATTATTACAGTAAAATACCAATAAAGTAGCGCCACAAATGGCAGACTATAGATAGATGGATAGAAAAGCTTTATTATTCAAACACAAAAAAAAGAGACATTCTAAATCTAGTGAAACAAATGGCGGCCTTATCGCTAAGAGTGATCTCTTCCAGACAAAAGGAGGATGGAGAGAAAGTTTTAAACAGCAAAAGACGGGGTAAGGGACAATGTGCCGTAAAGCATACTTTAAAAAATCTTTCAGACGACCAGCAAGGAAATTTGCATACCCGCTTGATACACCGGCGTGTAATATAGTACCCAAAAACTTGGTTGATGACGACAATAAACAAACTTATATTTGCGTTTTGGGTTTTGGCGGGAAAAAAATTTTTTCGTGTTTTTATTTGGGAAGGTATACCGATAAATTTGTGTTCAATGGCGTCTACTTGAACCGGTCTTTATTTTGATATAACCCACATTAAAATTAGAGTTCATTTACATAGAAAAATCGTAAAATTAAAAAAAAAACAAAAATAAAAATTTTTGGCGGGAAAATGGTCCCGACGTATGGAAAAAAAAAAATATTTGTGCAATCGAATACAGTTTTTTGGTGTTTCGAGTTTGTTATTTCGTATACAACACATTTAACCCATAAAACCCACTGTCACCCTTATAAATTATTAAAGTAATAGTTGTTAGACTACTTGAGAAATCGCGAAAATTTTTACTCAAGAGTCAAAAATGTTAGTTTACAATTTAAGTACATTAATTATAAATAAATGATACCGCTAGAAGCGTCTTGAAACGCTCTTGAAAGTAAATGGCTCAAACGGGTAAAAGTAAGGCGCCACTTCATATGCCGAAGCATAAACACCGCACTTATGTAACCTGACACCCGTTTTCCCGCCAAATTTGTAAACGCGAAAAACAGCCAGTGTATCAAGCGGATACATTGAAGCTTAGGTGGTTGGAGATGATATTTATTCATAATACTTTAAAGTATATGTGATAGCATTAAATGTTCGTACATCAACATATATTCATTAATAACAGTGAGATTAATATAAATTTATAAGAAATCTACAACTTTAATAAAATAATATACAATCGTCAATTAATAGTAAGCACAGTCATTAAAATGAGCAAAAATAATTTGAGCAAATTACAAACTTTTTAGTATGGGAATAAGAACGAGTATGCTTAATCTCTGTAAAATGGCCTGAATATACCATATCTTTTATTTATTTTTAATTAATAACACTTTTTGATTGATTATATTAAAATCACAAAAAAAGATGTAAATCATTTACAAAATAATTTCAAAAAAGTACCTATATATCATCAGGAACTAACGTAAAATTATACGCTGAATTTCAATGAAAAATCAATTTTCAATTGTAATAGAAATACCAAAGATAAATCACATCTTAACATGTATTAATAAATTACGCGTCACGTTGTTTGTCCGCGATGGACTCCTAAACTACTCTACAGATTTTAATCAAATTTGCACACGATGTGCAGTTTGAGCCAATTTGAAAGATAGGATAGATTTTATTTAGATTAATAGTCTTCATATGACAATATCTGAGCGAAGCCGGAACTGACCGCTAGTAGTATATATTTTTGTAGTGGTAGGACTCTAGGCAAAGTCCGCTTGGAGAAGTAGCACATACACCTTTTACAGCTATTCTACCCCCAAGTAGTGGTGTGCAAACATTACTGTCTTTCGGGTTGAAGGCCCATGTTTCCAGAGAAATTACAAGGCTTAGAGATATAATATTTTAGATATCTGGGTGACGAGCGCAATACAGTGCTAAATAATGATTTGGACTCTTCACGTTCCAGTTGCTGTCACTGTGCTGTTATGTGGCAGGCATGTTGCTAACCATCAAGCACAGGTCCTGCTCGTCTCGTCACTCTACACTATAAAAAATGCTACTATACATAGTACGTGTATTAATAAAAACCAGAACACATAGTTTCATCACGTCAATTCATGTTTTCACCTACACAATTTGTTCATAAATGAATTGCAATGTGTTATAGTATTGGTAAAATATATGTTTGATAAGCTTACAGCAAAAATCGTAACTTAAATTTTAAAATTAATTAAACACAACTTTATTTTAACTAGCCCCAAAGTTTTCCAACGTAAATGAGTTTCAGTCACTTGTTGTACAACGCCAATCTTCATATCATTATAACCCAACTTAACTCCGTATGAAATGCAGAAGTTTATTCAAGTAACTGGTAATTTGCAAGCATTTTCCATTTGCTGACTTCGTTAACTTTGATAGTTCCGAAATAGTTTTTCGTACGATTGCGTGTAGTTAAAAACTTGGCGGAATAAGTTTGGTTACTTCAGATTTTCTTACAAAAGAGACCGTGCTCTGTTGTAAGAAAATCTGAAGTGAAGTTTTGTGCCAGCTTTTTAATGGCTGATTCAATATGTAAATTGATTATTGACTAGCGGCCCGCCCCGGCTTCGCACGGGTACATACACACACACACACCCTTTTTTTTGTATCGGGTTTAAAAAAAAGTAAAATTATAAAGGGAGTTTGAATTTTTTTTATGATTTTTTTATTTTTGTTTTTTGTATTTTTATTTTAAAATTTTATATATATATATTATTATTTAAAAAAAAGCCATTAGTTTTAGTGAGTCAGAGCTTCCTGTAAACGATATTTGAAGTAGTTTTATTTTGTGGCAGCAAAATAAATTGATTTTCAGGAGCTCCGACACGTGGGCCAACATACAGTTGGCCATGAGTGAAACATTCTTTTCGTAGGTCGATCCCTAATAATTCGAAGGTTTGGCCCTGGGACTTGTTAATAGTTAACGCGAAAGATGATTTCACCGGAAACTGAAGTCGTTTAAAAGGGATTGGCAGATCAGTTGGAATCATCGGTATCCTCGGTATATGAGCTAGTTGACCAGCTGCTGGGCCAGTGATAAAATTTTGTTCAGCAAGCCGCTGCGAACGCTCGATACTTGACTCTCTAGCACGCGATTGCGACGCGTATTCTCTCCGACATGCAAGGCGATTTTCAGTTTCTGATGAAGATTCCTCATTACGCCGTATTTTTATTGCCCTCGCCTGGGAACTATGTTTAGAAAGTTGATATCTTGATCTTTTGGCATTTTAGGGCATTATAAAATGAAAAATAGAAGGAAATAAATAATTAAACAGGCTTTTACTAAATTTTTGCTTATTGAACTATATGAGGTACTAAGCTGTTTGAATAATTAAAATATAATATTTATTATCAGGTAAGTAGTAGGTACTTATTGAAAGAAAATTAAAAATATGGGCGTAGAAAACTACCTTTACTAAATTTTGCTTAAATTTTGAACAGGAATGAATACCCATAAAATACTACTATAAGCAGTTTGAAAAGTTACATTAAA
This sequence comes from Ectropis grisescens, assembly GCA_017562165.1. Classification (NCBI taxonomy): domain Eukaryota; kingdom Metazoa; phylum Arthropoda; class Insecta; order Lepidoptera; family Geometridae; genus Ectropis; species Ectropis grisescens. Next base: position 9,093,605 of record CM029779.1, on the reverse strand, counting down.
ATATAATATTTATTATCATATACTATTACCTACGAAACGAATTTAAAGCGAATTCAAAAATTTTTCAAGCTAAAATCATACGATCACGCACACGACCGCTGCGTAAGGAGCCGATCGCGCGAGTGAGCCGCGCGGCACTTTATTTTATTACATTGACTCGCGACACTTTTTGTAGATAATGATGAATTCTGCAAAGTAGTAGTAAATGATTTTGTTCTATCATCAATAGTTTTCGCAGCGCACGCGACGTAAGGAATTTTTCAGGTCTTTTTTTTACACCTTATGTTACATTATTGGAGTTTTAGTAAGGATTCCTAATTTTTTTTTAAATATTATATAACCTATGTTACTCGGGGATAATGTAGCTTTCCAAAGGTGAAAGAATTTTTGAAATCGGTCCAGTAGTTTCGGAGCCTATTCAATACAAATAAACAAACAAACAAACAAATCTTTCCTCTTTATAATATTAGTATAGATATACACTGGAATGAATTGCGTTCAACAGATAATGATTTATCGACAGCATAAATAATAATCATAATCATAATCTTTATTGCGTAAATGTTATCTACATGTCAAATTAAGATATTATAATAATGTCAGGTTACAAATAAAATTAATATACAGAAACAGAAAATACCTGTTTTAGCAAAATTGATTGTATGTACTTGAGTACATTTATTTATAGTTTTTACACTCAAGAAACTCGTATAAATACATATATAGCAGCAACTTTTTGTTCCCACCGCAGGGGTCTTTTCTTACAAAAGCCACAGTAAAGTCCTTTGACTTTCCCAGAATTCACGACACTGGCCATTTGAGGATTGGTGGATGCCATTACGCCCTTGAAAAAGTATCTTTCTTGGAATATATCAGTTTTGTCACGTGTTTTCCCTGAATATTTAAGCCAATCGTGTTGATTCACTTGTACTTGGAAAAAATTTCAGAAGTGCCGATAGCATTCGAACTTACAACCTGACAGCCGCGAACGATTTGAATGAAATTTGGTATAGATAGATAATGGTCTGAAATAAAGCATACATAGGCTATTTTTAACCCCCGACCAAAAAGAGGGGTGTTATAAGTTTGACGTCGATGTCTGTCTGTCTGTCTGTCTGTCTCTGTGTGTGTGTCTGTCTGTGGCCCCGTAGAGCTCAAACGGATGAGCCGATTTCAATGCGGTTTTTTTTATTTGAAAGTAAATATCCGTGCGGATGTTCTTAGCTATGTTTGGTTAAAATCGATTCAAGATGGTCGCCTCCACAAAATGGCGGACAAAATATTTCTTCACAAACTACCTCAATATGGGTATCAAACAAAAGGACTTGACTAGTAAAATACTTTACACTATGACAAATTTCAAATCCAAGATGGCCGCCACCACAAACTGGCGAATTACATTATTTTTTTCACTACTGCCTCAATATGGATATCAAACGAAAGGGCTTAAAACTAGTAGAATACTTTGCACTATGACCAATTTCAAATCCAAGATGGCCGCTACCACAAAATGGCGAAATACATTTCTTTTTTCACAACTCCCTTAATTTTTTTTTTACATAAATACACGGGTAACTCACGTATAATGTAGTCAGTCCAGTCCGACTCAAGTTTCGATCGCGTCCGGCGATCTTTTTCAAGGAGAGTGCGCGCGCGGGTTCGCAGCTCGTTTAGCACTAAACTCGTGCTAAACGAGCTGCGAACCCGCGCGCGCACTCTCTGAAAAGATCGCCGGACGCGATCGAAACTTGAGTCGGACTGGACTGACTACATTATACGTGAGTTACCCGTGTATTTATGTAAAATGTGTAATAACCACGTTAGTTTTCATACTAAAACTCCCTTAATATGGGTATCAAATGAAAGGGCTTGACTAGTAGAATGTTGTACAGATAACAAATCTGAGGTAGTCGGGGGTTAATCAAAATTTTTAATTTCGTTTTTGTTTATTATCCCAGTAAAATAAGAGGAATGGGAACTACACGAGTAGAACCGTGGGGCACTACTGATATTTATAAATTTTCTCTAGAATTCCAAGTGCTCATTATAAGAGGTCAATGATGGAGAGGTGAATGCGGAAGATGACAATGGAACAAAGTGAATTTAGTCAAGCAAAAGAAAAGAATCCAAGTGGTCCAAGTGGTACCATCTTTGGGGTGAATAAAAAGTTTCGAGTCGAATGTAGACTCTTTGATGTAGACTACAAAGAGCATATGGTTGAAAAAATGATATTGACGCTATCCTCGTCCAAGGTGAAAAATGCTAATCATAAAACGACAATAAAATAAAAAAAAATACGATAAAAAGCGATCATAATGCAAAAGTAATTTTATGAGAGACGTCAAAAATTTAGGTCAAATTTGAAAAAGCAAATACGTTTTTTATCGTCGATTCATCTGAATTTTACACAGGCTTCCCAATTACTTTCTCGCGATGGAACATTTTACTACCCACGAGTGTGTCCTTGATATTAGTCTAAAGCGGTATCTTCACCAGAAGCCAGCCAGCCAGAGCCATTTTGAAAAATACAAAATTGTTTTAATTTAAATACTAGAGAACAGTAGTGAATATTTTAGCTACGAATACCACCATTATTTATACGATAAATACTACCATTAACGTATAAATACTACCATTATTTATACGACGAGCAAAACCATTGGGACCCTTTTTAACCGACTTCAAAAAAAGAGGAGGTTCTCAATTCGGGTGTATGTTTTTTTTGTATGTATGTTACGCGATAGCTTCGCCAATTGTGAATTAATTTTAGTGCTAAAAAAAGAACCAACTAAAGGTAAAATAAATAAATCAAATTTGTAGTGTAGCGTTTTTTTTTAATATAAACAAAAACAACTACTTACAATTTACTTTCGTTATCTCGGTGACTTAGTGCTTCCTATTGAATTTAATTTTAAATTGAAGTCGTTTTTTGTACTTTTCGAAATAATAATATTACGAAAATTGATCGGATGGAAGAGAGTAAAAAGAGCGTAGAGTGCAAATGTTTCTTTTTTAATTTGCATAAAAAACATTAAATCTATTAAAAAATATTACACACACCATGTATTTGAAACATACGCACAAAAAATACTATTTGTCTATTAGGTACTTATTAATGTTTGTGGTCAAATTGAGAATAAAATAATATTGTTTCACAAAAACACATCGATCACGTGACTGATATATAATGTTATGGCTTTGTTTAAGAGCGTGAAATTAAAAATAAATCATGAAAAACATAAACAAGCCTGAAGAAAAAAAAATCAATAATGCGAATAATATCAATCAGTTTGTTAAAATATACGTTAATCGGCCCAATAGACAATGACATTTACAGAGTCTCCATAACTATAAAAGTAAAAAGTGAAAAATACGTATTTCGATTTTTTAATTTTGGGATGTCTAATAAAAGAGAGCTCGGTGGTTCTTGAAATGATGGAAAAGTTCTTGAAATGTAATACATATTTCAAGAACATATCTTTGAGAACATACTAGTGTTTTCATAATTTTGTAGTGGTAGAACTTTTGACAGAGTCCCCCTGGGGAAGTACCACACTTTTGCCAGTTCTTTTGCCGCCAAACAGCAGTGTGCCACCATTACTGTGTTCCGGTTTAAAGGGAATAAGTTCTGAAATGTTTCAAGAAAAAATATTGTGTAAGAGATAAAACACCTTATATCTCCGGGTGACGAGCACAGTGCGGTGCTAGATAATGATTTGGGCTCTTCATGTTCCAATAGCTGTGTGTCACTGTGCTGTTATGTGGCAGGCATGTTGCTTACCACCAGTTACATGGCCTGCTCGTCTCGTCACTTTATATAATGCTTTCTTCACCATCAAAACTAGTGGTAGTTACAAACTCGTACATCTGATCTGCACTTGAAAAAATAAACAGAGATGTAGACGGCATTCGATCCGTAGACATTACGAGTGTGAGTCAGACGTTCACGGCCCTATTTGATTATTATTTGATTATTATGGCCTTATTATTTATTATAGATATTTTATTTGCCTATGTATTTGGCCTTGATATTAATTCAAAATCAAATGCAAACCCTCATTTTACAAAAACACTTGTAGTGTAGTCTCACCTCTTTAAAACAAAAGCTAACAATTTGACTTGGTTTACAAATTGGTTGGATTAACTCTCGATCAGTGATGCATACGTTCCCACGCGTGAGTTGTGAATGTAAGTGGGTTTACACAACGCCAAATCTAAACAAACGTGCTACGACTTAATTGAACACAACTCATTTAAAATTTTAAAACCAATGTAAATAGTCAGGGCATAGAGATAGAAATCGTCTTATGCCTCTAGGTGACAAGTGCAGTGCAGTACTAGGTAATGATTTAGACACTTGTCATGTTCCATAGTTGCGTGACATTGTTACTACGGGAAGGCGTTTTCCTAGCGTCACGCATAAGTCATCTTCTTCCCGATACTCTTCATTGTAAAAAATTGTGATCTTAATAATTGTTGAAACCACGTTGAAACTATTGTATATATTGTAAATAGCATTGCCCCGCGGTTTTAGCCGCATAGTTTTTCCCCGTAATTTTCTTGCGATGAAAATGTTACCTACGTCTCATTGTAACTAAGTTCTAACCAAACCAACTCAACCCAGCCTTTTAACCTAATCTGTTCAAGCGTTTCGACATGGTAGGGCAACATACATCAAAAGATCGTAACTTTCACATTTATAACATTAGTAAGAGAATTAGATTGACGTCATTTCACACTTTTTAACCGACTTCTAAAGGTGAAGGTTCTCAATTCAATATATAAATAAATACTCTAATCCGCCAATAGTGAAAAAATTTTTATAATTTATTTTTTTGTTTCTCGATATAAGTTTGGTTATATAAAAACGGTCCCATATAAATTTTATCGAATTCGCTGTGTCTGTTTTTAAATATTAATAAAAATTACAACTTACTTTCATATATCTAGACAATTTAGTGTTGGTTTCTAATGAAATTTGTTCGAGTAAGTATCTGAATTTAATTTCGAATTAATTTCGGTTTTTGTTTTTTTCGGAGAAAATGAACTACTTTAACATCTGAAACGAAGAGAAGTGTGTTGTATAACTAACTGCTACTTTGCCTTTTATTTTTCAAACATTTGCTAGTGCCAATGCGAGATTACTTTCTATAAAAGCGTAATTCTCTTCTTTTATGAATACAAGTCAAAGCAATACTCTCCAGACTGATTACAAAACCGTACGTGCGCTAATCCAATAACGCCGCACAGAGCTTCGAGCGAACCTGAAATATGGCTGCGTCCCAAATTATCACGTTTTGAGAATTTTCTACAACCCGACGCTTCTGCGAAAGTCATCGTATGTACAAATTAGTAACTTTACACGAAAGTTATTTTATTACAAATCTTTTTTTAAGTTCACCGTTTTAGCACAATTACACATGATAAAAAAATTGATGGAGGATGATTTCTGTACATGAAGAGGTCCACGTTGACTCTTAATGCTAAGTGATGGTAATATTGAACATGGACTTATTTTTAAAATTCATTGACTTTGAACATCTCTACCTACATTTGTGAATATAATCCACAAAGCATGTTTTAGTAGAGGTACGACTCTTTGCGGCATCAGCCTGGGGCAGCACCATACCTTTGTCAGTTATTCTATAGCAGTTACGTGCGTGCAAACACTATAGTGATCCAGTTTCAAGGGCAATGTTTCTTCAATCAATAAACTCAAAAATAAATAATAGAATGCTACATAATTAGTTCTTGAGTGACATAAGTTATCTGAAGGTACGTATTATTTATTCGAACGAAGTTGGCGCGAGCAATAACGAACTATTAGACAACAACTATTGTTATACCACAATCCTTGACGCAGTGAAATCGTACATATAGAACACGAATAAAAAATAAAGTAAATTGTTACTTTGCAAGTACGATAAAATACGCAGGAACCGTCCGATATTCCAGAACGTACGAGAACCCGATACACGTGTGTGCTCGTTAGAGGCGGCGGTCATTTGCTTTTAGAATTTGCAATGGTTTAACATAATCCCTGTAATGTACCTCGTTACTTCTATCTCTTTTTGCAACGATTTTAAATGGCTCTTGAACAGTTTTATAGTTCTCTGCTTTTATTATGATAAATGTAAGTGCAGCTCAAGTAAGACACATTTTACAACTAAATTACTATGTTTATTTAAATACGTAGCATAAATAAAACCGCAAAACTCAAAATAAGTGTAAACCATACACTTACCGCGAGACAAGGTCTGAGTGCAAAATCACATGAAGAGATTGCGTTATTCAGTAAAAATGATACATCCAGTATATTTGGAATGTGAAAGTGTGTTACAAACGTATATATCTTATACCTTTAAACGAGCAATTCTTGTAGGTTATATTTATAGAACATGAATCTCGGAAACGGCTCGAACGATTTTCATAAAAATATGTATACAGAGGGTTTCGGGGACGATAAATCGATCTAAGTAGGTTATGTTTTTAAAAAACGTCGTTTTATGCGCTTTTTTAGACAATGAAAAACTGTTACATAAAGATTAGAATGCGTGGCGCGACAGTATATTAGCTCAGTCGGGAAGATGGGCGGTTATAATATGGTAGGTCTGGGATCGAATCCAACCGGCCACCTTTCTTTTTTCAATTTTAACATTTTAATCAGTTTATATCTAAGTAACCGAGCAAAGCTCGGTCACCCAGGTACTACCTATTAAAACGTAGCTGTATAATTTGTATAGCCAATAGTGCTGTTACTATACTAGTATACCGATTTAAAGCGTTGACCAATCAATCACAGGACACTATGTCATGGTCACGTGATCAAGTGACGCTTTTTTGGCATTGCTTTGTTGATACAGAAAGAAGAGCGGGAGCGATAATAACACTTAGGAAAACTTGTAACAGAAGATGGAGCTTCAATTTCAAAGTAAGTACTTTAAATTCACATGAGCCTGAACTCTACAAGGCTCTAAAATTTAATCAGAATTAATTAATTTTTTTAGTACTTACGATACCTCAAACAAAAAAATGTGTCCGCTAACACCGCACGGCAGAAGTGAAAAATAAAATAAGAAATAATTAACTATAAAAGACTAAATAATTTTAATAATTTCAAATAAAAACTATTTATAAATTGAAATTGAATTTACCTAGAAGTAAGCTCAGCAACACGAGAGTAACATGCGGCTGAATGACTAGTATTCATGGTCAAGAAAAAATTAAAAACATTTTTGTACACGAATTTGAAATAGCGTTTTATTCGCAAATTATGTGTTACGAGTACTTGCTATTTATTTCTTTTATAGGTATTTCGCTAATCATTCACAAATATGTGTTATAGTTTATGTGTAAGTACTGTGATGAAACTAGGTATCACTTTGTGTTTACATAGTGTAAATGCTGAGATAAAACAGTAATATATTACAACCAAATTTTTTTTGCAATGATTTCGTGACAGATTTAATTAATGTAGTAAGTACCTAGAAGTTTATGTCGCGATAAAAAACATAAATATACTAAACAAGGACACAACAGCGAAGTACAGTTGATTTTATTATCTTTTTCGCTCTGGTGCACTTGTTCACTATAAATATTATCTTTCACGCTCTAGCATCCCAAGTTCACCTGAAAATTTTCTATAATTCCAGAGCGTGACGCTAGAATTCAATTCACAGCCCTCGAAAAATTTGTCTGAGGCACACAGAAAGAAGCTTTCAATTCAAAAAAATTAAATTACACGTCGAGAGATTAAAACCACAAAATGAAGTATTCATAAAACATTTGCCTACTACCTACTAGAACTGAACATTTGTTTATTACTGAAATCCAAAAAAAATGTTTATGCTGCTGGGATCTCTTTCATCTGTCCTCAAATATTGTTTCGTCTATGTTTAGCCATAGCAAATAGAAAACATGCACTTTGTTCCAACAGGCATCAGCCTACAGGGCCTTTGACAAAATCGTAACAGAATTTCATACCGTATACAATACTACATTATTTCTGAAAATGAGTCGCCACTGTTGTATTTTTGAAACAAACTTATTAGGTATCTGAAACGAGAAATTTTAGTTATTTGATTTGGCCATACTTATGTCACGGTTGTACTGTATAGGAAATAAGCGTTGTAACTTCAATACCTTCCACGTCCATATTATGAACCTTTATTTAAAGCATTCGTTATGGTTCAACTTTCATCTAGGTAGTTTTTTTATTGAAAGTTCAATCAATTTCATTTCGTTTTTATGGTTCTTGGCAATATTTATCTGAAAATCACAAATGAGAGGACAGTGGTATAACAGCATTTTTTTATTGAAAATAATCTACGGGTAAAAACCCGTCTCCTCCAAATAATCACTGCTGGACATAGGCCTCTCCTATAATACGCCACTCAGCCCGATCTTCGGTCTTACGCTTCCAACCGTAATAATGTCAGAAACGTAAAATTTAAAAATTGCTTATATACAACAATATAAGTAACATTAAATATAGATATATGATGCCGCCATGACACCCGCGATGGCCGTGCGGTAGCAGGCTAGCTCTGTGAAGTGTATTTATTGTGTGCGTGCCGTTGTGTACTTTAATAAAATGTTGAGATATAAATGTAAGGATGTCTGGTGAGGTGTTGTCAAGATACTAATAAGAATTAGGTATTGAGATTATTATGTATTGAGAATAAAAGCAATAAGCAAATAAAAGATTAAATGTGTAACTAAAGAGAGAATAATAAGCGTTGCCGACATGAAAACAAAAATATGCAGTTTTAGGAATATAATTTATCATGTTACACTAAAATTATTCATCATGTGTTCATTCATTGGTGCCATATGTCGTTATTATTGATGTTGTACTCGTTTAGCCCTTGAAAAAACGATAAGAATCAATGTTTAATTATTACGCTCGCGCACACACCGCCCACTTAATAAAGACATAATTAAGTCGGCTGTTAATTTTTCTCTTCACAGTATTTTTTTTAATCCGACACCCAAATTCGGCACAGTGAAGCGTTTATGTACGCGTTGTATGTATGTATATTCTTAAAGGGTCCTTTGGCAGTTGGCTACAAATAGCCTCCAGTGCCTGGCCAACATTGTGCCATATCCGGGAGCGTTAGTTTCGCGTAAGCGGTGCTAAAACTTCTTTAATATTAAATAAATATATCTTCTTACGTGTGTGCACAAACACAAACTTTTTTATGGACCAACGTATTATTATTGCCATTCAGCGCGGTAAAGCCGCCAGTATGCTGGTAGTGAACTCGATTATCTTTAGATCTTCATTGGTCTATAGATAATTTGGATGTGTTTAGTGTAATTAGTTGTGTACCTAGTTCTCGTTGCATTTTTTTAATAAAGGCGATTGTCAACTATTAACCAGATTAATGTCATCAGATAGACATGATTTGACACGACAAAACTACGTGAAACGGATGTTTATGTAAAGGAAAATTTATCCAAGTGACAATTTTTATACGTCATTATATTTTAGTAATATATTCAGTATTTTTAACTAAAATGTTTAGGTGATATTGCATGAGACCAAGTACGATAGTTACTAAGTGATAAGTTTTTGTTACAATTTTAAGAATAATGACAAGTTGATTGATGAATTTATGTACAGACAATAATATCCGTGGAGTTTTTATTGCTATTATTGTTCGATCCAGAACACATTTATAGCATTTAATATACTACCATACTGAACCCTATTTCTTGCTGATAAGATTAAAATTAACGATAAAAAAATAGCCTAGCCTAGCTAGCCACTTGTTTTCAATCGTGGCTCAACAGTTTCACGAACAAAATACCATTCACACAAATTAATAATTGTACTAAATATCCCATGATAACACTATTTTAAAGATAGTAGTGTTATCATAGCAATAGTAATTACAGTAAGTAACAATACCTGGATAATTTTGCTCGTAGCTCGAAAAGGCGACATCGTTTCATGGTTGATGTTCCAAAGACACGAGCGAACATGTTTGACTCTACTTTTCATACTCACTGTCATAAGAACGTCTAGACTGTGGATGCGTTGCCTGGGTGGGTTTTTCCCGATTGTTATGCAATTATGGTGACATCAAATTGGTTTCTTACTCCATCTTCAAGGGAGATGGCGGTCAAGTGTAAACCTACATAAGTAAAAAAAGTTACATATTTTGTGTAATTTCAAGTAAAGACTTATAACGTAGTCAATTGCATTATCTCCATTTTGTTACACAAATACGTGTGAACAAACATACAAATCTACATATTTGTGCCTTTATTATATTAGTAATTAAGCATCGATTACTCACAACACATTGCGATAAAACGTCATAGTACAGGGTCTGATATCGTAATTAGTAATTCATTTGATTAAATAATTATATCGATAGCATCTGTATATAAATTTTGAGTGGCATTCTAGACCACTTTTTGCCATAACATAATTATTTGCACATATTTACATCCTTATTGATATGTATCAGTCATCAAATTTATTTAATTGTTGTAGGTATGTGATACCTACTATTGTTGATTCGTTATCTACTTAGTTTGTTCGCCTGAGTTGTAATATCTCAACGAGTGAGACACACTCGTTTTGGTTTTTTCGATGACTTAATTAAAGTCGTATTCCAAACGTTTATTCAAAAATTAAGGAAGCCACAACCCTGTATATGTTTTATGCTAATTGTCTTTCTTAGCTCATAGAAATTTTCGACATTTTTGACATCGGCCAAACGGCCCACAGCACGTAGGTGTTTTGCCATCTGGTTAAATATTTAATTAATTAATGTATGGTTTCTTGAAACGCGATTTGATAATAAAGCACTTCAGTACTTGAACGTTGGTTTCAGCCAAAACTTAACCGTTGCGCCAACTGATATTAATATACCTCTATAAACACGATGTGTTATGTTTTTACTAAAATCTACCATGTTGATCAATAAGTACTCGTAAATTGAGTCGAGTCAAGTTGGGGAAATAATACTTGCTATCAATCAATACTAGCCTTTTCTATAAGAAGATGCAGTTGGCAATAGCGTGATAATACCGTCAGCATGCTGGGTACACTTCAAATGGGTAGGATTTATGGTCTTGCTTAGTTTCTAGTTCCTACCCTCGTTGGTCTATGGATGATCCAGATGTACTCAGTGAAAGTAGTTTAGGTTGAATATGTAGAGGTAGTGTAGAGTAGTTATAATTTAGTCTTATTAATAAAGGCTCAGTCCATTTCACTGGCAGAAGCTTCATGGATATTTTCTTTTTTTTTGTTAAGTTAAAGCATGCAATACAATTTTCTACATTTAAAAACATTAATAGCCAAAATGTGGCGATAACGTGACGTACAGTTAAAATCATCATCATCATCATCAGCCGCAAGACGTCCACTGCTGAACATAGGCCTCCCTCCTAGATTTTCACAACGAACGGTCCTGCGCAACCTGCAACCAGCGGTTTCCAGCGACCTTTATGAGGTCATCTGTCCATCTAGCGGGAGGCCGTCCAACACTGCGTCTTCCGGTTCGTGGTCGCCACTCGAGAACCTTTCTTCCCCATCGGTTGACAGTTCTGCGAGCGATGTGGCCTGCCCATTGCCACTTCAGCTTGCTTACTCTTTGAGCTATGTCGGCCACTTTCGTTATCGAATATCCTCATTACGGATTCTGTCGCGCAAAGAGACTCCGAGCATAGCTCTCTCCATAGCTCGCTGTGTGACTTTGAGCTTCGTTATGAGGCCCACAGTTAAAATACGATAAATAAAAAAAAGTGTTTGTCGAACAAAGCTTATAATATTTATAGAAGCATCAATTACAAAGGATCTAAATGTGTAACTAGCCGCTAAACACCTGATAAGTATTTATTGTTGAAAACAAATCCGTGTTAAAACTTACACCATAAATCTGCGGCTAGTTCTAAACAGCTATAAACTGTGAGCGATCAAAAGCATTTTCCAATAACATAGCGAGCATTAAAACCATTTACGGTGTACATGTTAGTCTGAAAAGTTTGGGATTTAAGTTTGTTCTTTTGTCCTATTTAACTGAAAGTCGTTTAAAATTTTTTTAAAGATTAGAATGTACCTATTTATAATGCATTATGAAACATGTATCATAATAATTCAAACACTTACCTAAGAATTCAACAACCCTAAATTATTTAATAATAAATTAAAAATATTTTATTATTTTTTTCTTTCTCTTACTTAACTATGGGTCGTTCGATTATCATGATTGCCCACGTCAGCAGTGTCATACATCTATTTGAACAGTCAGAGTACAAATTCCTGCGTAGCATTGCACTGTGCTCGACAGCCAGAGATACAATACGATTTATCTTATCTAATTGGAATTAAACATTTGAATAATTAATGTATAATAATAACTATAACTAAACCAGTATATAAGGTCAGAAAAAAAGTAAAACTTAAACTATTGACATCATTGGATTTATTTAGGTACCTACATAGATACCATTCTACTATATGAAAAAACGATTTATATTTAGACATAATACTTATCGCTACAATGATTACTATCGCGATATACGGTTATACCTAATAGGTATTTGTATTAAGTTCTTTAGGGTCTTCTCTGGTGCGCCAGCTAAAACTTAGGCAGGCTGTAAAAAGGTCATATTTGGTCAACAAAGCAAAGCAAAAAAACAAAGGTTTTTCAGGTAGGTATTATAGTTATTAAATCAAAGAGATATTAAGTGAAATAACAAAACAATACTAAATTAAAACTAAATACAAATTCTATAACATGACAAAGAGAACAGACATACCAATTTTATTAGATACGAGTGGTTGCATGTCACTGACGTCAAAATAAACATACACTTAATTCAGTTCGATTTATCGGTATCACGCTGATATAATATCATTAATATACATTTTGACCGTGACGAGTTACATGTTGGCACACTCAATCGAAATACTTTAAGTGATTGAAATTATGCATTGACCGTGCGCACACGCACGTCAAGTATTGCTTAAGTGTTCATTAAGTAATATATCATTCTATTATACGAATTGCTTACGGAAATGAAATATCGTTCAGTACATGGTAATTGTACACTGACAGTGTAATATATTTTGAGAAATAACTGTTATTATTTCATTCTGTAATGTGGTAGGCAAAGTGACGCAAATGGGATTTACTGTGATAATATCTGAATTCATGTTACTTAGCAAGAAAATGGTTGAACCTTCATGGCCTAATTGAACGATTAAATTAAATGTTCAGTCATTCATAAGATTGCACGGTAACATTACGGACAAAAATACATTCGTATGTACACATATATCGTATAACGAAAACTTATCTACGTTTTACGACTGATACCGATACAATTACAATTTTTTCAAGTAAATAATAACTTTGTATGTCCAGATTAAAGATTAGTTTTTTAAACAGTTCAAAACCATGTGTTTTTTTAAACTATTTTTTTTAATTACGGCATATTTTGAGCGGCGCGTTAATCAAAAGTCATATTCTTTTTAAATAAGATTTTCACTTAACTTTTTTTTTTAATATTTCTGTTCCATCATTAGAGCATACACAAAAACTTTACATTACGTTTTTTATGTCATAGAATCTTCAGTTTTCTAAAAATGCATTCCCTTATTTAACCTAAACCTTAATTGACTACGAGTATTAACACAATTACATCATTAAGTTTTTTTTGTAAAAAGAGAAGAAGATTTAAGTAAGAAGAGAAAGAAAAAAATAATAAAATATTTTGTTTTAGAGTCACACAGATCAAATGTTTAAACTCGCAAACTATGATTAATATTGCCGTAAATGTTTGTAATAGCCGACTTTGCGGAATAAACTGAGTTATCTGAAAACTCAACCGCAGCATAAGCGGCATACAACAAATGAATGTAATTATTTCATTCCGAGATAATGGCACTGCACACAACAAAATGCTAAAATTGTTCAAATATCACGCGCTCTTCGCTTGCGGTATGAGATGATAAGCAGCAAAGGTCCGTCCGTTGTGCAATGTTGCGTAGGGCCATGAAATAGCTGCCTGGGGCGTCGGGCGTTTAGGGCGTCTAAAGTAGTCTTACTTGTAGACGAGTCATTAGACCCAAATGTCTATCTCCCCCCCGAAGCGGGCCCACAAGGTACAGACGTTTCATTACAAAAAAATTACGTACTAGACGGTTGCATTTGTTTTTGCTTCACTTAAAAAGACCGTGCAATGCGGTTGAAACTTAAGTTACGCTGCAGCAAACATTGTATGACGTCGGGACACGTACATTAATTGTAAATAAAAAAAAGTTAAAAAAAAGTGTGTGTGATAAAAAAATGGTGTTAAAAGTCGTGCAAAAGTCACTTTATCTTTGACTTCGTAGCTCCACCACTATTTCATTCCACGCTCACGAATCCATGCACTTGATGTTGCAAAACAAACACCATTGTCGTGCATCCCGTTCACGGCAAACGTTAAATAATTATTCTATCTTTGGGTTCATTTACCTCACAATGGCTGTATTATCCAAATTCTGGGAAAATATCTGCTAAACTAAATAAACATGTTTGTGCTCGAAAATCTTTTTTGTTTATCTCGACAAAGGTATCAAGTGTTTTGTTCACTAATGTTTTAGATATACTTAAAAATATAAAGTAAAACAAAGGACTGATACGTGAAAATTTTATTTAAAAAGTTGTAACAAACCTAGTAGGTATATCACTTTTCTTAAACATGTACTTACTATTTTTTGTAGTATATAATGACAAGAAGCAGGTCATGTTCCTGATAGTAAGCAACATTCCTAATCATAACAGCACAGTGGCAGGTAGCTATTGGAACATGAAATCCAAATCACCACCAAGCTCTGCACTGCGCTAATCACCCAGATTTGTAAAATATTTTATATAATATATTTGTCTTGTATTTTTACTGGTCATAAAAACATTGCCCTTCAAACACAGTGATATTTTCACATTACTGTTTGATGGTAGAATAATTGGGAAAGGTAAGATATTTCCCAAAGCGGACTCTGCAAAGAATGCTACCCCTACCAGCCTACCACTACATTACATTAGGTAATCTCGAATACAAGAAATAGTCCTCTTGATCACTTTGCGCTTATTTTGGAAAAGAAAGGTAAGAGACAAGGGTTTTAATTCTTACTTACTTTTAAATAAATTACAAAGGGACCTATTATGGCAGTTGGCTAAATGTGGGCGCTACCTATCACGCTTATAATTACCGTTTTTATTGTATTGACTCAAATATTAATACTCTTTATAGTCACTAAAAAAAAAACAGATATAGAAGCAAAGAAAATAAATAAAAGTAATGATACGGTATACATCAATTTAACTGAAAGTGATCTCTTCCAGGCACACCATTGGGTGGAGGTGGTTTTAAAAAACGCGGGGTGTGACATTTCAGACATTACGTCAGTCACTATCAGTTGCTGTGTTACAAATTTACAAAGTTAAAAGTGAGCTATGATTTAAAATATAACAATAAGAAAAAAATCATTTTGAACTGCACAAATCCATTTATTTGCAATACATTTAATTAGCGTTAGCAAAATTTCAAAACTATACAATTTAATAATGACTATACAATTTAACAAACAAATAATTATACACATATCAAACGTTTAAATTAATGAATACAATTATAATCAAATGAGTATTATTAATATGATCACGATAATATCTTTTGAATCAGGAGGTTTTAAATTATTTGCATTTCTGTATTAAATATTATTAAAACGCAGTTTTCGGACTTCAACCATTAATTATTTCATGATTTTGCCAAAAGTAATTTTACTTTTACAGTTAATTTTAGTGTAATATGTACTGACTGGATGCAATCCGTGGTATCGCCCATTTTGTTTTAGGGAGTCAACTACCTTCGTAACAAATTTAAAATTGATCCACCCGTAGAAGCAGTGCCGTAAATAGGGCGATGCCACCGGTGCCCTGGCACAAGGTGTGGACTCTGGGGAGTGTCAGAACGGCCAGACTTAGCTCCTTATAAGTTCCTGCTGGACTCCTAGTGCTCTATTCCAACACATACGTACTAACAGGCCAGTATCATCAACAACGTTTGTTAACTGTTACAAAACATAGCGCTCATAGCAAGTTAGGCTAGATATTACAGAAGCACGCACAGGGCGCAGAAAAAGTTATTTACAGTACTGCGTAGAAGAAGTACACAAACACACAGTCATAAATTTCACCTTTGTTATGTCGTGAAAGTGATACCAGAGGTCTGCTGGTAACTATTATATAAAATTATCAATTTAACCAACCACACTCAGTTTCTAGATTATTTTACAAACCCTTAACAAGGGTAACAAGTTTATTTCTCTGTGGCATTAATATTTTCCCTCACAACTTAATTCCATTGTTTCAGCTTAAAAGTTTCTTTTCGTTCAGAGTTAGTAGAACGACAGTACATTGACGGAAGTTCCTAATTAGTGACTCCTAAGGAAAACTTGGTGGTATTTTCAAATTAACATAAAAGTAGTTGGAATGTATTTAAACTAGAAACCCAGCCTCGAGGCTGCATTGGATACGAAAACCATGATCATAGTTTTACCGAAGCGAAACTTCTCTAAGAGCGTTGGTAATTGTTTTAAATCGAAGAAAAAACCGTGGTAATTAATATATTGTCTATGTTACACTTGGGCCATGTTCGCATTTTTTGAGATGGGAACAAACATTCGTCGACGCCTCTGTGTACTGAGAACATAATATATTGTATTTTCACTTTTGTTGACATTCCCGAAACTTACTACCTACTGCAAAAATATGCAACACTTTTTTTGTATTGTGCATCATAGATTCTACTAGCTAGATATGGATTTCACACACAATGACACAGTTTATTTAGTCTTTGTGAACGTTATTGGCTCGTGAGTAACAGTAGTTATAGACAAAACGAAGTATTTAAAAATCATCTCGGATGACGTTAATCCATGCCATTTTTTTTTTTTTACATTTTCAGTGATATACCGCTGTCTATCAAGAAAGTACTGCCGGTGATACTTCTAGCTTTATCACTCGACAAATACAAAATCATGTCGACGATCTCCTCAGGTTGAGTCAATCTCTTCAGAGCAGTATGTCCGATGACCGGAGTCCAGTCAGTGGTTCCAGTCCATTCTATGATAGGCGTCTCCACAGGTCCAGGACTCACATTGTTTACCCTTACTCCTTTGTCAGCCAGTTCCAAAGCTGCCACGCGCGCGAAGTGTTCTAATCCTGCTTTGGATGTACAACTTGCTGCATATCCAGAGCCAAAACGAGTCATCGTAGTTGTAGCCGCTATACTCGATATATTTACAATGTTACCTTTACTTTCAATGAGATGTGGTGCAGCATAATGTGTCAGCAAAGCAATGGATCTTAGATTTGTATTCATTAGTCTATCAAAACTTTCGACGAAATTCTCTTCTAGAATATTTACCGATGCAATAATTCCTGCATTGTTTACTAAAACATCTAATTTTCCATGTTTATCAATAGTTTTTTGAATGATTCTTCTTAGATCTTCGTCGTTGCTAACGTCAGCTTTAATCGCTAGGGGGTTATTGCCTATTTTACTAATTTCTTCGCTCACATGGTTCAGTCTTGTTTCATTTCTTCCGACAAGAATAACGTCTGCACCTTCTTTTGCAAACGAAATTGCTGTGGCAGCTCCGATTCCAGAACTGCTTCCCGTCACAATCACCACTTTATTGTTGAAACTCATGTTGAAGTATGATTATAATTTCCCGGTAGAATCCTATTATATACCTACATAACTTTAAAAAATTGCTGATCATAAGATGACCGTGAAATTTGCCATATTATATCTATAATAAGAACATTACATACGTCTTTATGAGTATAAATATTACCAGCATTACACTCAAAAAGCTATTACAATAGAAAATTGTGTAGTCATTGTATTAAAACTGATAAATGCCTACACAAATGAGGAAAGAGTTTGTAGAGGGCAACATAATTTTGTATGAAAAATTAAGATCACTGATTGAATATTTGCTAATCATTTATGTAGTCCACAATAGTTAGAAAAACAAAGTAAAATAAAAGTTTCGAGTAAAAACAGTGTCTTATTTTAGGACAGTCCTATTTTATAGGGAGGGTGTAGCACTGCGATACCGGCACTCTTCTTCCCCTGCAGCCCCACCGCGTTCATCATCTAATGGTAGCGACCCCCTCAAGATCGCAGCGGGTATGGAGAACAGCGTACCATGATTCTGCAATGCAGTCTTCTCCCGCCGCGGCGTCCACCACACAACCGCGATGCCTACATCCAGACATCGCGGCCCAGCTGAGTTGCGTCGTAGCCGAGCAACATACATGGCCGCATTAGGGCCAGTTAAAAAAAAAGAAATGTGATCGGATTGAAAACAAAGTCCTTACGATCGGCCTCAATATGCGTTCCTCTTAGCTTCACCATGGGTGACCAGGCCATGGATGAGATGCCCCGCCTCTTCAATGCGGGAACCCTTCGAAGGGGGTTATTGAACTTTCCTCACACACCACTATCTAGCCGCAAACTAAGTAAAGCTTGTTCTATGAGATTCAGAGAGCTGATACAATCTATCCTAATATTATAAAGCTGATGAGTGTATTTGTTTGAGCGTGCTAATCTCAGGAACTACTAAATGTACGTGATCCGTGAGTGCTATGGCTATATTTGATATGTACCACAGGCAAGACGGGGTGGATAACCGACATACTCTTAGTACAAACATTTCCAGTCATCCGGTTGAGACGAGTGAGCATATATTTGATTAAACGCAATACCTACATATCTAGTAAGTTGTTATCAAATCTCGAAATCAAATAACAAAGTAAATTATTTTTGGCCAATCATAGAGTCAAATAAAACATACCTATAATCATTGAACTTGTCATTGTAAACGTAGATTAAATATTAGAAATACCGACGAGTCATGGCGCTATTTACCTAAAATCTAAATTTAATATTAACGTGATGATCACGCTAATATCTGAATAGGTACTGAAACTCTTACACGGATACTGGTACTGAAACACATAAGCACGATGCGTTACGGACTGTGACCTTCATTTATTAACCGACTTTAAAAAAGAGGACGTTTTTGTACGTAACTATGTTACACAATAGCACCGCCAATAGGCATGACGACTCATTTTTGATTTAAACTGCCATCAAAAGGTTACTCAGAAACTGAAACATAGTTAAACAGAATTACTTTGTTAAATAAAGAGTGAGGAGACGAGCAGGACATGTGCCTGATCGTAAGTAACATGCCTGCTACATAACAGCACAGTGACACGCAGCTATTGGAACATGAAAAGTCCAAATCATTACCTAGCACTGCACTGCGCTCGCACTGCACCCAGAGATCTAAGATGTTATGTCTCCAATCCCTGTAATTTCTCTGGAATACTTCCCGTGATATCACGATTTTAAAATCACAATTTTGGTCTTTCCCAAAAAAACACTTCATACAAAAATATTGCTAAAGCGTGAAGTCACTATCGGGTATTTTCTATTCGTCGCGCGTAAATTTTGTACGTTATCTATCTGTGTACCAGATTTCATTTAAATCCCTTCAGTAGTTTTTGCGTGAAAGAGTAACAAACATACACCCATTCTTACAAACTTTCGCATGTATAAAGGATAAAAAAAAGTAATAATAATTAGTGATAAAAAAAAAATACTCATTGTATCCAGGAGAATCTCGCTGGTAGCGACCTTTCAGGTTAATTTTGTTGCACATTTATATTTAGTAGTATTTGTCTAATTTTAAATTTTAAATTTTCTTCTACTTATAAATATCAGCGTAAAATGTTTAATGCCGACAACTTATACGGTAACGACATTTTAATATCATAAACTAACATAATCAAAACAATCGTAGGTTTGTAATTTGATAATATTTTACATTAAAATTTAACAGTTGACAACTTAACAGTGACATATGTATTATACATAACAGCCAAAATGTTGACTTTGATGGTGTGTATTTTTTTTTGACAATAATTAGATTAGAAAATTTGTCATTTGTTTGATGGTATTGATTTAAATTATAACCATAAAATATAAAATAACATTCACAGATGTTGTAATTTTAACTAAAAATACATATTTACATTTTAATTCTATCTAATTTCTTACAAACTTATTTATATAATCCTGTAAGAATTTAAATACTATTTTACATACAGATTCAAAAATACGTTATAAAGTAAAGTTTAAAACTTAATAATACTCTTGCAAATATTTTTGTTTTATTCTAGCAGTTTAAAAAAATCATGAGGAGGCAACAAAAGAAAATCGGTTATTTTCTTAGCTCGTTTGCGATTCTTCGAAACCTTTTTACCGTCAAATGCTGACTAGCAGTGTTGTGTGATTGGATGCTACAAACGATTCCTCTTTAGTCAGACGGGACTAACACAAAGGGATGTAAAGGGATAATTCAAAAAAGGACATCCTTGAAACGCCCAATTCTTCGCTTCATTTCCCGGACCCTTCTATCTACCTTAAAAGGAGTGATTTGCTTCGTCTAGTCAATTTGTTCTTTGTGCAAAGGATCCATCTTCGCCATGGTTTAAATAACAAATCCCTCGTAGGGAGTATGAAAATGCGTTACGTTTATTTGGGCGTAAAACATAGAATAAATTAGTATTAGTATGAGATTGGTTCAGTTATTCGTACCTATAACAATCAATCGCTCTGTCAACCTAAATACATTTTGTCAATGTTCTGTAATTTTCTTCTTTTGTATTGTATCGGTAACTGGTTATACATAAGTATTCTACACACTTGAATCTTGAATGTCCATATTTTTATAGTTAAAATGCGTGTTTATCATTATGTTAGTGAAAAATTGTGACTGATTTTCTGGTCCAGTTGTTGGTGTTAAGTTAGTACTGAGTAAGTTAGAACTTGACTGCTAAAAAACTTGACACGTTATTGGTGCCTTGCCTTTTTTAAATATTTTATGAAATAACCTCGAAAATAATTGATGCTTAGCGGGCGCCAAAAATGATTTAATCGTATTTAGTCCTTAGATCTTAGATTACCATGTAGAAAACAACTAAGGGTACTTCTTCAAAGACAAAATTTTGGAGTTCTATGGGATTATTTCCGAAACTAACTAACAAAATGGCGTGTTGTTTATTTTTTTATACAATTTAACTTTAACTCTAACTGGGACAAGCGATATTTTTCAAATAATTGCAGTCCAAGTATAAATTAAAAATATTTGAAGTCTGTTCTTCTGATTCATATGGCGCGTCCGCTTGCCATTTTCCGGAAGAAAAGAGTCGCTACCGCATTTTCCCTTAGACAAATTATTATGAATTATAATTATATCACAAAGAAATGAATTGCGCTTTTATAAAAAAATATTTTATTAGTTATACCTACCTTAGTTTGTTTATAAATAGGCAAATAAGAAGTGTCCGGCATATAATACTGATTAATATGGCATAAGCTGCGCTTGACCGTGCTGGATCGGGTGATAATAAAGAGAGCCTTACTTCCCCCATGGGGGGAAGCTAGTCGTGTTACGGACACACCAGAAGGTGGACATGGGGCTAGTTGACTTGGATCTCGGAATTACAAAGGTAAATATATCCAAGCGCAGATGAATCAGATATTTACGTTTGATCAAGATCATTAATAATTTATGTCATAAATAAAAAAATATTTTATGTGTGTAAATATGATATTTTTGTCAATAAAGAACCAAATTACATAAAGTTTTTCTTTTTACTTCGGATTCTGAATCATCTGTAAAACAAATTCTGATCCATCTGGGCACAAAATATTTGAACGTAGATATCTTGACAACTACTTTATAAAAACAAGTCCCTCATTAAAATATATGTTGTTTAGTTACCTTTTTTTACATGTGAACATCTGTGGCAGAGCTGAAAGTGAAATAAAATTTTGGCCAGATGAATCAGTCGAAGAGTGAAATTTCGAAAAAGTACCCTGAACTAATTGAAGTTGGTATTACGTCGGCAAAAACCTACGTTATAATTGCTATAGCCATTATACCAGGTGCATGTTCACTTCGTTGTTGTCAAAATTGTAAATGTAGTTGTTAAAAAATTAATACTATGGCTATCCTCACAATTTAATCTACATTCTTGAAAAAGCAACAGCAATCTGGCTTCCATAGTACAAGTTTTGCTTAGTTTGGGGTCAGATAGTGTTGTGTGTGAAATATCCACCAACATTTAAAAAAAAAATTGTAATCCAGAAAGAGAGTACTTGGAAACCCTGAAGAAAATTTTAAGATGTCAGAGGTTTGAAAACTCTTTGCAGTCGTGTGCAAAAATACTAGTTAGACTACGACGCTTAATTTTAAACTTCGAAATATAAGTGTTAAAGTAGTGGTTATTTGCCTACCCACAATTGAATTAAGAAACATAACGTAATAATAATTTAATTAAAAAAAATATTCAGTATGTGACTTGAAGAACGGTTTGATTCGCCATTTTCTTTTTCGCATCATCACTCACACATATTAAGTCATAAAACAATTTATAACTTTTTAATGTAAAACTAAAAACTACTATCGCCATCTAGTACATTTTAAACTACTTTTTTTTGTTCTGAATACCTCATGAAAAGTTGTTTGGTTGGTGAAATCATGATACAAGTATTTTCACTTCTATCGGCAGTTCCTATGACTGCTATTTTTAACCCCCGACCAAAAAAAGGGGTGTTATAAGTTTGAGTCTGTGTATGTGTCTGTCTGTGGCACCGTAGAGCTCAAACGGATGGGCCGATTTCAATGCGTTTTTTTTTATTTGAAAGTTAATATTTGTGCGGGTGTTCTTAGCTATGTTTGGTTAATATCGATTCAAAATGGCCGCCTCCACAAAATGGCGGATAAAATATTTCTTCACAACCTACCTCAATATGGGTATCAAATGAAAGGGCTTGACTAGTAAAATACTAAACGCTATAACAAATTTCAAATCCAAGATGGCCGCCACCACAAAATGGAAAATTATATAATATTTCTCACTACTACCTCAATATGGGTATCAAACGAAAGGGTTTGATTAGTAGAATACTTTGCACTATGACAAATTTCAAATCCATGATGGCCGTTACCACAAAATGGCGAATTACATTTCTTTCTTCATAATTCCCTTAATATGGGTATCAAATGAAACGGCTTGACTAGTAGAATGTTGTACAGATAACAAATCTAAGGTAGTCGGGGGTTAAACAAAATTTTTAATTTTGTTCTTGTTTTAAATAATGATGAGTACTAATATCCCTTTCGCTCACTTTCTAATACCACCGTTCTGTGTAATCTTGGAGAGCTAAATAAATCCCCAAAAATGTGGTTAGCAAAACAACCTGGTATAGACTTTTCATTTCCTAGTTTTTCCATTCATCATTCCACCGGTTCCTGCCATCAAAAACTGAGCACGTCGGTTTTTCAGAGTGACATATTCACGAAATCCCCAATTATACTGTAAAAGTAGTGGTAGCGGATATCGATATCGAGTTGCACCAACTGTTTGTAAACCTTTGTTGTCGTTGTCCGTTTGTGTGCAGTATGGGCCGTTGAACAAAGAAGATTATTTTATTGGACACTGAAAGGTGCAACAGACCGAACATGTGTGGAATTGAGAGTACAATTGATATTGGTGTTTGCAATACGGTTGAAGGCAGTATGGAACATTGGAATTAAATAATTATAGACCTGAACGAAACAAAACTTTAAAATGGCTATGACTGACGCGAAATGGTATTGGTAGCCGATGAGTTGACAACTAGATAGATAGGTAGATGCATTTTATGGAACACAACAAATAATAAAAAATCACGCGATAAAATAATGACAACAACACGGTGGACACTCGTTCGAGTCTTTGCAAACAAAGACTCGAACGAAGAAATTTGACTCTATTTACAAGTATGTGATAAGAACGTCTAGGCTGCGAAATACGTTGGCTAAGTAGGTTATTCTTGATGGTTACAGCCTTAGTATCTTCAAATCAAGAGTGAGTTCCATTAGGGCAAGCATGCGCCATCGTAGACCACATCCTCGCTTAACATAACATCAAGCGTGAAAGCAGTTGTATGTAAGCCTATAACAGTAAAAAACAGAAAGCCCCAGTTTATATCTGTACTCCTGTAGAAGAAAGAATATGTTTTAATTGGTTGCTTATGCTTTCGTTTAGCAGGCATTTTGAATAATCTATTTTCAAAGTCAAACGACCAAACTGGGCACGTGATGTATGCGAGCTCGAATTTTCACATGGTCGCGGATAGCGATCCGCGGGAAATAGATTGCAACGTCCAGCCAGGGATGCTGGTATATTGACAACAATTCAATTTTAGAAGCTATGACCACGATAAGTCACGGTTAGGGTTGAGCCGGAGCCGATGCGATTTATACGCTCTAACTCAGAATAACCGTTATTTAGTTGCGTACCTAAACGGCGATATTTTATGGGAATGGGGGACTTAACAGTAATTTCTCCAGTTCGAAAGCACTGGTGCTTACGAGCAAACGGAAAATTGTGAAATGTCTTAAAAGGGGAGAGTCTTTATTGACAGACCTAAACTAAAACGAATGCTTCACTGCACATTAAAATTAATGTAAGTAGTTTGTCATTTTTTTTTATATATTAATACCTATTTGAAAAAATATTCTCTAGTAGATAGTGTGCTTTTCAGTTATAATACAAAGTAACTACTTACAAGAAACACATCTGGTCTCTCCATGGACTGATGAAAATCTGGACATAACCGTGATGCTTAGGGCTCAGGGCAGCTTGGAAGCGTGTTCTACAGACTAACGGCATTAATAGGTCAAAAGGCACAAAAAGCAAAGAGCAACCTAGTATTTCCTACTAACTATATTATCTGTTACGCCTTTCACATGTAAAATATACCATAGCAATATAGCGGTAGACCAAAACAAAGAGACAAATTGAGTGGGGATCCCATAACACAGCTTTGGTTTATGTTATGGCAGCCCTAAAAGAGCCCCAAAATAAGAAAACTTAGTTCAAGAGTAGAAATACTGGACTACTAATATCAAAATTATTTATTATGTATGTTTCTTTTGGGAGCGTAATTCCCAATACACCTTTTCCATACCTGTGTGTATACAACATGTGTATACCCGCGTAAAATTCATAAAACATACGTTTTTGCATCAGCATAAACGAAATAACTTACGTACACCGAAACAATAGATTCGCTATAGCGCCTGCCACTATTCACAGCACTAGTGACCGTCGCGTCAAAACTATTTCAACAAAGCCTCGTTTATTCTACGCGCGTATGTAGACAACGAGCTATTAAAATTAATTTATGTGTGCAGACAAATATTAATACGCGATGTTAACACCCTTGTCAAAGTAATACGGAACCCTCCGGCCTTTCCGCCCTGCGGTGGACAAAGCTGCTTGTCGTAAGGACACCTCCTAGATGAGAAGACACTGGCAAAAAGACTTTGCAAATATTTGTAATAAATTCTTCATAAAACTATAACAATTGCAGAATGATGAAAAAATTTATGATAGGTATTTTATTTTCTTTACGAATTGTAAAATGTGGGTATACTATATTCTTGAGCTTTTCGGCATTTGGCTCTTTAATAAAGTCGAAATTTTGCTGCCACTTTGCTTTTTTTTTTTTTTTTACCTTTTATAGGTTTACACTTGACCGCCATCTCCCCTGATGTTAAACGACAATGCGGTCTACGATGGAGCGTGTTTACCTAGAAAAAACCGATTCACTCTCGATTTGAAGACACAAAGATTGTAATCATCGGGGAAAACCCACTCAGGCAACGTATTCCACAGCCTAGACGTTCTTATCACAAAATTAGAGTCAAATCTCTTCGTTCGTGTCTTTGGAACATCAACCATGAAACGATGTCGCTTTTTCGAGCTACGAGCATTCCGATAAAAAAAGGGCAAGGTGGTATCAAATCATGCAAACCAGTCGCACACTCTCCGAAGTGTATCCGATAAAAAACCGATAGGCTAGCAATTTTTCAGCGATGTTCAAGACTTTGAAGTCTTTTTCGCACAAAAGTATCATTGCCTATGAGCCTTTTGGCACGTCTCTCGGTCGATTCCAGTGCCTCCAGCTGATACTTAGCTGATCCATCCCAAAGGTGCGAACTGTACTCCATACAGGAGCGAATCTGTGCTTGATATAAAGTGAGCAACTGTTCAGGCTTAAAATACCTTCGCACCTTTGAGAGGACACCCAGCTTTTTGGCAGCTAATTTGGCCTTAGACTCGATATATGAGCCAAAGTTGAGCGTAGATGTTAAAGTAACGCCCAAAAGCTCAAGACGGTCAGAAACTGGCACGGACACACCTCGAAAAGTAGGAGTCAGTTGGAATGGACTCCTTTTTGCGGAAAACAGACACGCCTGTGTCTTACCCTCATTGAACTTGACCAGATTGGCATTGCCCCATTCAGACACCGCCTCAAGGGTCAAATTCAAACGCTCAATCAAACTCTCTCTCAGTACCTGGGTTTGCTGCCCACTGGCTTTCGCGCTAGATGTGTAACTCTCTACAACGGTGCTATCATCTGCGTACCCAAAGATGCCGGGCTTCAACAGATCGTTGATATGTAGCAGGAAGAGCGTCGCAGAGAGTACCGACCCTTGAGGACTCCGGCATTGATAGCCATTTGATCCGACGAGCAGCCATCAATGACGACTCGTATGGATCGATCCTCAAGAAGTCCGATATCCACGCAATAAACCCAGGAGACAAACCATAACTTGAAAGCTTGCTTATAAGGCCATCGTGCCAAACCCTGTCGAAAGCCTTCGAGATATCCAGGGAGACTGCAAGTGTTTCCCCGTGTTTCTCAATAGCTTCACTCCAGATATGTGTGACGTACGCTAGAATATCCCCGGTGGACCGGTTTCGGCGAAATCCGTATTGCCGGTCACTGAGGAGGTCATTTGATTCTAAGTACGTCAGGAGCCTGTGGTTTAAGACACGTTCCATAGTTTTGCAGAGTATGGACGTGACCGAGATGGGCCTGTAGTTGGCAGGGTCAGCACGACTACCTTTTTTGGGCACTGATTGCACATTGGCAAGCTTCCAAGACTTCGGCACTAGCCCAGTTTGGAGAGAAAGTCTAAACAGGCGCGTCAGTATCGGAGACAACTCAGACGCACAAGCCTTCAATACTAGGGCAGGAATACCATCTGGACCACTAGCTTTATTCACGTCCACATTGCGTAGCACTTTGCGAACCTCCATTTGGCGTATGTGTATCTCTGACATAAAAGTCGGACAGCCAGGTGAAGTAGGAGGTGTCGCGCTACCAGCATCTAGACGCGAAGATTCCGCTTTTTTGTCTTTTTTCTAGCTCGAAAAATCGATAACGTTTTATAGTTGACGATCCAAAGACTGGAACGAAAAGTTTTTAACTCTACTTGTGATAAGAACACCACAAAGGCTACGAAATGCGTTGCATGAGTGAGTTTTTTCCAATTCTTAAAATTCTGTTGTCCTCCAGTCCTGAATTAATCATTTTTTTTTAGAAAATCTCGCTCTATTATCACCTAAGTCGTCTTTAAACATCGGAAGAGATAAAAGTCAAGTGTAAAACTACAATAGTAAAAGAATAATTAAATGAATTGCAAAACATTTGTTAATATTTTTTCTTTGTATATTTTTTTCTGTCCATGCAAACGCCTGACAGACTTAGATATAACTGATAAGGTCCGCCAATTCATAATTCTATGATATTTAATATTTTCCTGCAATTTTTTTTTCAGATTTTATGTCCTTTTGATAAATAATTGTTGTATTATTTTAATCCGAACTACAGCATTTTTTTAATTTTCTAATTCATGCTCCTTGAACGGTTATAGGACTCTTTGCAAAATCTGCCTTCTCCACTCCACGCCTTTGCCAGTTATATTAACGCCAAGCAGTAATGTAATAAAATGGCTGTGTTCTGGTTTGTAAGGTAAAGTTTCCAATTTGTACAGATTTTTATTACAAATATATGATGGTTTAAAAAAGTTATAACTCAAATATGATACAAGATGTTGCTCGAGTAATGATTCAGGTAACTTTTTAGTTCTACGCTCTTCGTCTAAGAGTAAGTATTCACGGGAATTTCTCTCAGAATCTTCACGTCACAAGTGCGCTATTATTCACACAGTGGATAACCCACTCACATGACGTTTATCTTCGCTATGATAAATCGAATATTTTCTAAGCCGGTGACCGCTTTACGCGCAGTACTGAGTTTTCTGTTGCTTTTCGCTTGGAAATTTTTCAAATTGGAATGTCTGACATGTCTTTTTAACTTCAGAAAAAAATAGGCAAAATACGGAGTTAAACAGAGCCTCCAATTTCAAGAAAGCACTGAAAATGCGCTGTGATCAGTATTACAGTAATTGTCAAGGATCAAGTTATATTTTTTTGCCTACATTTAAAAGCCCACATGTATAAAAAATAACTACTAGAACAAAAATATTACAACAATGTAATTTATGATAAATACAGCTTAAATCAAATTGTGACAAATAAAATTCAAAACCGTAACTAATAATATTTTTTATGAACTACTAGCGGCCCGTTCCAGCTTCGCTCGGATATTGCCACATAAATCCCATAAATCGAAATAAAAACTATCCTATCTTTTAAGTTGGATCAATCTACACACGGTGTTAAAATTTGATTAAAATCGGCTAAGTAGTTTAGGAGTCCATCGCGGACAAACATCGAACATCGTGACAGGAGATTTATATATATTAAGATTTGTTTCTTATTTTATCGTCAGTGTCTTTATAGATTACTTTTGTTTTAATCTACTCGCCTGAAACCTCTAGATCTCTAGATCATGCAGTCGAAGTCGCGAGCAGGTACAGACACACGTGTAAACAATGATTAGTTTTTTAATAAGAGACTGTACTTTTTGGGATAAAAATTAAGTAGGAAGACGTTTGCTATTGAAAACTCAAGCGTCATCGGTGGCACTTCAAATGATCAATTCATCATACGCACTATAATATTGTGGAACACTCTGTGAGACTGTATGATTTCCAATATAATTATAAAAGGTACGTACAAATATCAAATTTAGTGTTATAAAATAAAAATAAATAAAGCATAATAAAAAATAAGAACAATTCCCGGTTGAAATCTGAGAGTCTTGATTCAAACCTGCAGGAGGTGCGCGTGGCGTTAATATTTCAAAGCTTATGAAATTCTTTGCTAAGACTAAAATAAAACGTAGGTAGTGGTTATTGCAGCTTTTGATTAAACGGGGATGCGAAGCCCTCGCCCAGATTAATCTTTCTGCATTTATTTTAAATTTAATTTGATACGAGGAAACAAAAGTCTGCATCAGGAGAACGAGAGATATGAAAATTATGCTTTGAGACGGCCGAATATTGCATCGTTTGTCATAATAGACGTTTTGAATAGAGGGCTTGTGACTCTCTAAAGGCTTGTTCGCATTAGGCTAGTAATTTAGCGTACTGGCGAGTAATTTAGCAACTAAACGTGTATGAACAATGAAAATTTAGTCGAGTAGTTTAGGAAGTGATTTAGTCGAGTCAATCCATTTTCTTCTATTTTCAACGGGCGAGTAGCACCCTCCACCACGCGTTCGTTGCGAGCGGTGCGCTCATTGGCTCGCCGATTAAACAGGTTCGAACTTGTCGAATTAGTCTGGAGAGAAAAATAGTTAACTTCAAACAATTTTCCAAATACGAAATTGTCTGTGGAATAACTTATTTTATTGATCACACAAATTTCCTCATTCACCTCTTCTAAAATAGCCATTACGATTTGATAAGATTAGCTTATATTCATTCATTTATTTTATTGCGTTGTAGGATCTTTATGTTGCGAAACGCTACCACTTGTGAACTGTACTAAAGCACGGTGCGAACGATTTTTGAATAGTAGCGAGTATTTTAGCTACAAAATTACTCTCTACTAGACTAATTTGCTAGCCTAATGCGAACAAGCCTTTTGTTTGAACAGTTGCCTGCGCGCGGTCCATACAAAAATGACCCGTGCGTGTGTGGTTTATTTCTTTAACGATATCTTCGATATTTAAGCCATCACTGCTGCGTTGCGTCAACATATAGGCTTATTTCTCTTTTTGCCTTATAATGGCTGTGGAAATAATATTTATTGATATTATACTTTTTTATAGTTTAGAGTGACAAGACGAGCAGGATATGTGCCTGATAAGCAAACATAGCTTCCACATAACAACACAGTGACACGCAGCTATTGGCACATGAAGAGTCCAAATCATTACCTAGCACTGCACTGCGCTCGTCACCTAGAGATGATATTATGTATGAGATGTTTCATCTCTATACCCTGTAATTACACTGTAACCATTGCCCTTCAAACCAGAACAAAGTCATATTTCACGTTTATTGTATTAAAAACGTTCAACTTATTTGATTGATATTAGGAAATTACACATTCGATGATTCGATGCGATCAGACTCTCAGATACGAATCATGGAATAGGTTTATGCACATGCTGTCCATGAATATGTGTTATTTATTTTTGCAGAACTTTTATTTTATAGAGTAGGAATTCCATTAAATAATAGAATAGATTCGAAATAATGATACGCAATATAATGATTATATTATATCGATGTTATCAGTGTAAATCAGTGCTAATCGAAGATGAATCGACATACAACCAAACAATGGCTATTGAGACGCCTATGCCCAATTACTATGTGCCAAATGCTACAAAAGTAGACATAAGTAAACCAAAAAACTCCGAAAAGTATAATAGCGTTGAATTATTTTGTGATGAAATTGGTTTAGGCATGGGAGACATCTTCAACAATATAAGAAATGAGCTAACCGTTACTAACACATGTATCCCTAATACTACTTTTAGACAACTAATAGATAGAATAGTGCTCAGTAAATTTGTGCAAAACTCAAACATTGTGATAATGGTGGGCGACACGGGGGGAGTAAATAAGAATATTCTTATAAAATGTATAGAATCCTTAATAAAATTTCATAGTCAAGGGGCAACTGGTAAAATTGTACTGTGTACATTTCCGTATTCCCCATCATTGACCGATAAACAAAATCGGAAAATATATTCATTAAATGTAATCTTGCATAATCTCATCTCTAACCGAGGTCAAGATTTTTTGTTATTTGACATAAACAAATATATATACAATTTTAATTTGACTAAAGGAAAGAAGTTTTTACATAGACATATAAAATGTAAATTAGCTAAATTGATTTCTTTTGTTTTGCTAAACGAGCAAAATAATGACATGAGAACACTAAAGAGTATTGTAATAGTCGATAATAATTATTGTTTAAACTGACCTGTATGACAACAGGGAGGCCTTATCATGTTTCGAAAAAAAATCAAAATATTCGAGGTCTCCCTTGCAGCACCAAAACTAGAAATAAGGGATTTAAAACAAACTCTCTGAATATATTATATCAAAATATAAATCGCTTGTTAGGTAAACTCGAAGAGATTGAATTGTACCTAGAATGCTCAAACCGTCCAGATGTAATTTGTTTTACTGAGACGTGGTTGAAGGAATGTGAAATGAACTTTTTTCTACCTAATTATTCTGTTGGAAGTGTATTTTGTCGAAAAACGGCTTTGGGAGGAGGATGCTTAATTTTTGTAAGCAATGGCGTCAAATTTAAAACACGCAAAGATGTTGAAAAATTCACAATTGAACGTCATTGTGAACTAGCGTGTGTAGAGTTAGACACTTATATAATTTTATGTGTGTATAAGCCTCCCAGTGCCAACATTGAGACCTTCTTAACTGCCTTGGAAGAAGCTTTGAGCACGGTTTCAAAAAAAAGCAAACATATAGTGATGTGCGGCGACTTTAATACGGATTTATTAACAGAATCCCGTTCTAAAAACGGCGTATTATTGTTATGCCAATCATTCGACTTGACAGAAGTGTTCATAGAACCAACAAGGATTGCGTCAACTAAGAGGGGAAATTCTGCAACATGTATCGATAATATTTTCGTAAATTGTGAGTATATTCGCTCCGAAATTCTTGATCGACTTCGATCAGACCACAGAGGATTGAGCGTTACTTTTCCGATAGGTACAGAATAGACAGCGGAAAAAAAGTTGTTAGACCTATAACACAAACTCGAATTGATGCATTCAACACTGTGATAGATAATTTTTTTTGTAATTTTGATTATGACATGACGATTGATAATGTTGACATTAACTATAATTTATTTTTTGACATGCTAAATACTCAATTTAATAATATTTTTCAGACCAAACAAATCAATATTAATTCAAAACCGAAATTTGCCGAATGGGCTACTCCAGGATTATTTATAAGTAGAAATAATTTATTTAATTTGTATGAGCTTAAGACATATTGCACTGATAACACAACAAAAAATCATGTCAGAAAGTATTCGAGTATTTTCAGGAAGACATGTGTACAGGCTAAAGCGATTTATATTCGAAATAAAATTAAAAAAACCAATAACGTTATAAAAAGCACATGGAACCTTATAAACAAAGAGGCTGGGAAGTCCAGAGCAACAGATACAATTGACAAGCTCAAAATTGGTGACAAAATTATCACAAACAAATCTGAAATGGCAAATGCGATTCGAGAATTCCTTTAGAGTCAACGAAACATCTGTTGTCTTCTCCTTTTCTTGCTGACGCAGTGTTGAGAGAGAATATAAATAGTCCCTCTTCTGCATTCAAATTTCATCAAGTCACTGCTACTAGAATAATAAAAACTTTTAAAGAAATTAAAGCTAAAAAAAGTGAGGATTTGTGGGGCATGTCCGTTAAAGTGCTCGAAGGTGTAATCATGAAAATTGCGCCTTATCTTGCTAAATTATTCAACGCTAGCATTAGTAAGGGTATTTTTCCAAACTTAATGAAGCACAGTAAAGTCGTGCCGTTATTTAAATCCGGTGATAAAGTTGAACCCGGAAATTATAGACCTGTCTCAGTATTACCCTGCATCAGTAAAATATTTGAGAAATTAATATTAAACCAGCTTCTACATTACTTTAACTCAAACAAATTGCTTCACGATCATCAATTTGGTTTCACTAAAGGGCGCTCAACTACTGATGCGGGTGTAAAGCTCACTAGATATATAATGAGTGCATGGGAGGATCATCACGATGTTATAGGTGTATTTTGCGATTTGTCCAAGGCATTTGACTGCGTTCATCACAGCACACTGTTAAAGAAACTAGAATTCTATGGAATGTCTAAATCCGCATTGGACCTTGTTGCGTCATACCTTAAAGATCGAATGCAAATTGTTGAAATTGACGGGATTAAATCTAAGGGATCTCCTTTGACAATGGGTGTACCGCAAGGTTCCATCCTTGGACCCTTTTTGTTCTTAGTGTATGTAAATGACCTGCCCTTCATGTTAGAAAACAAGCAAACATAGAAATAGTTATGTTTGCTGATGACACATCACTGCTATTTAGAGTTAAACGAGGTATAAACGATTTCAGTGAAATAAATAGAATATTAGTTATTGCTTGGAGATGGTTCGAGGCAAATAATTTGGCACTAAATCCGCATAAAACAAAATGCATTAAATTTACGTTATCAAATGTACTCAGCCCTAATCTCAACATAAAGTTACTTGATAAAGCTATAGAACCAGTACATTCTACGGGTTTTTTTGGGTATTACTTTGGATGCGAAACTCCAATGGACTCCGCATATTGAAGTATTAGCTAACAAACTGAGCTCAGCTGCACATGCGGTTCGACAGATTAGAAAAATATCAGATGTTGCCACCGCTAGATTGGTTTATTTTGGCTATTTTCATAGCGTGATGGCCTATGGAATCCTGTTATGGGGGTCAGCAGCAGATAGAGATTCTGTTTTTATAGTACAAAAACGAGCAATCCGCGCTTTATATAGACTACCAGCGAGAAAATCTCTGAGAAAGATTTTTAAGGACATAAACATTTTAACAGCTCCGTCCCTATATATTTATGAATGCATTATGTATGTCAGAAAAAACCAAGAAAGCTTTAGTAGAATCTCTGAAAAAAACCCTAAAGCACATTACAAAAACTTAATAGAAATTCCTAAGTGTAGACTTCAAAAAACACATAATTCTTTTATAGGAAACTGTGTTCGCTTCTATAATATTATACCGGAGCAGTTGACAGGTCTCAATGAAAAAAAGTTCAAAAATGTTGTGAAGACCTATTTAATGCATAAAGCGTTTTACAATGTTGATGACTTCATTAAAGATAAGAATGTATGGAAGAAGATGATATCGCAAGAAATATTATAATTACAAATTAATTTCTAAACCGAGACTTTTACGACTGCCCGATGTGGTGGCTCTGGCTTAGCTGGCTATTTCTCATGACATTTTAAATTTCCCATTCCAATTACATCCAAACACTTTTATTTTTATTGTACCATCTCTGACAAAGCCCTTTTACAGCTGCAAAATCTGGACAAGGCCTCTTTACAGCCGCTTACTTTAAATGTTGATATTATTGATTAGTTTTGTATTCAAACTGTTTTCTTATCTATTTTTTTTGTCATTGACGTTACCAAGTTTTTATTGTAAAATAATGGTTCGAAGAAATAAATTGAAATTGAAATTGAAATAAAAGTGTGTATGGGTGATATTTACAATTTCCTGCACATACTAATGAATGTATCTGGAAGAAATTTAATACGGTTATTGGGTATAGGGTAGGCGGGTAGGCAGGTTGCCTACTTTATACGTCGGAAAAATCATTACATGCGCGAATAACGCAAGTAAAACCACGTGGCACTGCTAGTCTTATTTATTAAAAATTACGTTGAAGTGTCTACTGAAGAGATCAACCTCAGCTGACATTTTTGAGATTTATTCCGAGCAATTTTAAAAGAAAATATAACTCTCTACCGAGGCATGTTTAATGAAATTTCAGCCTGAACATCGCATCTAGGAAATGAGGGGTTGTGAAACACAAAATGCAAATATAGAATACCAGCGTACCTGATTCTAGGATGCCCGAGTGGCGGAAATTATTAAAAGCCCTTCCAAAACGAAACGTTTACGACTTCAACCTTATATTTTGACATTTATTAAAAATGTGGATGCAAGTTAAAAGCATACGAGTATCCATTTCCTGGTTATTATGTTAAAATTTATCCTAAAATGGTCCTAAAATGATCCTCTGACAAACTTTTAAATCACCCACCTAGTAAAGAGGAAGTAAACTATCAAATTAAAAAGAAAACTACTAAATCAGCTCCTGGCCCCGATGGCATTCCTTACATAGTGTATAAAAAGTGTCCATCAGTTTTTAAACATATCTTGAATGTATTCATTAAGATCTGGTCTAGAAAGCAAGTCCCAGTATCATTCGGAAGAGCAATTTTCGTCCTCATCCCTAAAAAGCAGGAAGTAACTCATCCCAAAGACACCAGACCGATAGCCCTAACCAACACAATTTCTAAAATCTTTTTCAGTATATTGCAAACAAAAATGACCACATTTATGACCAGCAATAGGTATTTCAGGCCCAATCACCAGAAAGGGTTCTTTCCTGGTATTTCTGGATGTCTGGAATACAATACATTACTAGCAGAAAGTTTGAAAGATGCCAGAACACATGAGAGGCAAACAACAGTCTGCTGGATAGACCTAGAGAACGCGTTTGGTTCTGTCCAGCATGAACTTATGATATGTGCCCTAAAATGGTATAACTTTCCTGCTGAAATTATTGACATAATTAATTATTGCCACTTAAAATTCGTCATAGCAGTAAACAAGGAATACACAAAACAACTTGAATACAATGTAGGACTATTCCAAGGGTGCTGCTTATCACCAATAGCATTTAATATAGTTATAAATATTTTAGTAGACAAATTAATATCCCGTGAAAAGAAATGCGGCTACCGGTTTAAAATCAACAATAAGTACACTGAGTCAATCTTGGCCTTTGCGGACGACCTTGCAATACTTACACGCAATCCCAAACAGTGTCAGGAATTGTTGAACGAAGTCGATGAGTTCTGTACATGGACGGAGGGAATGAGGACAAAACCAACTTAATATCATTGTCTTTGTCTGGGTAGACGAAATACCAAATATACTTCTTACGATCCGGGACTCTCCATAAGTGGCCAAAGAGTTGCCACAATTGCAGAGGCAGTGCCTTTCAAATTTCTTGGTAGAAAGATAGATCACAAAGGACGTACACCATCATTAGAGGTGGTTGTTGAAAATTTCATGAACAACCTCAATAAGGTAAACCAGCAGCCTATCAGCAATATCAAAAAAGCATGGATATATGACAACTACCTCACATCACGTCTCACTTGGCCTTTCCTAGTAGCCTTTATTAGTAGCTTTTCCAGGAGAGTTTTACCGATGTCATCATCGGTAAAACTCTCCTGGAAAAGCTAGATGCCAATGTCATAAAGATATTGAAGTCATAGTTCGGATTAGCACACCCGGCTGATCCCTCTACTCTTTTTAGGGATCACAATAGTTTTGGGGTAAAATTAAAGAAACCGTCTGAACTTTACAAACACCTAAGAGTTACAAAAACTCATGTTTTGGGAAAGTCACAAGACGAATTAATTACATCTCTCCCAAAAGACAAAACTGCTTCAGACCTGGAATCTAGACTTCAATTCCATAAACAATTTATGGCAGGTGCACAAGTAAATACTGCTGGGTTGGGTGCGAGAAAGAAAAGGGAAGACCGAGACATGGTAAAAACCTTTCCACAACAAGACGAAAATGACGGTTACAAAGTGCACGCTATGAATTTAGAAATGCAAAGTGAGTGGTTAACCATAGGCGAGTTCTGTATCCCATTAGCTCTAAAGTGGCGCACCTTGATCTATGACTAGTCTCCTGCCTTATTAAAATTTTATCTAAATGCATTCCAAATGACCCTCCCTGACCAGAGTAACTTGGTAAGGTGGGGAAAAGCCTCTGAAAAATGTTGCTATACTAGTGGAGAGGCGATATGTACAGCAAGGTACATATTGGTGGGATGCAAGGTGCTCCTTAATGGGGGTCATTACTCGCGGCGCCATGACAGAGTACTTGAAATCTTTCGTGAAGCCATGAGCCTTTCAGTAGCTAGAGCCCAAAAGGGATTGACGACAAACAAAAGACGAATTAACTTTGTAAAAGAAGGCTCAACTTCAAACTCCAGGCACAAACCTTACTCAATCCTGGGTACAGCACCTGATTGGACTATTTTAATGGACACGTATGAAAGGCACTACAGGATCCCAGAGGATGTGGGTGTTTCGTCATCCAGACCGGACAGTTTCCTTTTTTCTAGAGCTACGAAACGCATAGTCCTTGTAGAACTTACTGTACCGTGGGAAACTAATATACCTAAAGACCACGCGATGAAACAAAATAAGTATTACGACCTCCTAAACGAGTTAACAAAAAAACGGCTATGTAGTTAGTTTATACGCTGTAGAAGTGGGAGCGAGAGGTATACCAGCAAAATCTCTCTATAACCTGCTGAAAGGTCTTGGCTTATCCAGAAGTGCAGTAAGTTCTATACTAGAACGAGTATCTAAAGCTGCACTAGTAGGCTCATATCAGATTTGGCTGGGCAGGGAGAGAAAAACGAGTGGTGAAGGTGAGTGTTGATGTACGTCAGAAAGGGGCCCCTTAAACCTACGCCCGAGTCACAAGTCTCGGGGTCTACTCGGGTTTTCTCTCTCTGCCACACGATGGACCCGGCACCCGCACGGTTAATCTATGGAATGCTAAGAAAATAGTCTCATAAAAAAATGACAGCCCGGAGAGACGGGATGACGCTGGAAAGACAGATGGCTGGTGGAAAAGACATCTGACGGATGGAAAGACATCTGACTGTTGGAAAGACAACCGAGGGTGAAGGCCTAGCAAGCCAAGCCCGGGAATTAAATCGCTAAAAGTCCGAATAAGAATAATACCCCTGGGACAGTCCGAGAGGCGGGGCGGAAGATCTGTCCACCGTGTGATAGTAATGACGACCCTGGCGCGAATACGGATTTGAGATGCCCTGTGTGCAGGAAAATTTACAAGAGACGAGCCTGGTACCAAAAGCATTTAAAGACACATGATGGTGTTGAAGCACGACAGCCGTCGGTCAGTACTTTGACAAACACTATGGATAGAGTTGACCCTCATATATCCCAAGGTGAACCATTGAGTGAAAACTACCAGGAGTCCATTGTCATCAGGACACGTCTTAGCATTCCCAGTCTAAAAAAACTCCACCTGGAAAGTTCATGACGAAAACTTGGCGATCTTGTTAGAACATTCTGGGCCAAAACAAGACCTAAACAGCCAAGTAGAAACTTTCCAGGACACCATATATACATACTTCTCGGAACATTACCCACCATCAACTTGTTATGCTCAAAATAGCAAGGAAAATATGTTATGGAATGCTAAGAAAATCGTCTCTTGATGAATTTTAACACCACTAAGTATTTTTATAAAGGAACCTATGAGATGGTTTATACGAGTATTTAGTCCTTAACAAACATTATGATTTCTGCAAAAATTATTACCTGGTGCTTTTTAGTAAAAAAATATATATTGTGATCAATAATTGAATGAAGCATTATATTAAGTTAAATTTTGTAACTTGATGTCACAAACGTGGAAACTTAATATACAAGCTTGACTATACCAAAAAAGAGTTTTTAACTAAAAAATATATTTTTTAGTTGTCATTCAATCATCAATGAAAAAAAATAATAGTCTTTCTAAGGTAGCACCAAGTCCCATTAGCAAATGACCAGGGCTGTTATAGCACAATATCGACTGCACTAGTGAGCCATGAAAGCGAACAGCGATAACCTTTCATTGTCGCACAAAGGGCCCAGTCAGCCGCGAACGGACAAAATTGATTTTTGCTCATATTGTACAAGGCCAAGTGGAACGGGCCGATGTGTCATTTCAATTTCAGACGGGCTATTTCTACCGGTGAAACTGTGTTTTCGGTATCCATTTCACGTGTCTGCTCTTTGTATCCCTGTTATTTTTAAAACTGGCAGAATTTTAAACTGATTTTTTTAAACTAACGGGCTTGATTTAGACTCAGTTTTGAAATTTTTAGTTAGGCGGGCGTCTAAAATTTTTATATGAAATAGGCTTACATCATTATTTGTTATGCTTCGCTTTTGCACTGAGTGTACGAGTCATGGTGGCCGAATAGCCTGTTATAAGCCTGAGGTTGTAGATTTGAATGTCGTCTGTACTTCAGATTATTTTCCAGGTAAAGCTATATCTATCTACAAGTTTTTCATCACCACGGTCTGTAACGGTGAAGAAAAATATCGTGCAGAAACCTTCGAGAATACGTGTTTTGTAATGGTAAACCACATTACTAATATGTACAATATATTAAAGTAGGTATGTTTTTTACCACTAATCTACACACTTGGGATGTTGACTGGGTCAAAACACACGCCATTCTAATTAGTCTGTCAGGTAGATGATGGAAATCTTTGAGACACATATTTTTTATTTATCCAATTATTTTAAAATCGACAATGATATTTACAGGTCATCAAACTTTCGGAGTGGGTTATGACGTCATGTTTACTTAAAAACTGTATATGTATAGACGTGACGTCACTTGACACTTCTGAGCACTATTATTATTGTCTTCGTCGTAATTTTGTGAAACAAGAGAAAATGTACGTGTATAATATTTCTTAATGATCTAAATGACGGTCTAATTAGTTTGTTTAGTCGCCATGCATAGCCTACCTTCATATTAACAGATGGAAAGAGGTGAATTTGTTTATGTAGAAATCAATCCGTCTCAAATAATAGTTTCAGCCAGGTTTTAGACATTCAGACTGTACTGTTTGCATTGCATTACTAGCAAGCTAGTACTTTAACTTCGTGTAGACAACGCTATGCAACGCTAGTTTTGTCTACACGAAGGTAAAAGTACTAGATTGTTAGCTTACCAACACTAGCTTGAAAAACTAGTCTCGTGTAGATCGGACATTACTTTGCCCTAACATTTTGGCTATTTGTGTGAAAAAGTTCTGTTCTGATGTCTGCATATTCATCACCCATAGAGACCGACAAGTCTACCGCCTAACTAAAACTGTCTTAATTTAGACATGGTATCTGTGGTATCTCTTTTCTTTTCGCTTAAAATTACAGAGACAGCAATAGGAAAGCCAAAGCAGATTTTTCGTCGCAATACAAACCTTGCGATCACTTTTAGATTTAATGCCGACTCAACATTTCGTGCATTGAGACTACTAACTTTATCTCCAAGGGGTTATGGTTTAACGTCGCAGAACACAACATTTTGGGCATGGTTTTATAATAAACGATTACAGTTGCCTGATTCATGTTCCTATGCTCCGTGTTCTAACTTCAGTTTATCATTTGCCGGTGCATGCGTAAATTGAAATGGTATGTAAATATGTATGAGTCAGGTAATTCGATCCTAGCTCGAATCCCCTTTTCAGTGATGAGTTGTGCCAATAGCTGCGTAACCGCCTTTATAGTCAGGCACGTCCCTTACCATCAGGGATATGTCTAGCTCCTCTCGTCACACTACAATTAAAAAAAAATTGTAAAGTATGCTCATTCGGTACCTAACTGGCTATTCAATATACAACATTGTTAAATATTGATATGTGAACGCTTCGAATTTCGTGGACTATCTCAAAACTTATAGTTATTATCCTTTACGACTTTTGACCCTTTTCCATTTCAATTTACAAATGTGTTTTCTATTTCTCGTGGGATCTTGCGACTGCCCTTTTGCAGAGCAAAAAAGAAACGATTCAGAGTTTGACACTTTTGCTTAGACGTTTTCTAACTTCTTTCAAAACATTTAAAACTGTCGATGTTGTTATTTTTATTTGAGATATATTTAAAGGCGCAGGAAGGCCTTTATCAGTAAACATAATTTCATACGGCGTGTGGGTTACAAAGGTAAATTAAAATATAACAAAATTATAGCGATTCGTCGCAAACGTGGTGCGCTGACGGCCCCCAATTGACCAGTCCTGTCAAAAATGCCCGCCTCGCTACCATAGACACGACGCTTCGCTAGTGACGTCACATATTGTCACTTCTTGGTGTTACCATTTTCTGATAAGCGCCGACATATTTTTATCTAAATGTTATTTTTAAACAAAAAAAGGAGGAGGTTATCAATTCGGCTACATGTTTTTGTTGTATGTACATAAATATGTTACGCGACAGCGCCTCCAATTGCGAATCGTTTTTATTGTTCTTTGCTGTTTGGTCGATCATAGTACAGAGATGTTCTCATATAAATTTTATCAAAATCGGTTTAGCGGTTTCTGAAGTATGAACAAAAAACCATGGACGTATAAGAAAATTCGGACGTATTCTCGCTAAAACAAAAACAGTGCCCATAGAGTCGGCCACATAATATGCGCCGTCATGTACAGGCTGACACGCACACATCAGTGGTCATTACATGCGTAACTTATGTATATGTGTGCGTGTCAGCCTATCAGTGCCAACCTGACAAAGCAGAAGTGCAAATGTGGCCGACTCTAGTGACACAGTTTTTGTTTTAGCGAGACTACGTCCGACTTTTTTGTACGTCCATACAAAAAACTATAATTTGTTTACATGTTTTCAAACGATATAGTGATAGATTCTTATAAAATTTGGTCGAGT
This sequence comes from Ectropis grisescens, assembly GCA_017562165.1. Classification (NCBI taxonomy): domain Eukaryota; kingdom Metazoa; phylum Arthropoda; class Insecta; order Lepidoptera; family Geometridae; genus Ectropis; species Ectropis grisescens. The sequence continues at coordinate 9,051,925 of CM029779.1, read as the reverse complement.
GTTTGAATTTGGTTGTAAATTGAACTCGGGTTTCGTTTTTTTTTGAGAAATTAAATTGTGTATTCTGCCGTTTTACCTCTCTCAATATTCCTAGATAAATATAGTCGCATTGTCTGCAATGTCGCATAGTCACCTTAATATCAGTCAAGTTGGTGGTCCAACACGGATCTATACCACGAAGTAACTATTTTCTGATCTGTGTCTATACGCCATAAAAAGAAAATATAGTGAACAAGTGTAATCCAACTACACATACATAGTTTAAAAAAAAAATCCCATATTATTGTTGTATGTAGACACAATTTTCCAAGATTTACATCTCCATTTCGCTCTACAGTTAAAATGTCCACACAAAGAGGTTTAATCATAATCATAATCATATTTATTGATAAAAAATATTACACGTCACAAAATTCAATATAAAAGAATTACACAAAATGTAATTAATTAAGAATATATAACCCATAGTAGTATCAATTGAAAAAATAAATAAATCAAAAAAATAAATAAATCAAAATGTCAGACAATAATTCAAATCACCATGTCATTAAATACAATAAATTAAAATAGATGTCAGACACATAAAGAATTAAAAAAAAACAATGTCATAAGGACTATAAGTACCGACACATAGTAAAATTACATTAAGTATAATTAGAGTTAAGTTAATTTCAACTTCATCATTTCCGAGTACTTGTAGAACGCCTGCTCGACAAGCCATTGCTTTACACTGCATTTATACGATCCCCTAGAGGACGCAGTTCTTATTTCCCTCGGAAGTCTGTTGTGCACCTCCGTGGCCGCCACATGCACAAGTTTGTCAGACTTGGCGAGGCGGTGAGGTACCGCGCACAGCCGGTGCGCGTGCCGCGCCGTGTCGCGCGCTCGCGTGTGCCCCAGGTTGGGAGTACTCCTCCGGGTGGTCCCTGGCATACAGCGCTGCCTGGAGACACACCACACTCGTTAGTGTCATAATACCCATGGACCAGAAGTATGGCAAGACAGATGTGTCCTGTGGCACCTGCACAATCGCTCGTACTGCCCTTCTTCATTCCCCTGCTTTTTTTTTCCCTTCCCTGCTTCTGCATTCTGAAGACGCGCTCCCAGTCGGCGGCGCGCCCCCAGAGCCCGACCCCGTACTGTAGAAGCGAATGCACAGATGCGAAATAGCATTGCCGGACCATGGGTTGCGGTAGGATCCTCGCTACATGCCGCAGAGCGAAATAGGCACTACCCATCCTGGCGCAAACTCCGTCGATGTGGTCTTCCCACGTCAGTGCGCAATCCAGCTGAAAGCCCAAGAATCGAGTCGACTCAGCCTGATTAATGTTCACGTCGTTGATTCCGACAGTAAGTTTTACCTGTCAAAGTTAAATAATCAATATATATAGCCTCTTCTTTCAGCTGGGTTGTCTTTATCACACATTATCTACTCGTAGCTTTAAACAAAGCAAATAATATTATGTGGGAGCCAAATAGCAATGAACCAATGTAATATTATATTATACTTAGGCAAATGCAACAGTTTGTAAGGATGAATCCAGAGTGGATGGATATTAATTACTCTTTCACGCAAAAACTCTAGGAAGGAGCTTGAAAAAATTTGATACATAAATACATAATAGTCTGAAATAACACATAGACTAATTTTTATCCTGGAAAAATAACGGAATCGGAAATACTACTAATACATTTATAATTTTGAATATATACTTATGATACATCTTCAAAATAGAAATAACACATCTGTATTGACCACTCAATTATTTATCCTGAGTGAGAATCGAACCTACAACCCACGACGTAGTAAGGAAACTATGTACCAATCGAACCACAAGGCCAGTCATATTACGTGATTTTTTCTCGTTTTATTTCATCTGGCTGTTTTAGCGACCTGTATACGTATATATTTTAAGATATTTTTTTAATTTTAATGGATATAAAAACATTTTTGATCATTCTCAATGAAATTGAAATCAAAGAAAACCGCCCTTGTCGTTAACTCCACTGAAGTAATAGAATTAAAAAATTGTAAAAATGCAAAAGAAACCCTTTCCCAAAAAGGTCTAGCGCAAATATTTTTTTATTGCCACCATTAAAGTTAGCAACAGCGCGATTCAGATATCTATTCAATTTCTTATCAAAAGTAAAATTTGAATAACGGCATTTGGAGGGAGTTTCGAGAGGGGACTATTGTTAAACTTGATGAAACTTCTCTAATATTCGAAGTGGAAATTTATTCTTTAGCTGCCATCGGGAAATAAACCGGGCTCTCAGAGAGATTGAACAAAATTTATTGGGAAATCGAAATAAGGTATCGGACCAGCAACGGAAAGGGGATCGTCAACCGAACATTGATGAATAGGACCTCAGTAATAAGTCGCCGAATTCTCGAATACAATAAAGTGTCTTGTTCGATTCATTGACGTTCCAAATCAATCGTTAATGGACGACATTTCCGACGCTATTCCAACTTTAAATTGAGATTCCATTTACTGTATAACGAAATGATTTATTTTATTTGACAACTTTGATTTACATCGTTTTGTAAATAGAATAATTTATTTTATCCGAAAAGTAAAGCCGACAACACTTTAAAATTAAATCCAGATACTGGACTACAGTACGTACTCTGTATTCGATAGTGATCGTATGACGTCACTAACGATCACAATCTAACTATCACGATCACGATCTAACACGTATGACGTCAAAACTACACTGATCCAATTCAAATGAAGTTTGGTATCATTCGAGTTCGTAATCCGTCCAGACAAAAAAAATTAAGTGAAAAATAATGTTTGTGATAAAAATATTTCATCGTTTTAGTGTCTAACTATCCAAATACAATTCTAAAAATATTTAAAAAAAAACATTATTAAATACTAAACCTTGATTACTGACTGTAGCAGGACAAGGGCAGTAATTTTACTAAAATAAACTACGCGTTTAAACAACGCTGGAATTCTAACAAAGAAAAATCAAACTTTTCTCTCAGCGCTTTAACTTCAACAAGCGTTAATTAAATTGTAAATTTTGCGCATATGCAAAAGTGTTTTGTTAAGCAAATTCCACATAAGACGGCGTATACTAGGCTAGTTTGCACGGTGCAGCATAACTCCATTTTGTTTTAAACTAGTAAATTAAGTTTTGAAACTTTAAGCTGCTCCATTTTTACAGAACTAAGCACACCTTTTAAGTGGTTAATAGCTGAAAATGTACCCAAGCTATTAACGTTTACAATTCTGCTCGAATTTCTTAGCACTTTCTTTAGAGCTATAAAGTAGAGCACTGGCTAGAGCTTATTTAAAATTGACGCAGACAAACGTTCCCCAAAGGTTACTACGAGTGCAAACGCTAACCAACGGCAAGCTGTTTAATTTAATAAAATAAATTATTGTTAGCTTCTTCCATTTCTCCGTTTTGTTGGACTTAAAAATATGATGATCCATTTTATGGTCGTAAAGCTTAAGTGCTCAAATCAAAGCAGACAAGTTTGCAGAGAGGGAGACTGGATAGGGGCTAAAATCAAAATTTTGCCAAGTCAGCACCATAACATCCGACCGTTTTAAGTAATACCCCAGGTAACTTTAATAAAACCCGCGTAATATTTAATACCTGCAGGGTACAGTCGAAATTTTATAGACTTCATAAGATATCTTCAGGGATTGAGCATCTTTGAATATAAAATTCGATTTAAAATATATCCGAGCTGAATAAATGTCACATTTCGACCGTTCTCATGTGGCAACTGAAGCTCGCTGGGTTCTATTTTGTATCGTGATTTTAAGCAAATGGCGCATTTTCCTCGAAATAACGGGTTTGTGAGTTGACTCAACGGGCTGATTTCAATGGTAATATGACAGTTGCGTACGTATTAGGTACGGGTTCCGTAAATAGAATGTGCTCTGCGCAGGGTTTATTTGCTAATGATGTATTCGTTTAGATTTGTGTTTTGGTATCCAAAGATGCCTATGTATATTTTATAATGACATACCTACATAGTTTTTTAATGACAACAGGGTCGCATGTGATCGCCATCTTGCCTGATGAAGCGTTTCATTCCCGTCTTGAATACACCAAGATTAAACACGTTGTAGAAAAATACTCTGATAATGTGTTCCGCAGCTTAGACGTTCTTGTTATGAAATTACAGGTAAACTTTCTTCGTTAAAGTCTTCGGAATATCAACAATAAAACAAAATCGATATATGAGCACTCCGATAGAAAAAGGAGCAAAGATGTCGTGGTATAGCATATGAACCGTACACTCACCGAAATGGATCCATTAGACTTGCAACTTTGACGAGTTTAAGACTTTTAAATCTTTTTCGAACAAGTTGAGTTTACAAGCTAAAACGTATTTAACTGTTTCAGCGTTAAAGTGTATGCGAATTAATTAATCTCTTGATTTCAGTACTATTTTAATTTCATATAGCAATTTCATTGTAGTGGTAGGACTCTTGGCAGAGGCCGCCTTGGGAAGTACCACACCTTTAGCAGTAATTTTTCCGCCAAGCAGTAATGTGCAAACATTACTGTGTTCCGGTTTGAAGGGCAATGTTTCCAGAGAAATTACAGGGCTTCTTCTTCTTCTTACAACATCTTAGATCTCTGGGGGACGAGCGCAGTATAGTGCTAGGTAATGATTTAGACTCTTCATGTTGCAGTAGCTGCGTGTCACTGTGCTGTTATGTGGCAGGTTGCTTACCATCAGGCGCATGTCTGGCTCGTCTCGTTACTTTTTATGTAAAAAAATCTTCTTATTATGAAATTGGAGGTAAAATTGAAAGAGAAGCAGTCTGATAGAAAAAAGGAGTAAAGGTGTAGTGGTATAATAGCATATAAGCCGTACACTCACCGAAATGCATGCATTAGGCTTGCAACTTTGACGGGTTTAAGACTTTTAATTCTTTTTCGAACAAGTTGAGTTCACAAGCTAAAACGTATGGACTGTTTCAGTGCAAGTGTACCTATGCTAATGAATAACTTTCTTGATTTCAGTAATTTTTTACCGATTTCAAAAAAGGAGGTTTCTCAACTCGACCGTATATATGTTGGGCGGTACCATGATAAGGAATAGGATCTGATGATGACATCCTAGAGAAATCGAGGAAAACTTTTTTATTTTATAAGTTTTCCGTTGAAAGTCCGTTCTTTTTTGTAAAAATTATTATTGATATTGTCCAAAGATTTTAAACAACTACATGTAAAAGAGTTATTAAGGTGCGTCCCCCATCAAAACGATTTTTTTGTCCAGTTTTCAGAGCTTTCTACTCATTCGCCGAAACAAATATCAACTGGTACAAATAAGAAATGACCGTTTTTTTTTATGAATTTATTGTTTAAATAATCTCTTCACAACAAAACCATAGCAAATTTAAATTATCGTAATTATTATCATGCATCTACTCGGAAAAATCGCCTTTATTTGGATTTTGTGCTTATACCAACAGATAGTCGATTGTATTACGAACATTTTGGTAGATTTTTTTTTTCAAAAGACCAAAATCTGATATTAGGTAAAAGAGGTTAGTTCAGCCTTAAAGCAAGCTGGCCAGCACTTACACTTCTTTAAATTTTATGACAATTGTTTGCTACGCCCTAGTGTCTAGCATGTTACTCGTATTTCCAAACATATTTTTTTAATTTTTTCTTTGTACGTGATGAATGGATTATAAAATATAAGTGTGTTAATATTGGCAGTCGCCTCAAGTGGGCTCTACTGACGATCAAAAGTACACATAGAAAATTACGTTATAGCACAGTATATTAAATTCTTTGTAATGTGGTTATAGTGTGTCATACTCGACAATGGTTATTAGGGCAAGCGTAGATCGGGCCTGCAGCATTTTATGTATCGGTTTTTTTTATTATTTATGTAGAGATTTTACGGACAATTTTAAGAATATTTAGAAAACCTTATTTTTATGCTATTCAAAATTATGAGGCTCCATCTGGGGAAGTGCGATATCTTTGCTAGTTATTCTTGAATTTATAATTTGTTTCGTTAATTTGAAAAAAATAAGTTTCGGTTAGAAAAACTATGTGTCCAGAGCCATTACAGGACAAAGAGATAAATCATATTACACCTCTAGGTGTCAAGCAGTACCAACTAGGCGCTGATATATACTCTTCACGTTCAGATAGCTGCATGGTAATATGCCATTTTGAACAGACTACTTCATATCATCAGAACTATGTCTTGCTCGACCGAGTATTATACTCTACTAATATTGTAAATGTCAATGTTTGGATGTTTGTGACACAATCACGGCTGAACGTCTGAACGGATCGGGTTGAAATTTAGAACACAGATAGATTATAGTGTGGAACAACCACCTAGACTGCATTTCATCCCAGTAGGATAATGGAAACGGGACCTACACGGGCAAACCACGGGTCTCAGCTTGTATAAAAAGTAAATCATTGGTTCTTTTTTCGAAAAAATAAAACCCAATTTCATTTTCAAATTAATTAGATTCACTCGACCAAATAATTTCATAAGAAACTGTCACTCTGTCGTCCCAATAAACAACATTTTTTTTGATGTGATAACGTCTAATAAATCGATGTACGTCGGCTGCATGCACGAAAAAGTGTCCCGTTATGTCCCGTTACGCTCATTGTACGCTTGCGCCGCATCTATCAATGTTGTCACGTTAAACTATCGTCCGTAAAGCAAATGACCTTACAGACAACCATTTTTTTTGTTGACATTTTTAAAACCGCCTCAACTACCCTTACCTTAACTAACCTTTGAATTATGATCTACCAAACAAAACAAGAACCGCCAGAAACGATTCATAGTTGGTGGAGCTATCGCGTAACATATATACATAAAAACAACATGCAACCGAATTGGAAATGGGTTCACAATTTATACTGTAATGATGTAATTTGTATACCAAATAAAGTTTATTTATTCATTTAATTGAGAACCTTCTCCTTTTTTGAAGTCGTTTAAAAAATAAGAATATTTACGTCTTCCGTGCCATCCTTGCCACAGGAATTCTTACTCCAGATTGATCTTTTCTCTCTGTTGTAGTGGAAACTTTTTAGCATAGCCGGGTTTCAATCGTTTTGATTTGCGATGCCAAGATAATAGTCCATAAGAACACATAGGCTACTTTTATTCCAGGAAAATAAATGGAACGGACACTAACTATCGGAAACCGGGGGCAATCTTAGTATTCGGATATCTTGGATATCTGTGACTCAATATATTGAATATCTGAAGCAAGAGTCTACCGCCTAAGTGAACCTGTCCTAGCTGTGATATTGCTCTCTCTTTTCTTTTCGCTTGAAATTATTAGAGACAGGAATAGAAAAGCAGATTTAGTAAGGCGGAAAACTTTTGAAACACAAATAAAAAATGGTTCGGAATAACGTTAAGGCTACTTTTTATATCGGGTATATCACAGAAACGAGAAAAAACAGGAGTGATACTGAGGGGTGCTGTTGTTACTATAAACATAGTACATATAGTAAATGAAATAGTATGAATATTTACGTCTTCCGTCTCATACCTGCTACAGCAATTTTGGAGAGTATAGTTTCTTTTGTCTCTACCAGCGCAATAGTGTAAACTTTCTAGCAAAACCAACAATAATTTGAAACGAAAAAAGTGTCTGATTTATAGCCCGGTTTCATTCGTTTTGATTTACGGTGCCAAGCGCGCGAATATTAAAGATTCGTATTGATATATTATTCCTTTATCCTCATTCTCCCTTCGTGCTATTTACGAGAGTTTCTCCCCTACCCTCATAACTTCCATCATCCTTTTTACGGTGAGACTTGTAAAAACAGCCGCGGCTTTTCATATAAAATACTTTTTTTCGCTGGTTATTGGTAAAACCTATTTTTGTGGGGTGCTAAGCTAATGTTACTTAGAGAAATTTATGTTCCTTTCGACTCGACTTTCGAATGGTCATGATATTTCAAGCTTTGCGCGATAAAAGGTTTTTCAGCGATTATGGTCAAGTACTCACGAAATGTGATTTTTATTGGAAGGTAACAATTTAAACGATTTCGAAACTTTTTGTTCAATTTCTCATTTTTATTCTAATTACCATCTATTTTACAAGGTGTATATTCACTTTGACGTTTAAGAGATACCTATCTCGAATTGCAAAGAAGAAAGATTCATAATTTAACACCTCGCATAAGCCTGTGTTAAGATTAATAATTTTGAATATTTGCAATAAACTTAAAAACTATTATATTTACTTTAAATTTCTACCACCACAAAAATTACACAATATTACTGAGTAATAACGAACTCATTTTTTTGTATCTAAACTCAGGAATTTCCAAAATCCAAATAAGTTATTTTTTTAAAGTTAGTGTTATTTTAATACTCATAAAGAAACATTAGGTCTACATTTTTATATTAATTTACCACGGATACGACATGAGTAACGCTCGATTTTCTATTCGATAAAAAACATTTCTTTTCAAACAAGATTTTGGTTCGTAATATTTAATCATTATTACGGCTCTACACAGAAGCTTTGATTTTAAGCACATTTAACACAAACATTTACTCCTTATCATACAATCAAATTATACAAAAACCGTACACAAATTGAATAAGCGTCAAGTCCTAATCAGATCTTTTATTATCAAAGTAATTGAAAGTTGCCAGTATGCGATAATTGGTTCATAAATACAAGCCGCCGGGACGGCAATCAAAAAACGCAATATTCTCCAGAACAGCCGAATGCTCAGTCATCAACCGCCGTAATAGAACGATTGTGATCTTTTCATTTGCACTCAGTCATGAGTAATTCCTAATTCCCCCTCAATGAAGTTATAATGAACACGAAAATTGTATTATATATCTGATTACTCTATTGTTTCGGGATTTTGATTAAACGGGGTTTCGCCAAAATTTGTTATTTAATCGCGGACAAATCCGAGAGGGATTAGACCGCTGTCTAATGTCGATTAAAAGTTTGATTTCGGATTTAAGTGATATTAAATTGAAGCCATTTCGTTGACAAAGAAAAATAAATACAACGTAACTTAGCAGATTTGAAATAAGTCTCGTATTAGATTGCTAAGACATCGATTTTATGATCACTGCGTCACAAAATCGAGTTTTCGATTTGAACTCTAGACTAGTAACATTTCAGAGCAAATAAACTAAACAAATCTATAAATTTAAACATGAAATACACTGCAAATCTTTCAATTGCAAATGATTAAACATATTTTGTTGTAATACTTGGGTCATATCTAAAATACTTTTGAAAGACAGCAATATGAAGCAGTAATCCGGCAATAAATCTGGTAACTAATATCGGCAAAATGGCGTAGTAGGTACATTAATCAATTAAATAGCAATAGGTTGCTTATATTTGTTGCAAAAACGAAACTATTATTATGGTATGAATACTATCCTTACCCTAATTGGTAAACAAACACTAGAGCCCAAATCTAGAAACGTAGTATAAAACTTTTTTTGCAAATGTAGGCCACTTGTCTACCTGGGGAAGTACTGCACCTTTGCCAACAGCAGTAATGTGTAAGCATTCTGTTTGGGGCAATGTTTGCAGATCATTTTAGGGCTTAAAGATAAATCATCGTATGGGTGATAAGTGCATTGCAGTATTAGGTAATGATTTGCACTCTTTTTTTATTCCAATAGTTGCGTGACAGTGTGCTGTTACGGGCGGGCGCATTGCTCACCATCAGGTACAAGTCCTGCTAGTCCCGTTACTTTTTACTAAACACAAAAAATCCAGCGACTCGGTGGAATCTACGATATGTGTACAACGGGGTCGAACATATGGGTCGTCGCGGGGAACCTTGGGTGTCCAGAGGTGAGACAACATGATTTGACGCATCTGGCAGCCACCTACTGATTGGTTCCCGAGATGGTTACGGCGTGCTTGGGTTCAGGTGACGAGGTATTGCCCAGAAGTGAGGCGACAGTGGGCCGCGGTGGGTTCGCGGAAGAATGCAAAAGCGCCCTCGCGTAGCCGCCCTATTTGGCGAAGGTGAACCCTGTTCAAGTTTTAATCCGTATCACTATACTCACACGACATCGCTCGGGGTGTCGAGTCCAACATAACCCGATCATCCGAGGTGCATATATAGCATAAGCATAAACCGCCCACTAAATGCTCCCGCATTTGGGACTCGGGGCCTTCTCCCGCAAGGAGAAAGTCAAGGCCATAACCCACCACGCTGGCCCAGTGCGGGTTGGTGGATGACACATGACTTCGAAAGATCCTAGGTACATGTCGGTTTCTTCACGATGTTTTCCTTCACCGTTTTAAATTAGCGGCATTACGCACATGAATTCGAAAAGACAGTGGAGCGGGTGTTTTGGCCCCGGGGTCTCCAGATCGGCAGTCGCCGTTCTCCCGGCAATACCAACCGTAACTTACCACATCCAACACTAAACTTATTACATCCGAGGTGGTCCTCCGTGTAATAAAAACAGCAATAATATATTACCTATATTGAGAAAAAACATAAGTATTCACTGTGAACATAGGCCCTCCCATACATCATAGCACCTCCCACACAAGGTAGTCCCTACTATGCTACCATATTTAACCATGGAAAATATCCCAAAAATGACATTAATGTAATTTTTAGGGTTCCGTAGCCAAATGGCAAAATACGGGAACCTTATAGATTCGTCATGTCTGTCTGTCTGTCCGTCCGTATGTTACAGCCACTTTTCTCCAAAACTATAAGAACTATACTATTGACACTTGGTAGGTAGATATATTCTGTAACCCGCATTAATATTTACATACAAAAATAGAAAAAAACAATAAATTTTTGGGGGTGTCCATCTGTCCATGCTAAGAACTGAAGCTCAATTTTTTTTTTCCATCGAAACCATACGTGTGTGTTATTTAAGGATAGGTCTTGAAAAATAATATTGAGGTTTCTAGCATACTTTTTTCTAAACTGAATAGTTTGCGTGAGATACTCTTCCAAAGTGGTAAAATGTGCCCCCCCCCCTTCCCCTGTAACTTCTAAAATAAAAGAATGACAAAAATTAAAAATAAGTGTATGATGTACATTACCATGTAAACTATCAACGAAAATTGGTTTAAATGAGATTTAGTTAGTAGTATTATTTGAATACGTCATAAATTCACTATTGTCAAAACACTGATTAAAGTAGAAACGAGCTACAAAAACTTTTATGTTATGTTACTTTCTGATACGGAAGCTTTCATGAGCGAGTCAGACTCGCACTTGACCACAAATTTCGTACGGTTTTAAAAAATATTGTCGTTTTTGTTGAAATTGTAGTTGACAATGTTCCTCCTACGCTGACCTTACTCTGACCTTACTTAGCAAATTATTCAGAAGTACGTCATTCAAGTGCCACCCTTTTTCTCCACAGCTACTGTACTTTGACGAGCGTGTAATAAACTGTTTTACAGCTAAATAATTTCACTATTGTTAACACATGTCTATGAAATGCGACATACCGTTCTTACGACACTCGTAACACGTACGATAAAGAAGTACTTTACAACGCACATTTATTTGGGAGAAAAGCGGTTCTTTTCGCCCATAAATTATTTGTATCTGCTAACATTAAAGCTGTTTGTGAAATAAATTTCTTGAGTTCGAAAAGCCACAACTCGATTAAGGGAAGTATAATGGATGTTGTCATCAATGCGTACAGAATTGTGAAGTGGAATTGTGGTTCATTCATCATTTTCTTCATAAATGCCTGATTAAAACTTCATTTTACTACAGACATTACTTGGATTTTAATTTTAGGGACTTTTACTCTTTGCAAAATTTGCCTCGGGGAGTATCCCGAGGCAAATTATAAATAGTAAAGGTAAAAAAAGGTAGTAAAGGTATAGGCCAAGCAGTATACATATATTGGCGGCCAATTTTTTCTTTAATATTAACTTCTTAAGATTTTATCTTCAAACAATACCCATCAGATGAATTTAAATAGTTGGCGGGACAAAGTGACATCCTATCAGTTGGAAAAAGGCCACCAAGCGTGGTAGAAACTTGAATCGGATTGCACTAAGCATATCAAACACGATAAAATAAAAGCGGAATAAGTATGACCATAGCACACCCCGGACACTCCACTAAAACTCCATACAACCGCCGCTGTGGAGTTGCCTACTCTTCACACAACTACGCAGATGTCGTTCGTACACACGCGTGAATGTGTGCGTTAGCGCTAGGGCTACTGAATTGTTTTATTGAATAGTTGTGCCCCTTGAGTTCACCTGGTGACGTAGTCTATAAACTTGTTATAATGTTGAGTTACATAAATAGAATGGAGCCAAATTATACTATTCTAATTAAAAGGGTGTTTGCACAGATTTCTAAATTTTTTCAGAAATCCGTGGGTGTTTGTATTGCCGCGTAAAATGAAACGAAACCGATGATAGATTAGATCAGGTACCTAGATATCTATTTCTGTTAGTAGGTACACATTCGCATTTTGTTTTACACTTACCCATGAAGGAAACTTTATTCTGTCACTACAATTATTCCTCCAGGCATTATCAATTCGTACTTGGGCACAAAAGTGTGAGTGTAAGCTGTGTGAGTTACAAACTTTGAGTTAAAAAACGACTTCGTTATTATAAATAAATAAATATTGGTAGACAATTCACACACAACACCATCTGACCCCAAACTAAGCAAAGCTTGTAATATTATAAAGCAACGTTATTGAAAAGTTTCTAATCTTACGTTATTTTATCATTAGGAAATTAAATAAAGCTTTTAATCTTGTCCCGTTTAGTTGACGGACAGCCGTAAACAGCACAAGAACGTCAACAACCCACCATGATGATATTTCGTTAGGAATTAGATGTTCGATACCAGCCCTTCGTTGAGTGCTCCTAGCGTATCCGAAACGGCCTGAGGGGTGAGGAAGCTTGAAATTGGCGGGGGGTGGGGAGTGTCCGTTCTATCTATATTATCTATTCTATGACCATAGCTAACTTTAATTATTAATCTTATAAATATATATATATATATATATACTCGTGCGCGGGAAGGTTTTCGCGTCACCATGCACTCAACGACGTAGTTCGGCGAGCTTTGGTGTCGGCGGGCATTCCCTGCTTGCTTGAGCCTCCGGGCTTATGCAGGTCGGATGGCAAAAGACCGGATGGTTTAACTCTGGTGCCCTGGAAGAACGGGAAGTGCCTAATTTGGGACGCCACTTGCGTCAGCACTGTCGCCGCCAGCCACCTGAGTCGCACTGTTCACTCACCATCAGCTGCGGCAGAGGAAGCTGCTGTTAAGAAAAAGGAGAAATATAGCGCGTTGATGTCTCTGTACGAATTTGTACCTATTGCCGTCGAGACCTTGGGTTGTTGGGGAGCAGAAGCTAAAGGGTTCATATCAGAGTTGGGACGCAGGCTCAGGGAGAATACAGGTGACTCCCGCTCCGGCGCGGTCTTGGAGCAAAGGTTGGCCATTGCCATTCAACGTGGGAACGCAGCGAGCGTCATGGGTACCTTTGCGCCGGGAACGGTTCGGGGTGGGTTATTTGGGGAATAGTTTTAAGTTTAATTGTAGAAGTTGACATGTTATGTAACGTATATCTAAATTTTATTATAATCTAAATTTTACAAAAACTTATAGACGGTTTTCCTCTCATTGGTTTGGAACTAAATTTCTCAAAATGCGAACTTTTCGTTTGCGACACATGTCCAGATAAAGATTTGATTATACTCGTTAGTTTTCTTAAAGTCGTTTTCGTTAATGTGGTTATTACACATTTTACGCTTGTGATCGCAGCTCGTTTACGAAAATACGAATGGTTATTATATATATATATATATATATATATATATATATATATATATATATATATATATATATATATATATATATATATATATATATATATATATATATATATATATATATATATATATATATATATATAATATGTGTAATAACCACATTAACGAAAACGACTTTAAGAAAACTAACGAGTTTTCGTACTTACTCACATGTTATTTTGTACATATTGTTCTTCGATACACGTAGAATTAGCCCAGTTCAAATTTTGTTATTTATAACGGCTAAGTTCTAATGGTTTCTCTTGTATACCGAAATACAGTAGAATGTACCAGTTCCAACTCAATGGATTCACAAACTATGTGTACACTAAGAATTTGTAATAGAATTATTTATTTAAATGAAAATTCAAAAGTTACACAGACTTGTATAGCAGACTTTGCAGATGACATCGAACAAACTTGAAAGTCATAAAATTTCCCGACACTCTATAATCAAAAACTCTTCAACTCGCTAACTGTTGCCGCAAACAGTTCAAGAAATAGCCAGTGGAAGAATTATTTAGTGCTTCAAACTAGTTTCAGCTCTACCACTGATATTTATAGACACTGCAAATTGACCAATATGCTTGCTCGCTATGCTTGCGGAGCTTAAAATGTTGTACCTGCAATTCCATTTTTATTCAATTATTTGTAGCTTCGAAGTCATAATTTTAGAAATGTTAGTTTTAATGCCATCGCACAATTTTGTGAGTTATCTGAACTTATGAGGGTATAAACGTAATCACGTAGAAGTATCTTAAAAAAGGCATAGTAACGAGATCGAAATATATGAAAAAACTAGCTGCACTCCTCGGTTCCACTCAAAAAACTCGGTTAAAACGAACATTTACCGTTCTGGTTATTTTTTTTTGCAAATTATGTGTTATTCCAGACTATAATGTATCTGTGTTCCAAATTTCAACTCGATCCGTTCAAGCATTCCGACTTGATTGACATTCCACATTCAGACATCCAAATATCTAAAATTCTAAACTTTCGCATTTATCACTTTAAGATAAGATAAGAAAACTCTTTTTTAAAAGCCATCATGCAAAAGAAAAACCATTATCTTAACTATAAATTAAAAAAAAAATCTATTGGCGGCCTTATCGCTTAGAGCGATCTCTTCCAGGCATAACAGGCTCTTCCGGTTTGACCGCTGCAATGCACGTTTTACCTCAATCTAACTACTCGTATGTTAAAAATTTCCGCCCATTCCATTCAGACGTTCCGACAAAATTGAACAATAAACACACAAACATTGAAACTTTCGAATCAATTATACCTATTAGTAGGATGTTGTATTTTATGAGATCATTTATATACGATGATGAGAAAATTTGTTCAAGTTATAGATGATGTTGGCAACGTCTATACTTATAGTTATTTTCATCTATGGTTTCCATGGCTGACTTTCCGATATCTTATCCGCAAACTTTGTAACTCCTCTTTGTAAAGTCGTTGCACGTTTCGTTCCCGTGTCATTCGGAAATGGTAAGGCGTGGATAATGACAATCTTCTAAGCTCGAGATCATCGGAGCCCCGATAACCAGTAATTTTGTTTGTTTTCGATATGTTGAAAATGAAACGAATTATCTATACGTACAACACAACTGTAACGGTTCGAATTTTGTACATTAAAGATATTTATTTTAAAAACTAGTACTTTTACTAAAACTTTAATGGGTTGAATTCTGAAAATGAGAAAGAATTAAGAATATAACTAGAACGATTAGTAAAAAAATAATTGTATTGTATTAAAAACACTGGTGCTTGATGTAAGTTATTGTCACAAACATTTTATTGACACATATTTTGTCAGTACTGTGTAGGTATGTACTCAAAAAATATCTTAGAATTATTTCATGGTTTTTACAATAGTAATATTCAATTCATTTGTTTGTTTTAGTTTTATTTCATATGAAATCGTTTTTTTTTAATTTTAAAACTATTATGTTTAACCTAACGAGTTTCTAATTAGTAGATACGAAGGACTAGTCTCTTTTAAGTCATTATGGAAGTAAAACATGAAATTTTATTCCAATGTCAGTCAAAAATATTTTTTTGCACTACACTGCGCTCGCCACTCAGAAATCAATGATTACTCTTCTATATCTTTGTCCCGTGACTTCTCCAGAACTATTGTCGGTCTAACGTTTGAAGGACACTATAACGTTTGAACATTGCAGCAGAATGGCAAGATAACTGGTAAAATTATTTCCCCACGAGGACTCCTCAAAGAGTAAGAAGCTATCTATTACTATTTAAGCCATCTATTCAGCTATTTATCCATACATTTATTAAATTTTTAAGGAAAAGCTAAATTTCCTTGTCAGAAAAAACGATTAACAAAATGTTTGAATGACAAAAACAATTTCCGCCGGTTTCTAATTCCTCACTAATGTTCTATAAATTTTCATATAAAATGATGTTTGCAGGAAGAATGCCGTAATTAAATTAAGCTTTCTCGTGAAGTCAATTTCTAGTCCTTCGTATCTACTTAGACCAAATTAACAAACAATCACAACAGAGTGTTCCAAGTTTGTAAGTTGTTTAATTCCAAAAGCCATTAAATTTTCCGAAACTTTTCCTGTTTTCCTTTTCATTTATAACAATAACAACGCTCCCTCTATTCAGTCATTATACCTACAAGTTTTTACGATACCGCTCTATTCCCTTTGCTGTAAAAAATGTAGTTTATAATGACATAGAAAGGTGAGAAATGTTTATCTGGTGCAATTCTCTGGACAAGTTGCAAATCCAACTCCCATTAGAAATGTACATTTTCGTAGACGTTTGGATGTCTGTTACTCAATTTTATTGAGGTGAATGGATCAGTATTACATTTAGAACGTAGATATATTAAAGTTTGAAATAGAACGTAAACTACTTTTCGGTTTTTTTATTCTGAAAAATGTAGATGTGATAGTAGTAGAAGGTGGTGGTAAATGTAGTTCCTTGTACTATATATTGTATAGTATTTCATTTTACGTATATCAAGTCGCAGGCAAATGTTTTTATGATATACGAGTATTTCCCAATATCGTAGGTCTATCATCTATTTGAATTCATAGATGTTAAATGTTTGAAAATCTCCGAACTTTTACAAAACATGTGAATTTTATCCCGTTTTGTTTTAATGTAGATTATAGCCGCCGTCTTTACGGCTTTTATTATAGCTTATTATGGCTGTATTATAGCTAAATCATTCGAATCCTACCTTTTTCTCTGAGTTTTTTGCCCAGTGCAGATGAACAAGATGTTGTCGCTACTGGCTTTAACGACGAAAGAAAAAGTCGTGATGAAACTGGCGTGGCGTGCATGTGTCATCCGCCAACCCGCAGTTCTACCGCCTAGAACTCTTCTGCTTTCTGCTATGCTTTGATTTGTGACATCATCGGCCAATTTGGTAATGCATCAGGACGCTAGAAATTTTACAATTTATTTCGTCCGTATGCAGCGGAACGGAAAGCAGATGTAGTTGTCTGCTTTCCCATTGAGTTACCCATCGAGCAACTCGATCTTCCGCACAAGAACGGAAGGGAGTAGCCTTAGCTATAAAATATTGTTCAAATCTTTCTGTCATTTCTTGCGGGAAGGGAAAGTTGCACACTAGCGCAAAGCCGCACTATTACATACAAAACATACCTGTACCGATCCATTGCCGATCATACTCACACAGCCAAATCACTAACAAATAAAAAATAAAGCATGGTGCTTTATTTTTTACATATCTAGCCCCGCCCTCAGCCACAGTATATTATTAAACTCCATGGTCCACGCGTACTTGTACTTTGACAGAGGGGAAACGCTGTGTATGCCTACTCCCTTCCGTGTTGCTCGCTGGCGTTCTAAATTGGCCGATGACGTAATAAATCAAAGCAGGAGAATAGGCGGTATATCTGCCGCATATACCTCTCTTTCAATCCACTTAGTAATAGAGCTTTGTGCCAAGACCCTACTCCACTATGTAAAAAGTGTCTAGTCTCAGCAGTAAGAACTTAAAACATACAATGGTCTCCTTATGCATATTTAGAAGAAACAAGCTGTAAATAAAAAGCGTCCTGAACGCCACCTTAACGCATCACATCCAAATATCCTGTGGTGTCTTGTTTTCCCTATTCCCGGCGGGAGCAGGAAATAAAATCGCCATCATGGCTCGCGCTGGTAATTTAAAAATAATGCTGCAAAAATCCGAGGGAATGTGAATTTGGACACAAATTGCGGTCTAGGCTGTGTTACCAACCTTCACTTAACGAATTCCGTACGTCCAATAAATTTTGTGAATTTAAAGACCGGTATTAATAAATGCAATTATTTTTAATGCAATTAATATTATTTGCAATAATTATTATAATATTATAACTCACCGATTGTTGTTTTCGAATATTTGCTTACTCCAGCCAATAGCAGCGCAATTTTTAATTTTTTAACTAATAGTCAAATTAGTCTCGAAATTTTTGAAGATACACAAATTCAATAATCGAGCTTAGGATAAAGACACATCGGTTAGTGTCGCTATTTTTGGTCAATTCTAGTCAGTAAATATCATTATCTTCATTTTTATTGTTTCTACTAAAAACATAACACAGGGATTAATTTATATCTAATAGACGAGGTCGCGACAGTTTTTTTCATGATCACAGCCGTTTTAAAGCGACCGAAACATCAATTAGTAATTAATTTATAAGTTGATATCCAGGAACTTCGGATATGGGTAGTCATATTTTGTAAAGTGAATAGCTTTTGTCAAGTGAACATTCCTTGGTTTAATTGTAAGAATATTCTCCCCTCATCCCAATTCCCCTGCGTTACATATAGTTGTATGAAATAAAATCTCTCAGACAGTCAGACCTATATATTTAGAAAACGACTAGTGTCCTTTAAGTTTTCAGTGTCCGAAAACCTCAACATAGCTTGAAAACATTAAGAAATAAATAAACATTATGTAACTTTCAGGTTCCAAATATACAGTTATTATCAGATTCGAATTTCGAAAAAACTGTAGATCTACCGTTATATTTGAAATGACCAGGACGCTCGGGCACCGGCTGCCCGCTTCAAAGGCCATTTCGTTGTATCTGGAACCATATTGATCCTTTACGGTTGTTAAGGGATGCTGTATTTTTATTTGGTGTCATTGACTGTATTTTATTTGCGGTTTGAATGCATTTAGTTGTAAAACAATGAGGTGATGAACATGGATTTGTAGGTACAGAATATATTAAATAGATTTATGGTCCTGAAAGCTGGCTAAAGACAGCTGGTGGCGGTTGGAAATGTAAGACCGAGGGTCGGGCTGAGTAGCGTATATATAGGAGAGACTCCTGGTGTCCTAGCCTCTTGGCTAGGTGCGGAAAAGGCCCCGCCAAACTAACTAACTAACTATTTCCAGGAGTGGATGAACACGGGCTGATGATTAAGATGATGATGGTCCTGTTTATTTTAAGTAGGTAGGTATCTACTACTTTTGGAACACTTAGAAAATGTATGAGAATGAATTCCAACGATGCGCGCGAACACCAACAGCCAAGACTCTGACTGACATCTGACTAAGCGACAATAGACACGTAACTGAATCTAGAGTCAGTTACATGTTTTTATTTCATACGCCAACCCGCCCCGGTTCAGCGCCGGCCTCTCTCTGCCGGATCTGTCTCCTTGTGAGAGAGAAGGCACCGAGTTCCAGTGTGGTACTTCCTCAGGTGGATTGTCCGAAGTGTCTTATCACTACGATCTAAATGCCATAGATAATTTCGATGTTTGTGACGTCAATTGAACTCAAAGAGATACATATTGTGCTAAATCTAAGAATAGAACATTTTCATTTTCATTATTTTTAAATTTTATTAATGCAACGGGTAACTCACGTGTGATCTGGTCGGTCCTATCAAATCCAAGTTTCAGCCGCATCCGGCGGTTTTTTCCAAAGAAAGTACACGCGCGTGATCGCTTTCCGTTTGGCACGGGCGCGGGTCCTTGGAAAAGACCGCCGGACGCGGCCGAAACTTGACGGAGTCGGATTGGACCGACCATATCAAACGGGAGTTACCCGGTGACTTAATTTTACATGTGTAACAACCACGTTAATTTGCATATATAATTATGTAGGTATTGCAAAAACTTATAGGTATCAAGAAAACAAGTTATAAAAATACTTGACTATAAATATCTTAATCTATAATTTATTTGACAAAACCTTTTTAGGTGGTTAAGGTTAAATTGATCCTTTAGGGTGTAAAGGGATGGAATGTTTTGCATTGTGGACATTGTTTAAGTGTCATGTTCGACCGTCCATGCGAAAAAGGGATTGATACAGTTAATTGAGTCTAGAAAAGGGTAACTTGCATTGTATTATGTTAATCATTTAACTGTGTTGAAGTAAAGCTACACGATATTTACACACTGCAGTGAACATTTTTTTTTTCACCATTTTTTTCTTTTAAAATTAGCTAAATTATCAAGAAGATATTTCGTAGGAAACGGATAACATTACGTGGAGGTGCAATGGCACTTTAAATAAATAAATGATCATTAAAAAATAATTATATTGATTGTTTGATTATCTGGCTCCCATTATCCAAGCTTTGCTTAGTTTTGAGCTAGTTAGTGCAATATATTCCGAAGAGATTCTCGCATTGTCTAGGCCGGATTATCAGTAGCCGTGACCCGATCACTCACGGTAAGTCTGCGGTATGTAAAAATGCATTGACGCCTCGTAAACACATAGGAATATGGAGTTTTATATCGGACTAATTTCGGAGAGTCATGATTTAATTTTATGGCTTTATTTGATTTGATTGCAGCGCGAAAAATCTTTTTGTTCCATAGCAGACGTTCAAAATACTCGAAAGACGAGGTTTGGCTCTATTTTCGTTGCAAGAATGACTAGACAGTATAAATCCACGTGTAGTTTTACAGACAATAATTAATTAGGAATGACAGCGGTCAAAAGCAAACTATCTATACTAATATTATAAAGCTGAATAGTTTGTTTGTTTGTTTGAACGCTAGGATCTTGGGAAGTACTGGTCCGAGTTGAAAGATTTTTTTTCTATTGGATAGTCCATTTATCGACAAAGGCTATTATAGGCTATAGAACATAACGCTACTATCAATAGAAGCGGAGCATGAATCAAGAATGTAACAAAAACGGGGAAAAATATTCATTTTTGAGAGTTTTCGTACTGTGTTATGACAGCATGTGTCTAAGATTACGTTATTGAACCTTTGCTTGTTAAATTTGTTTTAAATCTGAGTTGGTACGACCAATTTCCGACAGGTGGCGTAGCAGGTAGCTGAAGAGGTTTTTTGTTTAAAAGCGATATTCTCAGGAATGACTGAACCGATTTCAAAAATTCTTTCACCGTTGGATATGTACGGGATCCCAATGAGTGCTATATATGTACCACGGGCAAAGTCGGGGCGGAAATCTAGTCATTAATAAAACATAGTATGTGATACCATATTATTACGATGATTTTGAGTTAAATTAATCTTGCAACAATAAATTTGTCACAGCGCCGTAAATATTATGTTGTCAAGAAAGAAACGTATAAGTAAGGAAAAACCGATAAATTTATAGCCTTCGATACATTAACGGATAATATTCTGCGAGCGACATTTCCAAATACACTAAAAGTCAGTCTACACAGAGAAAAATAATGCTACTAAGCAAACTATCTATTTTCCCCCGTCGTCTTCGCTTGTCGTAACATACACCTCACAAATCATTGGACAGCGAGGTCAAACAAAGTCTTTGTGTAGGCAAAGACATTTTTTCAGCGTACTGAGAACTAATGGAATCACAAACAAAGCAAGATTAGATTTATTTATCCAAAAATCCGATTACTTTGTGTAATGTGAAATATGGGATTGTACAATGAATACAACTGTTTTGAATATAACTTAAATAACAAATTAAACAAATCGAAATTATATTTGTGAAGTCGGATCGAATCGAATCGAATTGAGAATCTCAATTCAATTGGAAGTACATATTTTTGTATGTATGGCAGCGAAACGTGAACCATGACTCAAAGGGATAGGGAAAGATTAGAGGCATTCGAAATGTGGTTTTGGAGGAGAATGGAGAGAATCAGCTGGAATGAAATGAAGAGCAATGAAGAAGTTTCGAAGATGGTAGAGGAGAAAAGAACATTAATGGAAACAATAGAAAACAGAAGAGGGAAGATGTTGGGACATCTGATACGACACGACAATTTCATTAGAACAATAATGGAAGGTAAATTAGAAAGGAGGAGGAAGAGAGGTAGACCTAGAATAAGTTACATAAACCAAGTGAAGTAAAAGATAAATGTAGTGTCGTATCAGGAAGTCAAAGAGAAGGCGGAGTGTAGAAGTACATGGAAGGAACTCCACTGACAAGAGCGTCGCTCTTAAATTATTAATGAATATTATGCGATAGCTACATCAACTGTGAATCGATTTTGATGGTTCTTTTTTTTTTGGTAGATTATAATTCAGAGATGGTTCCGTATAAATTTTATCGAGATCAGTGTGGCGGTTTTTTTAAATGTGAACAAAAAATTAAAATTTGCTTTCGTGTATTTGTACAGACGACGCTGTAGTGATAGATTCTTATAAAATTTAGTCGAGTGTCTCAATGTAATTTTAAATTAAAGGTGATTTTTGTTTTTCTTAGAAGATAAATTATTTAATACAAATTCAAAAAGTAAGATAAACATATCATGAAACATTTCAAAATTTGCACCTCATTGTTAATCCCCAATTAACTCATCCCATACTGTTTCCAGCTAAGATGCTGATATGAATTTTTGCTCCATGAAGGAGTTAGAGCGAGAGTCACTCGTATTTTGCCTGCGCCTGCGTCTTAACTCTATTACTATTAAATCAAACAATAAAAAATAAAAAAACTCAAAAACCGACTACATATAAAGTGAACCAAGAAGAATAAAACAAGCACTTAGATTTCTCACGCAGTCGGGTAAAAATCAAAACTAAGTGCAATATGATTTTTCAATCATTTAATGCTGATATCAACCTAATATAAACATAAGGCCTAATGACTTTTTTGGGTGAGTATTCCATCAAATAAACCATCAAAGATATTGTAAGTAATATAAGAAAGTAAGATAAGTGAGATTTTCCAATTTTCAATTCGTACTCTATTGAGTGAATTGCGGATATTATCAAACTATTTTTTTGTTTCATTTCTTCCTAAAGCATAATAATTACATATTTAGATAACTACAGTGCTTGAAATTAAACTTGATACACGTTGTGGTAGTATAGAGGTAGCGAGGTACCCTCCCACTTGGAAGTCGAGCTTTCTACCTAATTTGGGCTTAGTTTTTTGCTTAGCTTATATTTACCGACAACATTTTTTAACGATTACTATTTTTAGTATTCTGTTTACTACAAAAAAGTCACAAGACCTATAAAAAAGATCTTGAGCAGCTGTTTCATTTCATCAGCCATTTTATCGATGCTAAATCGGCGGACCCATAAAACTTACTAAACCTTTCAATAATAAAAGTAAAGTAGATGAAAGCGTAGGCCAAAGTTGACGCTGACGATAGGCTTTCACGGTAGTGATTTACTATTATTAAAAATCCCACGATATCCAAAAGATGGCGCGACTGCTGACGTAGCCAGTCGTAAACTCCCGGATTTAATAAAATTTATTCAGCACCGTTCTATAGGGACCGACAAATCATAATTTTCCTTGAATACGTACTTATTTAGTTGGGACGGAAGTTTTAGAGCCAGTAAAGTTTATTTGCGACGATGTTTGAGAAAATGCGCCGACGGATGGGGTGATGTTTGGCATTTTACGCTCAGGGGCTAGCTTCAGCAATCATGCCATTTATTTTGTTGGTTGAAATGAATTTTGTGCTGGAATTAAAGCTGCCTTCTTGAAATAAGACGCTTATTTTAACGTGGAGGGAGAATTTTTGTCATTATGTCGTCGTAATTACAGAATTGTTGGGTTTTTTACTACATGTCTTTTGATTTAATATTTCATTATAAAATATTATGAAAATACCAATTACAAGTCTTCAAGTGAAGATAAACATAGTTTAATATAAATTAAGTTATTTTTATATGAATTTGGTTGAGACTACAATCCCGAAACTTCCGTTTTTAAAACTTAACTTTCCGTATTTTGTAATAAATAAATATAACGTATGATTTTTTTCCTATCATTAGTATTGAAAAATATTGAACGAATCTGTTAGTATGAAAATTTTTACAGCTTTATTTATCTTGGGTAAGATTTAAAACAGAGGTAGTAAACACTGCTATTTTTCTTTCAGTGATTTGAACTATTGGTTGGAATGTTAAATCACAGAAACTTACACACACTTTTAAAACCTTTTTTGTCTTTTGCCTGAGCAGCCAACGCATCAGACCATCAACGTAACATGGACCATCAAATACCTACATATCTTATTCGTCTCGTAACTTTATCTTGTAGGAGCACGTATGTACGTTTCAGATATAGTATAGAAGCGGTTGGCAGCGAAAAGAGCGAGCAGTCCTCTCGCCCCGCGTCACTTGTACAGTTACCATCAATATAATCAACAGTTTATACGGTGACTCAGTCACGTGGTTTCATTTCCATCTCCAGTAACAGTTACACCTACAGTGGTGACCCCGACGTGATCACAATCTTATTCAACAAATAGATGCATGAATGGAGTAACACACATTGCATACTACGCTAAATCTAAGTTATTATACACATGTCGGTCCTAGAATACCTATGCCAGCTCCAAATAGATTAGCAATAGCACAGGAATTGGGTGTATGTACCTATAGATGTCTTTATTCGCAACAGTGAGCCCAATTAGCCTCCAGAACCCGCTTATAACTAATGATTCAATAAATCAGCCTTATGGCCGTTATTACACGTCTAACATCCACGTAATTAAGGCGTAGACGAGGCCGACCGCTGATAAATTTTCGGCAGATTTTGATGCCTAGTTGTTTGGTTTACACAGCAAAATCGACCTTACTGGAAATCAGTCCAAGTTTTGTTGTTTTAATAGGTAGTTTTAGAAGCTCTGTGGCGGACAATAACATTCTAGACGAACGTAGGCGTTTGGAGATACAGGCGGTAGTACTAGGCAGGAGTTAGATTCTCTACATTATCTTTTACATTGGGACTTTTTTTTTGATTTCTCTAATAACTTTAAACCTGTGAATAAATACAATATTTTCATCATAATATAACAGGCAATCAACGTGTTGAAAACATCGTGTGACTAGCATGTAGATCCCCGCAGTTTTTCACATTCCCATTTTCTGCAATAAAAGATAGTCTATTTATTATTCCAGACTATTAATCTAACTGTGATCCAAATTTCAACCCAAATCGTTCAGATGTTCCGACGTTATTGAGCTACAAACACCTATACATCCAAATATTCTACTTTTTTATTATAAGTAAAATAGGATATGATAGAGGCAGGAAAATAGAGGCATGATTACAGACTGGTTATATTCATGAAGACAAAAAAATATCTATGGAGGTTTCCAATACAAATACAAAAATCTTTATTGCTGTTTGCAGGTAAGATAAGATGATACAAAACATTTAAATAATTGACCCATACAAACTGACCTCTTCTTCTAGAGGCATGCAATATGTCTGGCAACGCAGTTTCCATTAGTCTGAATTTATACAATGATAATAATAGTCAGCTGATAAAGTCTTTTTCTTCTTTTTTCATTTTTAACTTTTAATCGGTTGTATCATATATTATGTCATCTGAATCATCGTCTATTAATTTCTGGCTTCTATCCCGTTGTGTTATGTTAGTGTGATATGTTTGATGAGTACAATTACGCCAACGTCTTGTCCTTCAGCAGGATGCTGTTATGGACTTTGACAAGTGTGTGGTTTCATGTAGAATCCAAGGTCTTGCAGTAGTAGCTTTGTAGGTACCTTACAATTAAAACAGTCGCTGTTTTTCAAACAACTCTTGATGTTTTTTACGCAGGATAATTACAGGAACAGAAACTAGGCAGGTAAAACCGCGCGGAGCTGCTAGTTTTACTGTAATTGACTTAGAGCTATCAATTTTAAAATCAAATCAAATTTCAATAATTTAGAGTGCCTACTATGTATTTAGTTTAAACCTTCGGTAGTCAGAATATTTAATTTTTAGAGTATTACTAGCGGCCCGCCCCGGCTTCGCCCGTGGTACATATATATAACCTACAGCGTTCAAGGATTACGAACGTATGAAAGAACGGTGAACGATTTTTTTAAATCGGTCCAGTAGTTCCCGAGATTAACGTGTTCAAACTATATATATATGCTATAGGCTACTTTTGATCCCCAAATTATCGTGCTGTTTACTGGGTCAGAAGTGACACCTGTAGACATCTGGCGGGGATAACTAATTAAATGACGATTGATCAGTTTTCGACCGGAGAGGAAAAATGATTAAATTACTAAAATGGCTAGTAAAAAATAAGGGTTGATCGTAGAAGGGTGAAAATTGAGGATTGTATGTATTTTTGTATATTGTATCATAAAAAAATAGAAATTAAAAACTTTGTCTAAAAAATAAAATAAAAAATTTAGGGGTGGACTACCCCTAACATTTAGGGGGATGATAAATAGATGTTGGCCGATTCTCATAGATACCGGATAAGCACAAAAAAATTCATCAAAATCGGTCAAGTCGTTTCGGAGGAGTATGGCAACGAAAACTGTGACACGAGAATTTTATATACTCGTATTAGATTTAGCTTAAAGCTTCGGTTGTTACTACTAACACAATTAATTCTAACAAGCTAAACAGTTTCCTTGAATAATAGTCGAACTTGCGTACTTACTAATTCAAGCATTGTAATATAAACAACAATTAGTCTGCAAACAGGGTTAGGTATTGAAATTCAATAATTTGCGTTCAGGCCCCAAAGCAAAGCTTTCAGTCTTGAAGTACCTATTGGCGTAAATTTTCTAGGTCACTTGTTAGTTTAATCCGTCTAGGGTTAATATCTCATGAATCGGAGACACGAGGTAAATATTTTGACAAGAAAACTTAATAGGTCATAATAACTAGATGTGTGATTGTAAATAAAGATACGATTTTAAATTGGTGTTACTACAAGTTTTATAAATGAAATAAATTAAACTTCATGCATCATCATCATTTCAGCCGAATGACGTCCACTGATTGTCGATGGCGTCCTCCAAAGATCTCTACAAAGATTGCTCTTGCGCCGCCCGCTTCCCTACAATTTTGTATCATCAATTTTGTAGTGGTAGGACGCAGAGCCCGTCTGGGGAAGTACCACATCTTTGCAAGATATTGTATCGCCAAGTAGTAACATTTCACATTGTGTTCCGGTTTGAAGGACAATGTTTCCAGTGAAATTACAAGACAAAGAGATTAAACTTGTTATCTTAAATCTAAGTGACGAGCGCAGTGCAGTGCTATGTAATGACTAGAACTAGTCTCTTCGTGCTCCCATAGCTGCGTGTCACTGTGCTTTTATGTGGCAGGCATGTTTTTACTATCAGGTACGTGTCCTGCTCGTCTCGTCACTTTATACTATAAAAAACATCGGTGGCGTTCACCAGATCGTCGATCCATCTTGTTGGAAAACCTGCCAAGGCTGCATGTTCCGGTACGTGGTCGCCACTCGAGAACCTTTTCACCCCAACGGCCATCAGTTTTTGCCAATCCCCGAGCGACACGAGAGTAGTTTTTCAAGCTAGGATAGCAAGCTAGTGCTAGTAAGCTAGTTCCTCTAGCTTCGTGCTAACAAGCTAATTCTTCTAGCTTCGTGTTGACAAAACTAGTATTGCGTAACGTTGACTACACAAAGCCTCTAGCTTCGTGCTAACAAGCTAATTCTTCTAGCTTCGTGTTGACAAAACTAGTATTGCGTAACGTTGACTACACAAAGCCTCTAGCTTGTGCTAACAAGCTAATTCTTCTAGCTTCGTGTTGACAAAACTAGTATTGCGTAACGTTGACTACACAAAGCCTCTAGCTTCGTGCTAACAAGCTAATTCTTCTAGCTTCGTGTTGACAAAACTAGTGTTGCGTAACGTTGACTACACAAAGCCTCTAGCTTCGTGCTAACAAGCTAATTCTTCTAGCTTCGTGTTGACAAAACTAGTGTTGCGTAACGTTGACTACACAAAGCCTCTAGCTTCGTGCTAACAAGCTAATTCTTCTAGCTTCGTGTTGACAAAACTAGTATTGCGTAACGTTGACTACACAAAGCCTCTAGCTTCGTGCTAACAAGCTAATTCTTCTAGCTTCGTGTTGACAAAACTAGTATTGCGTAACGTTGACTACACAAAGCCTCTAGCTTCGTGCTAACAAGCTAATTCTTCTAGCTTCGTGTTGACAA
Source organism: Ectropis grisescens (assembly GCA_017562165.1). NCBI lineage: Eukaryota > Metazoa > Arthropoda > Insecta > Lepidoptera > Geometridae > Ectropis > Ectropis grisescens. The sequence continues at coordinate 9,023,744 of CM029779.1, read as the reverse complement.
AACTAGTATTGCGTAACGTTGACTACACAAAGCCTCTAGCTTCGTGCTAACAAGCTAATTCTTCTAGCTTCGTGTTGACAAAACTAGTGTTGCGTAACGTTGACTACACAAAGCCTCTAGCTTCGTGCTAACAAGCTAATTCTTCTAGCTTCGTGTTGACAAAACTAGTATTGCGTAACGTTGACTACACAAAGCCTCTAGCTTCGTGCTAACAAGCTAATTCTTCTAGCTTCGTGTTGACAAAACTAGTGTTGCGTAACGTTGACTACACAAAGCCTCTAGCTTCGTGCTAACAAGCTAATTCTTCTAGCTTCGTGTTGACAAAACTAGTGTTGCGTAACGTTGACTACACAAAGCCTCTAGCTTCGTGCTAACAAGCTAATTCTTCTAGCTTCGTGTTGACAAAACTAGTATTGCGTAACGTTGACTACACAAAGCCTCTAGCTTCGTGCTAACAAGCTAATTCTTCTAGCTTCGTGTTGACAAAACTAGTATTGCGTAACGTTGACTACACAAAGCCTCTAGCTTCGTGCTAACAAGCTAATTCTTCTAGCTTCGTGTTGACAAAACTAGTATTGCGTAACGTTGACTACACAAAGCCTCTAGCTTCGTGCTAACAAGCTAATTCTTCTAGCTTCGTGTTGACAAAACTAGTGTTGCGTAACGTTGACTACACAAAGCCTCTAGCTTCGTGCTAACAAGCTAATTCTTCTAGCTTCGTGTTGACAAAACTAGTGTTGCGTAACGTTGACTACACAAAGCCTCTAGCTTCGTGCTAACAAGCTAATTCTTCTAGCTTCGTGTTGACAAAACTAGTATTGCGTAACGTTGACTACACAAAGCCTCTAGCTTCGTGCTAACAAGCTAATTCTTCTAGCTTCGTGTTGACAAAACTAGTATTGCGTAACGTTGACTACACAAAGCCTCTAGCTTCGTGCTAACAAGCTAATTCTTCTAGCTTCGTGTTGACAAAACTAGTATTGCGTAACGTTGACTACACAAAGCCTCTAGCTTCGTGCTAACAAGCTAATTCTTCTAGCTTCGTGTTGACAAAACTAGTGTTGCGTAACGTTGACTACACAAAGCCTCTAGCTTCGTGCTAACAAGCTAATTCTTCTAGCTTCGTGTTGACAAAACTAGTGTTGCGTAACGTTGACTACACAAAGCCTCTAGCTTCGTGCTAACAAGCTAATTCTTCTAGCTTCGTGTTGACAAAACTAGTGTTGCGTAACGTTGACTACACAAAGCCTCTAGCTTCGTGCTAACAAGCTAATTCTTCTAGCTTCGTGTTGACAAAACTAGTGTTGCGTAACGTTGACTACACAAAGCCTCTAGCTTCGTGCTAACAAGCTAATTCTTCTAGCTTCGTGTTGACAAAACTAGTGTTGCGTAACGTTGACTACACAAAGCCTCTAGCTTCGTGCTAACAAGCTAATTCTTCTAGCTTCGTGTTGACAAAACTAGTGTTGCGTAACGTTGACTACACAAAGCTAGAAGTACTAACTTGCTAGCTTACTAACACAAGCATGCTATCCTAGCTTGAAAAACTATCTTCGTGTCGCTCGGGGATTGGCAAAAACTGATGGCCGTTGGGGTGAAAAGGTTCTCGAGTGGCGACCACGTACCGGAACATGCAGCCTTGGCAGGTTTTCCAACAAGATGGATCGACGCTCCGCCTACTGCCACTTAAGTTTGACAACTCAACTCGTTGAGCAAGTAATGCTACACAATACGTCACCTGGTTAGCTACAGATATACTGCTATTACTTGCATGTCGGTGATGCGAACTGACAAAATTTCTCCGATCCAAAAAAACGTCTAATAAGTACGTATGTCGTGCTCTACTGCTCCGACGCTGACGCTGTGCCGGTAAATTAGCACAATATAAAGAAATACTACCAGTAGTTCATCGCCTTTGGTCTTGGAAGAAACGCCGATAATGTAGATACGGTAGGTAGGTCTAGATACGGGTAGGGTTGTCGCAAACAAAAATGCTTATTACCAAAATAAAATTAAAAAAACGTCAGCCCCGAGCCGCGCTCCTGATTGCAGGAGCGCTGTGACTAGCTCGCTAGCTGTGACATTAGCATGTGAAGCAAACCCAGATTGTTAAAAAAAATGAATATTTTTGCAAAAATATAAGATAAGATAAGAAAACTCTTTATTAAAAGCCACAACAGAAAAGAAAAAAATACACAAGAGACTTAGAACTATTACACAAGCATGACATTGTAATTGGCGGCGTTATTGCTCAGAGCAATCTCTTCCAGGCAACCGTGCATGCATAGGATTTTAAACAACAACGCTGGTCTTAATATGTTTGTAAATGAATATAAAAAACACAACAAATTATAACAGCAAGTAACTAATAACTACACTTAAAAATAAACTACTTACATTAAGACTGCAAACAAAATACATATACATACAGATCAATTTTATACATACATATCAATATACAAGTATACATATAAATATGATAAAGAGTCATTATCTTAACAATTTGTAGTCACATAGCATGCACATATATGTACTTACGTTTAGTAAAATCTTGTGATTTTATTACAATCTTTGAGTTTTCACTTTTACCTACTCACAACTAAGTTACTACTACTCACAGTTACTTTGAATAACTCTTCTAAAGAAGGCTAGTAACGTTTTCAGATGCCAAAGAATCGAAAGGTATACATTGGATTCTCTAAGTTAAAGTTTTACCACTTACCTGTTACAAATTTGTATAGGAAAGTTTATCGTGATCGGAAAACTTTGCGACCGCGTGCGATTTAATCTATTAAGTCCCACTATTGCCTTTTATGCAGTACCTAAATTCGTGACAGGGCTCTTATGTGTCCGGTTTATAATATCTAACTTATGAGATCACTAATGTATCTATCTATCTAAATATATAAAAATCAATGCCACTTTTCGTTGTAAGTAAACTCCTCCCAAACGGCTAGACCGATTAGAATGAGTTTTATTTTAAACGTTTGGGTGTGGCCCTGGATAGTTTAGATTCAGAAATCAGCCCAGTAGATAGCGCTGCAGATGGTATCTAGGTTATTATCCGAGCAAAGCCGGAACGGACTGCTAGTTAGTTATATGTCCCACTTTATGTTGGTTTGTTGAATACATTTACTTCATTTGTCTCCATTATCGGAATTAGTCTAAATCATGTCTTCTTTCACGCAACCCTAATCTACACATTTTTTGGCCGCCTTCTACCAGATCATGGACTCCCACTCAAAAGCTCTTTTGGTTATGTGGTGAGCATCCCGACGCATAACATGGTCGCACTACGATAACCTAGTGTTTGCTAGAATGAAAACAGAACTAGCAATATCAAGCAGACTTTCCCATAATTAACCGTGTATCTCATTTTTAATTCTATCCGTTGATTTTCAACCATGATGATGACGATGTCACACAAACATGTCCACATCCAATGGAGCATTCACAACTCTTCCTTCCTTCGCCTTCCTTCACAAGTCCACAATCCACCACGCTAGACAAATTGAATTGGCAGATGAATGTCCTCAAACATACTTCACAAACATTTATCGTTTGTTGAACATACCGGAAGCTTACGATGTTTTCCTGCAACGTTAAAGTCTGTTGTTATTTCAAACTTGTACTAGAATACTAAAAATACTCGAAAGAGAAGATGAGATTCGAACCAACGACGACGATCACAGGATAGTCAAATAGACCTTTTCGCCACTAAGCCACTACAGTCACTATGGTACGGTACGGTTTCTGCACTAGGGCATCAATGCGACTGTATAATATTATTAATAAATTTACAGGTGATATGTTTGATTCAATCCGACATAAGTTTCAGTCGCATCCGGCGCCCCTTTTCAAGGAGAATGATGGACAGAACCAACCATATCCTATTTGAGTTACGCGTAAATTAATTAAAAATATGCTACAACTACGTTATAAATAAAATAATAAATAAATATTGGTGAACAATTCACACACAACACCATCTGACCCCAAACTAAGCAAAGCTTGTAAAATGGCAGCTAGACTAGCTGATATAATACTTACATAGTTCTAAATACATACTTATTATACATAGAAACACCCAGACACAGTGCAAACATTTGAATTCATCACACAAATATTTGCACTGGGTGGGAATCGAACCCACGACCCTCGGCTTCGCAGGCAGAGATACTACCCACTAAGCCACGAGGCCAGTCAGTTAGTTTAATACTAATAATACAATACTTATATAATTCAATAAACATTCTTCAAACATAACGTTCTGCTGGATTAGTAAATGTGAAGCCTATTATGTTAACATCGATACACCTAATAGTTTTCGACGTAAAGGGCGCTAAGCCCTTTAGAGCCAACTCACGTTGATGTTTCGTAATATTTGCGTTATGTCTTGAAATGGAAGCTCGTGTAAGGTGAAGTTCCAAGGTTGTGAAAGTTTCGGTTCCTACGCGGCAGTGGCGGGTAAAAGCTGAATACACGTGCTTCGCGTTGTATCTGGTAGGTACATTACCAAATTTTTACACTTACCACCCTATTACAAAGTTTGTCTCAATTTAAACCAATTCAAAAGAGGAGATTCGCAATTTCACTGTATTTTGTTTGTGTTTGATTTTGATAATCCTATTTCTGCTCTAAACCCTTTTGAAGGCCGACTTCTTGAATGGGTTTATATATGTGATCAAAATCGGTGGAGTGGTTTTTGTAACATGAACAGAAATATTTAAAGAAACATGCGTCGACCATAAATCAGTTTGGTATTAAATTCAAGTGAGTTTTATTTTTAAACTCAAATCAGACAGGATGCGATCCCCGAGTCGCAATCTCCAGGCTAGGCCCCGTGTCCACTTCCGCCTCCGTGGAAGAGCGAGAGGTTGCCAACTCTCGCTCCTCCAGCTCACACGACCTCTCACTGTCGAGCATCACGGCGAAGATGATCGACAGCGAGAGGTCCACCCTCACCACCGCGGCTAGGGATAGCCATGATTCCGTCTCTATGGTCGCACCGCGGCTCTTGTCTTTCCACTGAGCACTCTGCTAATCACGATCGTCACGATGTGGACGATCTCGCCAAGTCTTCCAGTCCCTCTCCCCAACCTTTACACGCACTGCTCAAAGGGTTGAGCAGCGCGTGTAGAAGTTCTCGGCCCCGGCCGGGATTCGCCATTACACAATAAGATGCCACCGAGGCAAGTTGTTGTGTGATGCTCAGGATGCACCACGTGGAGGTTTCCGAGCCACGCACCCCGTGCAAGATTGCCTAGAAGAGATTGCTTTAAGCAATAAGGCCGCAAATTAAGAGCCTCACCGGATAGTGTTTTAATTTCTATCAGCAGTCCTTTTAATATGTTTTTTTTAAACTGCTTGACACTGTTTTGACTCGGTTTAATAACATAATTATTTGCCCTGGGTTTCGTATCTACATTCGTATCTACTTACGATTCTGCGCATAAACTTACTACCTACTAAACTACGAGGTCAATTAAATACCATTGTAGTTATAACAAGGCTCCTTTAGTATTCTCGATAATAGCATCATTAACTGGAATAGCACAGGTGGGCGTGGCGTTCTGACTCCCGCTTAGTTAATATGTTTTTAATTGCCCAACCCCAAAACTAAAGCCGTTATACAGAACGTTTTGCATGTAAATACAATTTAAATGCATTTTACCGGTTTAATTCTTTGCTAAATTTATGTTTTGTTTAAGGGAAAATGTTTGAGTTCGGAGCTGTTTGTTAAGTAGCGTTAAATATTTGAATCAAGAACAAATACATGTCGAGTAAATATTCAGCATTTAATCCTAACAAATGTATGGTTGTGGTTTTGAAAAATTAGGTATAAATTATAATTTCACTTCCGCGACTGGTCTCGTTATAGGTTTTTAAATCATTCATAACCTACCAACGCTTTATCGCTTACATAAGTACAAAACTGATCTACAAAATTAAGTAACTTCAAACCCGATAATTACACAAACTGTTGTCACAGTTTGTTAATTTTTAATAAGTTTTTAACATTTAAAAAATGTGATTTTGTTTGCATATAGAAGTAATAAGACCGACGAGTTTTGCGTTTAATGTTTCGAAATGCCTATATGCCCATATGCACGTCAAATATCATTAAAAAACAGTTTCATCAAGAATAAAAATCTGTGACGCAATTTTCTTCAAGAATAGAACTGTTATGCGGCCCCTCTACTCTATAATGTTTGAGTTTGACTGATTCGCTCACTCGAAGCAGTGGTTCCCAACTCGAGCGGAGTCGCGGCCGCAACCGCGGCTACAGGAATAAGCACTCACAACTTTGTTGCTGATGGCCGTTACTCGCTTCGAGCTTAATTTGTTTGACTGCAAAAAGGTTTTTAGATACCACGTGGGGTGTAGTAAATCTTTCTCACGGGAGGACTCAAAGGTTCGGGGAATATGAACGAAATATTCGTGATTTTATTACGGTTTATAAAAGTTAGAATTGGTTTCTGATGTTTTGATTTGATGAAATTTGTAAGTTATGAATACAATAAAAAGAGATTAATAGGCATATCTACATTGATTTCTAAGCCAGTAAGATAATCTGCTTAAAGAATTAATTTTTCAGTAAGAAACTTCGAAAATTTGCTTATAAGAAGATCAAATTTTAATACTAAAATTTACGGTCCCTAATGATTAAAATAATAAAATTGATAATATCGAAAAACGAGTTTACGTCATAATATACTATTAGTATAAGCCAAAGACGGTAGAACTCAAGATTAGCCCTGAATATCTTGACATTGATAATAAGCGAGCCATTCTCTGGGCTCGAGAGAGCTCAGGGAATGGCTCTCGGGTTCAGCAGCCCGCAGCAGGATCAGCAGCCCACAGCAGGATCAGTTCTTGAATGTTAGGGTTCAGTGGCTCGCAGCAGGGATCAGCAGCGGTAGTAGCCCACAACAGGATCAGTACTTGAACGGTAGAGTTCAGTGGCTCGCAGCAGCGATCAGCAGCCCACAGCATGATCAGTAGCCCACAGCAGGATCAGTAGCCCACAGCAGGATCAGTAGCCCACAGCAGGATCAGTAGTCCACAGCATGATCAGTACTTGAACGGTAGAGTTCAGTGGCTCGCAGCAGGTCATCAGCGGTACACAGCGAGGGTTTAGTAGCCCTAGTTTCACTTTGCACCTTTCAGGGTATCTCGTGATGTTTCTGGTTTGGAATCCAAATGTTGACTGCCCATCTCAGTTCCTAGCTTTTACAAGAAAACTTTTAGGATTTCAAATCATCTATTATCAATTCAAATTAGGATAATGAGAGATAGTTTATTTTATAATTAGCGGCCAGAGAGAATTAGACCTAAAAACTATACAACCTTATGAAAATGGTAGAGGTTGCTTAGCAATGAATGATGTTTGAAATATAATGACATAAAGTAAATAAATAAAATTTTCAGAAAAGCGTAAATTTTAACAATTTAAAATAGAAATAACACATGAAGAATAGTGATATTATGACCAGAAAAATATGCTTTATCGTGAGGACACGATTGAACAGATATTAGTTGTATGAAAATTCAGTATGTAAGTACCTAGATATCCAGATAGTCTCCAATGAGTGGTGATTTTAGAATGAATAGGAAGGAAATATACGCTTACATATTGTTTAAAGCCAATATGTAACGTTATATTATTCCCCCGACTGCGGAAATTTTACGCTTTGGTAAAATTTGGAAAGAAGTTCTAAAGGGTTTAAGAGAGGTATTGCCTTCACACAACCATAAATCCATTCATGTAACCTTTCAAAACTTTTATTCATCACTTCCATTCTGTTTGGGTGTAAGTTTACATTCAATGACGAACACTCAAAGCATACACTCTCGGCGATGGCAGGCTTATTTAAGGAGTCATCAACCGCTCCAATAGTCGGCTTATTTAAGGAGTTATCATCCGCTCCATGGAGAGAAGAAAATAAGAATGATAAAAAGGATGAACATAAGGGCTCGATAATAGTAAGCTTATTTAAAGAGTTATCATCCGCTCTTTATAAGGAGAAGAAAGTAATTAAAGATGATCATAAAGGCTCAAAAGATAGCATGAGCGGTAGGGCTCAAAAGCTAACGTGAGCGGTAGGGCTCAAAAGATATCTTGAACGGTAGGGTTCAAGATAAGAATAAGAGTTTAGGGCTCATAGTATAAAAATTCCAAGAGTTAAGACTCATTGGTTAAGATTGTTAATGAGTTTAGAGCTCATTAAACAATTAAGAAAAAGAAAAGACCATGTATAGTTGATGTAAATGTCCATGAAGGTTTAGATGAGGCAAGAAGAAATTAAGAAAAGAATGAGGATCATGAGGGTTTAGATGAGGAGAGACCATGAGGACCATGATGAAGGGTCAGGTCCTTATCTCAGAAAATGAAAAGCCTTTACTCTGATTTATAATGGCTTTAATGGGATTTTATATAATCAGTTGTTATACGTTCAGTGTCCAATTAAAAAGTAGGTGATGTTCATTTGCATAGATAATATAACAGTCTGATACGATGTTGCCATTGCTAAATATCAAGAAGCATAGACGCACTCAAATGAACATCACACAGATTAAATATACTATAAAGTAATATTAAAATACAGTAATTAGCTCATGAACCTTACAAGGAGATGAGGAGAGAAGTTATTAACCAAAGAGTGCCGAAAAGAAAAGATTACGTAAATATACTAGTGGAAGTATTTTTTTAGAATTTAGAAGAGTAAATAACCATGATGGCCATGAGGGATTAGATAAAGAGGGAAGTTGTTAACCAAAAGTGCTGAAAAGAAAGATGACGTGTATATATACACGTCATCTTTCTTTTGGTAGTTCTAGTGGTAGTATTTTTTTAGAATTTAGAAGAAAATCAGGGGTTCAGGGGTCAGGGGTTCTTTTTGGAAGGTTGGGCGCCAAATGTCACGTAAGTGAACATAAAAAGCTTATAGGGAGGTATACGGTGAAATAATAAGAGGTTAATGTTACGTCCTTTTCTAAAATTTACTTTACCCTTATTTTTTTAACATCATTTTACTTTTACCTACATTATATTTACTAACATTAACCTCTTATTATTTCACCGTATACCTCCCTATAAACCTTTTATGTTCACTAACGTGACAACCGTACTATTAATTACGAAATAAAAATAGGAAGTTATTATGTCAGGTCCTTTCTTTTGTCAGTTTACCTGTGAAAATACATGCAAGAATTTATTTCGAAATTTTTGGTTTCTACCTCCACCATACAATTACGTAAAAATGTCCCGTAATTAATGATACTACTGGTGTACATTTTCACACGATCTTAATTTAAGGAAGTATTAAAACCACTATTTTTACCATTGAACATAGTTTAATTAATTTATGGGTTCCTTACGTGTGACACGGTTGTTCGGTCCAATACGTCTTAAGTTCCACTTAAGTGTTATTATGAGTGAGTAGATGTTACGCGCGTGCATTCTCCTTGAAAAAGGCCGTAAATATTGTTTTTAAACTTTCGCGATTTGAACACATAATGTACAGGACTAAATCACGATTTAATTCATTATTTAAATACCTCGACGTTTCGGCAGCGTTACAACCGCCGTGGTTACGAGAAGACTAAGGCGATTGTAACGCTGCTGAAACGTCGAGGTATTTAAACAATGAATTAAATCGTGATTAAGTCCTGTACATTATAAACATTATATTAGTAGGTAGTCGATCCAATCCGATTGATTCAAAAAAATCGTTACAACCACATTAGTTATCATAGTTAAATTGTTAACCACTGAGCGTCGCTTAGATAAGCCGAAACATTTCAAATGCCTTTAACTTTTATCCTATTCCAAATCACGCTAACGAGCCCTAAAACACAAGAGATTAATTTCATGACCCGCTTACGGAATGACAACGCGAGAAGAGAATACCGAAAAGATAAATAAGACAGTTAACTGGGATACATTAAATTACGTGTTTCGCGTTTATTTATAGGATAACACATCAGTTACAACAAAGCGGGTGTATTTACACGTGAAATTGAGCAACATCAATCACAATTTTCTCTTGAACAAAATCTTTAAACCTCATTTCGCTCGGGGAGGGGAGAATGCGGAGTGTCTGTAAAATTCAGTATCTTAGGCTCGCTGTTGCATTTACAGCCGACGACTACGATATATGACCAAACAACTAAAAGAGACATCCATTTTTTTAAAAGTAAAGAGTGACGAGATTAGCGGGACATGTGCCTGATGATAAGCATTTGCATGATGCAGCTATTGGAACATGAAGAGTCAAAATCATTACCACTGCGTTTGTCATCCAGAGATCTAAGATGTTATATCTCTAAGCCCTGTAATTTCTCTGGAAACATTGCTGCATTCAAACCGGAACACGATAATGTTTACAAATTACTGCTTGGCGATAGAATAACTGGCAAAGGTGTGGTACTAGAAATAAAATAGAAAAGTGGGTTGTGCTTACAGTGAATGTAAATCTTTTGGATGTTTTATTTGGGTGCACACCGGTTCGTGCTTTTATCAATAACTACGAACGTGTTACAAAAATAACTGTACAAACAAAAATAATTGATTTTCTTGTGTATTGTATTATTTGTCTGGTTTTTATAGTAAAAGCTCTGATTAGTTTAGCATTTTTTTTTTAATTAAACTTCTAATCCTTTACGCCAAACTCACTTGGGACTGCACAAGTAAATCAGTATAATTTACAAATATAAAGGTTTTTTTAAATTTATATGTACATGTTTATTTATTTGTACATGTTTACCTACCTACAAATGTTTACGTATATTGCACATTTATGAATAAAGTACTTTGACGTAAAGTACTTAATTAGACGGCGAAGTATGAAAAAAAATCGATCGATCAATATTTCAGGTCCGTCGTCGCCGTTTACGGTATAGAACGATTTACTCACTTACCGCACTCGACGTTTCCTACATCTCTGTAAACGCAAGGATCGCAGTCGTATGTCTTGAAGAAGACAGCGGGTTCTTCACCGACATATTAGCGGCTATAATTTAAAGATAATGTTCGCGTAATTTCGCTCGAGCGACCCGCACAATCTATGGCCTTTAATAAACGCAAACGAACTCTATGTAACAATTATTTAACAAAATTACTGTTCTACATGTTCCCTTTAATGAAATTGCAAACAATGCATCGAGTTCGGCGATTTAATTTTATTTGAAGCTATAATTAAATGTACGTTTCGTTGTGAGGTCATCCAAAAGATAATTGCCGTGTTTCCGTATGGGAATACTGTTTGTGGAAGCCATTATACAACAATTATGAATTGTCCCACTTGAATATGTTTAATTTAATCATTTGGTTTACTACAACAAGTTACTTTGCAAATACTTATCTAACGTGAGAATGATTTATGATCACAAGTGAATTAAGGTAGATTGTGCTTAGAAGTAGGTAAAGAGTTAATTCATTAATGTTACATGGCTTTTAAGTTAAGACTTTTTATGTTTGTCATAATGGGATTCATTAGTTGTTATTCTACCGCCATGCGCCATATAGGATTCTGCTAATACTATTGTGTTCCAGTTTAAAAGGCAATGTTTCCAGTGAAAGTACAGGGTGTAGAGATAAATCCTATTATATCTCCGGATGATGAGCTCAACGCAGTGCTAGTGAGGCATAGCATATTTATGTGTTATTTTAACTATAATCCAACTATGTTTGTGTCAGTGCTAATAATTTATTATTATTTAAATCTTTTTTTAAATAATTTTGCATACTTATGTATGAATAAATCTATAAATGAATACCTATACTTTTAATTGACGTTTCATAGTGTACCACACAACCATTTTGATATACATATACGTGCATATGCTGTCAACGAAATAATTGCTGAAATTTGACATCATTTTGCATATATACCTAAAACACATTACGTTTATTATAACATAATATTAGAATATATGCCGAAATTCCCGAACATTTCGTTACAAATTGTCGTAGGATCAAGTTCCCAATTATCTGAAGATCAGAAAGTAAGGCAACACTACCATTAACTTCAAACCGATCCCTTTTCGGCATCAAATTATAAAGTCTTATTAATTTGATTCTCGGTTAGAGGTAAGTTTTAGTAGTACTTCTCTTGTTTAAATACATTGTAACAAATTATTCCGAACATTTGACTTTGTTGTTTTTTTAAAGTATTAAACCATTTTTACCAAAACTAATTAACAATGAGAACTACACTACATAAATATTATATACGAGTACCTAACTAGCTACTAACACTAAGCACCTGGTAGATACTCTTGACCAATTGTGGCCAAGAGTACCTATAAAAGGAAAACCTATTTTTAGGGTTCCGTAGCCAAATGGCAAAATACGGGGCCCTTATAGATTCGTCATGTTTATAATTCGCCTGTGTGGCCATCCGTATGTCACAGCCACTTTTCTCCGAAACTATAAAAGAGCTGTACCTAGTATTGAAACTAGGTAAGTAGATATATTCTGTGAACCGCATTAATATTTTCATCCAAAAAATAGCAAAAAACAATATATTTTAGGGATGTTCCATACTTAGAACTGAAACTCAAAAAAAAAATATTCCACCAATACCATACGTGTGGGCTAGGTATCTATCTAAGGACATTGAGGTGAAAAAAATAATAGTGAAGTTTTATCTAAAAAAGTATTGAGGTTTCTAGCTTGTTAAAAGTGCTAAAATGTGACCCCTGTAACTGCTAATATAAGAGGATGACAAAAATAAAAAAGGGTAAAATGTGTTGCGGTCTATTTGGACTGAATGTTATATTGTGCAAAAACCGTAATGAACAAATCTTAAAATGACCTTTTCCCATAATGACTGATTTTTGAAATGTACTTATTCTAGTACTTATGCCGAAAAAAACTGTCAAATTGAAGTACAGTTAGTAACATTTTATTTTAAAAGCTTTAAATAAAATAAGATTGTAATTTTATAACAAAAAAGGCAATTTCCATTCTTAAGTTTATATAAGTATGATGAACCAGATGATGAAAATTTAGTGCTAATAATTAAATCTGATGCAAATACTTATATATGGTGTAATTAATTCATCAGATAAGAAAACTCTATAATCTAGATATTTCAATTAATGGTCTTACCGCTTAGGACGATCTCTTGTAGCCAACCGTATAAATTAACTAAAAAAATCAATGAAATAGAACCTAAACATAAAAATGTTTATATAACTACCGTCCGGCTTCTATTCCGGACTGATTTTTTTAAGCAATATAAATGTTGACTTTTTATATTGAACTAGATGTCCACCCCGGCTTCGCCCGTGGTAGATATATAGCACTCATCGGGATCCCGTACATATTCAACGATGAAAGATTTTTTTAAATCTTTCACCGTTGAACATGTACGGGAATAGATGTCTAGATTTGTTGAATATTTCATTCATGAGAATAGGTATCGCTTTCAAACAAAAAACCTCTTCAGCTACCTGCTACGCCACCTGTCGGAAATTGGTCGTACCAACTCAGATTTAAAAACAAATTTGATTAGCAAAAGTTCAATGACGCAATCTTAGACACATGCAGTCATATCAAAGCACGCTACGAAAACTCAACAAGAATGGTGAGGTTATCTTTAGATCTCAAAGGGAGCGGGTGACAATCTTGTAAAAAAGTAAAACGTTCCTTAAGGTATTGTGGGGTGGTAGGATTAAACAAGATATTGTAGAGAAGTGAAAGAATGTGAGCATCCCGTCGAAAACGAATTGGCAACCACTTGAGCTGTGTGCGATATTGAGAGACGTGATCGTATTTGCGTAAACCAAATATAAATCTTATACAGTAATTTTGAAGGCGCTCAAGTTTCTCTAGCTGGTCCTCTCTGAGATCAAGAAAGCAGGCGTCAGCGTAATCCAGAATAGGAAGTAGGAGAGACTGAGCAAGAACAATTTTAGTGGCAGTGGGTATAAAGTTACGCAGGCGTCTTAAGGAACTACCAGTTGCAAATAATCTACTACTGATCGAGTTTATATGGCAGTCCCAAGACAAGGTACGATCAAGAACTAGCCCTAGATTTTTTACAGAGCTACTGTACGGTATAATAACTCCATCGAATACAACACCAGGCAAAGTAGCCCAACTAATTCTGGAGATCCAATGAGGACTTCCAATTACTATAACTTGTGATTTCAGAGGGTTAACTTTTAGGCCAAATGATTTGCTCCATTGAATGATGCGATGCAGATCTGCATTCATTTCAGCAATTGCTGCGTCTAGTGTATTTAGAGGAGCTTGAATGTATATCTGAAGATCGTCTGCATAAAGGTGGTAGGAAGAAGTAAGGTGTTTGGAGATCGAATTTATAAAAATTGCAAAGAGAAGAGGAGATAAAACACCGCCTTGAGGAACACCTGCAGTTGTATTGCACCACGAAGAAAAGTTATCTTCAAGGTGAATCCGTTGCCGGCGTCCCAGTAGATAACTACGAAGCCAATTAATTACCGGTGGAGATATGTTAAGGGAGCGCAATAACGCGAGTAAAATGTCGAAGTTGACGGCATTGAAAGCATTACTGAAGTCTAACAGTGCTAGAACAGTAAGCTTGCCGCCATCCATACAAATACAAATAATACAAATACAAACATCTTTATTGAATAAAAACTTAGATTAAATACATTAGTAGCCCCTGCCTGTAGCTTTAGCGTTAGCTGTGTTGCTGCAGGCAGTGTCTTCCTAAACTTGAACTAACTAAAAATAACAATAAAGATAAAACTAAATAACGTAAATGGGAGGCTTTACACTATATCAATAAATTAACTTATTTATTACAAACTAACGAGTAAGATATTTAACCAATTTATGTACGTGTGTATGTATGTGAGTATATGTATATGAGTGTATGTGTGTGTGTATATATGCTCGTATGTATGTAGGGATATATATGTGATATATATCGTGCATGAATGTACGAGGGTGGTGTGTGTGTGTGTGAGAGAGAGGGTGTGTCTGTGAATGTGTGGTTGTCCTCTCTGCAGTACAAGTCCATTATAGAGTCAGAGTTTGCAGATAGGATTACTCTACTTTTAACAATAGGTGTTCCACCGCATCGTAGTCCAACTGGTTTAGCCAGTCTACCATATATTTTTTAATCTTATAATTAGTCATCTCATTTAAGTTTTTATTTTTGTTTATTTCATTATATAGGACTGGTGCTATATGGTTGAAGTGCCTCCACGCTAAGGCGCTTTTATAGCTAGGAACCGGACATTTAGCTTGTCTTTTTTTATTTACTGGTAAGTGGGGTACCGTAAGTGAGTGATACCTTTTGATACACTGGCCAACAAAGATTTTTCTAACCGATAATACATTACAGTCCTTGTATAAGTCAGTAGTCGGGTATCTGAATGGGAGAGATAAACTAACTTTAAGAAGAGCGCGTTGGGCACGTTCTGCCTGAAGTATGGGCGTTTTTGCCGCACTGCCCCAAGATAATAATACCCAAGCGTATATCGCCAGTGACTTTAACAAGCGCAGACACAGCACTATGCCCAGGACGGAAACCAGACTGTAAAGGATGGAGAAGATCTTGCCTAAAAAGGAAATCGTTGAGTTGTTTATGGACAAGACGTTCAAGGACTTTGGAAAGGAAAGGAAGAATTGAAATTGGACGATAATCAGAAAAGGCTTTTGGAATGAAGTTCTTAGGTAAAGGTAAAACGTGAGCATCTTTCCATGATTCAGGAAATACACTACTTAAGATGGAATTGTTGAATAAGGAACACAGGACGGGAAGGATAATTTCAAGGATGGGCAAAAGCATGTTCCGGCTTATGTTGTCACCGCCCACCGCATT
Organism: Ectropis grisescens; assembly: GCA_017562165.1. Lineage (NCBI taxonomy): Eukaryota > Metazoa > Arthropoda > Insecta > Lepidoptera > Geometridae > Ectropis > Ectropis grisescens. The sequence goes on along the minus strand of CM029779.1, from coordinate 9,007,920 downwards.
GGAGGAAATCGACATAAAGCTCCTCGTAACATCACACTCGGTAAATTTTGTAAAAGTAAAGGAAGGAAAATCGATTTTAGCATTGGCAGAAAGATAGTTTATTGTTAAGTCTTTATCTGCCTGTGACATAGCACAGACGGAAGAGAAATGTTGATTTAGAATGTTAATATCAATGTTGTTAGAAGTTACATTCGGACGTGATTTGCCAATTCCCAGAGATTTAAGAAATTTCCAGACTTTTGCTGGATTCTCTTCATCGACAGAATTATGAACATGGCGGCGCATTGCATCCCTACACACCTTATTGCAGCGATTACGTGTTTGGACATATCTCAATTTATTGGCATCTGTGGGTTACATTTTATACCGTTTCTTGGCTGCGGCCTTTTTATTCATCAAGGATTTTATGTCCTCGGTGAGCCAGGGTGCAGGAAGATGCTTAATTTTGACAGCACGTACTGGAATATGGGTATCAAATAATTGCGTTATTAACTTGTTGAACATTCCAATCTGACTGTCAACTGATTCAATCGCAGTCACCCCATTCCAATCGATCTCACTCGCATCTTTACGTAAAGCATCGTGATCCATACCACTAAAATTGCGTCGCATAAGGATTTGAGGCTTGGATTTTGGTGGACGAATTTTGTAGGATAGGTAAACTAGGTCATGGTAGGAGAAATTATCTGCGGAACATTGGCCATGCTTGGCGACATTATTTAGAGAGGAAACAACAATTAAATCAAAGAGAGATGGGACACAGTTTGGATAATGATGAGTGGGATTCAAAGGAAGAACATGTAAATTACAAGAGTAAAAAATGGATTCCAGAGACGAACTGCGTTGATCTTTCTTGACAAGACATGTATTAAAATCTCCCATGATGATAGAATGGGTAGGGACGAGGTCTAGTAAGATATTTTCAAAGGAAGAAAAATAGTTAATGCTACTAGAAGGACAATAATACACACCGAGAAGAATTTTAGAATGAGCAAGAGTAACTTCTATGAAGAGATGCTCACCACCATCCACTGGAGGCGGTTGAGGCGACTGACTCAAAATAGCGTAAGGAATGTTAGCCTTCAAGTAAATCGCCACACCGCCACCACGGCTGGCGCGATCGTTCCTAATGAGGATGAAGCCAGGAAGTGAATACGAAGTAGTGAGGAGTTTTGGGTGAAGCCAAGTTTCAGATACCAGAATAGCGTGTATATTGTGTTGGTCAAGAGAAGCTAACATATCAGGATAGGACGACGGAATGCTCTGCGCGTTTATGTGAACCACGTTAAAATTTCTAGATACGTTAGAAAAGGTACTTTTTAGAAATTCGGACAGCGGAGGTGCACTATCGAAACTATCTTCACAGCTGCTAGACTCCATAAGAGATGCTGACAAATATTCTTCATCACTACAGCCATTATTGTTATCAAATAAATTAATCATAATATTTAAAACCAAATAACTACAAAAATATTTTACAAATTATAGAAATAAATACTAATATAATATATAAATATTATCTATACTTACAAACTAATATATTATACTCTATGTAATATAAAATCGTTTACATCGATAATCGTTAAGCACAGAAGTATAAACAATAATAGAAAGAGCCTAAAATCTGACTAAGAAAAATTTAAATAACACTTAATATTTTCCAGTATTGTGCGTTCTAAGTTTTTAATTTGTATTTAAAACTATTTATGAAAAATAAAGATCGAATTGTAAGCACGCAACAAACGTAGGTACGCAGCTGCGCAGAGAAAAAAAAACAATATAAACGTCAGATGCAGTGACAGACACTTGACAGTTTGACATACAACATACAACTAAAAAAAGGGATTGTAGGGTGGTGGTTATAACCTCTACACGTGTTTATTGTGTTTTTGTGTATTTTATTTGTTTATTGGTGAGTGGTAGTAAATAGTTTTGTGTAATAGTTGTTAGTATAGAACAATGGACTATATTCCCCCCACTCCGGTGGCACCTGAGCCGCCAGACCCTCCCGATCTGTCGGATTCAATGGATATAATTGAACCAACACCCCGCCCCAAACCAGTAAAACGTCCCAGAAACCCTGCTGATGACCCGGTACATCCTTCATCAAATAAAAAAAAAATATCAAGCCCGGAGTCGGCATCGGCATCCATCCAAACTATATACCAACACCCTGCGATGACCATTTTGGGCATCAGACAATACGAGGATACCGACGCTGGCCCCTTTATCGTTCATATATCCAAAGTGGAGGCAACCTTAACCGTGGGCACAGTTATTCGCCCTATTAAATTCGGCCATTTTTTGTTTACCAACAACATCCAAAATGTGTGTAGAGATGGTATTAAAAAAGTAGGAAGGAATAAAATAGCAGTTGAATTAAAAAATGCTGCCGCGGCTAATTCTTTTATTGATAACCCCACCCTCAAAGACAATAACTATGATGCTACCATCCCCACATATAATGTCACCCGCATGGGGATAGTAAGGGGTCCCCATTGATTGGTCATTGGATCAGTTTGTTGATTCCCTTCAAATCCCAGGAACCACATATGTACTGAAAGCAAGAAGACTAAATCGCAAAAATAAAACTGATGGAGTCATAAACTGGGAACCAACCCAAACTGTCGTTCTTACTTTCAGAGGGCAAAGTTTACCGGATAGAATCTTCTCATTCTACTCCTCACTAATTGTAGAAGCATATCAGTTCCCCACAATACAATGCATGCACTGCCTACGGTTTGGACATATCAAATCCCAATGCCGGTCCCAACCCCGCTGTTTCCGCTGTACACAGCCCCACTGTGGAGACAATTGTGAAGTGGAAGAGTCGGAGGCCACCTGCCTCTACTGTCATGCGCGACACTACTCCACAAATAGAACCTGTCCTGAGCAAGAACGGCAACGCAATATTAAATCAACTATGGCCCGTGAGGGTATTTCATATCATGAGGCAAACAGTAAAACTCCCAAAGTGACACAACGATTTAGTCAAATAGTTCAAGAGACGACAGTCTCCCATGACTTAGGTTCCCAACCCATCTCCTCTACATTTTCCGCTTCTAGACCATCCCAATCCCATCAAAAAAACTGTTTTTCTCCCTCCCAGACCCAAGCCTCTACCTGGGAAGTCATATGACAGAATTGCTCACCAAAACATTATTGCTCAATGTCCCCTCTGTTCTTCCAAAGGGTCATGCCCTCCAAGCAACTGAGTCCCAAACTACCTTTCCTTCATCAACAAATGAACTCCTCATCCAACTCCTTTCCATCATCATTACCATGATCTCCCAAGATTCCAACAAACTACCGTCCAACGTTGCCCAAATGATATCCCACCTCTCAACACTAACAGGCCACCATGGACTTATGTCCCATATTTCAATGGAACACCAGGAGCCTTCGACGCAAGGTTCCTGAACTATCTATGCTCATCACAAAATACAGTCCCATCTTGGTGGCTGTTTCGGAGACATGGTTTGTCCCTGGGGTTCACTATCGGGTCCGGGGGTTCTCATGTCTTCGCAATGATCGTCAGGATGGATCTGCTGGATCTGCATTATTTATAAATCTATCCCACCCCTTCTCCCAAATTCAGCTCCCACCCTTCAGCCCAGAAATAAATTCTGTAGCTGTTCGGGCATTCAATATATCCTTTGTATCTATGTACATACCTTATCCTTCCCCTCAATTAATCCCAGACCTACTCTTAATCTTATCCGCTGTCCCTCAACCAATCATGCTAATGGGAGATTTCAATGCCCATCATACTTCCTGGGGCTCACACAGCTGTGATTCTTTTGGTCGACTTTTACTTGAGGTATTTGAAGAGGCAAACCTGTGTGTATGTAATGATGGCTCCCCTACACGAAGGGTCCTACCATCCCAGAATCCCAAATCAGCTGTTGACCTAACCGTCTGCTCCCCTACCTTACTACCGTCTTTATCTTGGGAAGTCCTCCCGCTCAGTAGAGGTAGTGACCATTTTCCCATACTAGCTAGCTTAAGCATGAGAGTATCTCAGCCCCCACCTCCTACCCCTCTATTAAAATACCGTCTATCGGGTGCCCAATGGGATTCCTACTCATCTATTCTAGGCCAAAAATTAAATTCAGCTCCTAATCCTACTGAAGAAAATCCCCTAACTTGTTATTCAAAATTAGTAGATGCTATGTCCCCCCCCCCCCTGGTGGGATCCTGAATGTACGGAAGCTGTCCGAGAACGCAACTGTGCTGAGAAGTCATATAACAGGTCCATGTCCTTAACGAACTACCTCAACTACAAAAAAAGCAGCTGCAAAGTGCAGGAAAACCCTGACAACCAAAAAGAAATCTGGTTGGTTAAAATTCTGCGAGAGTCTGTAACCGACTACTCCATCTAGCATAGTATGGAAGTAGGTCCGTAGATACAGGGGCTCATATAATTCCCCAAATCCTAGATCTAATGATCCAAACTCCTGGATTGAGTCTTTTGCAGACAAACTGGCCCCTTCCTTTGTTCTTCAAAACCCGAATCCCAATACCCCTAACTACAATTTATCCCACTTTAATCCCCATTTTGATTCCCCTTTCTCGTTTGAAGAACTGAAGTTGGCTCTGGATGGATTGACTGACTCCTCCCCAGGAGTCGACGGAATCCCTTACTCATTCATTACTAGAGCCAATCAAGACTGTAAACAATATCTCCTCACATTGATTAATATCTTCTTTGGTCAGGGATTCGTCCCTGACTCCTGGAAAACTCAAATTGTAATCCCCATCCCTAAACCTGGAAAAGATCCTTCAGATCCCAACTCCTACCGCACCATTGCATTGTCCTGTGTAGCATCCAAGATCACTGAAACCCTAATAAAAAACAGATTGGAATGGTTTATTGAGAATAAAAGAGTTCTTCCCCAGTCCCAGTATGGCTTCCGGAAAGGTATGGGTACTACAGACAGTCTCAGCATCTTCACTACTGATATACGCATTGGGTTAAAAAACAAGGAGTATGTAGCAGCAGTATTTTTAGACGTCAAATCAGCATACGACAACGTCCAGCTCCCAGTGCTCAGAAGTAAGCTTTTACAGCTGAGTATCTCGGCGAAGATGGTTCGCTTTATTAACCTTTTTCTGTCAGAAAGAACAATCCATATTAATAGTCAAAATAATGCTGCTATATCTAGAACTGTTTGGAAAGGGCTTCCGCAGGGTTCAGTCCTGAGTCCTCTCCTTTATGGAATATACACATACGACTTGGAACCCACTGTGACTCCCTTCACTCAAATACTGCAATATGCCGACGATCTAGCTCTCTATGTAAGATGTAAAAAAATTGAGGAAGCATAGACACTCCTAAACTCTGCCTTATCCTATTTGGAGGATTATCTTAATGATAATGGAGCATCCATATCTCCATCCAAAAGCCATTCCATTGTGTTCACAAAAAAGAGATCTATCCCTAATATACACTTAAGATGCAATGACCAACCCATCCCCCAACAAAACTCAATCAAATTCTTAGGTTTATGGCTTGACACAAGATTAACAGGAGTCCCTCACTCAGATTATGTAGCTGCTAAATGTGAGAAGAACTTAAATATCCTCCGTTCTCTTTCTGGCGTATGGTGGGGCTCCCATCCATTTTCACAAAAACTTTTGTATAATTCCATAATTTGTAGTCACTTTGACTACGGAGCGTTTCTACTAGAGCCTGGCAATAAATCCGCACTTAACACATTATCAACTATACAAGCAAAATGTCTTCGGATTATCTTAGGTGCAATGAAGTGCACTCCTACTAATGCCATCCAGGTAGAGAGTGGAGAACCACCCTTACCATTACGAAGACAATTCTTGGCTGACAAGTTCTATACCAAAATTCTCCAAAATTCAGACCACCCTTTGTGGCTAAAATTACAAGAACTTCATAGACTCACTCCCTCTCTAGACATCAGACACCAAATAAACCTTCCTTGTGTTCTTCGTAGTTATGTCAAGTTTTCGAACCTACCTTACACTATTGCTCAGTTCCCTGTTAATCCTTTGTTTACCACTAAGTATCATGCCATAACCTTCCAGCCTCATATAATCTTAAATTTTGGTGTTGATAAAGAATCAGCACACTCCAACCGCCTGTTCTGTAAAATAATGGCAACTAACTGGAGTGGTTGGCTGCCAGTATATACAGATGCATCAAAATTGAACCAAAATGGAGAAGTTGGAACCGCAGTCTGGATCCCTAAGTACAATGTTGTTTTAAGACACAAATGCCCTCCTCTAGCCTCAGTTTTCACTGGAGAGGCTATTGCCATACTTGAAGCAATAATGTATGTCTCGTCACACTCCCTAGATAAATCTATTATTCTAACGGATTCAAAGAGTAGCTTGCAGGCCATATTGTCCAATCAATTTAAAGCAAAGTCTAAATTTCCCGTTGTGCTCAGAATTAAGGAAGAACTGATGAAAGCACATAATCTTGGACTGCAAATAGTTTTGGCATGGATACCAGGGCATGCTGGCATTTTAGGAAATGAAAATGTCGACTATCATGCCAAACAAGCTACAGTTACAGGTAACAAAGACCATTATCACATATACACACATGATCTTTCCTCAATATGCCAAACTCAACTAGTGGACTCCTGGAATAAAACATGGTTGCAGTCCAAGACTATGGGTAAATTTTATGGGCAAATTCAAGAATCTATTCCACCTAAACCCTGGTTTTTCAAATTCAGAAATATTAATAAAAGAATAACATCAACAATTTGTCGCCTACGGTTAGGTTTTGCCTGTACTGCGGTATTTTTAACAAAGATAAAAATTCGCGACAGTTCCCTATGTGAGTGTGGCTTGGCTGACGGCACCACCGACCACATTTTCCTGGAATGCTCCAGATATCCTGATTCTCTTTATGACAAGATCCCCCCCTGACCTTCCCCTCCCTGCTAATTTCTCTAATCTCCTTCCTTTAGTATATTCTCCGTTTGTGTATGTCCTCAGTAAATATATTAAAAGTAATAATATCAAACTATAATCACTATTATAAGTGTGAAGGTTTGTATTTTTATTTGTATTCAATTCAATTCGATTCATTTATTCATACCATAAATTCATAAGAACACTTGGTAACGTCATTTACAAAAAGGCAAAGAATCTGTGTACATAATATGATAAAATAACAACGTCAAAAAGAATAAAGCAGCTGTAAAGGGGCCTAGTCAATTACATGCAGCTGTAAAAAGGCTTTGTCGAAGACAATATAACAAATAATCAATACACACAGTATACAGATACTACATTAGTATAAACAATGTAACATCAAAAGTCTTAAAAATCTATCATTTTACCTTATTACAAGATTCTAATTTCGACACATTTCTCTTCCATACGTTACTATTTTCAACAAAGTCGTCTATATTATAATATGCCTTGCTCAATAGGTAGCTTTTTTATTTCATTTTTAAACTTTGTTTCATTGAGGCCTTCCACTTGTACAGGGATTGCATTATAGAAGCGAATACCATTACATTTGAAATAGTTATTTGTTATCTGAAGTCTGCACTTAGGAAATACAATTTTGTGTTTATGGTGCGCTTTTGGATTCAGATCAGTTAATTTCTGCAGACGACTTCGATTTTTTCTTACATACATTATACATTCATAAATATACAATGAAGGAACTGTTAATATGTTAATAGTTTTGAACATCTCCCGTACTGATTCTCTAGGTGATAAATTATATAGACCACGGATTGCTCTTTTTTGCAATATGAAAACAGAGTTTCTGTCCGCAGCCGAACCCCATAATAAGATCCCGTAGGACATAATACTGTGAAAGTAGCCAAAATAAACAAGCCTAGCTGTTGCAACGTCTGATATTTTTTAATTTGACGAACTGCGTGGGCAGCTGAACTGAGTCGATCAGCTAGTCTCTATGTGAGGACCCCATTGAAGCTTTGAATCTACTGAAATACCCAGAAAACAAGTAGATTGTACAGGTTCGATAAGTTCATCTTTCAGTCTTATATCAAGTTTACCGCACATTACATTGCAGAGTGTGAACTTTATACATTTCGTTTTAGTTGGATTAAGTACTAGATTATTTGCATCAAACCATTTATACGCAATGTCCAAAAGTACGTTTATTTCAGTGAAATCGTTTATTCCTCTCCTAATTTTGAATAGAAGTGATGTATCATCGGCGAACATAACTATTTCTATATTTTTATGTTTTTTTATCATAAAAGGTAGATCATTAACGTATATAAGAAACAAGAAAGGTCCAAGTATGGAACCTTGTGGTACACCCATTCTTATAGGCGACTCATTTGATTTGATATTCATACCTATATATGTATATCTTGTGACGTTATCTTTGTGTTTGTCCATTGCAGAGGTTTAATGTAGTAAATATATAACTACTAATCATTAACAAACAATACTCTACTACACCGACCAACTGCAAGAGCTACTGTTATCAAATCTGAATACCGACCAAATTCCAAAAGAACATCCAGTTGAAACACAAGACATTGGCGAAATTATGGTCATACCACCGAATGGAAGCCAAAAATAAAGAAGAAGAAGAAGAACTAAAAAAAGAAAACAAAATTATTAAACAAAAATGATAAGAGTCAGCTTGTTAGCTTGCTATAAATAAATTTCTAAATACAAATGTGGGTAGTGAATACCATGATACATGTTATTAGAATATCGAAAACAGAAACTATGTCTACGAAGAAACAAAAACGACGATATTATTCGATGCATCATGGAAAGTTGAACGGCCACATGAATATTATACTATCTTCTAGGAACAGTTTTACGTTTTGAACCCGAGTTTTTCTTATCAGCTGCCATATCAAGTTTCTTCTTTGCCAAAGGTGCTGAGGTTAATGGGACCGGGACCTGAATCTCATCCAATTCCCGTCGGCTGTTGACGCGACGACGTTTGTTGTCTGCATCCAGTACTATGATAGAACCTTCCTGTGTCCAGCATTTACTTAAACCAAACCTCTCCCGGGCAGCCATGAAGACGTCGTGCCGAGCTTTTGTGAGATATTCGGAGAGTGTTACACCGGATCCCTTCAAAGAAGTCTTAGCAAACCATAATTTCTGTCGGAGAGCCAGAGTGCTTACTTTGACTAAGATATGACGAGCTTTGTCAGAAGAAGAACGCCCCAACCGGTGACACTTACTGATGTTGGAAACACTAAATTCTTGGATTTTCAGTTTATGTACCACAAGCTTTTCAACACTGGCTGGAACGTTCTCATCTTTATCTTCTGGCACACCATGAAACAGTAAAAACTTACGTCTGGCTCTCATTTGTATGAAGTCAGTCTCCCTAGCAAGAAGAAATATCTGGTCCTGAAGAGATTTCATGGATACTAATATGTATTCCCGGAAAGACCTGAATTCCTCAGCCAATGTTGATGTTTTTGGAGATTGCTGAAGTACCTCTTGAAAGGAGTTCATTTTATGGAGAAACAGTGTTTGTAGTTTTTCTTGTGATTCCAAAATTGTTTCCATTGTGATGTGTCAAAATTAAATTCCGTTGTATTATGATGTTGTGTTGTTTATATTTGGAGAAAACACTCCCCGGCAGGTAATTAACAGTTACTTTACATTAACACATAAAATAACACTATTAAATCAAGATTTTCTAATTTTCCTATTAAATTTTAATAACTAGCAAAAATTTTGGTGTGTACTAGGCAACTATCCCCATGAGAACTATCCAATAGAAAAATAATCTTTCAATTCTGACCAGTAAATCTCAAGATCCTAGCGTTCAAACAAACAAACTCTTCAGCTTTATAATATTAGTATAGGTATCTAGATATCAAATACTTTTCATCCAATATGCAGCTCGGTGAAGGTTGTAATCATAATCATAATCTTTATTTCGTAAAACCAATTTACATGTCAGAAATTGTGAGTATACACAAATTATAAAACAAAATTTGGTATCCAATAAGTATCTATGCACAATACAGTGCCGAATAAATATTAATTACAAAATTATAATTTCAATAAAATAATATAATAATTTACAAAATTATAATAATACATAATGTCAGTTAATTTAAAATTAAAACAATAATTTGTTGATTTATAAAGGTGGGGCATAAAACTCCTCATATCCATAAAACGCTTGCTCAACAAGCCAGCGTTGTAATCGAACATTTAGGTTGAAGGCAGTACCGCGAACTCTAGAGAAGTCCGCTAGGTTGACGCATGTCATGGGCACTATGATATATAAACGACTATATATTTTTTTTTTTTAACTTTTATAGGTTTACACTTGACCGCCATCTCGCCTGATGTTAAACGATGATGCGGCCTACGATGAAGCGTGTTTACCTAGAAGAAACCGATTCACTCTCGATTTGAAGACACAAAGATTGTAACTATCGGGAAAAACCCTCTCAGGCAACGTATTCCACAGCCTAGACGTTCTTATCACAAAAGTTGAGTCAAATCTCTTCGTTCGTGTCTTTGGAACATCAACCATGAAACGATGTCGCTTTTTCGAGCTACGAGCATTCCGATAGAAAAAAGGGCAAGGTGGTATTAGATCGTACAAATCAGTCGCACACTCTCCGAAGTGTATCCGATAAAAAAACCGATAAGCTAGCAATTTTCCGGCGATGTTCTAGACTTTGCAGTCTTTTTCGCACGAGAATGTCATTGCCTATGAGCCTTTTGGCACGTCTCTCGATCGATTCCAGAGCTTCCAGCTGATACTTAGCCGATCCATCCCAAAGGTGCGAGCAGTACTCCATACAGGAGCGAATCTGTGCTTGGTACCTACCCGACGATATACTTGAGTCCCCAACACTACGCATTTTCAAAAGTAAACTCAATGGCTTATCAGCCAAGCTGTGAATGACATTGAAACGGAATACATGTCTCGAAAGGAAACAATGTAGGTACACTAGGTACCTTTAGGAAATTTAATCTATTTAGTCCTAACGTACACATTATTATTATTTTTAATCTGATTATAATTACTGAATATTATTGTTTATTATTATCTGTAAAGATTGACATTATAATACTATATAAGCTGACGTCTGATAATAAGTTATGATTTTTTTATATTGTTTATTAGTCTACTTATAATTGTGTAATTTCCACCATAAATTGTAAAATTAATATTGACGTGTACTTGTTGTATGAATAAATGAATATGAATATGAAATTTAAAACTCAATAAACTAGGTGCGGCCTTCACATGTTCTGGCAGGTTATTGTAGACGTCTGAACCCATCACATGGGTCCAAGAATCTCAGATAGTGGTAGTACACTTGTGAAGCTGTCATCATTACCGCTCGATTCTGTGAGCGATGCCGAATGATATTCGTCATCACTATTATCATTTTCAAAAATATTGATCATACTTAAATATTGTCAGCTAAATATTTATATAAAATAAAATACTAATTATAATAAAACAAATATACAGTCTAAAAGTAAAACTGAAAAGTCAATATTAATCCACCTCCCGGTTGTGCTGGGTAGTGTTATAAATATACTAATAGTCAGCAACACAAAAGAAAAAAAAATCTGGTTAAATTAAACGAAAAATATTTAACAATACACAATTAAATTAACTATAACATAATAGTAGTAGTGACTGCCCTAGTGGCTTAGTTGGTAGTAGCTCTGCCTGCGAAGCCGAGGGTCGTGGGTTCGATCCCCACCCAGTGCAAATATTTGTGTGATGAATTCAAATGTTTGCACTGTGTCTGGGTGTTTCTATGTATAATAAGTATGTATTTAAAACTATATAAGTATTATATCAGCTATTTGGCTGCCATCACACAAGCTTTGCTTAGTTTGGGGTCAGATAGTGTTGTGTGTGAATTGTCCACCAATATAAATATAATATAATAATGAAATAACAAATTTTTTGCAATGTTACAGTGCAAGTCGGCAAAATGAGACATATGCGGTACAAAGATAAAAAGAAGCTAAAATTGACACTTTAACATTGAGAGAAAAAAAACACAAAATAATAACAAACATTAAAAGATCCTACCTTGCATATTCATTAATTTTGCTCTGTCTTTTCATCATTGTTTTTATGCAATTGGGTGACAATGACAGTTAGGGCCTGCGTTTTAGCCGTAGCGACTGTTATGTTTATTTTTTTAGTGTTCGCATTTACCGAAGAAATAGCATTCAGCCGGGCCTGACGGGGTGGACGTGATATCGCAGGGAAAATAGTACCTGTAGTGTTGGGGCCGAGTTTTGTCCTGGAAGTACCCTCAACTACGCATTTTAGTTGCTGGATTATGTCAAGTTGTGTTGTGATTGTCTCACCTTGCTTCAAAATCTTCTCGTTCTGGTCGATGATTATGGATTTCAGCGACCCTACATCGTCCAGGATATGGTCCATTGTTTTCTGCAGATTAGTTACAGCAAGTCCCAAATCTTTTATCGTCTTTTTTCTATTTTTAATTTATTTTATACGCTAGAACGAATGTTATCTCGGGAACTACCCCCGGAACTAAATATTATATAATATTATTGTATAGCGGGATCTCCTACTAATAGGCGAGCGTTTAGATGACACTAAAGGTAGAGCGGTTCGCCTGGAGTGTGCGTGTCGCGACACGTGTCTCGGTCTCCCGTCGCGGTCTCGGCGCGAACTGGCGCCCATACAATTCTATACAGTCAAGTGCCTGTCACGGTCTCCGGTCGCGGTCTCGTGTCGCGGTCTCCGGGCGAACCGCTACCTTAACGGAGAACGGAATATGCGGCCAGTATAAGGGTTGCCAATCGTAAAACAAATTTCCTTGTACATATTACACGTACAAACAAAAAACCTCGTATTTTGGCTTTCATACCTCGTACGCAAAAACCCAAATCTTGTTTTTGTACGAGAAACCTCGTACGTTTGGCAATCCTTGCTTGCTATTATGCTAATTTCGGTCATTGGTCTCCTTCTCAAAAGTATATCATTCTTTACTGCTTTCATCAGAACTAGATGGCGCTGTACGTTCATAGAACGCGGTAGCGTTGGTATGATATATTATAATGAGTATAATTCGTGCGTGTCGGATGACGTTTTATCTTCGGGGTATCCGGTTCCAAAATAAGTATTTTTTAAATCCGTGTCGTCGGCAAATAATAGTTGACCCACGGACTGTCGGCTGAAAACTGAAAAATACATACAAATCTGAACATCTGAACTTCTGAACTAGGGATGATCGATATGAGAAAAACATCGAACCTAAAACGGTTGCGGTCTATTTGGACTGAATGTTATATTATGCTAAAACCGTAATGAACAAATCTTAAAATGATCTTTTTCCATAATGACTGATTTTCGAAATAAACTTATTCTAGTATGCCGGAAAAAAACGGTCAAATTGAAGTACAGTTAGTAACATTTTATTTTAAAAGCTTTAAATAAATTAAGATTATAATTTTATAACAAAAAAAGGCAATTTCCATTCTTAAGCTCACACTGTCAGAGTATCTGACTAAGCCAAGACATGGACTCTTCATGGCGGCCCGGGAACGTTTTGGTGTGACGAGGTGCTGGACACGAGATGGTTTTGTTATTGTAGGTACTGACTGTGTCCCAACAACACGCGACACCGTATCTGCACCCGTAACGAGTTAGATATCATTGAAGTGCCGGTTCCTTCTCCTGCGCCGTCCTTGATGAAAAAAAGACTGAGAAGACTGTTGCGGCACCTGCGAAGAACGTCTTGCCTACAAAACGAAGAGTCGCTTTGAAACAGTAATCTGTTGATTTCATCTCAGATTCTTGCAATGTTGTAGGTTTGTGTCACTGTGCTTTGTGACACTTTAATTGTTTTGCATATCGTAGTGACTTTTCTCTTGTTTTTTGTATCAGGCGTCTAATGCACTATGTAGAGTTATGGTAGTTTTCTGATTTCTTGTTTTCAAAAACAATGATGTAAGCAGAGCAAAATTCAGAGATGTGACGTATCTTAGATAAAAGTATCTAAAATACAGATACAAGATACAAAATACGTATTTATACGTATTTCAAATACTTTTTAACTTTTCTATTTTGTATCTTGTATTTAGATACATTTTCCGGTTATCTTAGTATTTTGCAGATACTTTTTCCGTAAGATACTTTTACTAAAATAAACTTAAAAAAAAGCAGTTTTTCTCTCCGAAAGCAACTGAACGATGCGCGTCGTTTAAAAAAAAGTCGCGGATATGGTCGGGAACCAAATGACTTCAACTTCAACTTTTTATTATGGCCTCCATTCGGTAATGTTACCGGAATTTGGCCAGTGTCTAGCGTTTGATCATTGACGTAGTCCTTTGACGTTTATTTCGTAGAGCAGGTAGGAGTCTTGTTACAGATGATCGGTTAGCTTCAGGTAGTCTTGAGTTGGATGATCGGGCGAAACGTCTGATATTCGGTGAACAGGGAGGTTTTTTAGGCTCAGATGATCGGTTGGTCGAATTTGAATACTTTTGTTACTGGATACTTTTTACATAATATATAACTGTATGGGACAAACACAAACATGACATCACAAAATAGACAAATGAAGATATTATTACTTATAGTAGAATTAAGATGATTCAAATATATAAGTATCTAATTTAGACATAAACTATCATAGTTTAATATTATTTTTCTGAATATATTTACTAAGGACATACACAAATGGGGAGAATACAAAAGGGAGTAGATTGGAAAAGTTAGTGGCACGGGGAAAATCAGGTGGGATCATGTCATAGAGTGAGAATTGATTTTTAGAACATTCAAAAAAAAAATGGTCAGTGGTACCATCAGCTAACCCACACTCACAGAGAGAGTTATCTCGAATTTTAATTTTGAGAGGAACACCGAGTGCAAGCGAAACCTAACCGCAGGCGACAGATAGTGAATGTAATTTGCTTGACCCAAATGACCAAATGACAGATGGCGACACTATCGTTCTACAAATGTCATCGACTAAGATGTCCCATCTTCATTCCTGTCACTGTCACTCATTCCGTTTTTTTTTCATATGCACGTGTTGTATGGTGTTTCGAATAGAGATGATCGATATTAGAAAAAATTCGATGTTAACATCGAACGTAAAACATCGATGTGCAAAAAAACATCGATATCTAAAAACATGGATATTTTCTGTACAAAAAAATTACGAAATTTTTTTACTGTTATTTTAATTTAAACTGGCACAGGAGTAGGAATGGACCATAATAATAATAATAATAATAAAAATTTATTTGTAACAAAAGAAATTACATTTGACAAAATTACATGAAATGTTACATCAACTAAATTAAATAATAATACATAAGCAATTTATCATTATTTGTGAAGTTTCTAGATGTTTCATTGACTAAAATCTATGTACATTCTTCTACATTCAGACACTAGTCATCGCTGTAGGATACCCTGTGTTGCAATGACTAGTGCTCTTCTAGTGCTATCATCATAGTTGGGTGTTTATTTAAATATTTGGAATACTAAAAACCAAGATCAAGTAGGTACTTAAAGAAGTAGGACACAACTGATACAGTATGGCCAGTTAGTGCATGTTTCATGTTTGTATGTGATAGTAGGAAAGGAGTCTTTGAGTGTCCTCGTACACGAGCGAGTTTGATTGTGGGAAGTTGTCGAGTTATGTGTGTGTGTGTAGACGTGCGTACCTATCAAGAGTTTTCATGAGAACGTTGCGTAAATGAATGTGGACTGTGGATTATGCTCCATTGTAAGACGTAAAATTATTTGAACAAATCAATGTCAAATTAGGCAGCCAAATACTAACTAGCTGACAATTTTTTATCAAATCCTCAGTTTCTCTATACGGAAGGCTATTAAGATATGTTTTTATTTTATTTCTACAGATGTGTTTGGAGTTGTTGATTATGTTAAGTTCTCTATTTAATTTTGTGTAGATAAAGCAACCACGAAAACTGTAGCTTCTTTCACCTATTAGTGTTTTTATTTTCAGAACTGGCCAACGACTGATTCGTCTGTTTTTAGCGGTTTCCAACCCACCAATCTGCGAAATGAGGGCAGCTCGGTGAAATCGCAGCGCTATTGCCATTATGTAAATCTGTCTCACCGTCAATTGCTTTGTTTCCTCAAATAGAGTTGTAGTCGGATACCTATAAGCTCTACCAAAGGCGACTTTTAAAACAGCCCTTTGTGCTCGTTCGAGCTTCATAAGATTATGTGTACCGGCCGAGCCCCAAGAAACAATACAATAACTCAGTATGGACACGCACAGGGAGGTGTACACCATAGTTACGATTTTCTTATTGGCAATGGCTCTGAGCTTTTTTGAAAACGAAAAGTAGTTTTCTTATGCGACCACTAACAGCATCAATTTGTTTTGTCCATGACAAGAGCTCATCTATATAAATGCCCAGATATTTCAGATGTTGCTCTTGCCCTAGTTCCGGCATATGTACACTGTGTCTCACTTGTATTTTTACATGTGTGGAGTTTTATACAAAGTGTTATGTTGGGTTTAGTTTTAGCTGATACCCGGAAAGCAATTATTTTTGTCTTGCTAGCATTAATAGTGAGTAGATTATTTTGTAGCCATTTAACAACTTGTCGAAGACCCTTGTTTGCTTGAGAATTCACACCATTCCAGTCATACCCATCAAATATGATCGCTGTGTCATCAGCAAAGGCGAAAAGTTTGGACTGACCAATTGAGATGTTGCATAGGTCATTGATATATATTAAGAAAAGAGTTGGGCCCAAAACGCTGCCTTGAGGCACTCCAAATGACACATCCATCAAATCACTGCTGTAATCTCCAACTTTTACTTTTTGTTTTCGATCATTTAAATAGGACTCGAATCAGTTTAGCGTTATTCCACGTACTCCAATGCCATCAAGCTGCTTGATGAGTATCCTTCTTGAAATAGTGTCAAAAGCCTTGGCCAAGTCAAGAAAAACACCAATGCACTTGCGACCAGAGTCCAGGGTCCTTGACACGTGATCGATGAGACTTACAACGGCGTCTTCAGTTGACCTACCCGGTCTAAAGCCAAATTGACTCTCCGAAAGAATGTTTTGTTTTTCAAGAAACGAAATGAGCCTGCTATTAACCACCTTCTCAATTATCTTAGAAATTGAACTTAAAAGAGAAATTGGTCTATAGTTAGAAACATCATCAGCGTTGCCTGACTTAAAAATGGGACAAACGTTGGCTCTCTTAAGCTCAGATGGAACAGTACCAGTTTCGAAACTAGTGTTACAAATGTGGACTATTGGTGCTATCAACACGTGTTTGCACTCTTTTAGCAATCCGTTGCTGATACCGTCGTCTCCACAGGCAGATCTCGTTTTAAGATTGCTTATGATTTTGGCAATCTCCGATGCGTTTGTAGGAGTCATATAGAAGGAGTTTGCCGGAGTATGGCTGACTTTGGCGTTAACGGCAAGCTCGTCCTCCGTCACTTTAAGATTATTTAAAATTTCTTGTGATAGTGATTCGCCGATTGTGGCAAAGAAATTATTTACTCTGTTTAAAGCAAGTTTTGGTGTCGCAGCTGACTTAAGTAGGTCATTGTTGTCAGATTTAGCACATTTTAGGTTGCATACTTCTTTTATGGCACCCCATAGTCTCTTACTATCGCTCTTGCAGGCTTCAATTTTATGGCGTTCATGAGCATCTTTCAAATTCTGTAAGATATTATTACAGATGTTGCGGTAGTTTCTGTAACTAATTTGGGCACGTATGTCACTATAGTTTTTCTTGGACAGCTTATATAAGTAATCCCTTTTTCTCATACATCTCAATAGACCCGGGGTAATCCAGTCCTTCCTAATGTATTTCGAATTAGGAATTTGCAATACGGATTTATGTCTATCGATTGCACTATTTACTATACACTGGAATCTGTTGACAACCAACGTGGCATCGTGGATGCTGTAGAAGTCTTCCCAGTTCACACGTTCTAGGTCTCTAGCGACTAAACTATAATTAATTTTAACTGAAGTTTTTTTGTCTTGACTGCTTAACGGAGGTTTTGCTTGGATACTCAGAAGAACCGCATCGTGGTCGCTTATGCCAGACGCACAAACAACAGCTGATGATGGGAACGGTGACCTGATAAACGCATGGTCTATACAGCTGTTGTTACGAGTTGAGTGCTGATGAGAGGGCAAAAAACCATGGGTCGTAATTATTTCCAAATAGTCTTCCGCTCGCCTGTCAGTTGATATAGGCGCAATATCGATATTCATATCGCCTGTGATTACAGCTGTACTTCCCGAGAGGGAGCTAATGATTGCGTCCAGCGAGCCATTAAAATCTCTTATGCTATATATAGATGGTGACCTATAGATAGCGACTATAGATAACTTTTTGTCTACTTCAATTATCAGGCAATTAGCATCTTTGAAAGGTGGCTCGGTTACCCTAACGTCCAAACCCACTCTAGAATAAACAACTATGCCGTCATTTTGATTGAATGATTTTTTTGAAGAGTGACATGAGTAATTCTTCAAATACATATCAACAAAAGAGCAGTCTGTCCAGCACTCCGTCAAAATTATGATACTAGGTAGGAAGTTAATTCTCGACAGAAACACTTGCAAGTATTTAAAATTCGCGCGTATACTTCGTATATTTTGTGTGAGAACTGTAAATTTCTCATCTCCGCTGTTAATGCCTAAGTAATCCTTACACGTTTCCGGTATAAAACTAAAGTTGGTGCTTATAACCTCCAGGTTATCCACATCTCGTAATATTTGCCTACTATCCATTATATAAAGTTAAAATATATTCCAGTATCCACATCACCACTTACGTTACGTAGAAAATGCAACCCAAATGTTACTAAACAATATAAATGCAGTTTCTTATCACCATAATCTTGCCATAAATACGTTAGGTAAATAATGCAAGAAAAGGTTATTTTAGTTCCAGGTATCCGTAGCCGCGGCAGGACGCACGCGCATTATTGTAGTTTAATTTGTGAAACGTGTTATTTTCATCAGATTTTTTAGTTAAACTTTGTTTTGGTGTTTTCGTGAAATGTGGAAAATAATTAAAGATGATTGTGAAAATAGTGTTGTGCAGACCAGGCGTAAACACACATAGTTTAAACATTGTTTGAGGATTGTTGTTGTCAAGGTAAGTAGGTAATCGTGCAATTTTGTGATTTATAATTAATTTTATTTTTCGATATTTTATATAGAAGACATTGTTTTGCGGAATGTTATTGCATTTAGTTGGACAAGTTATCCATACAAGACAGCCGCTGGGGTTGCCTTTATTTTCCACAACATTTATTATTGACGAATTATTAGTGACTTTTTTGTACAAAAAGTCAAAAATTCTCCAATTAGACACGGCTGATGAATCAAAGGTGTTATCCATATGTGTGTACTTGTTAGTTAATATTATTTTAATTAGTGTGGTAGACGTGGTATATTTAGTTGAAAAATCGTAATGAGTCAATCTGAAAAAAAGTAATAGAAATGTATTTCCCGTATAATATTTTATGTAAATTATGTGTAGTGTACAGATAAAAGGGTATATTTTAGTGTGTATATTACATATATCGATATATACATATATCGATGTTTTTAAAACACTCGATGTTTTCTTACGATGCTTCGAATCAAACCGATGTATTGTTAATTTTAAAATATCGATTATACATCGATATTTAAAATAATAAATATAGTAAATAAGGTGAGTCAGTAAAAGTGATATACTCAGATAAATGTATTAATCCAAGTTATGTTGTGTGTAAAATAAGAAAAATTTATTTAATCTCTCGCACTAAAGAATTTTTTCTTTTCTTTTTATGTGATTAACTAGCAGTACCCCGCGGTATTACCCGTGTAGTTCCCGTTATTTTTTGGGATAAAAATGTCTTCCAGACTGGAGTTGAAAGTGTTCCAAAGTTACGACGTGATTGAGCGACAAACATCCATACAACAACATTTATAATATTAGTAGGACTAGCAGGATATATCGATGTGACAATCGGATGTTACATCGGAAAAAAGATCGATGTTTTATTTCCATGTCGACTACTACGACGTAATTGAGCAACAAACATCCAATATATCTAATGTTAAAACAAAATAATTTCATAAACAAGAACAAAATTAAATTTTTTTATTAAACCCCGACTACCTCAAATTCGTTATATTTACAACATTTTACTAGTCAAGCCCTATCATTTGATACCATATTGAGGTAGTTGTGAAAAAAGAAATGTATTTCGCCTTTGTTTAGTGGTGGTCATCTTGGATTTGAAATTTAACATAGTGCAAAGAATTCTATTATACTTTTATATTATGTTATACTAGTTAAGCCCTTTCGATTAATACCCATATTGAGGTAGTAGTGAAAAAATAATGTAATTCGTCATTTTGTGATGGCGGCCATCTTGGATTTGAAATTTGTATAGTGTATAGTATTTTACTAGTCAAGCCTTTTCATTTGATACCCATATTAAGGTAGGTTGTGAAGAAATATTTTCTCGTATGTGGAGGCGCCATCTTGAATCGATATTAACCAAACATAGCTAAGAACATCCGCACGGATATTAACCTTCAAATAAAAAAAAACCGCATCGAAATCGGCCCATCCGTTTGAGCTCTACGGTGCCACAGACAGACACACACACACAGACAGACAGATAGACAGGCAGGCAGACAGACAGACATCGACGTCAAACTTATAATACCCCTTTTTTTGGTCGGGGGTTAAAAACATCAATCCTCGTAAAAAAAACAAGTCTCGCCAGTTGTTCTAACGTAAAAAGTTCTGAGAGCCATGTAATACCAAGTCAATTATTATTAATTTGGTCAGTCCCTACATAAGGGACCTTCTGTTTTTAACCCCCGACCAAAAAAGGGGTGTTATAAGTTTGACGTCGATGTCTTTTTTTTTTATTTAAATTAGCCACTCCACAGACTCCGGGGTCCGTGATCTTTCTCATTACAATTGTATATTATTATTATTTTTACACATATTTTGGATAAGAAGAAGAAGAGGAAAAATAAATAGGAGGGGAGAGTTGGGTACATTTAAAATCTAATTCTAGTGCTCGTCTGTAGAGCCGATCACTACCGGTTGGGATTCCGCTAGTAATCGACTCGACATCGAGTGTTTGCCTAATTGCCTTTTGCCAATTGCCTAAGCTGCCTCCTCCCGGCCCAGAGCCTCCACAACGGCCGCATTTCTGTCCCTGATGGCCATCTGTAGGTTGAAATCTCGGATGGTCTTCGGTGATGCAGCCCACGCTCGCCGCACAAACCGACCGATGGCGTCGTCGGTGTCGTCAGCGTAGTATGTGAAGGTCCCCGTGTGCCGTGAGATTGCAACAACCGCATGGGGTACGCTCTCGTGCAGCTTCATGTTTGCCTTGGTTTTGATTTTTGACGTCGATGTCTGTCTGTCTAACTGTCTGTCTGTCTATCTGTCTGTCTGTCGGGTTAATACCCGTGCGGATGTTCTTAGCTATGTTTGGTTAATATCGATTCAAAATGGCCGCCTCCACAAAATGGCGGACAAAATATTTCTTCACAACCTACCTCAATATGGGTATCAAATGAAAGGGATTGACTAATTGAGTACTTTGCACTATGACAAATTTAAATCCAAGATGGCTGCTACCACAAATTTCGCCTAATAACGAAATACATTTCATTGGTCACAACTCCCTTAATATGGGTATCAAATGAAAGGGCTTGACTAGTAGAACGTTATACAGATAATCTGAGATCCGAGGTAGTCGTGGGTTAATCAAAATTTTTAATTTTGTTCTTGTAAAAGGTCTAATAGTAGTAATTTCAGTACAAAAAATCTTTAACATTTAAAGATATATTGACTTGGCCATCGCATGAAAACACAAACACAAGTTCGCTTATTAATTAACTGCATATGTAATAATAACTTTGCAGTATTATACATTTATACATGGGATTACAAAGTTAGTTATTTATTTAGTTAGTTAATGCATCTGGAAAACTGGACCGAATAACTATTGAAAAATTAGTTTAGAAGTTTAGTTTTTCCTTGATTTATACACTAAACACTAACTATATTCTCATTTACCTGATCCTTGTTATCAACGCGATATACTTATTCGAAAATTGTTTTCTCGGATGAATAAACTTAAGTTCAATTATACGTTATTTTCTTACAAAAGTATTTTATCTTAAAAAAGTATTTGTAAGATACGTATTTTGTATCTAGTAAGTATTTCAGATACCTTTTTAGAAAAGTATTTGTATCTGGTATCTGAAATACTTTTTTCTTAAGTATCTTGCATCTTGTATTTCAGATACTTTGTATAGGGTATCTTTTACATCTCTGGCAAAATTAATGAATATGCAAGGTAGGATCTTTTAATATTTGTTATTATTTTGTGTTTTTTTTCTCTCAATGTTAAAGTGTCAATTTTAGCTTCTTTTTATCTTTGTACCGCATATGTCTCATTTTGCCGACTTGCACTGTAACATTGCATAAAAATTGTTATTTCATTATTATATTATATTTATATTGGTGGACAATTCACACACAACACTATCTGACCCCAAACTAAGCAAAGCTTGTGTGATGGCAGCCAAATAGCTGATATAATACTTATATAGTTTTAAATACATACTTATTATACATAGAAACACCCAGACACAGTGCAAACATTTGAATTCATCACACAAATATTTGCACTGGGTGGGGATCGAACCCACGACCCTCGGCTTCGCAGGCAGAGCTACTACCAACTAAGCCACTAGGGCAGTCACTACTACTATTATGTTTTAGTTATTTTTATTGTGTATTGTTAAAAAAATTTCGTTTAATTTAACCAGATTTTTTTTTGTTTTGTGTTGCTGACTAATAGTATATTTATAACACTACCCAGCACAACCGGCTGGTGGATTATTATTGATTTTTCAGTTTTACTTTTAGACTGTATATTTGTTTTATTATAATTAGTATTTTATTTTATATAAATATTTAGCTGACAATATTTAAGTATGATCAATATTTTTGAAAATGATGAAAATAGTGATGACGAATATCATTCGGCATCGCTCACAGAATCGAGCGGTAATGATGACAGCTTCACAAGTGTACTACCACTAGCTGAGATTCTTGAGTGCAATTTCAACAACGTGCCTGGAAATTTTAATGTAGTTCACATAAATGCCCAGAGTATACCATCTAGTTATCCCGAAATGCTGGCCACTCTCGATCAAAGCAATATACACGCAATTTTAGTCTCCGAAACTTGGCTTCACCCAAGTCTTCCATCAACATCCTATTCTTTACCTGGTTTATTATTATTAGAAATGATCGCGCCAGTCGCGGTGGCGGTGTGGCTATTTACTTGAAAGCTAATATACCTTTCACAATTTTAAGTCAATCCCCACAGCCGCCTCCCTTGAATGGTGGCGAGCATCTTTTTATAGAAATCTCACTCTCTCATCCAAAACTTCTTCTCGGAGTCTATTATTGTCCATCCAGTAGTAGCCAAAAAACTAGGTGTCCTCTCAAAGGTGCGAAGGTACTTCAACTCTGAACAGTTGCTCACATTGTATCAAGCACAGATTCGCTCTTGTATGGAGTACTGTTCGCACCTTTGAGATGGATCGGCTAAGTATCAGCTGGAGGCCCTGGAATCGATCGAGAGACGTGCCAAAAGGCTCATAGGCAATGACTCTCTTCTGCGAAAAAGACTACAAAGTCTTGATCATCGCCGAAAAATTGCCAGCCTAGCGGTTTTTTATACACTTTGGAGAATGTGCGACTGATTTGCATGATCTGATACCACCTTGCTTTTTTTTCTACCGGAATGCTCGTAGCTCGAAAAAGCGACATCGTTTCATGGTTGATGTTCCAAAGACACGAACGAAGAGATTTGACTTTACTTTTGTGATAAGAACGTCTAGGCTGGAATACGTTGCCTGAGTGGGTTTTCCCCGATGGTTACAATCTTTGTGTCTTCAAATCGATAGTGAATCGGTTTCTTCTAAGTAAACACGCTCCATCGTAGATCGCATCGTCGCTTAACATCAGGCGAGATGACGGTCAAGTGTAAACCAATAAAGTTAAAAAAAAAATTTTTTTCTTCTTTCGAGGCTGTCCTACTTAACTTAATTCCTTCTTACAATCATTCCATTATTATGGGTGATTTTAATACTTGTCTTGTCAGAAGAGACCACCGCAGTTCATCACTGGAATCTGCTCTCAAAACCTTTAATTTACATTTACTATCCTTAAATCCTACACATCATTTCCCAAACTGCATTCCATCTCTTCTTGACTTGATGATAGTTTCGTCCCCAAATAACATCGCTAAGCATGGTCAGTTTTCTGCTGACAATTTTTCTTACCATGATTTGGTTTTTCTATCATATAAAATCCGTCCTCCAAAAACCAAACCTCAGATCCTTGTGCAGCGCAATTTTAGTGGTATGGACAACGAAGCTCTTATCGAAGATGCAAAAAATATTGATTGGTGTCCTGTTATTAATACTGATTCAGTAGATCAACAGGTAGCCATATTTAATACTCTGATTATAGGTCTTTATGACGTGCATGCTCCAATGCGTGCTATAAAAATTAAGCATCTACCAGCACCATGGCTCACTGAAGATATTAAAGCATTGATGCATAAGAAACCAGTAGCTAAGACTAGACACAAGTTGCGTTGCTCTGATTATAATCAAACAATGTATGTCCAGGCCCGTAATTGCTGCAATAAGGCGTGTAGGGATCATATTCATGCTTCTATAGATAATGACAACCCTGCGAAAGTCTGGAAATTTCTCAGGTCAATGGGAATTGGCAAATCACGTTCTAATCTCACCTCTAAAATTACTGACCTTAATGCTCTTAATCAACATTTCACTTCTGCTTCTGCTATGTCAGATGCATTTAAAGATACAACACTTAGCTATCTTGCTTCCATTCCCAAACCCCAGTGTCCTTCTTTTGAATTAAATCGATTTACCGAGTGTGATGTTAAGAAGAGCTTCATGTCTATATCTTCCAACGCGGTAGGATGTGACAACATAAGTCGGAACATGTTATTGCCCATCTTTGATATTATCCTTCCTGTCCTATGTATCATTTTTAACAATTCAGTTGCAAGTAATGTCTTCCCTTCAATCTGGAAAGATGCCCATAATTTGACACTGCCCAAAAAGTCTAACCCTAAATCCTTTTCCGAATTTCGACTTATTTCTATCCTACCTTTCCGTTCCAAAATTCTCGAGCGTCTTGTCCACAAACAGCTCAATGAATTCCTTAATAGACAAGATCTCTTTAATCCTTACCAATCTGGTTTCCGACCTGGGCATAGCACTGTGTCTGCACTTGTTAAAGTCACTGACGATATTCGCTTGGGGATGGATGACGGCAAGCTTACTTGTCTAACTCTGTTAGACTTCAGTAATGCTTTCAACGCCGTCAATTTCGACATTTTACTAGCAGTACTACGCTCAATTAACATATCTCCACCGGTAATCGAATGGCTTCGTAGTTACCTACAAGGACGCCGGCAACGGATTCGCCTAGAAGATACTTTCTCTTCTTGGTGTAATACAACCGCTGGTGTCCCTCTAGGCGGTGTCTTATCTCCTCTTATTTTTGTTATTTTCATAAACGCTATTTCTAAACATATTACTTTTTCCTACCACCTTTATGCAGACGATCTCCAAATTTATACACAAGCCCCATTTCAAGAACTTGCAGGAGCCATATCTAAAACAAACGCTGCTTTATTTTCAATTCTCAAATGGAGCAAATCTTTTGGCTTGGATGTAAATCCTGCAAAATCTCAGGCTATTGTAATAGGTAGTTCTTATTGGGTTTCTAGAATAGACTGGTCTGCGATGCCTGATATTATCTTCAACGGGATTGTAATACCTTTTAGTGACTCAGTTAGGAATCTCGGTGTGACCTTCGATCGAACTCTATCTTGGGACAGTCACATAAAATCTATCAGCAGTAAGCTTTTTGCATCAGGTGCCTCACTAAGGCGTCTACGAAACTTCTTACCCACTGCCACTAAAATTGCACTCGCGCAGTCGCTTCTACTCCCCATCTTAGACTATGCTATCCTTCTGTATAACGTACTATTTAACCCCTGCACACTACGCTACCTTAAAGAACGGTTTACGTTACTGCAGGATTGCCATTCTCTTCCTCTTAGGTCAAAAACCAACCTAACCCTAATGTCCCTTTTTGCACGCTCTGAAACATTTTATGGCAAGTCCTTTGCTTTTCAGGCTGTTCAACTGTGGAACGATCTGCCATTTTGTATCCGGAAGCTGCAATCGTTACCTACCTTTAAGGATCACGTGAAAGAGTTTTATTTGTCAAAAATGTAATGTTTTAATTTTTTTTATTTATGTTTTGTTATATATTTTTGTATTCCTCTTTTTTTGTGATTGCTTCAAATTTTACATTCTTAATCTTCGCTGTTATCTGTTGCTCGTCAGTTTGTCATATCGGTAACTAAGTATATCTAATTACCTTGTCAGTATATTTATGCATGTAAGTATATGATTAGTTTTATTTATTAGTGTATTTCGTTTTAGCTGTAGTTATATATATTCGTATGTAACACTATTAGAATTTACGTCTATCTCATAGTCTTATTATATACCTAAATAGTAATTGTTGCGCACCACGCTTTATTTTTACAATATTTCTGTCCATCCCAAGGTTGCCTGGAAGAAATCGCTTTTAACGATAAGGCCGCCAGTTGTCTCACTAGTTTTTACTGGTTTCCAAAATGTTATGTATCTTTTATGGTGTGAACAATAAAGAATTTTCATTCATTCATTCATTCATGAACCAGATGATGAAAAAATAGTGCTAATAATTAAATCTGATGCAAATATGGTGTAATGAATTAATCAGATAAGAAAACTCTATAATCTAGATATTTCAATTAATGGTATTATCGCTTAAGACGATCTCTTGTAGCCAACCGTATAAATTAACTAAAAAATCAATGAAATAGAACTTAAACATAAAATGTTTATGTAACTACCGTCCGGCTTCGCTCGAATATTGTCATATAGGTAAAAACTATTCATTGAAATCAAAACTATCCTAACCTTCAAGTAAGATCAAACAGCACACG
The DNA here is from genome assembly GCA_017562165.1 of Ectropis grisescens. NCBI lineage: Eukaryota > Metazoa > Arthropoda > Insecta > Lepidoptera > Geometridae > Ectropis > Ectropis grisescens. The sequence continues at coordinate 8,980,827 of CM029779.1, read as the reverse complement.
GTGTGCGATTTTGATTAAAATCTGTTAAAATAGTTAGGAGTCTATCTCTGACAAACAACGCGACGCGTAATTTATATTTGTTCTTATTATTTTAAGAAGATAACACCCAATTTGCGGATATAAAAAAAAAACAAAATTACTGTCGGATAAACTTTTTTGATAATGCCTCCTTGTGGGCACTGCAGGTCTAAGGGCGGTAAGTCCCTGGAAAAAATGAGGGGGTTGTAGAGGCTTGGAGTCCGTTGTGTACTACCTACCTACAAGGTTCAGGTCTCAACTCTCAAGTTAACTATAGTTAACTCTTGCGGGCTATAGTAAGTAAGTTTCGTTCAGAATGAATCTTAAACCCCCACTAGTATAGCTCACAATAATTAACTGAATTTGAAATTATAGTGGTTTTTGAAACATGTGAAAAAATGGGGACGCAAGAAATATTTATTCTCGATTCTCAAAGTGGTCAGAAGACAAAATAAGTTTGGGGACCCCTGGTAAAGAGTGAAGAGACGAGCAGGACATCTGCCTGATGGTAGGCAACATGCCTGCCACATAACAGCACAGCGTCACGAAGCTATTGGAACATAAAGTTCAAATCATTACTCGTATCTACCTAGAACTCCAGTGCAGTCGTCACCCAAAGATCTAAGATCAGAAATACCTAATATGGCGAAGAAGAGAAGATACAGCGACGCTAATTGGTAGAAAATGTGTTGAGAACGTGTTCTCAACACATTTTCTACCAACTCGTTTCTGCTCGTGAGCAGGACATTTTTGGTGATGGTACGATGAAATAATCATAGTTTTCTTGTCAGTGTAGTCTAATATCCCGGTATACAACGATCTTCGCCGAGCTGTTTATTGGATGAAAAGTGTTTTATATGTAATTTGATATGTCAACAAATATATTGCAAATTGGTTGCTTAAAAAATTTCAATCCCGAATATGATTTCAATTAAAAAATATGTTTTTAAATATTTCACTTAAATTGATTGAATTTTAGAAAAAACTATATGACATAACTTATTATTTTGGCTTTACTCAGTGCTAACGAAATCTCATGCAAATATTTTCAATCAATAAAAAGTTTCAAACAAACTTTCATCCCTTATTTCACCCCTTTGGAGGTTGAGTTTTGAAAAATACTGTAATACATAATTCATTATTTTGATCAGGCTCAATTCGTGCGAAATTTTATGCGAATACGTTTAAGGAATAAAATGTTTCATACAAACTTCCATCCCGTTTTTTACACCCTTAGGGGTTAAATTTCGTAATGAGATTTTGTAAGCATTGAGTCTTGAGCCATTAATGAAGCCAAAATAATAAGTTATATATATAATAATATGTAATAAGTTATATATATAATAATATGTAATAGTTTTTTCTAAAATTTAATCTATTCTACTGAAATATTTAAAAAAAAATAATTTTTAAATGTTAATTAGTTATATTCTGGACTGAAATTTTGTAGGCAACCGATTTACTATATATTTGTAGACATATTAGACGAGACGAGCCTACGATTAGTAGAGACGAGCCTGGTACCAAAAGCATTTAAAGACACATGATGGTGTTGAAGCACGACAGCCGTCGGTCAGTACTTCGACAAACACTATGGATAGAGTTGACCCTCATATATCCCAAGGTGAACCATCGAGTGAAAACTACCAGGAGTCCATTGTCATCAGGACACGTCTTGGCATTCCCAGTTTAAAAAAACTCTACCTGGAAAGTTCATGACGAAAACTTGGCGATCTTATTAGAACATCCTGGGCCAAAACAAGACCTAAACAGCCAAGTAGAAACTTTCCAGGACACCATATATACATACTTCTCGGAACATTACCCACCATCAACTTGTTATGCTCAAAATAGCAAGGAAAATATGTTCAAAATGAAATTGCGGAGGAAGAAAAGAGAGTTAATAAAACGTCTTCGTGTAGCTAAAACCATGGGCGATAACCATCTAAGTCACCAACTGTCCAGGGCTCTAAGATCAATCCTTAAATTAATACAAGGAATATCGCTTCAAATTAGTAAAAATCGTGATAATTTTAACAGAGCTAAACACGAAGTAGACTTTGATAAAAACCCTTTTCAATACTCCAAAATATTTTCAGGGAGCAAAATGGAAAGCTTATCTTGACTAACGCGCAAATTTACGATCACTTTAAAAGCACATACGAAGTGCCTAAACGCGGGAGCTCGTACGTAGAACCAAACATCCAAAGACCTAATGATCCTCTGACAGGCTTTCAAGGCACCCCACCTAGTGAAGAGGAAGTAAACTATCAAATTAAAAAGAAAACTACTAAATCAGCTCCTGGCCCAGATGGCATTCCTTACTTAGTGTATAAAAAGTGTCCATCAGTTCGTAAACATATCTTGAATATATTCATTAAGAAAGCAAGTCCCAGTAGCATTCGGAAGAGCAATTTTTGTCCTCATCCCTAAAAAGCAGGAAGTAACTCATCCCAAAGACACCAGACCGATAGCCCTAACCAATACAATTTCTAAAATCTTTTTCAGTATATTGCAAACAAAAATGACCACATTTATGACTAGCAATAAGTATTTCAGGCCCAATCACCAGAAAGGGTTCTTGCCTGGTATTTCTGGATGCCTGGAACACAATACATTACTAGCAGAAAGTTTGAAAGATGCCAGAACACATGAGAGGCAAATAACAGTCTGCTGGATAGACCTAGAGAACGCGTTTGGTTCTGTCCAGCATGAACTTATGATATTTGCCCTAAAATGGTATAACTTTCCTGCTGAAATTATTGACATAATTAATTTTATTATTGCCACTTAAAATTCGTCATAGCAGTAAACAAGGAATACACAAAACCACTTGAATACAATGTAGGACTATTCCAAGGGTGCTGCTTATCACCAATAGCATTTAATATAGTTATAAATATTTTAGTAGACAAAATAATATCCCGTGAAAAGAAATGGGGCTACCGGTTTAAAATCAACAATAAGTACACTGAGTCAATCTTGGCCTTTGCGGACGACCTTGCAATACTTACACGTAATCCTAAACAGTGTCAAGAATTGTTGAACGAAGTCGATGAGTTCTGTACATGGACGGAGGGATGAGGACAAAACCATCTAAATGTCATTGTCTTTGTCTGGGTAGACGAAATACCAAATATACGTCTTACGATCCGGGACTCTCCATAAGTGGCCAAGGAGTTGCCACAATTGCAGAGGCAGTGCCTTTCAAATTTCTTGGTAGAAAGATAGATCACAAAGGACGTACACCATCATTAGAGGTGGTTGTTGAAAATTTCATGAACAACCTCAATAAGGTAGACCAGCAGCCTATCAGCAATATCAAAAAGCATGGATATATGACAACTACCTCACATCACGTCTCACTTGGCCTTTCCTAGTATATGACATCATCGGTAAAACTCTCCTGGCAAAGCTAGATGCCAATGTCATAAAGATATTGAAGTCATGGTTAGGATTGGCACATCCGGCTGATCCTCTACTCTTTTAGGGATCACAATAGTTTTGGGCTGAAACTAAAGAAACCGTCTGAACTTTACAAACACCTAAGAGTTACAAAAACGCATGTTTTGGGAAAGTCGCAAGATGAATTAATTACATCTCTCCCAAAAGACAAAACTGCTTCAGACCTGGAATCTAGACTTCAATTCCATAAACAATTTATGGCAGGTGCACAAGTAAGTACTGCTGGGTTGGGTGCGAGAAAGAAAAGGGAAGACCGAGACATGGTAAAAACCTTTCTACAACAAGACGAAAATGACGGTTACAAAGTGCACGCTATGAATTTAGAAATGCAAAGGGAGTGGTTAACCATAGGTGAGTTCTGTATCCCATTAGCTCTAAAGTGGCGCACCTTGATCTATGACTGGTCTCCTGCCTTATTAAAATTTTATCTAAATGCATTCAAATGACCCTCCTGACCAGAGTAACTTGGTAAGGTGGGGAAAAGCCTCTGAAAAATGTTGCTATACTTGTGGAGAGGCGATATGTACAGCAAGGCACATACTGGTGGGATGCAAGGTGCTCCTTAATGGGGGTCATTACTCACGGCGTCATGACAGAGTACTTGAAATCATACGTGAAGCCATGAGCCTTTCAGTAGCTAGAGCCCAAAAGGGATTGACGACAAACAATTAACTTTGTAAAAGCAGGCTCAACTTCAAACTCCAGGAACAAGCCTTACTCAATCCTGGGTACAGCACCTGATTGGACTATTTTAATGGACACGTATGAAAAGCACTACAAAATCCCAGAGGATGTGGGTGTTTCGTCATCCAGACCGGACATTTTCCTTTTTCTAGAGCTACGAAACGCATAGTCCTTGTAGAACTTACCGTACCGTGGGAAACTAATATACCTAAAGACCACGCGATGAAACAAAATAAGTATTACGACCTCCTAAACGAATTAACAAAAAACGGCTATGTAGTTAGTTTATACGCTGTAGAAGTGGGAGCGAGAGGTATACCAGCAAAATCTCTCTATAACCTACTGAAAGACCTTGGCTTATCCAGAAGTGCAGTAAGTTCTATACTAGAACGAGTATCTAAAGCTGCACTAGTAGGCTCATATCAGATTTGGCTGGGCAGGGAGAGAAAAACGAGTGGTGAAGGTGAGTGTTGATGTACGTCAGAAAGGGGCCCCTTAAACCTACGCCCGAGTCACAAGTCTCGGGAACTACTCGAGTTTTTCTCTCTCTGCCACACGATGGACCCGGCACCCGCACGGTGAATCCATGGAATGCTAAGAAGATCGTCTCTTACAAATAAAATACTTTTCATGCAATAAACAGCTCGGCGAAGGTCGTTGTATAGCGGGATCTCCTACTAGTGTACAACACACTCTAGAATGAAGTACTGATGTTGCACCTGGTTGTACATGTCCCGTCAGACATAATGATTATCGGACATTAGACATCAAATACTCGTTTGGCGGTCTATCTTTCTACGTGACATTGGCGAAATTGTGAGGCTAAGCCACAAAAAAAGCCATAAACCAAAAGTTGAAGTTGAAGTTGACATTTCGAAAATCAGTCATTATGTGAAAAGGTAATTTTAAGATATGTTCATTACGGTATTTATCATTTTAGTACAATATAACATTCAGTCCAAACAGACCGCAACCGTAAAATGTACATTACTATGTAAACTATCAACAAAAATTGGTTTGAATGAGATCTAGTAAGTAGTTTTATATAGGTATACGTCATAAATTCACTATAGTTAAAACACTGATTAAAGTAACAACGAACTACAAGAACTTTTATATTATGTTACTTGCTGCTACGGAAACCTTCATGGGCGAGTCCGACTCGCACTTGACCACTTTTATTTTATAGTATAGAGTGACATTAAGAGCAGGTTATGTACCTGATGGTAAGCAACATGCCTGCACATAACAGCAGACACGCAGATACAAAAATATGAAATAAATTTTGTACTAGAACGAAAATAAAAATCAAAATCCCCACTGGCATATGATTTTCTCGGCTCCACGGACAGCTGTCAGAGAAATCCTTTTATTTCATTTGTCAGGGACCTTGTCCGACAGCGCTGACAATGCGCGTCGCGTCCACCTCCCACCACCGCTGGAGGAAGACTGATGGATGTATAGTATGTAGGTCTTCATTCTTGCTTACTTAACCCACCGACCTTGAAATATTTTTGAAGTGAAAACTTTTTAAGCGCGGAACTCAACAGGAACTAACTACCTCTATTATATACTTACCAACCTCTTTTATTACGTGAAACAAAAATTTTGTATTTCTTTTACGTAGAATGGAAGAGTATGAAATTTTGCAAATCTATAGTTTTTATAGACAAGGAGTGCAGAATATAATCTAGTTTAAATATGCGCAAAGTAACATTAAATCAGAAGCAGATTATCCCTAAGGCAATCTTGGCAATAAAGGTAAGCGCCAAGCGGAATTTTAAAACAATAAAAAAAATGTAAGATGACATTATCATTTTACTAAGTAACCTATTACACAGGTAGTAACGCCAACTAATCATAAACATTTTACTATTAGTCCAATTGTATAGGGGCGCCGAAGAGATGCTTGCTTACTGCGCTGTCAATATTTGACTCACACGCCTAAATACTCATTTGTTGATTGTTAGTCTGTGGTCAAGGTTTGAATAGATTAATATTTAACAATGGTCGAATTTCGCGCACTTGGCAACTACTACTGTACAGAATTGTACATAAATATATTGTTTATTTCCATAATTATTGTTTAAGGTTTTAGTTTTGTTGAATGTTAGTGCTAGTTTTTTGAAAGAGGTTTTCTTACCCCGCTTCTATACGATTCGAACACAGACTAAGTAGTATACTGATTCGAACTATAATATAATAACTAAACAGAACAGGTTTTCGTACTCAGTTAACGCAACAAAACATTTTAATTCTACAGATAACGGGATTGTCTACTTTTGTCCTTATTACTTTATCCATAAATACTATTTTCGAAATAGGTAACTAAATAATTGAACACTAGTAAATCAGCCGTCATGATCCACTGGAGCTAGCAGCGACGGCGGTCAATTATTCACGCACACCATCAGGTGGTGAATTGCAGCCGAGCGGCTATTATTGTTGGCTAACAAGATTGATAGCAGTAAACCTACTGCTGTAGATATAGATAGATGGATATTACACACCGAAAAATAAGAAATAACAACAAAAACACATCTAAGAAATAAAAACCGTTTTTAATTTATAATTAAACTCAGATACTCGACTTAAGTCTGGTTCTCTTTCGGTCCGACTCTTGTAAGTGACCTTTGGAGCATCTCTACATTTGAACCTGCAGTAATCTGCATTTCTTCATTCCAGCTGCCTTAACCTTTAAGTATCGACGTGCAGTCTGTGAGGCCCCGGCCGGCACTTGACTTGCTAGTTTGCCCGTTTCCCCTCAAAATACCGATCCCTGCTTTTAATTAGCTACAAGGACAGTGCATACGTTAACGTTAAAGCAGAAAGTTGTTGGTGAGTAATTTCGATTTTCATTTCCGATGCGGTCTGTCAGGCCTCACATTGCACACTTACGTAAAATTTCTGTTTTATTTATAGCTACAGTAAATCTTTGTTTCATAGATATTATAAACAATGAAGTAAAGGTCACCTTCGTTCCATCACAGAAATATCTTGATGAAACCTTTATCCATTTTCTCTCACGTTTTTTGGATTTTCTGCAGATTGGAAAAGAAAATCTTTAAATTATAAAATTTAGCTTGTGTCTCTAAAACTAGAGCAAATCGCTTCTTTTAATGGTCGTTTTCACATTCAGTGAACGGGAAGATATAGATTTTACATAAATACACGGGTAACTCACGTTTAAAATAGTCAGTCCAGTCCGACTCAAGTTTCGATCGCGTCCGGCGATCTTTTTCAAGGAGACTGCGCGCGCGGGTTCGCAGCTCGTTTAGCATCGTTTAGGAAGATATAGGATAGGACTAATGTTGAGACCGCAACAATTTACTTGTTGCGCAGATAATTATCGGCGTCCTCTCATGAATAAATGTACCTATGCTTATAATAATAAAAGCTTGTTCGTGCTATGTGTCATGGTGATTACCCTGCAATTTTTTGAAACCACATGAGATGGAGATTTACGTAGTTCCCAATGAGAACACTCGCAGTTTGACAATCTCATGCCGTTTTATATTACTCAGGCCGTTGTTACATTGTTGAAACTTCGGCAGGTAATTAAATAATAATCTTGACCACAAACAATTTCTGTGCAATGTTTTTAAAATGAGTAATTGCGAACGTTTAAAAACTGTTCTGTTTATATATGTTAAGAAATATCCACTCAAATAGAATGAGCTGATAGTTAAGGGCGTGTGGGCCGTAATTTTGATTTTTTAAAACAACTTTAAGGCCTTTAAAATAGTGTATTAAACTCTGAAAAAATATATGTAATAGTTAAGGATCTAATCTAGTGCAATTCGCAGTAATGCATTTTACTTAATGAATTTTACTCGATAGAAAAAAATCCCAAAGTTACCCCTTTTCAAAAAGGTTTTTCAAGTTTATGACTAAACTAATTAATTTTTTTACTAAATTTTTGTACTCAACGAAAGCCACTAAAAAGTTATAGATGCATTCGCAGAGTTTGACTTGATCTAAAGTATCAGTTATTCACTATGTTCTAATATCTACCATATATATAGCGCGCCGTTCGGCAGGCCTGATCAGTCGCGTTTCGGCGCTCACGGACGACGGGCCTGTGCTTGATTTTGCAATTTTGACAACCAATAAATTTTAAATATTACGATCATAGTGCCACAGTATAACAATATCAGTAGGTATTACTAGAGAAGCACGCTATGATCTTGATTTTTGATACCGTTTTCATTGGAATTGCAAATAGACGCTGATACTAATTAGTACGCTGTTTATTTTATGTTGTAGACCAAAAGGGGAGTCTCAAAAAACTGACGTCGATACCACATCAGTAAAAAATTCAATGCGGATTCAATGGAAAATAGATAAGTATCGTTACGTTTATCGTTAAATCAGAGATCGGGATAAGGAAATAATGAGAGAGGAGAAATCCCCTGAGTAAATCCCCAAGTTAGGTGTCATTTATGATACCTAACTTGGAGATGCATTTATATGCCATTTAGGTAAATTCTTTGGTAGTAAGGTACTTAGTACTTGGAAGAAAAGTCCTCACATACAGATTTTACCACTTTGAAAGAGACTTTCGTGCAAACTATTCAGTTAAGAAAAAAAATGTTAGGAACTTCAATACAATTTTGAACACCTTTCCATAGATACACGAATGGTTTTGTTAGAATTTTTTTTTTCCAAGTTTGTGACACCACCAAAATTTATTGTTTTTTTTTTTGTATGAAAATGTTAATATTGTCTATAGAAATTTAGACATTCGACCAAATTTGATAAGAAGCCTTTTAGGCAGTAAAATTACTCGTAGAATTTAACTCTGCACTAAATTTCCGATTCGTATTTTTTGTATAAGGTTTAGAATCATTTCCTGAGCATTAAATCACAAAGTAATAACAAATCCAGGTGGAGCTTCAAGCGCCAGCTCGAAAAAAAATTTTTGGCTGATATTCTGAAAAAGTTATAAAGCATATTATTATTGTAGAAAATAAAATTTCCCATTTTGTGTTGCCAGTAAACTTTTTTTAGAACTTACAGATTACGATTTATTATGTCAAATTTGATGATAACAATGTAAAAATAATAAGATGTGAATTCTGTTCCCAGTAGCATAAATATGTCCCTTTTTACCGGAATGGAAGAAGGGTTATGTTTTTCGCGCGTATCTTTTATGTTTGTAAATCTTTTATTTCCACATATATTATCTTCCAAACGACTGGATGGATTTTGGTAACTAAGATATTCTAAGATTAGTCTGACTCGCCAAAGTGTCCTTAGATAGTAGGTAATTTTTTTTTTCGTGTAGATTTTTTGCTGTCGGGGTTTTTTAAATTAAAGTTTTCTATCATATTGCTCGTTGCTCGAATAAACAGCACCGTTCATCATCATGACTGAAGAATTGAACGGAGAGTTTGGTCTCCACTTTTGTAATAAGAACAACTAAGCTGTGAAACGCATTGCCAGAGTGGGTTTTTGTCGAAGGTTCGAACATTGGGGTTACGATGTACACTGTGCTTGTTTCTATTAGAGAAACAAGTTCCATCGTAGACCACTACATCCACTATTATCGGCATCATCGCAATCGTATCATTAAATGGGTTATAAATCATAAACGGTAAGTTTTACAAAAAAAGTTTACTAGCAACAAAATTTTTTTTTTTTGATTAAGCAATATTTTATTTTCTACAATTATTGTCAAAATATATAGTTTCCAAAATATCGGCTAAAATAGTTTTTTTTCAATTGGCGTTTGAAGCTCTACCTGGATCTGTGAGCATTTTGTAATTTTATGCTCAGTAAGTGATCTTTACCTCATAGAAAAAAAATGGATTAGAAATTTAGTGCAAAATTGACCAAAAAACCTTCTATTTTTACTGGCCTTTCATTACGTTTCAGCACATTTTTTTAAATTTTTGACGAACTTGTGAATTTTCAGGAAACAGTTTAAAAAAGATGCATGAAATTGGAAAAGCCTTTCTCAACTTATAGTTTGACCAAAAAGAAAAGGTTGAGTTTTGTATATCTACGAGTATAGATAAATTTAATATTTCTTCGTTTCACTTCACAATTCACAAAATGTTATCACAACAGACAAATTAACTTTGTAAAAGAAGGCTCAACTTCAAACTCCAGGAACAAGCCTTACTCAATCCTGGGTACAGCACCTGATTGGACTATTTTAATGGACACGTATGAAAAGCACTACAAAATCCCAGAGGATGTGGGTGTTTCGTCATCCAGACCGGACATTTTCCTTTTTTCTAGAGCTACGAAACGCATAGTCCTTGTAGAACTTACCGTACCGTGGGAAACTAATATACCTAAAGACCACGCGATGAAACAAAATAAGTATTACGACCTCCTAAACGAATTAACAAAAAACGGCTATGTAGTTAGTTTATACGCTGTAGAAGTGGGAGCGAGAGGTATACCAGCAAAATCTCTATAACCTACTGAAAGACCTTGGCTTATCCAGAAGTGCAGTAAGTTCTATACTAGAACGTGTATCTAAAGCTGCACTAGTAGGCTCATATCATATTTGGCTGGGCAGGAGAGAAAACGAGTGGTGAAGGTGAGTGTTGATGTACGTCAGAAAGGGGCCCTTAAACCTACGCCCGAGTCACAAGTCTCGGGAACTACTCGAGTTTTTCTCTCTGCCACACGATGGACCCGGCACCCGCACGGTGAATCCATGGAATGCTAAGAAGATCGTCTCAAACAAAATGACAGCCCGGAGAGACGGGATGACGCTGGAAAGACAGATGGCTGGTGGAAAAGACATCTGACGGATGGAAAGACATCTGACTGTTGGAAAGACAGCCGAGGGTGAAGGCCTAGCAAGCCAAGCCCGGGAATTAAATCGCTAAAAGTCCAAATAAGAATAATACCCCTGGGACAGTCCGAGAGGCGGGGCGGAAGATCTGTCCACCGTGTGATAGTAATGACGACCCTGGCGCGAATACGGACTTGAGATGCCCTGTGTGCGGGAAAATTTACAAGAGACGAGCCTGGTACCAAAAGCATTTAAAGACACATGATGGTGTTGAAGCACGACAGCCGTCGGTCAGTACTTCGACAAACACTATGGATAGAGTTGACCTCATATATCCCAAGGTGAACCATCGAGTGAAAACTACCAGGAGTCCATTGTCATCAGGACACGTCTTGGCATTCCCAGTTTAAAAAACTCTACCTGGAAAGTTCATGACGAAAACTTGGCGATCTTATTAGAACATCCTGGGCCAAAACAAGACCTAAACAGCCAAGTAGAAACTTTCCAGGACACCATATATACATACTTCTCGGAACATTACCCACCATCAACTTGTTATGCTCAAAATAGCAAGGAAAATATGTTCAAAATGAAATTGCGGAGGAAGAAAAGAGAGTTAATAAAACGTCTTCGTGTAGCTAAAACCATGGGCGATAACCATCTAAGTCACCAACTGTCCAGGGCTCTAAGATCAATCCTTAAATTAATACAAGGAATATCGCTTCAAATTAGTAAAAATCGTGATAATTTTAACAGAGCTAAACACGAAGTAGACTTTGATAAAACCCTTTTCAATACTCCAAAAATATTTTCAGGGAGCAAATGGAAAGCTTATCTTGACTAACGCGCAAATTTACGATCACTTTAAAAGCACATACGAAGTGCCTAAACGCGGGAGCTCGTACGTAGAACCAAACATCCAAAGACCTAATGATCCTCTGACAGGCTTTCAAGGCACCCCACCTAGTGAAGAGGAAGTAAACTATCAAATTAAAAAGAAAACTACTAAATCAGCTCCTGGCCCAGATGGCATTCCTTACATAGTGTATAAAAAGTGTCCATCAGTTCGTAAACATATCTTGAATATATTCATTAAGATCTGGTCAAGAAAGCAAGTCCCAGTAGCATTTGGAAGAGCAATTTTGTCCTCATCCCTAAAAAGCAGGAAGTAACTCATCCCAAAGACACCAGACCGATAGCCCTAACCAATACAATTTCTAAAATCTTTTCAGTATTTTGCAAACAAAATGACCACATTTATGACTAGCAATAGGTATTTCAGGCCCAATCACCAGAAAGGGTTCTTGCCTGGTATTTCTGGATGCCTGGAACACAATACATTACTAGCAGAAAGTTTGAAAGATGCCAGAACACATGAGAGGCAAATTACAGTCTGCTGGATAGACCTAGAGAACGCGTTTGGTTCTGTCCAGCATGAACTTATGATATTTGCCCTAAAATGGTATAACTTTCCTGCTGAAATTATTGACATAATTAATTCTTATTATTGCCACTTAAAATTCGTCATAGCAGTAAACAAGGAATACACAAAACCACTTGAATACAATGTAGGACTATTCCAAGGGTGCTGCTTATCACCAATAGCATTTAATATAGTTATAAATATTTTAGTAGACAAATTAATATCCCGTGAAAAGAAATGGGGCTACCGGTTTAAAATCAACAATAAGTACACTGAGTCAATCTTGGCCTTTGCGGACGACCTTGCAATACTTACACGTAATCCCAAACAGTGTCAAGAATTGTTGAACGAAGTCGATGAGTTCTGTGCATGGACGGAGGGAATGAGGACAAAACCATCTAAATGTCATTGTCTTTGTCTGGGTAGAAGAAATACCAAATATACGTCTTACGATCCGGGACTCTCCATAAGTGGCCAAGGAGTTGCCACAATTGCAGAGGCAGTGCCTTTCAAATTTCTTGGTAGAAAGATAGATCACAAAGGACGTACACCATCATTAGAGGTGGTTGTTGAAAATTTCATGAACAACCTCAATAAGGTAGACCAGCAGCCTATCAGCAATATCAAAAAGCATGGATATATGACAACTACCTCACATCACGTCTCACTTGGCCTTTCCTAGTATATGACATCGGTAAAACTCTCCTGGCAAAGCTAGATGCCAATGTCATAAAGATATTGAAGTCATGGTTCGGATTGGCACATCCGGCTGATCCTCTACTCTTTTAGGGATCACAATAGTTTTGGGCTGAAACTAAAGAAACCGTCTGAACTTTACAAACACCTAAGAGTTACAAAAACGCATGTTTTGGGAAAGTCGCAAGACGAATTAATTACATCTCTCCCAAAAGACAAAACTGCTTCAGACCTGGAATCTAGACTTCAATTCCATAAACAATTTATGGCAGGTGCACAAGTAAATACTGCTGGGTTGGGTGCGAGAAAAAAAGGGAAGACCGAGACATGGTAAAAACCTTTCTACAACAAGACGAAAATGACGGTTACAAAGTGCACGCTATGAATTTAGAAATGCAAAGTGAGTGGTTAACCATAGGTGAGTTCTGTATCCCATTAGCTCTAAAATGGCGCACCTTGATCTATGACTGGTCCCCTGCCTTATTAAAATTTTATCTAAATGCATTCCAAATGACCCTCCTGACCAGAGTAACTTGGTAAGGTGGGAAAAGCCTCTGAAAAATGTTGCTATACTTGTGGAGAGGCGATATGTACAGCAAGGCACATATTGGTGGGATGCAAGGTGCTCCTTAATGGGGTCATTACTCACGGCGTCATGACAGAGTACTTGAAATCATACGTGAAGCCATGAGCCTTTCGGTAGCTAGAGCCCAAAAGGGATTGACGACAAACAACAGACAAATTAACTTTGTAAAAGAAGGCTCAACTTCAAACTCCAGGAACAAGCCTTACTCAATCCTGGGTACAGCACCTGATTGGACTATTTTAATGGACACGTATGAAAAGCACTACAAAATCCCAGAGGATGTGGGTGTTTCGTCATCCAGACCGGACATTTTCCTTTTTCTAGAGCTACGAAACGCATAGTCCTTGTAGAACTTACCGTACCGTGGGAAACTAATATACCTAAAGACCACGCGATGAAACAAAATAAGTATTACGACCTCCTAAACGAATTAACAAAAAACGGCTATGTAGTTAGTTTATACGCTGTAGAAGTGGGAGCGAGAGGTATACCAGCAAAATCTCTCTATAACCTACTGAAAGACCTTGGCTTATCCAGAAGTGCAGTAAGTTCTATACTAGAACGTGTATCTAAAGCTGCACTAGTAGGCTCATATCATATTTGGCTGGGCAGGAGAGAAAAACGAGTGGTGAAGGTGAGTGTTGATGTACGTCAGAAAGGGCCCCTTAAACCTACGCCCGAGTCACAAGTCTCGGGAACTACTCGAGTTTTTCTCTCTCTGCCACACGATGGACCCGGCACCCGCACGGTGAATCCATGGAATGCTAAGAAGATCGTCTCAGTATAAACAGTATAAACAAATATTGAACAAAAAATGAGTTTAAATTACACAGTCCAATATTTTAACGTTATTTCTGCACTGTGGCACCGATTCCGCGATCGGTGACGGTCGCGAGAACAAGACAGCGTTGAATGCCTAATTTGACAGAACTACCTGGCCTTAACCCACAGAACAGTATCTGTTCTGTGGTTTTACCGTTTCTCTAGAGATATTTTTTTCAAGATCAGAGAGAACAGATAGTTATTTTCAAGAGAATATCACCATCGATCACACTGCCAATTACTAACATCTTGAGTATTTATCTTAGTACCTAGGTGACCGAGCTTTGCTCGGTTCTTAGATACATACTGATTTTGCCAAAACGAAAAAAAAAAATTGAAAAAAGAAAGTTGGCCGGTCGGATCCGAACCTAGACCATACCATACTTTAACCGCCCATCTTCCCGACTGAGCTAATATACTGTCGCGCGGCGTCGCGAAATTTACCGTCGCATTCTAATCTTTATGTAACAGTTTTTCATTGTCTAAAAACGCGTATAAAACGGCGTTTTTAAATAAAACCTAGCTAGATCGATTTATCGTCCCCGAAACCCCCTGTATACATAATTTCATGAACATCGTTTGACCTACAAGAATTGCTCGTTTAAAGGTATAAGATGAGTATATTGAGTACACAGTTGTTTGACATACAGCTGTTTATTATTTCCTTATTATATACTGTTATTTTGTCAAAAAGACGGTTATCTCAAAACGCTCCATTATGAAGGCTTGGCCACACGAGGTGGTGACGTGCCAATGACAGCTCAGTCTTGTTTACGTCACTTGCAGTGGATGGGACGAGGTTCAATGCTTAGAATTAATTGCTATCTGGCGACAGGCCTGCCTAATCCTATAGTTATCTATCGCTACGAATTTGTGTGTACAAATTCGTACTGAGCACTAGGCGTGCTCAGTATCAAGAGTAAATTTACAAAATATGCAAATTTATAAGTGTATATGTTTGTTCTTATCGCTATAGTGCCTGAACACATCTTCATGAAATTATATACGTACTTAGTACAATAACAAACTCTTGATCTCGTTAACGATTTGTTTAAGTAAATCGTATAAATAATTAATGATATTAATTAACATATACATGTAAAAGTTCCCTTTCGGAAACTTAATACTTGCCCCTTAAGAGGGCATGAGAAGTTTAGTGTTGGGCACCCACCGGCTTCATGGAACGATGACATTTGAACAGTCGCGGGTCATGCAAGGATGAGAATGGCAAAGGATAGAGAAAAGTAGCGTACACGAACAGAAGCTTATACTCTGCTGTGGGCGTAACGGGCTGAAGAAGAAGAAGAAGAAACTTATACCATATTGTGTTAAATAGTCTTCGTAATTTCGAGTATGTTGTTTATATGACACTTTGTACGTAAATTCAATTTCCAACAGCTAAATTTATTTATGAAATAACTGATTATGATCAATGTACATACCTGTATTTAATCGATGAACAATTTTACTAAATAAACGCAGATTGAATTAAACCAATATGGATGTTCCTATCATCAAACATTACATTACATACAGACACATAGGTACATTTTGTTTTCAGTACTTTAGTTACAATATTAATTCGTAAACACAATTTCATCCCTTGTATTAAAAAAATAATGAGATTATTTTGCGCAGTCTACATATAATTTATCAACATACTTTAAGAAACGATAGAATTACAAATGTAAAAATGTTATGGACAAAATTACTTTAAGAAAAAAAAGAAATAAAGAATAGCATCGAGAACTACATTTAAAAATAATCTTCTTTTTCAAATACATTTTCTTAAATTACGTTCAAAACAGAGCCTTATGCAAAATTAGTTTCTCAAATAAATGCCATTCAGAACAAAAACAATCAAACTCCGAATCAGAGGTGAATCAGACAGCATCAATAAATAACAAAGTACAAAAGAAAACAATTTTTTCAATCGTCCAACTTTTACGACACAAAGAGTAAGTACGGATTTACAACGTAAGCCCTGCCTTTCCAACTTAGGAAATTTCACTTAAGAAACAAAAGTACTCTAATAAAAGAAGAACAATCATAAAAAGAGAGACGTAGGTACGTTTTCTTAAAAATGTCTGATGGTATAGTGTATTGGTTTCAGAGGTTGCAGTAGAGGGCGGGGGAACTCGGTACGCGCAGCTGTCTCGCTTGCACATCTAAACTTGGAACAAGTTGCTGGTATGTTCTTTCAGCTTCATCTAATAAAACATATATTAGTTTTTGTGTGAAAGAGTAAAAAACTTCTAACAATCACAAACTTTCGCAATAATAATTTACTGTGCTCTGGTTTGAAGGGCAAAGTTTCCTGTGAAATTACAGGGCTTAGAGATAGAACATCTTAGATCTCTCGGTGAAGAGCGCTGGACAATGCTAGGTAATGATTTGGACTCTTCATGTTCCAATAGCTGCGTGTCACTATGCTGTTTTGTGGCAGGCATGTTGCTTACCATCACGCACATGTACTGCTCGGTTGGTCACTTTTCATTCAAAAAAATATGTATAAATATAGGATAAACTAGACATTTCAAGAAATCCTAAATAACTATTTGGATTTTGTTGCTTAATAGTTTCGAAATGGTTTAGCTGTTTCAGTTTAGGATAGGGTTCACTTTGGGTCGTAGACAGTTTATAGCCTAGAATTGCACAAGCTACTATTTATCGCGAAATAATGTAAAGTTGTATAACTTCATTAACTCTAAATTTCATAACACTAAATTTGACTTGGCCAGTTTTATAAACCTGCGTAGACTAGTACGTAGTAAAATATTACGTAATATTGACGTGTAAATTGTACATTTATGAATAAAGTACTTTGACCTTAATACATATTGTAGTTTAGTTGAGTTTACATAGTTGCAGATAAAATTAAAACAAAATAGATAAGTAGTTGCTGAAACATATGATTTCACAATTGAGAGGCCGTGGGTTCAAATCCCCCTTAGCACCTCTCAGTACTTTTTCAAACGCAAATGTACTAACTTATAGTCACCAAATTTAAATAGAAACGAAAACATCGTGAGGAAATGTAGCTTTTGAGAACTTACGTCATCTGCCAACCCTTACATGGCCAGCCTGGTGAACAAATAAGCATTTACTCTCCTTTTGTGGGAGAATGCCCCTAGTCCCAGCAGTGGGGACCCAAAACAGGCTGCTTTTACTTACCTATTCAATATAACATAAATAAGTAAAAAATAAGAGACGAAATTTTCGTGCAGCGTATAGAAATTTTATGATCAACTTTTAATCAAGGCACTTTCATTTCCCGCCATACATCTTGCTGCCTTGATCACTATTATTCCGCATATTTCCTAAGCGCATCCACGAAAATTAATTGAAAGATTCGCAGCGGGGGTATCCGAGTTTTATTAAAAAAATTCAATTTCGGAGCGGGAGCTAGCTCGCTCCTGTGAGGTGATTCCATCGCGTTTAATACAGAAATCACTTCTTACCTCTGCTGATTACGGCACTAAACGAATAAGTACCTGTCTCATCGTATTAGAGGCGTTTACTTTTGTTTGAGTAATTTAAAAAGGTAAATTGCAAATAATTCTACTGATATATAAAAATACAAAAGTTTAGATGTTTAAATGTCTTAATCACGTTGAAACGACTTAGTGAATCGGGTTTCTAATTAGAACATAGACAAATTATCGTCATGAATACAACATGGACCAATTCGTAACCCGAAAACATAATGGAAATGGAAACTTCGCGAGTAACACAGCGAGGTGATGCTAGAGTTTTTAATAATAAAAATTAAAAAATAATTAAAACCCCTAATGGAAATTTTTCATCACGCGAACGTAAATATGTTTGAAAGTGATTATGCGTCTATCACAGTTAAAAATGAGCTGATAACTTTAAAAAGGAAGGATTTATTTTGATGAAAAATAGCTTAGGATAGTTCCGACTAATTCATCTTTGAAAAAAATCAATATTATCAAATTCGGTTCGTTCGCTAGAGAGCTACGATGCCACAAACAGACACACACACGTCTAAGTTGTAATACCCCATCGATTTTGGGTATCAGGTTAAAAATAGACGTGGTATTAAAATGATACGCACGAATAAAGTGTCACAAATGTGCATAGCCAATCGTTAACACTTTGACAACCGCAGACAAAGTTATAAAGTCTAGAACGATATTCAATATCTTGCATATTTTTAAGTTTATCTGGTTTTTATCGAATACATTTCAGCTTGACATTGTTCAATAGATTTGCATCACGCTATCGTCCTAACATTATCGTGTTGTTTCATTGTGCATCTTATGCTGTACTATGTCATCATCATCATCATAATCAGCCCACATTCGTCCACTGCTGGACATAGGCCTCTCCAATAATACGCCACTCAGCCCGATCCGTCCTCAGCCTGTCCAGCATCCATTGCAAGTCTTCCAGCGATTCAGCCATCATGACGATATCGTCTGCAAATCTTAGGTGAGAGATGCACTCGCCATTGATGTTGATACCACGTCCAGCCCAATCCAGCGTCTTAAACATATCCTCTAGTGCATTGGAGAACAATTTCGGGGAGATTACATCCCCTTGTCTCACGCCTCGATGGAGAGGGATATGTTTCGTCTGCTGGTTTTGAACTTGGACCGTCATCGTGGCGGCTTCATATATACACCTCATCACCTCGATGTATCGCCAATCAACTTGGCATCGCTGCAAAGACTCCAAAACAGCCCAGGTTTCGACGGAGTCAAACGCCTTTTCATAGTCCACAAACGCTAAACAAAGGGGGCGATTGTACTCCTTTGTCTTCTGTACAATCTGCCGCACCGTATGGATGTGGTCTATGGTGCTATAACCACTTCGAAACCCAGCCTGTTCCGGGGGCTGAAACTCGTCGAGTCTTCGGGCGAGACGGTTCGTGATAACTCTCGAAAACAACTTATAGACATGGCTCAGAAGCGATATGGGGCGATAATTCTTCAAAAGGGTTTTGTCACCCTTTTTGAAGAAGAGGACGACCAAGCTTCTGTGCCATGCCTCTGGAGTTCTCCCGGTGAAGAGGACGTCATTAAACAGTGCTTGGAGCTCTTTTATAAGTGGGGCTCCACCAGCCTTTAAGAGCTCTGTTGTAATTCCGTCCTCGCCCGCGGCTTTTCCATTTTTAAGTTGCCCAAAAGCCATCACGATTTCTTCGAGACTTATCTCAGGCAGGTCTTCTGTGTAGTGGCGAGTCAAAGTGGCTCTTCTGTCTTCATCCTGCGGGAGATGAGGAGCATGTGAAGCGTACAGCTGGCCATAAAAGTTTTCCACTTCCGAAAGAATGTCTGCTTTGGATACAACAACTCTCCCCGTAGAAGAGGTTAACTTTGTTAGGTGGCTTCTACCCAATGGCTTGACGAATACTTTTGACCCTCGATTTTGCTCGATTGATTTTTCAATCAAGAGCGTGTTTGCTAATCGGAGGAGGTCACGTCGTACAAGTTTGGAGATTTTTTATTTAGAGCCCCTAGTTCTAACAAAGTTAACATGGGATTTCGTCGTTCCTCCATGAGTTGCAGAGTTTCCCTCGAAAGCTTCGACTTTCTGCCTTTGTGTCGCATTTCACAAAATTTTGTGCCCTCATCTCGCAAGACGCCTACCACTCTGTCGAGTTTTTGGTCAACGTTTTCTGTGGTTTCCAAGGCAGCAAATCGGTTCTTCAGTTTTAACTGGAAAGTTTCAGACCCAACTACGGTTTGGAGAAGGTTCGGACGGAGTGTTGACTTCATCAAGCGGACGCGTTCAAGCTTGTAATCAATATTCAGGGTGCCTGGAACAAGCCTGTGGTCACTCTCGTTAGCAAACCGAGAAATGACTGAGACATCCCTGAACATACGCTTTTTGTCCGCAATGATGAAATCAATCTCATTTTTCGTCCGTCCATCGGGGCTTCGCCAAGTCCACCTCCTCTGCGGCTGTTTCTTGTAGAACGAATTCATCAGAAACAGCCTTTCCTTTTCAAGGAAGTCGACCAGCATTTGTCCCCTGTCATTCCTTCGCCCTAAACCATGTGGTCCTACTACCGATTCGCTGCAGGTCTGTACTCCCACTTTGGCGTTAAAATCCCCCCATAACAACGTTGAAGTGGGCTTTGGAGGTATGATGTAATGCCTTTGATATATCCTCATACAAAGCCTCAACTTCTGAATCTGGGTATGCCTCCCAGGGTGCGTACGCCATAACCACCTTGAGGGTATACCTCTCAGTTAACTTTAGCACTAGGTACGCAACCCTTGGGGACACACTTGCGATTTCTAGAACGTTGTTACGGAGAGTTTTGTGGACCAAAAACCCGACACCGCCTTGCGACAGCTGGTGACCTTCACGGTAATACATAAGATGGCCTGATTCCAAGGTAATGGTGTCCTCTCCCTCTCTTCGGACTTCACATAACCCAAGAATGTGCCATCTTATGTGAGTCAGCTCTTCTTCCAGCTGCGCAAGCCTATCGTCATCGCGAATCGTTCGTCCATTGTGTACAGCCAGGGTCAGTTTGGATTGGCGGCCTACCGTAGCCCGGGGATTCTTCGCACCCCCTGCCCTGCCGTTACCATGGCCGCCGCCTTGGCCAGGAATAGCAGGGCGGCCGGGAACTAGGGGCCTTTGATTCTGTGTGCCTATCATTGGAGGGTTTTGCCCATAGTCACCACGCTGGGCATGCGGGTTGGCGACCGCAGGGGCGCAACTTCTTATACCAGTGACGCTGCTGCCCGTCACCGACTGAGATTTAAATTGCGCCGTAGTTTGGATGGATTAACCGCCATCGGTCGGTTCCCCATTAGTGGGCTCTTACCACAGGCAGGGGGGGACCGGTGCCACATTCTACGCCCGGACACCAGGGCCATGCTGTACTATGTAACCACTACTAATAATGTACTTAATAATTCATATTTCAATTTATATAACAATTTAATAATTCATAATTCTTCTTATTTTATTCGTTGATTTATTAGTTGCAGTTTAGTTCCGTAATAACGCAAAAACAAATTATTGGATCATCGTAGTTTCAGGACTGTAAAAAAAAACAAAAAAAAAACACGAAAAACGTTTATTGTACCAAAATGAAACATACATAAAATAATAAACACGTCAGAAACATATAAGACAAAATATAGTAGGCAGTGTGGATTCAAAGAGTGTTAGTGTGCACTGGATCCCGCACTAGCGTGACCTATGTTGTGAGAATCCAGGCTCCTTCTATTACAAAGCTTTGACCTAATCAGTACCTATCAGTACCTAGTAAATAAATAATAAGTAAATAAGTGTAAAAAAGTTAAATAAGTAAGTAGATGGATGTAATTACTTTATTGCCTACAGCACAGAAGTATGTGAACAAACAGATACAGTCTTAAAATTAGTGAAGCAAATAGCTAAAAGTAACTTTTATCCCTGAAATGGATAGCACTTTTGGTAAAAACAGTATCTTATTATCGTCAATAAAAAAATATACAAATTATACTCATATCTAAATCTAAATAAATATATATATTGGTAGACATTTCACATACAACACCATCTGACCCCAAACAAAGCAAAGTTTGTAGTATGGAAACCAGATAGCTGATATAATACTTATATTAATTAATCAGAATATCAATCGTTTGTTATGTAAAATTGAGGAGATTGAGTTATACCTGGTATGCTCAAATCGTCCTGATATAATTTGTTTTACTGAGACGTGGCTAAAGGAAACTGAAATGAACTTTAATCTAAATAATTATGCTATTGGTAGTATTTTTTGTAGGGAAACGGCTGTGGGAGGAGGATGTTTAATTTTTGTAAGCAATAACGTCAAATTTAAAAGACGTAAAGATATTGAAAAATGTACAATTGAACGTCATTGTGAACTAGCATGTGTAGAGTTGAACACTTATATTATTTTATGTGTATAAGCCTCCCAGTGCCAACATTGAGACCTTCTTAACTGCCTTAGAAGAAGCTTTGTGTAAAATTTCTAAAAAAAGTAAACATATAGTGATGTGCGGCGATTTCAATACTGATTTGCTAACTGAATCCCGCTCAAAAAACAATGTACTACTATTATGTCAATCATTCAACATGGTAGAAGTGTTCACAGAACCAACAAGGATTGCATCTACTAAGAAAGGAAGGTCTGCAACTTGTATAGACAATGTTTTCGTTAATTGCGAGTATCTTCACTCTGAAATCCTAGACCGACTTCGGTCAGACCATAGAGGACTAAGTGTTACTTTTCCAATAGATGCAAAAAGGCAGCGAAAAAAAAGTTGTTAGGCCTATAACACAGGTTCGAATTGAAACATTGAACACTGAGATAGAAAACTTTTTGCACTATTTTGATTATGACATGACAATTGATAACCTTGACACTAATTATAATTTATTTTTTGATATGTTAAATACTCAATTCAATAATATTTTTCAGACGAAACAAATAAATATTAACTCTAAACCAAAATTTGCCGAATGGGCTACTCCAGGTCTATTTATAAGTCGAAATAATTTATATAATTTGTACGAGCTAAAGACGTATTGCACTGATGACGCAACAAAAAGTCATATCAGAAAGTATTCAAGCATTTTCAGAAGGACATGTATTCAAGCTAAGGCAATTTACGTTCGGGAACAAATCAAAACTCCAACAACGTCATAAAAAGTACATGGAACGTAATTAATAAAGAGACTGGAAAGTCTAAAGGGACAGATAAAGTAAGCAAACTAAAATTGATGACAAAATTATTACAAACAAATGTGAAATAGCAAATGCATTCGAACTTTATTTTGCTGGAATTCCTTTAGAGACAACCAAACATCTGTTGTCTTCTCCTTCTCTTGCTGACGCAATGTTGAAAGATAATGTAAATAATCCCTCTTCTTCATTCGCGTTTCATCATGTTACTGCCACAACAATACTAAAAACTTTTAAAGACATCAAAGTAAAAAATAGTGAGGATTTATGAGGCATGTCAGTGAAAGTATTAGAGGGTATAGTGGTGAAAATTGCACCTTATATTGCTGAATTATTTAACGCTAGCATTAGTAATGGTATGTTTCCCAATTTGATGAAGCATAGTAAAGTCGTGCCTTTATTTAAATCCGGCGACAAAGATGAACCTGGAAATTATAGACCTGTCTCAGTGTTACCCTGCATCAGTAAAATATTTGAGAAATTAATACTAAGCCAGCTCATTTCTTACTTTAACGTCAACAATTTACTACATGACCATCAATTTGGTTTTACTAAAGGACGCTCAACCACTGATGCGGGTGTTAAGCTCACCAAATATATAACGAGTGCATGGGAAGATCGGCACGACGTTATTGGTGTGTTTTGCGATTTATCTAAGGCATTTGATTGCGTTCATCACGACATACTTTTAAAGAAATTGGAATTCTATGGGATTTCAAAACTAGCTTTGGACCTTATCACGTCATATCTTAAAGACCGGGTGCAGATTGTTGAAGTTGACGGAAATAAATCAAAAGGATCTCCCATGACAATGGGTGTACCGCAAGGTTCAATCCTTGGACCGTTTCTGTTTTTGGTTTACGTAAATGATTTGCCCTTCATGTTAAAAAAGACAAGCAAACACAGAAATAATTATGTTTGCCGATGACACGTCTCTGCTGTTTAAAGTTAAGCGAGGAATAGATGATTGCAATGAAATTAACAGAATATTGGACATTGCTTGCAGATGGTTTGACGCAAATAATTTGGCACTGAATCCAAACAAAACAAAATGCATAAAATTTACATTATCTAATGTACCAAGCCCTAAACTTAATATAAATTTAATTAATAAGACTATAGAACCAGTGCAGTCTACAGTTTTTTGGGTGTTACTATAGATGCGAAACTCCAATGGAGTCCACATATTGAACAGCTCGCAAATAAGCTAAGCTCAGCTGCCCATGCCATTCGACAGATTAGGAAAATCTCAGATGTCACCACCGCTAGATTAGTTTATTATGGGTATTTTCATAGCATCATGTCCTATGGAATTCTATTATGGGGTCGGCAGCGGACAGAAATTCAGTTTTCATATTACAAAACGAGCAATCCGCGCAATGTACAAATTACCCGCTAGAGAATCTTTGAGAAAGGTTTTAAAATATAAATATTTTAACAGCCCCTGCCCTGTATATTTATGAATGCATAATGTATGCCAGAAAGAATAGGGAAAGCATTGGTAAAGTGTCTGATAAAACCCTAAGGCACACTACAAAGACAAATTGGTAATTCCCAAGTGTAGACTACAAAAACATGTAATTCTTTTATAGGAAACAGTGTTCGCTTCTATAATGTCATACCAGATCAGTTGGCAGGTCTCAATGAAAAAAGGTTCAAAAATATTGTAAAGACCTATTTAATGGATAAAGCCTATTATAATGTTGATGATTTTATTAAGGACAAAAATGTATGGCAAAAAAATGTGTCACAAATGTAACTACCAAATTATTAAGAGTATTTTAACATCGTAATTTAAAATTTTTGTTTACAATTTTTTTTTTTTTTTTTTTGCTATTTTACAAAGCTTTTGACAAAGGATTTAGCTAATTTACTGAATCCGTTGGACAAGGCCTCTTTACAGCCGCTTACTGTTAAATATTGTCACTTGTTTATGTATTTAAACTGTTTTATTATTATTTTGTAATTGACGTTACCAAGTTTTCTTTGTAAAATAATGGTTCGAAGAAATAAATTGAATTGAATTGAATTGAATCTATACTAATATTATAACGCTGAAGAGTTTCTTTGTTTGTTTGAACGCTAGGATCTGGGGAAGTACTGGTCCAAACTGAAAGATTATTTTTATATTGAATAGTCCATTTACAGAGGAAGGTTATTGGCTGTTATAGAACATAACGCTACTATTAAAAGAAGCGGAGCATGAATCAAGAATGTAACAAAATCGGGGGAAAATATTCCTTTTTGAGAGTTTTCGTACGTTTCGTGTTTTGACTTGACAAGGTAGGTATCAATTAATCACAAAGATATATAAATCAAATAACAAAAAACGTCTAAATTAAAAAAATTAAACGCCTTTTACCAACACCCGACGAACCTCTACCATACCAGTACAACTAATGAGGGTGCTCCCAAATATCTTGGTCCTTTACAATCTAGTGCGAACATAAATTGTGATAGAAGGGAGGTCCGGGGCTTGTTTAATTTCACGACTGGATAAATCCAAATGTTATACCGCTGAGACCGCCTGTACGCTGCCATCGGCCCTGCCCATAAAATTCAACTACCCAGCAATCGGCAGACACCCTTTATAGGGTTTTTTAATTTGATTGCCTAGGATTAAAATGTAGGTTCCTAAATTACGATTGAAATACATTTTCGCGCTTTGTAGAGAAAATGAAAATATAATGAAAGTGGCTTTGGTTTAGCAAACGGCTAATAAACTGTTTAAACATAAGTAGTCTTGTTTAAGTCCCCACTTCTGGGGCCAGGGCTCCAGGGCCTCCTATCACAAGGAAAGTGTCAAGAGTACCACGCGAGTCAGTTACAAGTTCGCTTTGGACAGATGTTCTCGAAACTTTAACTTTTTGAAACACGCCAGTTACCTCATAATATCTTTCTACACCGCAAAAGCTAGTAGTGAGGACAAATCTTTAAATCTGAACTTGGTAAACTACTCAAAGGTGGCAGGATCCGAACCTACGACGTTTGTGGAATCGGACATTTTAATAGCCACATGTTTTTTTTTTCATATATAAATTGCTTATTTCGTATGAAAGTTGATTTAACCGTAAACCCTGGCCTGCATATATGTAGAGGTATATATACATATGTATGTTAAATCTTTGGATTTTAGTATGAAAAACAACGTGAGTTTTACACATCCTTCGCCATGTTTATTCATGCCCAGGGGCATGTCCCCTGTGACCCAAAACGAACAAAAAAAAACAAACAATGACTTCTGTTTAAAATAAATATCAGACACTCGACCAAATTTTATAAGAAAAACATATTTTAAAAACCACTAAACCGAGTTCGACAAAATGTATACCATATCAATACAACCATCAAATTCGATTCACAATTGTTGGAGCTATAACGCTCTATATAATAAAACATATGTAATGTATATGTGTTAAATAACATAATTATGTAACACACATACAAATATTCGATTACTATCGGAATCCCAACCGGTAGTAATCGGCTCAACAGACGAAATCGGACTAGTACTAGAATTAAATGTTCACAACACCCCCCTATTTTCCTTTTCTTCTCCTAATACAAGAAATTTGTAAAAAAGATAATTGTAATAGTAATGACAAAGATCACGGACCCCAGAGTCTGTGGAGAAGCAAAATATTAGTAAAAAAAACACACATACAAAAAAAAAAGATATAACCTAATTGAAAGCCTTCTCCTTTTTTGAAGTCGGTTGGAGATTATTAATGTTTTTTAAACGGAGTCGGCTGTTTCGTTTTCTGTATTACATTTTCTTTTCTATCTTACGGTTGCGTGCTTTGTTCTTTGCGTTTGTTTTGATCTATTATTTTATTACTCATAAAATTACCAAAGCTTTTATTACTAACCTTTCGAGAGCATTAATTTATCTTTTTAACCAGGAAGTACGGTACAGCCTCGTAGCTCAGTCCAATATGGGCGAAACAATATCCCTATATTGGAGCACGAGCAAACCGTATCGACTCCAATACATGGGTTCTCTTATTGAATATTTACTCTGCGGGAAACCACCCTGGGGCCCGCATCGGGTTTAAGCTTTTATATTTATTCTATAAATGAACATTTTAATGTGCACAATTACGGGGATACCCAGATAGGGATACCCTATGCGCAATGCAGTGATAGGTAATAACTCCTCATGTTCCAATGGTTACAAGTCACTGTGTTGTTATAGGCAGGCATGTTTCTTACCATCAGGCACATGTCCTGCTTATCTTGTCACTCTATACAATAATAAAAAAATGTTTTTGTGTATAAACTATGTTCTTTTAGTTACTCTTTTGCATTTTTTTCTGATTAGTATGTGTTATAGAGGGCCGCCAGACGTCACGTATTTTCTGACGAACTAAATGTAGACGATTGAGTAGTTTTAGTGTGTACTAAGAACACATGCGTACCCGCTATCTTGCTTCAAGGCGAAAAATTTTGAGATATCAGGTAATGGAGGTACATAAAAAATTCTCGTAAATTGACCTAACTGATTTTTTCTGATGTACCCTTTCCATTAATGATATCCTCGTTGCGTAATCTCGTTTTTATTCTATAAATGTACATTTTTATGTGCACAATGATTCCACGCCAGTTGTGCAGTAATAATTAAAGAGACACTTGGACAGACAATCAGTGTTTTATTTAAATATAGAGGTAATATTTATTTTGAATTGAGGATGAGGCGGTCAGTGAAAAAAGTTTCATAAAAGAATTGATTAATAATAAAGTAATTTGTAACAATTTGTTTTAATTAAATACACCTTTCATTTAATAAAATGTGGGTAAAAATGTAGGGTAAATAATTTGCTAAGGGATATTTTTTATAATCAGATGGTAACATGGAAAACTATTTATCAGATATATTATTTAATTTCATACTTTTGATGATTTTATTTTTCTATACCGTATCCAGATGTTGTAACGTGAATGACAAATTTTAGTAAATTAGTTTAACTATAGGTATTTATACTTACATAGGTTATGGCAAGGCTACGAAAAATTTTGATTCAAGCACTGAGTACGACTTTCTGGCATCCGTAACAAGTTTATTCTTTTAAACCAAAAAAAGGTTTTGTAGTCCTTTTGGTGTCGTCAATACCAACTACTATGTTGTGCCATCCTACAAAACTTGTGTGTATATATAGATGAATCGGTGTATGTACAGATGTGTGTTATTAGATTGGACTGGATGAAATTTGGTACATACATAGATTATGAGTATAGCCTGAAGGAACACAGACTACTTTTAATTAACTATTAAGTGACTAATATTGCGATGTGTTTGTTAGTTGAAAAAAAAACAACAAAAATTGTAAAATAATTTAAATTTTTCACACACAAAACTCCCAAACAAAATCAAGACACAATAACTATCTTGATCCGCCACTGTCACTTTAAATAAAACTATGGTTTAAATACTAAAAACAAAAAATGAATCCTTTGCAAATTGTACACATAGTTTGAAACCAAGGCACAGTACAATAAAATGTTCGCTGTCGGGTCAGCACATAGTTGCGTAGTTTTATGCACGAGAGCAATATACTAACGCCATATGCGCTTTATTCGCCCAGCTTGCTAATTATGAAAAGCTATGGGCTAGCGTGCGAGCTTAGCGCAATTATGCTAATCTTATTAGTCAATCCACTTCGCTAGCACGATTTCCTTTAAAATAACTTAAGAAGGTGTATAAAAAGCGTATTGTTGAAAATTATAGGCAACGGTTAGCAATAAATTGAGCGTGGTGCAGTTTTAGTACCTTTATGCGTGTTTAGTATGCAAAAGCAATACATTTTATAAACTGAGGACAGTGACAAAGTTGTTGTGCATTGACGTGTTAAGGTTTTAGGGACATTTACAGGGAGATATTTGGTTACGTGGTTCATAAATATCTTTGTTAGAAATTTGCTTAATCTTAAGCTGATCAAACTGTAACAAAACTTTTTTAAATATTTTTCTTCGATTACTTGTGTAACTATACACATGTCCTGCATAATTTACAAAAATCTCATCGGCTCATTTTCTCATCAGTCCTGTTTAGTAGGAAATTATGTTGCTGCATTATGACGCGTATCGATATCAATCAGGCAAAATCATGATATGGACTATTTGCATTAAAGTAATAAATGCTGAAATATAAATTAGAGATATGAAAGAAATAACATAAATATACAAGGTTATTGGTTATCAGCCTGCATTCTTCTATGTCGGCGGTAAGTACATTACATAAACACTTCAACATTTATTCTACTGTTTTTAATTTTTTAATATATTTCTTTCCATCCAAAATAAAAAAAGTGTATTTGTCTGTTCTCAAAGCATCGATCTCTTCGTAACAATTAGTAAAAAGAGCGGGCGCGTTCTTTGACGCTCGGTAAATTATGTGGCAAAGTGAAAATCTATATTAATATTATGAAGCTGAAGAGTTTGCTTGTTTGTTTGAACGCTAGGATTTCGGGAAGTACTGATCCGAATTGAATGATTCTTTTTCTATTGAATAGTCCATTTAACAAGGAAGGCTATAAACTATAGAACATAAAGCTACTATTAATAGAAACGGAGCATGAATCAAGAATGTAACAAAAACGGGGAAAAATATTCCCTTTTGAGAGTTTTCGTACTGTGCCTTAACATGACAGGATGTGTCTAAGATGGCGTCATTGAATGTAAACGAGCTGTTTAATCTGAGATATAAACCTTTGCTTATTTAATTTGTTTCTAAATCTGAGTTGGTACGACCAATTTCCGACAGGTGGCGTAACAGATAGCTGAGAAGGTTTTTTGTTTGAAAGCGATATTCTCAGGAATGACTCAACTGATTTCAGTCATTCTTTCACGTTAGATATGTACGGGATCCCGCTGAGTGCTCTATATGTACCACGGGCGAAGCCGGGGCGGGCATCTAGTATATTATAGAGCCGTTAAACAGTGCCAAACAGGACAACAAATACTTTATTTTTGGGATTTGTATTGAGTTTTCACAAAGTTTTAAGAACAAAAGTTGTTTGTTTAAACATATGTATAGAAGCAAGATTTAATCTAGAACAAGCTAATCTAAAAATATGCAATAAATGAAATTAATATTTCTATGTTGTGTAGTTATTAATTCAATACATTCATTAGGTAATATAATGTAATGAAAATAAATATAATGTAATGTCTCAGCCATATTTTTTCACTTTTCATTTCTACAAGATTTTAAATTAAATTAGTTTTTTATTAATAGGTAGTTGTTGGATAAAAGTCATCCACCATTCCGCACTGGGCCAGGGTGGATTATGGCTTTGACTCTCTCTTTGGGACGAGTCCCAGCTGTGAGAACATTTAGTGGGCTGCTATGTGTTGGATGAAAGAGTAATTAAGTATTTTGTATCGTTCACATTACCTATTTTACTTACTTTGTTATTGCAATAAATGCTATCGAATTTTAATCGTACCTTATCTAAGAAAAACTAATAACATTCATTTCAGTAGTAAAAAAGCAACATTGAAGTTGCTCGTGCAAGGCAACGAGCAGGTAATCTAAGCGAGGCTCCGGCGATTATGAGGGGAATTGTGTATTCAATTATTTCTAATGGCACTGCGCTTCTCTTAAATTCTTCTTCTTCGTCGTTATCACTCTTGACAGAGTGGTCGTGGTCATCACTTTAGGTGTTAGTGGCAAGCTTCACAACACGCCGCCACTCCTCTCTGATGGCCGCCTTTCTCGTGCATTCGTGTACTGATGACGAAAAATAAGTCTCTTAAATAAATGATAATAAATGTTGGTGGACATTTCACATACAACACCATCTGACCCTAAGCTAAGCAAAACTTGTACCGCATATTTCTTTATACTGTCCATGTACTGTGGGATCCACATAGCTGATAATATACTTACACAGTTGTAAATACATACTTATGATATGTAAAAAATACTCGGAACAAATATTTGTATTAATCACACAAATGTTGGTACTGAATAGGAATCGAACCCATGTCCCTCGGTTTCGCAGACGGACTTACTACAAACTAAGCCTTATCCAGGCCACTAAACAACAAGAGTGTTATAAATTAGTTTTTGGGGTCAAATAAATAACTCCATAAGTTACATACGTGTATCTATATTATAGAGCTGAAGAGTTTGTTGGTTTGCTTGTTTGTTTGAACGCTAGGATCTCGGGAAGTGCTAGTCCGAATTGAAAGATTATTTTTCTATTGGATAGTCCATTTATCGAGGAAGGCTATAGCAAATAACGCTACTATTACCACAAGCGGAGCATGAATCAAGAATGTAACAAAATCGGGAAAAAATATCCCTTTTTGAGAGTTTTCGTACGTTTCGTGCTTTGACATGACACATGACAGCATTTGTCATTGATTGCGTCATTGAATATCACAGATTACATACCTCTTGAATATAAAACCTTTGCTAATATCTGAGTTGGTACGGCCAATTTCCGACAGGTGGCGTAGCAGGTAGCTGAAGAGGTGTTTTGTTTGAAAGCGATATTCTTAGCAATAACTGAACCTATTTCAACAATTTTTTCACCTTTGGATATGTGCGGAATCTCGTTGAGTGCTATATATGTTTCACGGGCGAAGCTGGGGCGGACATCTAGTATACCATATATGCATAGAAATTATGTGGATCGAGGATGCCACAAATAACGTACTTAAAATTAAAATAAGCCAATTTAAAAATAATTATATTCTTTGCTTAATTAAACAATTATATTATTTAGTTTACTTTTAAACTATTAATACAACATTTCACTGTGAACGCTAACGAATTTCAATCGTAGCCATTTACGCTATCTCTGAAAGACTCGAGCTACATTCATTTGAGCAGTAAAAGAGCAACATTGCAACTGCAAGGCAGTTAGTTCACAGCAACAAACTGGGAGCCTCGGCGACGCTCCGACGTTTATACGGGCGATTGTGTATTTATGCCCTTTTAATGGCGTCTCACATTACCTTGGAACACAACTCAGCTTGTGTATCGAGGGTGTTCGTAAAGAATAATTGTGCTACAGATTTTTTGAGAGTCATGCTAAAAATCAGCCGTTTTGATGACATGGATTTTTTTTCGGGAATCACTTCGGGTATGGTGCGGGTATGAAACAGTGTTGAGGAGTTAAATGACAATGTTGTAAATAGAACAAATGAAAAAGTAAGAGTAGGATATACTAAGCCGTTCTTAAATTAAATTTTTAGTAAGGAAAATACAAAAAAAGAGAGTAACGTGCTCAACAATAAGAAAAGATATTTACGTTAAATAAAAATAAAATTACTGTTTCGGATTAAATAAACACTTTCTTCATCCACCTTCGTCATTTTCATCAGGAAAACCTGATAATACATGTATAAGAAATGCGAAAGTTTGAATGTTTGTTGCTCGTTCACATTGGAGCGTCTGAACTGATGGTGTTGGAACACAGATTATAGTCTGGAATAGTACATATGCTTCTCTTTATCACGAAAAAATAATGGGAACTACTTCTTGCACTGCTAATAATTGCATCTTGCATCAATAGCACAAATCTTTCATGCAAGTGGTGTGCTTTTAATCTTGGTTCTGGGCCTGTGTATCTAAAAATCTATTTCTAATCATCGGTTTAACGGTGATACATTACAAGAAAAAATGTAGCTCTGCAAAGGTGAGTGAAATTGAAGTAACTGTAACTAAACGCGATTAGCAGTGGATGCATTTGAGTTGAAGCGAATATTTTTTTCTTTTAAAGTGGATGTTAAAATATTAATTAGAATTTCCATACCTTAAACTGACTTGAATGTCTAAAATATTCTTATGTTTGTTTGTGAAAAAAGTAATTATCATAAGTGACAATTATTAACAGCAGCAGTTCTTACCCACGAAGTTTCTGTTTCTGCTATATTTCCGTCAAAAAAGATCAAAAGTATTGAATGTTATTTTCAAAATATATTTTTTGTGTTGCAAATTATAACTCGATTTGTTCAGACACTCCGACGTGATTGATTAATAATTTTAGTATAAATAGGTATGTATTTTGCTGAAATGTTCTCTTAGTTATGTTTCAATTTTACATCAACACAACATTATTTCCCAAAGCATCCTTGCCAAGTAGCAAAATAAAGAATTGCATTCGTCAGGCGCCATACTTGTAATAACTCTCGTAGCAAACAACGTAGCCGAGTCTACAATTTATTGTAGCGCGTCCACGGCGTAGCGCTCATGTTTATGACCTCCTCGGTTCGAAAACTGAATTTCAAAAACAAGATTGTATTTTCTGTTTCTAGAACTTGTGTTTTGTGAGATCGTGAATCAAAATAAATAATATACATACGTTCATGAGCAATGACATAGATTTATGGAATACATATAGATTTCTCATAAGTCATAGTAGCGTATTGGTGAGAACATTTGACTTCACAACTCATAGGTATGAGGCTATGAACACGCCATCCACACGCACGAATATTTTTCCAAATCCAGAAACGTTTGTACAGGTTTATCATCGGCACAGGCTTTAATGATGAAGGAAAACATCGTGAGGTAACCAGCATGTAAAGTAGACTATTTATGCTTATACTAAGACACTACGTAGTAGTAATATATGAAAAATGCAAAAATTTATAATACTGCATATAAGTAATACTGCGGTTAAGTCGGGTACACGTCGAATTATTTTGTGAACAATAAAAATAAAAATAAAACAACTATTAGGTACACTTAAAAAAATAAGATTCCAAAAAAATATGTACGATGGTTGTACTTAGCAATTACAAAAAATTGGTTGCCTGTAAAGTCGGTATACGGGCGAAAGTTTTACGTGACAACGACTTTGAGTGGTAAAATAATTTTACGGAAGGGACGCGTGCCTTTCACTTTTTATGTTTGTCTCTCTCGCTCTTAGGCGGGCTAACCATGCCCGAGTGGAAGGGACGCGTGCCTCTCACTCGCTCTCGTTGTGAGCGCATAACGTGAGCGGAGCGTAACGCAGTTTCTTGAAGTGTCACCCGGCAAACCAATTTATAAGACGTTGTCACGTCAAAATAAAACATCAATCACTATTATACATCATCATTACAAAAAAATGAGTCATCGATGAAGCAACGATTCCGACAATATTTTATTCTACTACTAGCTTTATTAAAATAGACCTAAAGATTCGGTTCCTGAAACAACAGAAACGGAGAAACGAAATTAGTTTGATTTTATCATCTACGTTAGTAACCAAGAAACTATCCAATTCTCAGAAATCACCAATTAAGCCACTGAACCATAATCCTTTAATGAAACCTAAATATAGAACCAGATAGAATTCCTTAGTCATTAAGCTACTGTATTAGCAAACCAAATTAAGGCAACTAAGGCGTAAAATTAATGAGATTACAATAATCTGGCTGGCACCACGATCCTTTAAGGACTGGTCCCAAGATAACAAGGCCTTGTACACCAAATAATCCCAGGATTTGAAGTAATGTGCTGTGCCGACTTCAACTAATTTCAGTTTATTTGCAGGCCGAGTTTATATTTGTGATTCGCTGTGATTTATAGCTTAGAAGGATGATGAAATGGATTAGTATTAAATTCCCAACAGCTTTACTAACTATACTACTGAAATTGTTAATGTAAAAGTTTAGATTTGGGTTGGTCAATCACGTAGGTACAGCTGATCGTTTCGCCGTTGTGTTATTTCCACATTACTACTTACACTACTTACTTTCCACCTGACCTCTTTTTTTCTAGAACTCTTTGTATGTCGCTACTACCAAGCAGTAATTGGTAGTTTTATTTTGTAAGTGGAAACATTACTATTTGGTGGTAGTGGTAATAACTGGAAAAGGCGTGGTAATTCCCTAGGCGGACTCTGCAAAGAGTTCTAGCACAACTAAAAATATACAATAGTCTATTATATTGGATATGAGCTTTCCTCATAGAATCCCATTCATGATGACGTCTACTGCCTGCGTAAAAATGGCAGTCATAGGGAGTGCCGATGAAAACTTATAACTCAGAATTTGATAGCTCACTTTGGAAACTACGCGGTTGAAACCAGAGAGCACTGCTAGTTTATTCCAGAAATCTTCAAAGCATTGCTGTACAAAAAAATCAAGGTAAGAAGCATGGCCATCTAGACTAGATGGCCATGCTTCTTACCATGCTCATCTGCAAATGCGCATAAATGCGTTACCATAGTCTCGAGTTCACCCGAAGATTTCTTTCATTTACGAGCGTGACGTTTGAGCTCATTTCACATCTCACAAAGAATCTGTGTGTGTTGCGCGCCAAAAGAAGATTTCAGTTCAAAAATAATAAAGTACTATTTATTTCAATTCAATTTCAATTTCAATTTATTTATTCGAACCTTAGGATATTACATCACTTGGTAACGTCACATAAAACAATTATAAAATAGGAATACCATTTACATCATACTTATTAATTTAGGTTCAAACAATTGAATGCGGCTGTAAAAAGGCCTTGTCAATAAGTGCAGCTGTATAGGGGCATTGTCAGTCAAATTATGTCATTGTGTATAAATTATGTCATGAAATACAAAAATAATGAAATACAAAAATAATGTATGAAACATGTCAATACATTTAAATTATAATTTAATAAATATTTATAGTCACTAATACATTTTTATTCAGTCATTCATTGCAGTTGCATTTCAGTACATATATTTTTGGCCCATTCTTTACGGTCATTAACAAAATCTATGACCGTGTAATAAGCTTTTCTTAATAAATACTTTTTTATAGCAGCCTTGAATTTTGTTTCATTGAGACCCTCTAGCGGTTTAAAAGTTACACAGTGACGATTCCAGTCCACTCTTTCTACTTGGCGTGCAGTTTTTCACTTAGACGTTTAACTAAAAGGCAGCGAACCAAACAAAGGGTCATTCTATCGCGTGCGCCCGTCGTTATCAAGATCCGGAATAATGTATCCAAATCCTTCTAATTAAAACCTGGCCCGTACCATGAACCCTAATAACGATTACTTTGAAATTCATCTTGCGACCAATGCTTGACTTTTTGAAGTGCAAACTACTTTTGGCGCGTCATAAACAGTTTTTTCGTGGGCTGTGAATTAAATTATAGTGTCACGCTCGGGAATCATGAATGATAAGAAATCTTCAAGTTAGCTTGGAATCATGACCATTGGCCATGCTCATGCCCACGCCCTCCGATTTCACCCGCGTAGTTTCCAAGGTAAGCTATTAAATTCTTCTGAGTTATTTATTCACTTCTAATAGTTCCTAAGACTGCCTTTTTTTGTTTTAAGTTATGTGCCATAATAGCGGCATCCCGCGTTCCCTTTATTTTTTGGGATGAAAGTAACTGTTCATCACATAGGCATATTATGTGTGTGATGAACAGCTATCTGCGTTTCATATTTCAACACATATGTCCAGATATCATAATGCTTTGGGGAAAGTAGTCATTTATAATAATTTTACATTATGTATAACATCAGCTATCTGGTTTACATGGTACAATTTTAGTATACATAGTTTGGATCCAGTTGGTGGTTTGTAGAAAAATGACGATGATATTTCTTATAATAATTCAATTTTTTTTAATAACAGGCCTACGAGAATGAAGAAACAATACAGCAAAAAGGATCCTCTGTAAAATGTGTTGATTTTAATTTCAAATAAATTTTCACTTACGGATTAAGTTTTTATAATGCTAACGATATTGTTTTTTGCAATGTCGACCGTAATAAAACTAAAAATTGACTACAGTACCAAGTGGTAAGGCTCCTAGCTAAAACGGAAGTGGGGCTAGCTACGTAGCAAGGGTTGAAATGTCCTTGCGTTTTCGTTGAATTTTCATGATAAATTGAAGTGGTTGAGAACTTCGTGTGTTTTTATTTGTGCGACAACTTGTCAGGGGTTTCGAAAAGAATAATTGCCTGTCCGATTTTGGAAGAAAGTAGAGGCCAAGTATTTGAAAAAAAATGTTGAAATATAATTCAACCATCACTCAAATCGTCGGAAAAATACATAAAATATTTTCACAACCAATATCATCTTTAATCTAAACATAAATAAATAGATACAGTCCAGTCACCTCTATTCTTACATTACAAATACCCAATCTCAGCGATTTTTTTAAATCTATAATACGAATAGATTAGCTAGACTACCTTTTCGCCCGATGTCAAGTAACAATGTAATCTACGATAGAGCATGCTTACCTAAAAGAAACCGATTTACTCTCGACTTGGTTCCAAGGTTATTCTTTTTTAATGTTTATCCTTGTTTATATTGTCTCGCCAACGAGTTTTATTCTGTCTGAACATAACATTACTTTAGCTTAATTCTTGTCCTCAGTCTCGAAGTTTTCTCTATTCTTAGATCAATTAGTTTTTTTAAAGTTAAACGTCTTTAGCTGCATTAAGTACTTTTTTAGTTTCGGGAAATCTTATGAGTTCTCGTCATCGACATTCTTATAATATCTGAAAATATACCAGTAAATTACGCACAATGTATGTGTGTAAAAATATGACTGAATTTATATCATTTATCACATTTATTAAAAATAAAGTAAACAAGTGTATTAGCTTATAACTTAAGACATATTTTCGGAGCTCTTTCTTATTTTGAAATATATTTAACGATTTATGTGGAGTTAAATTACATTACACTTTATCAACTATACATAAGTTTTTAGGCCTACTTGTATCACATTATCTCTATAAATATCACTTGTATCCAAAAGTCGATTAGACAGAAATGTAGAGAATTGTTTTTCTGATAGGGTGGTTATAAACTTCAATTTGATACAACTTGAGTTATATCAGTTTTCGCTGGACAAACAGATATTGCGGCTTAGCGCCAGAGTGACGATGGGACGGTGGTCACCAACATACGTAATAGCAGGATGTACTGTAACCACACAGGTGACGTATTGTGAAATATTAGCATTATTTATTGCTAAAATTCGAAGCTAATAGTTTCAGTGCGGCAGTCCCTATGTCTGCCCATTTTTATTTTCCTCGTCTTAAATCATACTGTCGGTTTCGCTCGGATATTGTCATATATAGGCTATTGATTGAAATAAAAACTATCCTGTCTTTCATATTAGCTCAAACTAATTTATACACGGTATGCAAATTTGATTGAAATCGTTTTTTTACTATAATAGGTTCGCACTTGCTGCCTCTCGCCTCGCCTGAGATGGTTAAGTAGTTTAGGAGTCCATCGCGGAAAAACAAAGTGACGGGTAATTTATATTTGTATGTTAAGATTGAACTAGTAAAACACTTGCAATCGTTGCAAGTTCTGTATTGAACCTGTGAAATGTGTTTTTATCTCAAATTTTTATTATAAACTAATCAGAAACCGAAACCAACAACATATCGTGCAACATTCCTTAGTAAATTCTGATAATAACAGTAATTACTGCCAAATTACGACGGCAATAATGTTAATAACCACATTTAAACGTGAAAGCTATCGCGTGCCAGACGCTAACTGCGCGCTAGACGTTTGATACCAACCCACACCCAACTCCATTACTAAGCAGACAACATTAACACAAACGAACGCCTTTCTTAATACAAAAACAATGTCGAATAACCTTCCCCGTCACGATTACTAGACTCGTGCATTTAAAAGGGAAAATGATCCGATAAGGGTTGCCTTCGATGGCCCATTCCGTTAAAGAATGCTAAGGGTTTTAAGAATCCAAATAGAATTTTAGTTAACCCGTAACATGACTGATGGTAAAAAATTACATTGAAAGTCTGGTGTATCTGACAGATCCAATATGTTCCATTTATAAAAATGTGCCATGTGTGTTTTCTTTAAAAAAATCAGTTGTACTTAGACGTCGGTCCCGATAAATAGAAAAAAAATAGAAACGTTTAATTAGTATACTTTTGTTAATATAGCCTATAATTTTCTGAAGTTATATCTCTTTCAAGCAGTATCGTTTTATTGTGTTGCTACTATAGATGCGCTGGTGAATAAAATGTATTATATTAAAATATTGAAAATATCATATTTGTTAATTGTTCTAATATAACACGGGTCTTAACTACATATATTAAATATGCAAAAATAAAAACTATCTGTCTGTCTACTACGATTTCATGACAAGAAAATAATTTTAATGAAATCTTGTAGGTACAAATATAGTCTAAGTTCTGGAAAACAGACAGACTTGCTTTTCAATGCGAAAAAGAAGTTCCAAAAAAAAGTTATGACAGTTTGTATTAAAATTTCGTCTTTTTTAAAGTTAGAAACTTAAAATTTGTTTCTTAGCTTTTTGATAAAATATTAACAAATATGACATTCAACGTTTGTAAAAAGTTTAAAATTAAGAGGGTGAAATTTCTACCAATGGTATAAGCAAGCCGCAAGTTGCATCACGGGTCACAACTAGTTTTAAATGAAATCGTGAAAAGGTATTAAACACTTCAAAACGGTTAGCAGGTAAATTATGTATTTAATTCAAATAAAACAAACTTCAACAACTTGTCTTGCTCAACAACTTGGGTATAATAGATCCTACCAGACAAGTGTACAGTTAAACGCGCCTAACAAAAGTTCCCTTAATAAAGAAAGTCTTAGAGTTTGATGAAAATTTAAATATGACGTCAAAGAGTAGGTGTTGAATAATGGCGTTTTATCGCTGGAGGTACGGAACCATGATTAAAGAGCTCGAATCATGTAAGCTGGGAAGCCGCACCTCGGAACGCGCCCGCGTGAAATTAATAAGCGGAATTACTCTTCTTTACTCTCTCATAAATTACATTGATGGTAACCGGCAGCAGTTACAGAAGCCGTAAAGACGAGCTTTATTAGAATCAAACAACAGGTGAAATTTATGTATTGAGACTCGCGAATCAGCCACGCCATGATTAAAATTCTTTATGCTCCAAATTGAGTCAGCTTCCGAACAAATTTGCTACGAATATTGTTCTTGTGAATTAAAAATTAAAAGAGGTGAGTAACAATAGGAGTTGGTAGTTTCTGATATTCTCATTTCCATTGGATGGTATTGTCTTTTGCGTTTTTATTGTGAATGTTTTCTAAGCTATCGGGCCATTGGTAGAGATGTAGGCGAGCTATTGTGTACTTAAATCAACGAGGGTACGGCGCGGTACGGTTAACAGAAACAAAGGCTTCCTCTAAAATCAACCCGACGCTTTTAAAAGCGTCACTCCACTGAATTTCTTTTTTGTTTTTCTTGCGTTGAAAATTCGTCACAGAGTTTAAAACAAAAGCTTTGAGTGACTCCTGACAGTATATTATGCGGGGGAAAGGTACATGTACTTTTTATCAATTTTTACATTCAACGGCTCAAAGGAATTTATGAATTTGCTTCTATTATTTTTTATAACGGTATTTGATGCTCAAAAATAAAGAAGTGTTACAAGTGTTGTAAACAAATTACGTAATTGTGTAAATTAACACTAATGGAGAAAATTTATAAAGTTTGGAATAAATCATTTCCGAATACCACGCGCTGTCTTTTTTAGGCCATGTGCGTAATGCTGCTGACATAAAACGATGAAGGAAACATAGTGAGTGAACCAACAAGTACCCAGAATCTTTTCGAAGTCATGTGTTATCCACCAGCCCGCACTTGGCCAGCGTTATTTATTATGACCTCGATTCTCTCCTTGCGAGAGATGGCCCGAGTCCCAACAGTGGGATCATTTCGCGTGCTGCTTATGTTAAGTTTGACACTAAATTAAGATTGCGACAGTTAACAAGCGACGAAGAAACATTATTTAGAAGCGTCGTTATATTTCACCTGTCATTGAAGTCGTGACGAACCCTAATTCAGAAAACCTCGATAGTGTTTCGACTAATAAACGCGTTAGCCAATTATGACACAGAGTTATGAGACGACAATTTAGCGTGATAAAAGGACTTTTACAATAAAATGTCGTATCTCAAACCGGTATAAACAAAGGAATGAAAAATGTTTCCGTAATCATATACAATTGCTAAATATGCATGTAGCACATTTAATTAATTTATTTATTTATATAAATAAATGAAAATCGTTACTCAAATAGGTTGCAATTATAAATAAAGCAAAAGAGAAAAATAATCTTTCAGTAATCGAAACAGCATTATATACATATTAAAAGTTAAAATGTTAGCACATGACCGCGATCTCGCCTGATGTTTAGTGACCATGCAATACACGATGGAGCGTGCTTACCAAGGAGAAAACGATCAGTTTTGACTTGTTTTGACACCAAGATTGTACACCTGGTTTAAAATGCACTCAGTCAATACATTCCACAGCCTTCATGGAAGCCTTGACGTCTTTGGAAGGAAGATCGGTTTTTCGAGCTATGGGGAGTTCCATAGAAAAAATAGCAAGGGATAGCAATGGATTGAATCACGCAGACTATGTTCAATAATACTAAAATTATTTTCGAAGATGGGTCTAATTGCCTATCATAAGTCTTGGCTTAGACATCATAGCTAATAACACTCTCTCTATCAAATCCCGAACCTGCAACTGGTACAAAATATTATTAAAAAAGTCAATACCTACTTCTAAAACATGCTTTTTTTTACATCGAAGTGCAATTTGACTGGCCTCGTGGCTTAGTGGATAGTAACTCTGCCTGCGAAGCCGAGGGTCGTGGGTTCGATTCCCACCCAGTGCTAGTATTTGTGTGATGAATTCAAATGTTTGCACAGTGTCTGGGTGTTTCTATGTATAATAAGTATGTATTTAGAATTATATAAGTATTATATCAGCTATCTGGCCACCATATTACAGGCTTTGCTTATTTTGGGGTCAGAGCGTGTTGTGTGCGAGTTGTCCACCAATATTTATTTAATTAGACCACCTGATCCAATGTTTATTTTAGTTTAAAAGGCTTGTTTGTAATTATTCTAAGTTATAATTACGTGTGAATTTAAATTTTTGGTGGAAAATTTCGAAAAGAAAATAAATTTATGTCATTAGGTCACTAACAAGTACACATTATAATTAGACGCAACTGTTTTTCGTTACACGCAAATCGTTTGGCACGAAAGGTTAGGAAAACATTGTAATTTTGATAAAGCATTTTTATTCCGAGTTATTAGAGCCGTGTGGGGAAGCTCGAATGGAACTCGGCCACTCGTCCTGTGACCACAGTGGAATGATATATAGTAAGCAAAGTTTTTGAAATGAAAACTTTTTAGAGCGATTGTTTCGCGTCGTCAACATTCTAATGTCGGGCGGCGTAGACGGTGTCGCGGAGCAGCGGCGTAACTTGGATGGTGGAAATGCGTAATATTATGCGTTTTTGTGTAGTGGTAGGCCATTTTCAAGGAGAGTGCGCCATTGCCAAACAGGCAGCGATCACGCGTGCGCACTTTTCTTGTAAAAGGCCGCCGAAACTTGAATTGGATTGGACCGACCATATCGAGCGGGAGTTACCCGTTGACTCTTTCTCCCGCAGGACACTTGGCAGAGTCCACCTGGGGAATTACCACACCTTTGCCAGTTATTCTACCGCCAAGCAGTAATGTGAAAACTTTACTGTATTCCGGTTTGAAAGGCAATGTTTCGAGAGAAATTTCAGGACTTAGAGATACAAACATCTTAGATCTCTAGGTGACGAGCGCAGTTCAGTGCTAGGTAATGATTTGGACTCTTCATGTTTCAATAGCTGCGTGTCAATGTGCTGTTATGTGGCAGGCATGTTGCTTACCATCAGTCACATGTCCTGCTTGTATCGTCACTCATTATTTAAAAAATAAATAAAAAAATATCAGTACCTATACATGTGCCTGTACAGGTGACGTATTGTGCGTCATTAGTGCTGATTCATCCAAAATCACAAGTTTTAACTTCTACAGGTCATAAGTACTTTCGGCAGTACTTATGACAGCCAGTTTTTTACTCAATAAAGCTTTTTCAACTAAAAACTAATCTGCTTCAAACTTCTTGTTGAGATACGAAAGCAAAAAATTTGCTGTTTGCGTTGGTGACATCAAAACGCGCCACTATGCAAAGATAGTAGCGTACAACTAGAACTTACCTCACATATCATATATCCATAAGCAGCTCACTTTATGTTACCGTTGCTAAGAATTGAATAGGGGAAAATCTCGCAAGGAAAGAGTCAAAGCCTTAGTACACCACGATAGCAAAGTGTAATGGCTCCTACTTTTTTGAAAGTCGTTTTAAATAAATACTGTTTTACCTTAGTTTTAGTATAGGTTGGAAGGCACAGACTTAATTGTAAAATTATACCCTTGCGTACCATAGTCCTTTCATCAACATTTTCTACTGGTGTATTTGGGTGATGGCAACTTTACTGCATTCCAACCCGCGAGGTTGACAAATGAGAACGGCTTTCACTACACTTTTGTATTATTTTTCTGGCTTTTCTCCTTTTTAATGAGGGCGCATTGAATGCCTTATCTACAGTTGTTTATGGTGTATGTTGCCTAAGATTAAAAAAAACGTATTTCTATTAGACTGCAGGTACGTATCTTGCAACGTTGACGTTGAAAATTCAAAATGCGTTTCCTGATATATTACACTCTCAGGCAACGCATTCTATAGATTTGATATTGTTATTACCAAAGTGGAATCAAACTTCTTTGTTTGAAGCTTTGGCACACCAATCGTTGTCAAAACGTTGTCCTTTTCTAGAACTACGAACAGTTCCATTGTAAAATGAGCAAGATAGTGTTGGATCAAGCAGAAGAAGAAGAAGAGAAGAAGAGAAAGAAGAAGAAGAGAAGAAGCAGATTGACGTGTAAATTGTACATTTATGAATAAAGTACTTTGACTTTACTTTGACTTTGACTTTGGCAGTGT
The DNA here is from genome assembly GCA_017562165.1 of Ectropis grisescens. Taxonomy (NCBI): domain Eukaryota; kingdom Metazoa; phylum Arthropoda; class Insecta; order Lepidoptera; family Geometridae; genus Ectropis; species Ectropis grisescens. The sequence continues at coordinate 8,936,918 of CM029779.1, read as the reverse complement.
ATCTCTCTATTAGTCTGTGGATCAAGCCACGAATATTGTGATCAAGCTAGTGTTAGTAAGCTAGCAAGCCATTACTTCTAGCATCTTGTAGACAAAACTAGCTTGCTAGCTTGTTAACACTAGCTTGAAAACCTAGCGTGTCGCTCGGGAATTAGAAATAAACTTGCAACTTTGGGGTGATGTTCAAAACTTCAGTTTTTTACGAACAAGAGAGTTGTTACCTTTCCAAATTCAATGTCTCCAGCTAGTAATTAACTGCATCATTTTTATGGTAGGATTGTGCCATTAATGCCAATGCGATTACACGGTTAAGTCATAATGTGAACATAAAATAGGACTTAATCACCATAGAAATCTTTAATTTCTTACCTTGACGAGTCCGCAGCGTTACAGTCACCCTAGTCACGAAAAGACTAAAGAAATTAAGGCTCGTCTCATTGGAAAATACTGAGTTTTCCCTAGTACTTGAGTACCCTCATCCCTCATTTTGTTAATTACGAATTACAATCGCGAAAGGTTAACACTACATGATTATTAGTCAGTTATACTCCGCGAGGCATAAGCTGAGCTTTGCATTTGTGTGAGTGTACATGGATAGTGTAGGTGTGACAACCGGCCTTAGGCGCGGCGCCATTCTGTCTCGCCGCGCTCCTGCCTGATTGGTGATCACTCACACTAATGCAAAGCTCAGCCTATACCTCGCGGACCAAATTTCAAGCTCCTGCCTGATTGGTGATCACTCACACTAATGCAAAGCTCAGCTTATACCTCGCGGAGTGTAGTCATATTGTCAATAAGTTCACATTTATTTGCTCAAAAACCTTTTGCGTTAGAACATGGAAACTTAAACAGTTTGATTTGACGTGAATAGCTGTACCGATTTCTTGGAAAACTCTACCCTAGACAGTTCCGAACACCTGTGAATAGGGTCTCGAAAGGCGCCAATTCAGATGCGCGCTCGCAAAAGAAAGTCTTGCCACCTGGCAAACATGATTTACAGCAAACTGTAGAGAGCCCGATATCACAATAAAACACCAACTCGAGTTAAGAAACACGGCAAATTGCGCGACCGCTAGTTTGTTAGAAACTTTCGCCAACACGAATTTTTACTTTATTCGCGTTGCCGTAAGATTTTTATTATTATACTTACCCTTTTCGTTGTTACGGGCCGCGTTCGTCGTAACGATGCGAGCGTGAAATACGCACACATTTCGGTACCCTAGAAATGGTATGCACCTGCCTCCTTACGTTTTATGAAGAGTTTCCTCACCTTCACAGGGCTTGGTAAGGGCTGCCAATATCGCCTGCTTCACTTTGTGACCCCTCATAATAGCAGTAATACTTCTTGAGAGGGTATTGACGCGGCCCGCCGTCTTCGCAACCGTCCCTAACTTTACGAGCGGGCCCTACTAGGCTCCAGTTTGTTTTCCTTCGATGTTATAAGAATGTTTGATATTAACATTTTTATGATCGACAAACTGTGTGTCGGGTCCTACAAGGTTTTGCGGTTGACGTTTATTAGTATCATAATAACTGTTTTTTGCTTTCTCCGAGATGAGGACTGCCTTTAAACATAAAAATAACTTTATGGTTCGAGCTACGTCTTAATACGTTTGTTTGTTGTAATAAAAGCTTTCAGCTTTGACAATGAGGCGAAACTGTAAACATATTTAGCCAAAAGCTAGAACCACAAGAAAGTATTTCAAAGAAAATAGCATATAAAAAGAATAATAAAAAGCATATTGTGAGAAAATTTTAAGTAAAGCTAGAGCCTCAGATTATACACCTTAGAGCTAAAGAAATTATTTTATTTCTGTCACACATAAAACCTATTATTGCAAAGCAGATTCACCTTTATTTCTTGCCATATATGCTATACCACCATAGACACTCGTAGTTTGAAATTCTCTACACGATTTTATGTCTGTCAATGAGGTACAATTTTTATGTCTTAAAATCTAGAGCAAAAAAGTACTTTCTAGATATAAAAAAAAAATCTAAAACAATGTACATTAATTATTCGCTACGCGTTATCAGCCGCGCAAGCAAACATTTTAACACAATTACCTATTTATACCACACGCACTGGTTAACTGGTATCATAAGTATATAATTATTTTTAATCCCACTGCTGGGATTAAACATACTTGTGTGCAAAAATAATCAAGTTAGTAGAAGAGATTCGAACCTACAACATGATGATTGTGAAATTGGAAGGGAAGTTCTCAACACTGGTTCACAACTTTGACCGGAGATTAATATAATCGAAATCCTCAGTTTCTAAAATCTCTCTCAATATTATAATCTTATAATTATAGCTCAGCTCCGTTTTGCCAAAATTCCATCCGCTCTTAAATCATAAGCTTCGCCTCATTAAGAGCTTTATTTCCCGACTTTATTACTCGGTCATTACTGACCACATTACAGTGCAATTAACTAAGATCAAAGGCCGCTTCCTCAAAGTTCCAGTTTCATTGCGACCAAAGCCAAAGTAACAAGCGTAAGTGCCAATAAAAATCCTTTGGCACACCATTAACGTAAGTTGAAGACTGCAGAAGCGGTAGTACATCATTAGACCCAATGTAATTGCTCGCACGCTCTAAGGGAAAGAATTTCCCAAATTTCGGTAAGGGCACAGTAAATTGTGATTATCTTTAAGTATGGCGCTACCAACAGTGCCACTCGTTGTATTTTATGAGTAAAGCCATCTGGGTCTCCGTCTACTACAATAAATTCAAGGCACTGTTATGTCTTTTTCATGGACAGGATGGACGGAATTTTATCCCCTTCAAATTTCTGTTTCGGCTGCGTAAAGTTTTTAAACGCTTTGTTGTTGAATAAACGCCATTTTCATTTGAAATGAATACAACAACAGCGATATACCTTAGTTCAGTCACATAAGTAAAAAAATCTTTAAATTGTTACATTGACCGATAGATAAAAAACACTGTATGTTGTGACTCAAGTAAACAGATATATTACAACAGTTTTAAATTTGGTTTTCTTGTAGTATTAACATTTAACCAACTAGGTTTATTATTGCTGTTACCATTACTACAAGTGTTCCAAAATCTTGAATGTTCAGAAACATTATTTTCGTCAATTATTCCAAAAACAGAATGCATGTATTAAATAACACCTTATCTACGCGGACAAAAGTACTTAATTATTAAAATTAAAAAAAAAACTAGCACAGCGCACGTTAAATTTCCTGCTAACCTAACTTATCAAGTATTACTTTTATTATGAACAGTCTCACTACGAATATTTCTTATCTTTAAAATGGAAAGGCAAAATTTAAGTATACCTATTTAATAAATTAAAACGTAACACCACTTTCTAACCAACGATGCAGTACGTTTACATCTCGTACAAATACGGTTAAATTATTTAAGGTATACGTAGACGATTACCACTCAAATTGAAGACGCTAAGATTGTACCAATCGAAAAAAATACACTCGGGCAACGCATTCAGCTTAGTTGCTCGCACAAGTTTGTGGTTACTCAAAGTATTTATTTACACGACATTAATTATTTTTTTTTGAATTACTCAACATATTTTGTAGGTACATACATTAATAACAATGTTATTATAATTTTAAATAATGTAGGTCAGCGTTGATCACCTTAGACCACAACATCACTTGCCATGAGGCCAATTGGTGATCAAACGCAGTGTGTGTGTGTGATTCTATGTGTGCTTAAACATAAAAGTAGAAGCCCCTTGCTTGGGCTTGAGCTGTGTTGTAACAGATATTTATGTATTACTATCTGTACCCTGCCATGCTTCGCTATGGTACATTATGATGTAAAAATTAGATAAAAACAATTATTGATGCGGATTATATATCATTCTAAAATTTCAGCTCGATCGGTGCAGAACTTTTTGAGTTTTTGAAGCGTACACAAACCAACATAACATTTTTATACATAGAGATTTGTGATAACAGATGTTTTTTCGGTTTCTATGTAGTATAAGTTTCGGTTTATATGTATTATAAGTGATCGAAGTATTATATAAGCTATCTCGATTAAATAGTACGAGCTAATTGCTTTGTCTTGGGCTACATGGTGTTGTAGAAAAGTAAGTAAGACGTCAAAATACATATATTTAAGCGCAGATGATCATATTTGTAGCTGATCAAAAATTAGTTCCAGGCCACAACCACTTCACAAAACGTTTTTTTTTTCATTATTAAATTTTTTGGATAAAATTTTCCCTAAAAACGCCAGCAGCAAATCCAGACATAACCATTTAGAAAGCTTAAATTTCCTCAGCAATGTGCAAATGAGGTCTCCTTTCCACGTTAGAAGCAAATGATCATCATTCAAGCGTTTGTCAAACGTCCCACCACTTGGCAAATACAAAAAGAAATACGCTTCTTTTTCGTCTCAACCGCAGCATGTTGCCTTATGATAAATCACTTTCCTACTGGAGCAAGTGAGCAAAAACGCTTGAAATGCTCTAGTCTGTGGAAAACAGTGATTGTATTAAGAAATCTGTATTTTTTGGAGTCTGTATTCCGTGACAGAAACAACTAAGCAGTTGAATTGAGGGATTCTTTGCCGGTAAAATCTATAATGTCTTCAAATTGTGAATAAGTTGATTTCTATTGAATTGTGAATTTTCAATTTCTATTGACAGATGAATTGTGAATAGTCTAGATAATCGCAATTTGGGGGAAAGCCTTGGGAACTTCCTGGGAAATGCACTCTGGAGATCAGTCAACAGTTGTTAATTGGTGGTGACTGAGAATGCAACTTCTGTGTGCGCTATTTCGTGTTACACTTAGTGAAATTTATTTGAAAGAGACTAATGCTTTGGAAACATTGGCTGATATTTCAATCTAGCCTAGTACTCGTAGCAACTATCTTAAGTCTATCCAGAAATATGGTCGTTTTGAATATGGACCTTCCTCTGTATCAGAGGTGGTGCTTTTTGACATGGGGGCATGCCAACAGCCATCCAGGTCTTAGTTAGCTGACATGAGGGTGCCAGTGTTACTGGGCATCAGGCATGTTCGGATGTGAAGACATCTGACACCCGCTCTCTGATTAGTTGAAGAATTCGACTTCGACCAACCAAAGAGTTGCGCAGAAGAATACGAAAATGTCCACGTTCCAACTGAAGTTCGTAGAAGGTAAAACAATAACAAAATCACGCTTTGGCACAAACCGTGCGACAAGCGAAATGCCTATCTACCCTACTGGTATTATAAATGTCAAAATTTGGATGTTTGTTGCTCGTTTTAGGTTTGTTAAACGGATGAATAAATCGGGTTGAAATTTGAAACAGTATTTTATATTGCGGGAAAACAGCGGAGACGAAAACTACGCGAGTAAATCCATGGTACACTATTAGTCTATGGTATAGAATAGTTAAGACGCTCAAAACTGTTTTAGATGATAATGTTTTTATTTTTATTTTATAAATCTCTGATAAATTCATATCTTCGTGGTAAAAAGCTTGAACACTGTGTTCTCATTACATCAGTATAGTTCGTAGCAAAAAGGTGTGCGGTTGTGAAACCAATGTTCGCTTTATCAAAGCTAACAAAGGGCACGCTAGGTGTGTCCAGGCTTTATGTCGCTTCCTGTGTTTAGCCGTACGTGCCGCTTAAATTACTTCGCAGTAGAAGTTTGTTTTTGTAGCTAGGGGTGGTCTGTGTGCTAATTGCTGTTTTTTTGTTCGGAAACTGAGATTCTTCTTGTTTGACCAGCGAGTTTTAAAATTGCATAGTTATCTGATCGTATAGTATTTTTTTCAGTAGACTTCAGAAGAGACGACTTTTAAATAAGTTGCTTTTTTTTGTTTATAACGTTACTATTTCATCATTTTTGCACTGATAGGATTGTTCATTGGTAAATTGTTGATCGTTGAGGGTCCACCTGGGAAAGTGCATGCCACACTTTTGTCAGATATTCTATCGCCAAGTATTAATGTAAAAAACATCGTTGTCTTCCTGTTTGAAGGGCAATGTTTCCAATAGTATGTAATGAAGGGCAAGTACAAGACAAGGAGATATAAGATCTTAGATCTCTGGGTGACGAGCGCAGTGCAGTGCTAGGTAATGATTTGGACTCATAATGTTCCAATAGCTGCGTGTCACTGTGCTGTTATGTGTCAGGCATGTTGCTTACCATCAGGCACATGTCCTGATCGTCTCGTCACTCTTTATTTAAAAAAAATATCTATAAATATATATTTATATACACGCAGCTATATATATAATATATCATATAACATATCTGGGTGACAAGCGGAGTGTAAGTAGTGCTAGGCTGTAATTTAGATTCTTCAAATAGGTAGTACGGCGCGGCGTTCTGTTATAATGGACAGGTGTGTAACTTACCTTGAGGCGTATGTATGTTTAGCTCTAGGTCAATATTCAGCATGCAGGCAGTAGGCCTTCTGAGAACAACTTTCATAACTCCCATTCTGAAAAAAACACAACAAAATAACAAGTTAACCTATGCTAGTTAATAATATTGTCTCAATAATAATATGATAATATTTACCAAATCCATACTTACCACAATAGTCTCAATACTTTTTTTTTTTTTTTTTTTTTTATTATAATTAGCCACTCCACAGACTCCGGGGTCCGTGATCTTTGTCATTACAATTATCGTTTTTTACACATATCTTGGATAAGGAGAAGAAGAGGAAAATAGGAGGGAGTTGGGTACATTTAAAATCTAATTCTAGTGCTCGTCTGTAGAGCCGATCACTACTGGTTGGGATTCCGCTAGTAATCGACTCGACACCGAGTGTTTGCCTTGTCATTTGCCTAAGCTGCCTCCTCCCGGCCCAGAGCCTCCACAACGGCCACGTTTCTGTCCCTGATGGCCATCTGTAGGTTAAAATCGCGGATGGTCTTCGGTGATGCAGCCCACGCTCGCCGCACGAACCGACCGATGGCGTCGTCGGTGTCGTCAGCGTAATATGTGAAGGTCCCCGTGTGCCGTGAGATTGCCACTACCGCATGGGGCACGCTCTCGTGCAGCTTCATGTTTGCCTTGGTTTTGATTACGATTACCGACTCGTATGTTAGTCCTTGAGCTTCATGGATAGTAAGGATGCGTGACCCGGTGCCTGATCCATAACCCTGGTTTGTCAGGGTCTCCTTCTCCTCTTGAGTGTGAACTAAGAAGAGGGTATTTGGTAGGGTGTTGGGTATTTGCGCTCCCTTATATCTTCTCTGTTCTAGGGACTTTATACGGGACGCTGAAGAGTACATACCGGAGTATATTTCCCTCAGTGCATATGCGACGTCCATTGGGTTTCGATGTGTGCAGAGCAACTCCTGGCTGATCTTTGTTACCAGGTTCGGGCGATGATACCTCATTTCGAAGAGATTTTCCCTGTCGATATAAGGCAACTGATTGACGTCTCCAATGAGGACAATTTCACCAACACCAAACAGCCTTGAAGCCATCACAATGGCTCAAAATGGTTCATGAGAGCTTCGTCCACCATGAGGCGACTGAAACTTTCTCTACCGAAACCATTTACCAGAGCAGAAGCCATGGTTCGCACTCTGGTTTTGACCAGGTTTCCGATTCGGTGCGATAGCTTTTCTCTTAGATCTTTGCTGCCTCAGTTGTTGTAGTGATGATGGCGTCCTTGTCCACGTCGAAGTGTCTAATCACCCATGTTGTTTTTCCACATCCTGGAACTCCGTTGACCCACTGTATTCTCGGTACCTCCCAATTTTCCCAATCTGCTTTGACGTTTCCGTTCCCTTCGATGGTCTTGGCCATCTCTAGGATCTTATCGTCCAGCATAATCTTGGTGCATCGGGCAGTAACTACAATTGGGTCGTTTGGTGGTGTCGCATAAACAGGCACTCCCGCGCGCTCTGTCTCTCTCTCGTTCAGTGTCACGAAGCCATTTTCTGCACTGTAAGCTGCCATATACTGTCCTGTCATGGTTCCCTTGATGACCCGGGAAGTGACATTATTGTAAATGGCTGCTTCGGCCTCCTCGAGTTTCGCCTTTAAAAGGCTTTCACTTCCTAGCCTATAGGACTGCATGATGTTTTCGCAGGTCTTGAGGTTGACTTGTCGTGTCGCGCTCAGTGTGGCTATGAATTCGATGAAGGCGTTGCGTGCATGGCTCCGCGGCTCCGAAGCCGTGACATAGCGGGGCGGTTCAACCTGTCCCATGTCGGCTCTCGTTCGGGCTGGTTGTTGCTGTGAAGCTGCTTTGGGGGTCTTTGACGTCGAGGGGGGCGATGAATGGGATGTGATTCGGCGGAGTACGCTCCTCGCTGCTGCGTTGAAAGCAGTCACGAACGCCGTGTTGGTGCCTCGGCTGCTAGTTAGATTGGCTGAGGCTTTTTCCGCGGCTGCCCTCTGCTGTACTCTTTCGGAGCCGGTTTGGATGGTCGAACTAGGAACAGGATGTCCCCAGCTGTCAGTTGCATTTGTTTGGTCGTGCGAAGGGGCTCTGAGGAAGCTCAGATTTTCTCCCCTGTCTTCGTATACGACAACCTCATGATGTTTAGAGGCCTCAATGCAACCCAGCCGGTCAATCTCAATACACTCAAAGAGAGAACCAGAAAATTGACACATTTGGAATAAACTCTAACTAGTGTTAAAATGTTTCTTCAGAATTCTACCACCACATTACTTTTTTATCTACGTAGGATCAATTTGGTTAGAGATTGTGGTCAAATGGTATAACTCTCTAAACTACTACATTTTCTAAGGTACTTTGAAAATGGTAACAGACAAAAAATTGTTTACGCAATGTTTTGAAACACGTAGATAAGTATTTCGAAAACCAACCTAGAGTTTTATTCTCAGTTCTTGTTATATAAGCTATTTAAACAAGCAATCTCCATAGAGCGCAAAACGATATGCGGTAAACAATATTCCTTACCTTCTTTTTGTTTTACCTTGCATTGAATGCACACACAGCATGCATTCAAAGCAGCTTCAATACAAACTCATCGGAGAGTTCACCGCGTTATTGCTCCTATATGGACTCAGGTATCAGCAAACAAGTATTGTGGTATTTGTTCGAGTTGATAACCTGTGATCACAAAATTTCTATAGAATTTGCTTTCGGATCTAGTTTAACGCAAATTTGCATTGAATGCAAGATATCACATTTGCATCTGTTGAAACAATATTCTGATATGAATTTCGTCTACCAAAAAAAAGCGTTTATACCATATAGAAACAAACCCTACAAATAGATAAATATACATTTTTCATCTAATTTTATTACTCTTTTTAGCATAAACCATTTAAATCTGATGTAAGATACATCATATTGTGTCTCAATGTAGGACTCGGGGCCTTCTCTCCCAAGGAGAGAGTTAAGGCCATAATCCACCACGCTGGCCCAGTGCGGGTTGGTGGATGACACATGACTTCGAAAGATTCTAAGCACATTTCGGTTTCCTCACGATGTTTTCCTTCACCGTTTTAAGTTAGCAGCATTGCGCATATGACTTCGAAAAAACAATGGTGCGTGTGGGGTTTGAACCCGGGGTCTCCGGATAGGCAGGCGCTGTTCTGCCAACTAGACCAGAAAAGTATGTGAACTTTGTTTATGTGGTCCATTATTCCTCTGTTGTAGATAGTTTTGCATCCCGCGGTTGCTTGGAGGAGATCGCTCTTAGGAGTAGTCTCGAGTAGTCTCTTTAAATTTTTTTGTTTCTATATGTTAACTTTTATAAATAGTTTATCGAACGATGTATTGAAGTGTATTTTTATTATTACAGGTAAAAAATATTTTAAGTGAAACAGAACTTTTTTTCTGTATGTGGGCCTACCTATAACGTTTTCACGTTTGTACAGCATCTGTCATAATGTGATTACAACCTACATTCGCAATAAATATTCATACTCAATTCCTACACGAGCTGTTAATCATATTCCATCACAACAAGAAAGAAAAATAGCTCGACTCTCGTGAAAAATAGCACCAAAGAGACAAATGGGAAGACCATTAAAATCGTCGTCGCTGATAGCCATAAATCATTCCCGTGCACAGTTTGTTTTCATTGATTTATACCAGTTTAAAATCTGGAAGTATTCTATGCATTAAAAATATCCAACAATATCAGTATCCGTGAGAGTATTTATAATAGTTTGTTCTATGTTCAAGCCGTAAGCCAACTTCAACGAGAAAAAACATTAGACTGCTAACATTTCGCGACTATTTCAAAAATAAACAAGTCGTATAATATGTTTTATTAATCGAGTTTTAATGTTAAAATGCGTAATTTTTTTTCTAATATAGGTAATGTTGTTTAGAATTAGATGTATCTAATATCTTGCATAATCTATCTTGCAGTTCTCAACGGACTATAAGCTCGCACAGATGAACTGCAAGATCTACTACTGCAAGACCTTGTACCTTCCTTGTAACATCCTGCTGAAACACAAAACAAACATTTATTTATCTCACATATATATTATATCAAAACCAAATAGAAGCCCGAAACTAATACAAGATGAAAAATCAGATGACATAAAATGCAACCAAATAAAAACCAGCAATGATGAGGAAGAAGATTATAATCAGCTGATTGTTGTTTAATTTTTTTTCATTGTATAATTAAGACTAAAACAAACTGTCTTGCCGGACATATTGCCTACCTTTCGTAGAGGCCAGTTTGTATGGGTCAACTTTTAAAATGTTTTGTATCATCTTATCTTAACTGCAAACAGCAATAAAGATTTTTGTGTTTGTATATTTTTGATTTTGTAAGCTAAATATACTCGTATAAAAATATGAAATGTATATCTAAAAGCGAATTATTTAGCGGTGATTTTTAATTTTGGAAAATTGTTTGGTATATCAGGTAGGCCAGCTCATAATGTGTTACCTCTTTTCTCAGTATCTCTTCATTGTAATTTTTAATGATTAAAAACTCAAAAAACAAAAGACTACAATATATACATACGCGTTTACAGAGAAGGTATTCGGCAACTTATTTGGAACACTGCAGACATTCCCAGTTCATCGCCCTAGATAGTTATGTGAAACAGGGTATCGTATATCAGAGGTCGTTTCGCTACATTCGTGTCAATTATCCGGGAGTTTTACCCGCGACGATTGCGACCAATGGCCATCATTTGGCCGACCGGGCGCCGCTCCTTAAATGTACGCTCTACCCGCCATCACTTATGTATGTCGGTTATTAAAGGAGATCCATTCGGGCGATCCCACGGTTAATGTCTCAATTAGAAAACAGATGTTGCGCCTCCCCTAATGGAGGATTGATGCGTTTTTATTTGCGTCCCTCTCGAGTACCACTAATTACCTCGTGAAATATTCGAACGCGAGCATTTTTGACTCCCAGCCCGAGGGTGTATTAGGCTTTATCGGAGCTCGTATATAAAGTGGTAGGGTTACCCCACGGTCACTTTTTCAGGCATCCGATTGGGAGAAAACTGTACGTGGTAGCAATTTATGAGAGCGATAATATCTGGGTATAAATTCAAAGGATAACAATAAGACCCTTTATTGCTGCCGTTGTTTTCACAAAAACGATTCAGCGAACGATGCGGAGGTTTTTTTTGCGAACATAAAATTGCGTAACGTCACGTTCCTTGATATACAGATCTTTATGTTAGAGCTTTATTGTTATTCCGTGTGACTTTAATCTGTAATCTTTTGAGTGCCGTTGCAAGTACGAGTATGAGGACCGAATTACTTTTGTATCTTATTCTGAATACGTAATTCGTATCAGTGTATAGATGATCTTAATAATAAGGTGCGACGTTTTTCCTTTCGAAGTAAATTTCTGTCAAAGGTATTCGTGCGATACCTTCGCTGAAAGCACACACAAATATAATGAATACGCTTACGAAGCGTTGCCGTCCTCAGATCATTGAATATAGATGAGGGATCAAAGAAAATTACGAGTCGTCGATAAAATTTGTGCTGCGCAAAGATATTCTTCTCGACTTCCTACGAGCCTTCGTTTGCATACCTTAGACTAAAGCTCAGGAACTGTATCTAAATTATCTTCTTCGCTACATAAGAACTGGAATTACGAGTATATATCGAATGTGAATCACAACAGCCAGATTTAGCTGATCATTTGTTTCATCATCAGTCTCTTTAATTTTAGTCCACTGCTAGGTAGGCCTCTCTTAACAAAAGCCATCACGATTACCGTAATTTATTGAAACTTTAATGTAAAAGCGATTCTCTCTCTCCCTTTATGAAACAAGCGTAGGTTAACTTTTTAAGCTTTTTTTTTTTAAAGGTGTAGAAAGCCGAAACTATTGTTACAGATAACTATGTAGGTAGACCTGTGCCAAGCTTGATAAATTAAAAAATAACCCAAAATTAGCAGTGCCGGCTTGTACACTTACATACTTAATTTCCAAAATCTCGATAAGATGTCACCCACCTTCCTAAAAAAAATATTTCATCAAAATCATTTTGTAATTGTGTACAATATGTTAGTGTATACATACAATATGCCTAGGAAGGTTTGTATTCTTACTTTATTTACTTATGCCCATAGGAATAAGGTTGAAGTTGAGCTATTGATACCTATATAGAGAAATGATCAGGTCACAACAGCATCCTCAGAAGGCCGAAGACCCAACGGCTCCATTCCAGAGGTATTTCGTGGGGACAGTGATCAGAAGTTAGTAGTAATGCATCAGAAAAAAAGAAAGTGAAATAGTTACTGTATAATCATTTGTTTTCTCTTCTTTTACGTAGTTATGATAATTTATTAGGTATCAGTCTACTAACCCATTGGATTATATTATCTTAAATACAATATTTGAATTAAAATTTACTCTGTCTTGCCACTCAGCGTGGGAACGCGGCGAGCATCATGGGCACTCCTGCGCCAGGAGCAGACAGTTTTTTTATTTTTCTTTTCTATTTCATTTTTTACCTATGTCTTCAGGTAATAATCTAAAAGATGTATAAAAATATTGGCTGTAAATGTTTTTTTTGTTTGCGTCTTCGTAACATCCAGGTATAATCCAAATTATTCTTAAAATCTTCGTTTCATAGATGAAGTTCCAACGAACAAAAAATCTGACTCCATTTTTGTAATAAGAGCATCTAACTGTGAATGGCGTTGTCTGATTGAAATAAAAAACAAAACCACCGGCCAAATTTAGTTAATATTTTGATTGCAACATGCTTACGTGTAGATAAGTCCCATTTTCTTGTAATTAAAAGTATTTTCTTTGACATACAGTTGCTCTTCTATCTAAAGTGTAGCTTGTTATTCCCAAACTCTTCAGGCAGTACGGATTGCATCACACAAAAACAAGGAGTTTCGCTTAAAATCCCGCAAATTTAATCCCACAATCCGCAGCTGCAAAACAAAACAAAATCAATTACAGTCCACTTCAAAAAGATGAAATCATATTTCTTTGAAAACAAGTCGGATTAACCGGTAACACCGGCGCGCGTGGCGCAGAAGATTCAAATTTGTTGAAATTAACATATAAATCGAAAAGATTTACCCTAAACAAGATCAAAGGAATTTGTCCGTGGAATGGTTGGGTACTGATGACTGTTTATAGCCCGGCCCTTACCACGGGCTCCTCGATTGACGATTACTTTGGATCGTGATATGACTCCAGTATGAATAAAATTTTTCGCAAACATACGTAGCATGGTAAAACACAGCTGAAAATAGTGTGGGATCTTTATTTTTATTCGAAAGTTACATTATTTGTTTAATTGTATTGAAACAGATTAATCATTAATCGTTGAAAATGTGTAAAACTATGATGTTGTTTATATACGTAAAGAGTGCAAATGCAATTTTTTATAAAAATCCCAGTGTTATTTAGATTATCTGAGATAGTTTGATTCTGTGTAGTCGTATCAGTAATTTTGGATATCTGAAGAAAATGTATGTTCTAGTTTACCATCTACATAAACATAAACAGCCCACTAAATGTTCCCACTGGGACTTAGGGCCTTCTCTCGCAAAGAGAGAGTCAAGCCCATAATACACCACGCTGGCCCAGTGCGGATTGGTTGATTGGATTTTACCTCAATTTAATTGATTTACATTGCGTTCTTACCTTAAAAAATTAGCAGATTCAAAACCAGAAGTTATCTATTCATCGGAATTCTGGAAAACGCCTGAATGGCTAGGTTTTTACTTCTCATGCACCGTATTTGTTTTTCGAAATCGATTGAGTAACTTCTGAAAAATCATTACTAAAAAATCAATAAATATCTACACTTCTGCTAACGTTGTTACCTTTTTTCATTAATTCATGGATTACTTACGTGTGATAGGTATGGTCGGTGAGTTCAGTTTTAATTTCCGCCGCATTCAGCATCCTTTTTCAAAGGGACTGCGCTCACGCGACCACTTCCTATTTGACACCAAAAGAGAAGCAAGCTTCTCAAATCACTGATAATGTGTAGTAAAGGTGTGAAACCCACGCTTTCCAAGTAACCCTGGCTAGTGAGGAACTCTTTCTCTTCTTGAGTATGAACTAAGAAGAGAGTGTTCGAGAGAGCGCGTGGTGTGTTGGCTCCCGTATACTGTCACTGCTTCAGAGGGTTCATACGTAGCTCTGACGACTATAACAGAGAATAATTTCCTCAGCGCATAAGCGACGTCCATTAGGAACGGTTGTGTGCATAAAAACTCCTGGCAGATGTTCATTATCAGGTTAAGGCGACCGTTCCTACCTCATAGCAAATACAGGTCGTTTTTATCGTGTGTCGTTTATGTCGTATCCTTCAACACCACAAAATATATGTAGGTATATGAAACTGCTATAAGTCGTATGTGTTTCTGCACTTTAACTTATCATGGAGTTGGCTATTTTTGAAATGTAACTAATCATACAAATGATCCGTGCGTGTTACGAGAAAATGTGTCACATGAGTTGAATGGATTAAAAAAACCTTTCAGTTTCATTTTATGCAAGAAATAAAAGCTTGTTCAATTCTGCACGGCATTTTCCCGTAAACTGTAGTTTTTAAACGGCTGTTTAAATCAGTCGATATAATCTTAGAAATTTACTTCTAAGAATTGCTTTCCTTCCGTGTCGGTGAATGTTACATATAATAGCAGGTTTTAAAGAAAAAACAATGCTATAATTATAATATATAACATATACTACTGTGTTCCGGTTTGAAGGGCAATGTTTCCAGAGAAATTACTGGGCTTTGAGATAAAACACCTTATATATCCGGGTGACGAACGCAGTGCGGTGCTAGGTAATGATTTGAACTCTTCATGGTCCGATAGCTGTGTGTCACTGTGCTGTTATGGGCAGGGTAGGTTACCACCAGGTACATGGCCTGCTTGTCTCGTCACTCTATTCTATAAAAAAATGTGCATTTATGTAGTCTCGCAAACAAATGGCCGCGTCCATGACACAACCACATATGTATAGTATAAGCATTAACATTTCATAAAATGTTCTCACTCCTGGTACTCGGGGCCTTCTCTCTCTTTCCTTCGCCACGCTGGGTTGGCCAGTGTGGGTTGTTGGATGACGCATGACCTCGAAAGATTCTAGGTACATTTTGGTTTTCTTACGATGTTTTCCTTCACTGTTTTAAGTTAGTTACCGTAAAGTAAGTTGTAGTTGTTGTAAGTTACAACAAATGACTTCGAAAATAAAGTCGTGTGGGTGAAATTTGAGCTTGGGGCTCCGGATCGGATTTATTTAAGTAACTTTATTTGATATTCAGCTATCTTTTTCCCATGGACAACGCAATACTTTTAGCGCAATTCCATAACTTACAGATATTTATAGCAATCTCGAAAAATAGAATCAAAGAAGGAATGGTAGAAAAACACCTCAGATATTCGATATCATTGAGGTTCTACGGTTGGCACGTTACAATAACAAACAATCAATAGAAGCAATCCAATTAACTTCACCAACTTTCGCTTTCTTGCCTGAACGGTCGCCATAATCATTACCGTTAAGTACTACGTCTTGCAGGGCTGACGCCCACGTGTTTTTTCTACGGTACGCCGTTTTCTCTGTAAGCGTAGACTGTAAACGCCGCAGATATGTATCCCGTTAAAAACATAAATGTGCAATGAGAGCCATTATTTACTTTATTGACTTCAACAACAAAAGACGTGAGATCTAAATGGGTGCCAAGTTAAATGATCGATCCTGAAATAATAAAATATGTTGTAAGAACTTAAACTTTATTGTTTTCTTTTAACTTGGCTATATTATATTAAAACCTCAGATATTTTTTTGGCTAATTCTCATTATATATGTTCAAAATTTCAGCCTAAATCAGGTGTTTTGACGTGTCAACAAAAATCCAAACATCCAAAACAAAAGACTTGAAGTTTATTTCATTGTACGAAAAACTTTTACTACCTATGTAATATGTATTGTACAAATGTAAAGTGATTGGTACTTGCGATGTCTATCTCTATAAATGTCTATGACGGAAACCTTCTTAGAAAAGTAATTACGTGGGCAATAACATTTGATGGTCAAAAAGATGTTTTTCCCTACTAACGAATCGAAAACAACAGAAACGTCCTATATTGCAAAAAAAGTTTTTCTTTCTGTAATTTAAAAAAACTGGGTACAATTATTTTAGCATCAAGGGCTTGGTATTAAAAATGTAGGTTCATGGTTTTGTAATATTATAACTTAGCACAGCAATTTGAAATATCTGCTACAAATACATTTTAAAAGTTGCCCCATACAAACTGGCCTCTGCGAGAGGCATGCAATATGTCTGGCAAGACAATTTGTTAGTCTTAATTTAAAAAATTAAAAGAATTAAATAATAGTCAGCTGATTAAAGTCTTCTTCTTCCTCATCTTCTATTAATTTCTGGTTTTTTATTTATGTCATCTGATTCTTCATCTTAGATTCATTTCTGGCTTCTATTTGGTTGTGATATATATTTGTGTGAGATAAATGTTTGGTGACCACAATTTCGCCAACGTCTTGTGCTGTTCTGTTTATTACAATTTTACATACATTTATATAAATTAGAAGAGTGTCTATTTGTAGCTCCACATTTACAGGTTTTCACAAAATCAATTTAACGTTATAGGTCCTATGGTTAAACATTAAAAACAGTTTATTTTATAATTAAATCAACCGAGTTTTGTTATATTTATTTAATTACAAAGTGGGTGCGATGACAGCCCTAATCTTAGAGTAGGTACTCGCAATGCCTACGTGGAATTCATTTAGCACAATAGCATTGGCGCTGAAATGGAAAACAAATCTAATGTGCCGGCAATATCGATAAGATTTTATTATTACGCCGGGGAAAGGAATGTGGGGAAATGTTCAATTGATCATCATTTCCTCTCATTTTTGTCTTCACTGGGCTCCTCGCAACTCGTGACCAGGTTTGAAGATTTCTCCAGCAACTAATGTTGTTAGCAGTAAAATAAACCGGTTATGTACAAGCCGGAATGTTACATGGAGGCTATACCGAATAGTACCACAAACACTAATAGAATCTGTTCATTTTCTTGGTAAGCTTACCATTACCTACATTCAGTGGTTATTGGTACATCTTGAACTAAGCTTAATAATGCTACAATGTTTTTGGATTCTACAAAAACTACAGAGCAACTAGATAAATCTTACTAATAACATAAATGTCAATGTTTGAATGGTTGCCGCTCAATCATGTTGGAACGTCTTAACGAATCAGGTTGAAATTCGGAATACAGATTTTAGTCAGCACATAGGCTACTTTTATGTAGCAAAAAACAATTAACACCTAATTAGAACGAACATTGATGTTTATTAGTCATACATCAATATTTGAAGTCAAATTTCAGACATTAACACTGACTTTTTACGACCAATATAGTGTAAATTTATATGCACTGAAAGTTTAATCTACTACTCCAGGCAAAGAAACATTTTTCGATTAGCATACAAAGTCATGGTAAGCAGCTACGGAAAGATCTAATCTAACATTAAAATATTTACTGCCACCTTTCCTATCTCACAAACAGCGCAAATACCATTCTAGTCTCCATAAACTAGGAATAAACGGCTTGCGCACATCAACAGACCTATCTAGGAAAAAATAAAGCCACTGCATGAATATTTGTATAAATAAACCATCCCTTACGTCCCTGGAAGTAGCACCATAAAACAGTGGAAATAAAAAGAATAGCAAGCGTCTACCACTTTATCCAACGTCTATGATTTACGACGCAAGGTGGATAGGCGTTTGCTGCTGTATTCCTGATTTATTGGCATATATTTCTGATTGAATTTGTTTATTAGAATAAGTTGATTTCGTTGTGTACAAACAAAATAATTTACGTTATTTTCTCTGATCGTATAGACGACAGTTATCGTAGGCGTTATTAGTGAGGCGGGGGAAATATTTGGCTAGCTTCCATTACCTATTTTGAGGTAATAACTTTCATGCCAGCCTTGATTTTGATTTATCACGTGTTTTGGGCGTAATTGTATCCCCTGTTCGATATGTTTTTAAATACCTGTTTATTCTACATTACTAAACTCTCACATTGTTCCTATCAGGAAACACAGACTTAGGTAGAGGGTTCTACAGTTTTACATGTAATACGATTTGAACAGACATATAGCTAGTAATAAACGTAAACAGAACTAAAGAAGGAGAATTTGTTTGAATTTTATAGATATTAATAATAAATTATAATAAATTAATAAATAATGGTTTCGTAATAGAAAAGTCAATCAGAGCCCGACTGTATTTATCTTCAAAGCCTCAGCAGTGTTCCAGTTCGAAGATAAGATTTACAGAGAAATTAATAATATCTCTGGATGACGAGCTCAGTGCAATCTTATGCAATGATTTGCATTATTCATGTTCAAATAGCTATCTATCACTGTGCTGTTATAGCCAGATGTATCACTTACCATCGCATATCTCGCTCATCCCGTCACTCTATATAAAAAAACCTAACGCACTATGCTGTTATTATAGTGGTGTCGTGGATAACCTTACTTTGGAAATAAAAATCTATGCCCAATAAAGGGTTTCTGATTTATGAAAGTTCTGAAAAGTCTTTTATTCATAGCGTCCAATTTCAGCTCAAAATTACCTATAGAAGGCTCAAGCGCCAAGTCTCAGACCGCAATATCGGCAAAGCTCTATTTAAATAGGATATGAAAGTCATTCATCAAGTATACGGGGATAACCTCTAGATAAATAATTCGACGGTGGCTCCATGTTATAGAATAAAGATGAGGCCTCATTGGGTATCGTCAGTCTAATATTATGTAGACTACACTAACTCAGTGACTAAAGTTTTATTTAATGTGTTTTCGCGATATTACAAATCATACGAGTACAAGTCGTGTCTGTTTGAGTCCGTTTGACATCACGAACGTAAAAAAATTGTATAGATTTCTACTTTTCTCAAGATTTTTACAGACTTTTGTGAAAGTAAGTAAATGTTTGGGATAGCGCGAAAAGAGTTTATCGCTGACGTTTTATGATATAAGTAACGACATTATTTTATTTTACATTACATTTATTTAGGGTTATTTGGGTGAGGGATTGTGAAGGTGAGGGTCGACCATTATGCACAATGCACCTAATAATCACATCATGTTTATGGATTTTTGTTAGGAAAGACTCTTAGCAGAGGCGTACTGGAAAAGTACTTTACCTTAGCTAGTAGCTCTACATGTAAACGGTAATGTGAAAACAATGCTGTGTTCTGATTTGAAGAGTAATATTTCCATAAAAATTACAAGGCTTTGAGATACTCGTATAATATCTGAGATCTCTGGGTGAGGAGCGCAGTGCAGTGCTTGGCGGTAGAATAAAAAAAGCAAAGGTGTGGTACTTGCCCAGGAGGACTCTGAAAAGAATCCTACCACTAGTAAATAGTATATTACCATTTACTACCATTATTATACTACTCCTACTAATATTGTTAATGGCAATGTTTGGATGTTTGCTCAATCACGTCGTAAGGTATGAACGGATCGGGTTGAATTTAGAACACAGATAGATTATAGTCTGGAAGATATATGCTACTTTTCATCCCGGAGAAATAACGTGAATGGAAACTACGCCGGTAAAACTACGGGGTTTGATAGTTGTAAATAATTTGGCAAGTCCGCAGACTCTGTAGTCGAGAAGTAGTGAGTAGAGTACTGAGTAAGTAGAGAACAGTTTCAACCTAATTCTTGTTTTCTGTAGTCTAACCTTTTGATTAAATGTATGGAAAATGGCAGTATGTATTATATTAGTCATTATTTTTGTCAATTTTGTAAAGCGCACCTAATAACCGGCGGTCGCGTGACCGTTTTCAATTAAAGTTCGGTCTACTGCCGCACCCTATACATCACCCAGCAAAACATGTATTAAATTGCGTGAGCACTTTGAATTAGCTGTGTGTTCCACTAAACTTATGTCCTTAGTTCGTAAAGCCGTTAGTATTGCTTGTTTTATTTGTTGGCAACATTTTTCATATATTACCTATTTAGTAATATTGGTTTTAAGTTTTTACTGGTTACATTTTTTTTGTATTTTCAACCAGGTCGTAAAAATTAAACCGGTCCGATCAGACAGACTGTAGCCTAAACTACACTGCTACGGGCAATGGAGAGAGTTATGCTCGGAATTTCACTGCGTGACAAAATCCGAAGCGAGGAAATCCGCAGAAGAACGAAGGTCACCGACATAGCTCTTAAAATTAGCAAGTTGAAGTGTCAATGGGCAGGCCATATAGCTCGCAGAACCGATAACCGCTGGGGAGTAAAGGTTCTCGAATGGCGAACACGAACCGGCAGACGCAGTGTAGGTCGGCCCCACACACGATGGGCCGATGATATTGTCTCGCGGGAAGTCGGTGGATGGAGGCGGCACAAGATCGGTCATTGTGGAAATCGTTGGGGGAGTCCTATGTCCAGCAGTGGACGTCTGCAGGCTGCAGATGATCATGATGATGATGTGGCCTAAACTAGCATCGTCTCTTTTTCCCCAAAAAATCTAAGTTTTAACCGCTCAAAGCACTTTGGTCCCTAGTAGTAGATGAGTTTGTGGGGAGATTACCAAGAAAATAATTGACACTAGTGACTACGAGAAATAAACTACTATTAAATTAAGTAAAATATCTTTCCATTTTCTTTCCTTTAACATTTTAAAGGAAAGAAAGTGGAATGGTATTTTAAGTCATGAAGCATTTTCTAAAAAATGTCCATCGTATGTTTTGTAATCATGCTTTGGTAAGATCATCCATGTAATGAGTAGAACCTGTCTAATTTGTAAATGATTATTTAAGATTACGCAGACGCTGCTACACTGCTTTTTCACTCATATGCTTCTTATAGATAGATAGATAGATATTCTTTATTGTACACACCAAAATAATGAATAATAAATAAATATTGGAGGACATTTCACACACAGCACCATCTGACCCCAAACTAACCAAAGCTTGTACTATGGAAGCCAGATAGCTGATATAATACTTATATATTTTTAAAGACATACTTATTATACATATAAAACACCCAGGCACAGTACAAATATTTGAATTCATCACACAAACGTTTGCACTGGGTGGGGATCGAACCCACGACCCACGGCTTCGCAGGCAGACCTACTACCAACTAAGCTACCAAGCCAGCCAAAAACAAAGAAAAAACAAGTATACATGATAAGAATGTTTAATTTTTAGTTCGATTATGTGGCTTCTATAGATATGCTATATCGTATGACAAATGAGACTGAATATTTTGTAAATTCCTACCGCAGTACCCATCGCCAGAAAAACCGGTTCATAATCACGTAGCACGAAGCCCTGTAAGCCAATTCGATCAAAAACTATGTATTTTGGTATTCCCTGATAGATCTTTTCTAGGTCTCATCAATCTCGAGGGGAACCAATTTTCAAGGTAACAACACGCTACCACATAAGTACTGTATCACCGCTTAACATCAGGCGAGGTGGTGGCCAAGTGCAAATCTATTTAAAAAAAAAGAAAAGAAAAACATTTTTTCAGTGACAAGATTCTACATGTAATAAACACACCAATTAAAATCGAGCCAGCGACTCGATCAAGTAACTGAACTCAGTTACTCTTGCATGTTTCCTCGCCCTTAGCTGACGATTTCCAATTGAATGCCCTCGGAAAGAGAATTTCGAACACGAGGCGTGTTGTTACGGGTACAAATGTTTCTGTATATTTACTGAGAAAGCTTGCGACGCTGTATCCGTGTTTATTAAGCTATCTCTCCGGCGTTTTATCGGAAAGTTAATTTTAACGAGCGTTTGAGATACTTCTGTAGAAATCATATGGTATGCTTTTCTAACTTTTCTTGTTATTAGTTGTATTTTAGTAACAATTTTCGAAATTCAGAATCACGGTTTTTATTGGTTTATACAAAATTATGCAAGGCGTTTGTAAGCATAAACATATCACTTTATTTTCCCATTGCTGGGGCTTAAAGCCTTCTCTCACAATGAGGGAGTCAAGGCCATAATCCACTGCACTTACTAGGTTTGGGCACAGTGGTAAGTTCTTTTCAGAACACGCCGATTTTCAACTGACTTCAAAAAAGGAGCAGGTTCCATTTCGGTTATTTTTTTTGTAAGAATGTTACGCGATAGCTTCGCTAATTGTGAATTGATTTTGATGATTATTTTTCGTTTGGTTGAAAATACTTCAGAGTTAGTCTTATGTTAATTTAATCAAAAGGTTTGCCGGTTTTTGATACAGCATAAAACTAAAACTTTGTTTTATTTATCTGGACGACGTAGTCATGGCTTCTTATGAAATTTGGTCCATATTCTGAATTTAGCTTTAAATTAAAGTCAGTTTGCATTTTTAGGTCTAAAAATATATATTTTTGATGTATTCTTTGGGATTTAGCTTACGTGAAGCCAAAAAAATCGAAAGAAACGCTTTTAAATTCCCAAATTAAGCTTAAGTCTAATTTTATAATACATAGAATGTACATAATATATCAAGATCGAGGTTCTTGCACTCTATATCGGTATTAAAGCGGTCTGATGAACAACTTCATAAAGTTTACAGCGTGCTATCAATAAGGCACGATCTCTCTAAATATTTTATGCCACTTTTTATCGGTCGTACAACTCTACTGATGTAGAACTGACATAACTCATAAAGATAGTAGAACATTTTCGGGGTACTTCAAAACTTGAACTTGATAAGTTTTATTATAATTTTATTTGTGAAGTTCTTTAAAAAAATTATGTGTCTCAGGAGATATGCTTAGGTTATTTATAAAACAATATTTTTGCGTTATTTTTGTTTTGAGCTACTCACAACAACATATGTATATATAATCATCTAGACATTATCCTTTAATTTTAAAAATTTGCTGTAAGTACCTGCAAAAAATATTGTAGACACCTATACAAAAAATCCGATGAAGACCGCTGCCGGAAACCTTTTCTGTAAGTGAGACCTCGCGTCGTTCAAGTTACGTATTCAGGGAGGATAAGGGCCAATACAATAAAAATAAATAAATATTAGCAGACACATAGTTACAAAACACAATAAATCCCAAACTAAATAAAATTTGTATTATGAAGGCAGTCATAGCCTACGTATTATAATACAGTAAAATCTTTATATTTATTAATCTCTTGTTTTAATAAAATTATAAACTCTATTAACAAAACTAAAATACAATGAGAACTACACTACGCTACATACCTAACTAACTACTTATACTAAGCACACCTGAATTATCAATAGACCAATGAAGGTATACAAAAGGTAATCAAGATGTTCACGAGCACTACCTATCGGAAGCATACCCAGCGTGCTGGCGGCATTACCACGCTAAATGGCAATACTTATACGTCTAGTTACTCTAGTTGTTGAAAAGTCTAAATATCGTAGAACCTTACTCTCAAAGCAATCAAACCTCCTTTGCTTAGCTTTGAGATGCGGTAACTCGCGAAGCAGCTCTCTTGCAGAACTATCGAAACAAAGTATTCTCACACAAGCATAAAGCATACCTCTCGGCTCTATTAACACAATAATCAATGTATTTGAGACTAGAAGCGCCCCGCCGTATAAATGGGCTTACATAAATTGGTAAATTTTACCCCTTCCAGGGTTTAAGTTTTACAAAAGTCGAGTCTCATGTTTATGTAATGTAATCAAAAGCCTAAGAAATTAGTTTCAGTCCTAGCTTTAATTTTTCAGACCCTCAGAATTCAGGATCCCTTTTTCGCACAAAAAAGTAATACATGTTCTATGTATAGATGGTCTATGTGTGTAGGTACCACTATAGACTATTAATGTTTCATTTAAATCCATTCAGTAGTAGCTGAGGCTTTAAAGCGTAACAGACACAGAGTTATATTCGTATATTTAATAACTAGCTTTTACCCGCGACTACCTCCGCGCCACATATTTATTAAAGTAATGAAGGCAGTACCTACTCGTATTTCTACTACCATACAAATTCACGTTTCCTAATCAAAATCGGTCTAAGTCAAAGTTTTATATTTATTAATAAATGTACAATTTACACGACAAATTAAAAAAAAAACGATGTTCTCAAAAAAATAATCAAAAACAGACTTTAATTTAAAATCATATTGGGACGGTCCACCAAATTTTATTAGAGTCTATTAGTAGATATTAGTAGATATATCGTCTGATTACATGAACGCAAATTTTAGTTTTTTGTTCATATGATTCATAATTGGATATACAACTGGATTGATAACCTCCTTCTTTTTTGAAGTCGGTTAAAAATAGCATACAAAGACTGCAATGATCCTTCCATGCACACTTTTACTCCTCATTTCCACTCTTTTCAACTCTTTTTCTGTGATAAAAAGTCGCCATTGTACTTTCCTAATTCTAGTCTATCTGTGCACCAAATTGTAACAAACTCTTTAAGTGGCTTAGGCGTTAGGCGGTAACGGACAGAGAGAGTTACTTTCATATATATAACTTCATATTAGAACAAAAATGACGTACCTATTAAACAAAGAAAAAATGATATACTATAGACAATAGTAGATACACGAATTAAATTTATTACCTACCTCTTGATTAAAAAACATATAAAATTTAACAAACCTCCTTTAAAACTATTTGCACTTCATTTTATATCAGCGAATACAAAAAAGGGCTTCCTATTATGAATGTAAGAACTTAAATAATTCAATTATTTTTACCGACAATAAACAAACTTTTATACTAAGTAGCTGTAACTAACAATATGTATTTAATTTAAGAAAGTAATCAAAGCTAATAGACTTACTTAATACAATTTTTTAAAGTATTATTTTTTAAGAACAATGAAAAACAACACTATTATATTTTTTGTGTATACACGCAAACTAATTTTAAAATTAACTACGACAAACCAAAACCACCAAATTACAGCATCCAGATGTACGATCAAAAAATAAAGACAAACAAAAAAAGCAATACAATGACACAACTAAAGATAATAAGTACCTATTTAATTATCTAACCCAAAAACTTAAAGATACTAATTTCAAGTTATTTTAATAATCACAAAACCCTGCAACTAACTAACTAAACCGAATTGTGATAATGTGATTAGAAAACAAAACACATTTACACTATTTCACAAAATTATTTACACTTAATTACCGTAAATCCACAGAAAAGCCTCTTATTACTTATTATGAATCTACCTTATTTACGTTTATAGAATTTTAAAACTCCTAAATTACCTATAATATTTAAGATTAGGGTTAAATTTGTAATTTTTTTGACACTAATTAAAATCTTTATTTTACATAAAAAAGCAATCTTTCTTTGAATAGACTTCCTACCTATTTTATTTAAAAGTATCACTTTTTAAGAAGATTGATAAGACAAAACAAAGGCGCGTCCTGCGATGTTCCGCGACGCTAATCAAAATCCCCTAATATAAGTATCCCCGTATAGTTAGATATTATAAAATTGCTGGAACAATCGTTTATCGACTCCATTTCAAGTGTCTAGATACAAAGTTACATGGTTTTATCTTCAATAATAGTACACTTCCAGACTTTCACCCCCAATTTCACCACCGTAGGTACAGTTAAAAACTACAAAACTGCTAAAATATACATTTTATAGTTTCGTGTTAAATATCTAGACGTAAAGTTTCATAGTTCTTCAACACAGACGAAGTTTTCCATATAAACTTTCATCCCTTATTTTAACACTTTCAACCCTTTTTTTCGGAACAAAAATTAACCTATGTCCTTTCTCGGGATCTATTCTATCTATGTATCAAATTTCATCAAAATCTGTTGGTTGGTTTAGGCGGTAAAGACGGACAGACAGACAGACAGACAGAGTTACTTTCGCATTTATAATATTAGTATGGATAGTAGGGTTTTTAGTCGATTACTTGCTAAATATAGCAAACAACCACAGAATACAAATATATTAAAAATGTAATCATTTTCTCAAAATTGCTTCTTGTAACTATACTGACACCTTGTTTTAATTTTTTGATTTAAATGTAGAGTTTAAACGAAAATCCATACATTTTTATAACAATTTTGTAGTTGATCCCAACTTATAAGGTGTTCAATATTTTATGAAAAATGCGATCCTTTCGACATATTACAGATATGTTACTTAACCTTAAATACTTGTACTAATCTGTGGTTTTTGTAAAAACTTAACTTTGCCCCAATTTAGATCCTGTTTGCGGTTCTGGTGGGTAGTATCGAGTGAGATCGAACAACATAAATCCCTTTGGGCAATGTTATCGCAAACCCACGTGATATATTATTAGCCTGCGACTTCTAACTCCAGTACTACTCACCCCACGCAGAATATAATGAAAACAGAAGGCTACTCCTAAAAATATTTCTACCAAATCGGTTTTTTGGAAATATCGACATTCAAAATCACATTAGATCAGATTCAAAGTAGATTCGTAGACTCATCTCAAATTAGTTAGTCTTATATTTTTTTTAAATACACGGAATATACTAGAGCTAGGCAGTTATTTGGATTCAACTAAAATTTAAATCCTTTGTTACGCATTTTCAGATTATGTAATCATTTGGTGTAACATAATATAATAATAACAATAGCATTTGTTTATTAATATTATAAAGGTTCATCGGTCTATGGTACTTCATTTCACATTAAGTGTCACTTAGAGTAAGAGTAATTTCTTTCTCGGATTTTTCCATAGATTTTGAAATTTTTTTGTACATTTCAAAGACATCCAGACTTTTGATTTTTCAGTTTTTATTAAGTACAGTTAAGTAAAGCGCCAGATTATATTTGGAAACATAAACAACCATATCTAGTAAACCTTATCTGATTCGATAACGAATTATATCAATTTGTACCGATTTTAAGTCACTCTTAAGCTTTTTCATGTTGAGTTGGAGATAGAAAGATTATTATTTAGTGCAAATTTGAAAAAAATAGATCGCTAAAGCATCATATAGAAAGTCTGACCTTCCATAGTCTGCATTACGTATTTATTATACAGCTATAACAAGCTTAATTTATAGCTCCGTATAACGATACAGTATTTTTTGCACGAATTTAATTTATGACATGACATTCGGTATTACGACTTTTTTCAGGCTGATTTCCATAACGTAATACGGTTTAGCTGTAAAAATGTGTCACACATTTTATGTAACTATAGTTTGAATAATATAACTGAAAATTTAGTAATAAAATCTAGGTTCTTTTAGTATTACGTGTTTTTATTGAGAAAACTAATATGTTTATTACATTTTTTTACTTAGATAAGATAAGATAAATAAATATTAATATTTATTTATTAATATTTATTTATATATAATATATAATTGGCTAAATTGGCTTTGACTTTGCTATTGCTGTTTCTATAATTTCAAGCGAAAAGCGAAAGAAAGCGAAAGCGAAAGAAAAGAGACAGCAGTATCAAATACTAGCCGATAGACCCTCAGATGTTGATCCATTTGGCGCACCATGGAAAGGAATACGGATTGGTCGTGCAATGCAACTTGAGTGAATGGGAGCTACACCAAGTGACTAAGTATATTAAATATTTAAAAAAAAATTAACATTTAAAAACCTCATTGTAATAGTGAGATAAGACGTAAAGAGTGCATACATTAGAAAGAAAAAAGTTCTATCTTATCTCTTTACTTTTTCAAAATAGGTCACAAAGTAAGTGATGTATTTTTAGATTATACTAAGCTGCATCATGAGCTATCTAAACTTTCCCATTTAGCGTGGCAATGCTGCCAACGTACGTACTGAGCACGTTTTCGACTGGTAGTGGGCTTGATCATCTTGGTTAACATTAGACGTTCATTGATCTATGGATAATTCAGATGTGCTTAGTGTAAAGTTAGGTATGCAGTACAGTCTTGTTTTTCTCATTGTAATTTACTGGTAGTTTCGTCAATAAAGGCGCTGCCCGTTAGGTAATAAAATACATTTAAAACAACAATACCCATTTGAAAGTTTGTAGATCAATCATGTAGTATTACTTGAATGGCTAAAGTTAAAACGTATAACACAGATAGATTATAATTTGGGACAACACATAGATTTAAAAAAATAACGGGAACTACCCGAATAAAACATGGGATTGCGCAAGTGGTAAATACAAACACTTAATATTTCATTGATTTGAAACTGTATTCTCTACAACACTGTGTCCGCTTTACAAATAGACCGTAATAAAATGCACGAATACATCCAAACCAAATAAAGCTGAGTGCAGAAACGCAATCGTCAAAATTATACAATCGTATTCAATCGCAGATATAAATCGTTCCTACTTCATGCATTAAACATTGTGAGCCTCTTAAATAATAAGAAAAGTTTCTCAGAGGTACCTACTATTGCTTATTCTATTCTTTTTAGAGGCTCAGATTGGAAAGGCTTTTTACACCATCCCATTTGCCGGGTCTAGAGAATACATTCCCCGTATTGGACGGGAAAAAAATAAGAAAAGCGCTTTATCTTGAAACGCCTGTTATTTTCTTGAAAGGTACTATAAAAAATGTACGTAAAACATTTACGCGCCATAAATTTAAGCATTGAAAGTTATTTGTGGCCATTAATGAGATTACGTACTGCAGTAAAATTGTTCGTTCTTAAATGGCATGTGTTTGAAAAGGAAAATAATATGTAATTCGCGGTTATAATTACCTGTTAAAGAGTTTTTTTTGTTTTATTAAAAATCCAGTAAACTTAATTCTAGATTCAATTAAGTAAGTTTTACAACTGGAAGTTAGTGGCTAATATTTCTACGGAGAAGACTATTCTCCGTCTCAGCCACGACCTAGATCTTTTTAAATGTAATTTTCTAAGCTTCAAAAGCTTTTTATAATTTTAGTGTTTATGAACTACTTGCACTGCCCCGCGGTGTTACCCGCGTAGTTAACGTTCCCGTTATTTTGCCGGGATAAAAAGTATCTTATGTAATAATAGTAGAACTGTTTGTATTGAAAATTAAATAAGGCCAACAATTCGTCAATAACCTCTGCGGTTGCAGGTGTTTCAAGCATTGGCTACCTCTTACCTTCAGGCGGGCCATCCTATTTCGCGCTCTCAGATAGAAAGTAGATTTACTTTCATTTTTATTACATTTCAATACTATTTGCAAAGTCCACTCGGGGAAGCACTTATCTCTTTTTTTCTTCTTCTCTCACTCTAAGAAAGTTATTCTACCGTCAAGTAGTATGGTAAGATTTCTATTTCACGGTTTTTAGAGTAATTTTTCCAAAGGCATTACTGGGAAAATAGATATAGCATTTGTTCTATAAGCAGTATCTAATTCTAGTCATTGATTTGGACTCTTCATATTCAAATGGCTATGTGACACTGTGTTGTTTTATATAGTTGCATACAGGATTTGTGCTGTTACAATAAGGGGCATGTTTTCACTTACAAAAAATTTAGACTTTATTTTCCAGTAAATATATCTAATTACAATATTAATAAAATCTGAACACTTGTTGATTCGAAAGCCAATTTCAAATTTAAGCATTTATGCTTACATTAAACAGTTGCCCAAAAGTCAAAATACCCACATTAAAATGAAAGCATTCAGACATTTGTCCCTTCGGCGAAGTCCTTTGCCAATTTAACTTTACATTAGATACTATTTCAATTGTTAGCGTTTGAAGACTTTGTTTGAAACGCGTAGAACGTCAGCCCTAGGCTAACGCTTTATTAAAAGACCTTGCTTGTTACTAAGTTGCTAACAGCAAACAATGATAAACTCTAAATTCATCGTAGACCGAACTCACGGTACACGTACATCAGTTGATGGCGGACAAGCGTAATCCTATCAAAGTTATCGTTCACTATCCACCAATCCGTACTTAACCAGTGTGTTCGATTATAGACCTGAGGAAAAGGGGAGAAACGGAGAGAAATGTCCAAGTGCCAATTCCTACTCAATATAAAATAAGGTTTATGGTTATGATATAGGTACATCTAAACATTTAATTTATCTCTGTGCAAATGATGTTTGACACAAAAACCCTCCGACTGAAATGATTACTCTCAATATAAGTTCCAATTGAACGATTTCAAAGTTATCTTACTCTTAATCAGCGTAGTTTCTGATACACGAAAGCTACGAAATTCTTCACAATAATATATTAGAGATCGCTATCCTAACTTCAATACAGACTCTATAACGGGCACACTACATTTTAAAACCAGTAAGATAAGTTCACGAATCCGAAGAATCTGTAGATCTGAGATATTATACGAGTACATCGGATGTATCATCACTGGACTAGAAGAAAACAATTAATGTATCTGTATATTTAATAAATTATAAAAAACTAAATTTAAAAAGACAAAAGTAGCCTAAGTCTTATTCCAGACTATTTATTATCTGTCAATGTCTCAAATTTCTTTCAGTTTCAGTATGCAAACTAACGTGGTTATTACACATTTTACATAAATACACGGGAAACTCACGTTTAATATAGTCAGTCCAGTCCGACTCAAGTTTCGATCGCCTCCGGCGATCTTTTTCAAGGAGAGTGCGCGCGCGGGTTCGCATTTCGTTCTTTCAGTTTCCTTTAGTAGTTTTTCTTGAGATAGATTAGTAGATCACAGAGCAAAAGAATATTCCGCAAGCTGTCACCAATTTTGAGTAAGTATTCAGGCAAGCTAAAACTTGTCTCATAGCTCTCCTACTACACCCAAACAAAGACCTGGCTGTTCAGTAGCGGGCCAAAATGAATCTTTCAGTTTAGATCGTCTAGCAGATAGCAAGCCCCACCAAAGTGATCTGTCTTTTAAAAATGACAAAATTATAATTAAAAACAATGTGTGGGGTAATTTTGCACCAGCCAAGTCTGCAGCTGTGTTGGGGTATTTTTTTTTTAATTATAATAGGTTCGCACTTGACCACCATCTCGCCTGGTGTTAAACGATGATGCGATCTACGATGGAGCGTGCTTACCTTGAAGAAACCGATTCACTCTTGATTATTAGGTGAGCTGTGTGACAAGTTTTTACCTTGCCTCAAATACCTACCTAAAATTCGGTGCCAGTTCTCAGAATAAAACAAACATCCATACATACAAAACTTTCACAGCTTATTTATACCTTTAAACGACCAATTCTTGTAGGTATATTGTATAAATATAATACATATTATATATATATATGACATACATAATTAATTATGTATATTATATATATTGTATATATATAATATACATAATTTCATGAAAATCGTTCGAGCCGTTTCCGATATATATTCAGATAGATTCAGATTATATATATATATATATATAATCTGAATCTCGGAAACGGCTCGAACGATTTTCATGAAATTATGTATACAGGGGGTTTCGGGGACGATAAATAATATGATAATAATATTGGTGGTATACATCATTTTATGCGCGTTTTTAGACAATGAAAAACTCCTACAATGTCATTAGAATACGAACTCAGACTCAGACGGAATATGCTCGCCCTCGAATTTTTCTTTTTGTTCTTTTTTTTCTGAGAAAAATGTATACTTAGAGCCTTTTATAAACGCATTTAATTCGTATTTAAGTAGGTCTAAGTAAGTCATCACTACGTAATTCATACCGGCCTAAATATCATATAAAAAACCGAGCAAAGCTCGGTCAACCAGGTACTCAATAATAATACTAGTAGGAAGTCGAACTAGCTCTACTATACCACAGTTTTGATATGTTATAGTTAACAACGTACGATCGTAGAAAAAATATCGATTGTCAAAATTTGTCGCAAGAAGTGGGATGTATTCACATATTATTGTTTCAAAATTTGAGTTAAACCAATGCAGAACTTTTGTAGGGCACTCACTACACTTTTGTCACTTTTGTAAGTGAATGTTTGTGACTCTCCCGAGTCTCAATAGTGGGAACATTTCGTGGGTTGCTTATGATTGATTTATCTACTAAGTGAATTTATATTAAAATAAAAAAATAAAAACGAAAAAGCAATCCTCGGAACTTTTATTACGAATTCTACAAGAATCTCCCAGTTAAGTTGAAGATGACTTACTGCTAATAAGCCTGTACTGTATCTGAATAGAGCAAGCTCAGAGATAAACAGTAATTGAAATGTCAGAAGCATTCTTTGTGTAACAGGATTAAGCAATATTTGTGTTGCAATGCAGTCTGCGGGTTCAGACAATGCTCCCAGATTT
Source organism: Ectropis grisescens (assembly GCA_017562165.1). Taxonomy (NCBI): domain Eukaryota; kingdom Metazoa; phylum Arthropoda; class Insecta; order Lepidoptera; family Geometridae; genus Ectropis; species Ectropis grisescens. Next base: position 8,904,332 of record CM029779.1, on the reverse strand, counting down.
CCGTCTACTGAAAGAGAAAATTAGATTTCGAAAGATAGCATCTCAGAATCGGAAAAAATTAATGGAGTTGAGCACTAAATACCATGTCTAGCACTGGGATAGTAAAGATTTTTCACAAAGTAATATCGTCTGGAGGTAACTTTCTACACAGGTTTTATTTTCAAACCTAACTTTCAAAGAAAATTATCCGGCATTACACAGGTAACTAATTAAAACTTAAAACTACCACTGAATAACTATTCATAAACAGATTAAAGTATGGAAATAATCAAGATTATCGAACTCTAATGGTAGCTTGTCAATCATTCTGTCATCATTGCGGGTTGCTTAGTTTGAAAACAAATTGCGAAAATCGGCACTTTACTTTAAAAGAGCAATATTATGAATATTTCTCTTTTAGGATTTTACACAATAATTTGGTCCATTCCATATCAGTTTCTTAATTAATTCACAAAATCTGTTTCATAGCATTATGCCCGCCTACCACTGCGTAAGTGAAATGAGCGAGACTGGAACAGAGTTTCAAATCACGAATAGTTTTTGCCTTCCACTAAGAAAGAGTACGTTTTAAATAATTTATTTCACCTTCCACTGACAACGAGGTCAACTAGGCGAAGCGGAAAGCGGAAAATCAACAATTACTCCGTTCAAAACTAGTTTTCAAGAGTAGAGAAGAGAGAGAGAGTATAAAATATTGTGAGTTAACGTCAAAGATATGCGTAATACATGTTGCGTATTGTGCAACATTAGTATACAGTATGCATCGCAATCCTTAGGTAATACAAAAATTTTAAGTTATATATAAGTTTTCGCTTCCATCGCTAGTCCCTATGACTATATATAATTTTTGGTATTACGGGAGCTAAACGTTCAATTGTTTAGTAGTATTTAATTGTCTATCTGTTATTTAAGTATTTTACAACAAAAACTTTCATTTTTTTTTTAAATAAATATTGGTGTACAATTCACACACAACACCATCTGACCCCAAACTAAGCAAAGCTTGTACTATGGCGGTCAGATAGCTGATTATTATGTGAAATAAAATTATTAACCTTGCCTTTCTTGCAATTGGTTATATTTTTATGCATGAAAATAGAGTTTTTACTTTCTTTAAGCTGCTGTTTTACTGAAATTGACTTAACCCCAATCTTGAATCTTTGGGTTTGTCACACGTCGGAAACATTGATTTTTTTATAGCGATTAGACTGCTCAAAAATTGAACAGGTTTTTGGCTCGCGTACGCTTTGAACGTTTGATAAGTAATAATTAGCCAGAGTAAAAGTAAACAATTTCATTATCAAATAGAAGTTTAAACACAGTAATAAAAAAGTGCAATCCAAAGCTCTTCCAAAAAATACTCTCAATGAAGGTACGAGTATTTCATACTAGAATAAACGAACACCCGCAAACGAACTACCAATACTACAGAATTCTAAAACAAAGTCACGAAACAAAGCGTCAACATAAACAATAGTTTGCAATTTCCTGTTTATCTAGACCGAAACGAAATATGATCAACCGTAGTACCGTGTTCATGAAAAACGCGGTTAGTGCCCGTAAAAAAAGTAAGTTTACTGTCGTCTAATATTTTGTTTATTATGATTGACGGGGTTTTGCTTTTACTGCAAACTGCGGAAATACTGGAAATTTCATATTTTTTGCCTAAAACCTTTGCTGGGTCGACTTCAGCGACCAGTAAGTGAACGCTTGGTACCCTGACATCTGGACATTTTTGGTCCCCCGTGACGCGCCAGAAGATATTCGGTCGCCTAGGGCCGATAGGGCTGCAGAGTGTAAGGTGAGTGGCTCACTAATATACTGTCATTTTTCTTCTGCTACAGCCCCTTCTCTTCTCGTACTGCATCTGCTATCTAAAGCTGGTGACCATGCAAAGCCCAGCAGACAGAAAGAACGACGCGCCGTTATACCGGCATTCCTCTCTTGCAGCAATCTTTTTTCCGGGACTTCGATGTCCGGACTAACATCATTATTAACATCGCGGCTCTACTCGATCGTCCTGGCACCATCTACGCCGTGCAATCTCCACATAACTCCATTACCTTAGACTTAGATCAAAAAGCCCCGGTGCGAGCCCCACCACGGGTCCGATGACCCGCCCTCCACGAACGGTCTTCCGGTAAGACTTACTTGACAACTTAAAAATATAAACCCTCCCCACAAGACCATCCGAGAATTCAACTTACAGAAGGTCATCAAGGACAGAAATGCGGCCGTGGTGGAGGCTCTGGACCGGGAGGAAGCAGCTTAGGCAAAAGACGATGTCGAGTCGATTACTATCGGATTCCCAACCGGTAGTGATCGGCTCAACAGACGAAATCCGACTGACTAGTACTAGGCTTAGGTTAAAAATGTTTGCAACAACCCCCTGTTTTCCCCTTCTTCTCCTAATCCAAGAAATATGTAAAAAATAATGTAACTGTAGAGTGGCTAAAATTAATAATAAAAAAACCCTCCCCACAAATCTCTATTCTACATGTAGTATATATATTGCTCGGCACGTGAGATGCGTGAATAGACGTTTCCAATAATTGTGACCAATATGTTACTTTCAGCAATTTTCTTGAACACAGTAGCGTAGCCCGAGCGGTGCCAAGCGTATCTGTTTGTCTTGTTAGTGGAAATCTATTGGAAAAACGACAAACACGTCGACCTCCTGACGGAAGGTAAACAATGAACAGATAAGATTTATTTGTTATTATTGTTTGTAAACCGGACGATAAATATGAAACAACTGGGAGGAAAAAGTGAAAACGCAATCGACATGAGGTAGTCTTTGTTTTATGAAATTATGCTTTGTACGCGTTACCGTTAAATTAGAAATCTTTAAAAATGAATGCTCACTTTTGCTTTTCTTTACGTTTACAAAAGTCTCAATGTCTGAAGCCACATTTATTCCTCAAGAAATGAGTTCAATAAGAAAAAATAAAAAACTGGTTCGTGATTGTTTAAAAAAAATGGTTGTCTGTAAAGTCGGTTGTTTTACTGACGATTGTTAAACGGGACAACGTCATAACAAAACATTGATAGACACGGCGCAAGCGTACAATGAGCGTAACGAGACATAACGGGACAGTTTTTGTGCATGGAGCCGGCGTTCATCGATTTTTTAGACGTTGTCACGAACGTTGATTGACGTGTGCTATATGTATTCAGGACAATTTTGCTCATTTTTACATTCAACGTTAAAAATGTTGTTTACGTTGAAGATGAAGATGAATCACTATTATAGAAGTAAAAAAGTATCACAATCCAACGGGGCAACGCTACCAGCGGTCTGGGATCTCGACGGCGTGTTTGTTTTGTAGTTGCCATTTTATTTTTAATGTATGCTTAAGTATATATAAATATTAGTTATATAAGTACATAAAGTTGTAATTTAAATTCATACATTTAAAAATGGATAGTTGAATCACGCACAAAATGGAGCATTGCTTATGTAGTATGATCCTGAATGATTTTTTGTGCAATTTTACTTCTATATTTTAGTAAGATGAATTTATTGTAATATATATTATGTACTTCACTTGGAGTAAATACTATAATAGTTATAGAGGCATCTGAAGCCGTAACGAGGAACAATTTGATTTACATTCTCGTAACCACGCAGTGCGCAATAAGATTAGTGGTTCAGATTACCTCTGAAATGGTAAGGGTATTACGAATCCATCTCGGGAAATGTATGCGGTGGGTACAAGTTTCGTAATGCGATTTATTTTAGGAAGGTAGTACAAAGTAATCATAGTAAGGCAGTTCGTCTTCGAAGGAAAAATATTTGAATTGGTTAAATAACCAATTTATGGATATGGAGTAGGTTACAGCTCTTATAGTTCAACTGTTTATAATTTTTACACTATAATTTTAATATTACATCTATAATCACACTGTGACTTTTGCATTACTATTACTCACTAATGAGTTATAGAATTATTTTAACGGTTAAATTGTTTGTTCATTACAAAGTTTTGATACAAAAATGATCGTGTTCAATAGACCAAATGAATTAATGTAGCTATTACTTGGTCACTTCCTGAAACTGCGTATTTAAGTAGATAAATTAAATTTGTACGTGTTTAAGAATAAAACTTAAGGCTAGGTAGTTCTGTCAAATTAGGGATTTAACGCTGTCTTGTTCTCGCGACCGTCACCGACCGCTGAATCGGTTCCACAGTGCAGAAATAACATTAAAATATTGGACTGTGTAATTTAAACTCATTTTTTGTTCAAGATTTGTTTATACTGTTTATACTAGTGATAACAATTTTGTAAATTGTGAAGTGAAACGAAGAAATATTAAATTTATCTATACTCGTATATATACAAAACTCAACCTTTTCTTTTTGGTCACACTATAAGTTGAGAACGGCTTTTCCAATTTCATTCATCTTTTTAAAATGTTTCCTAATAATTCACAAGTTCGTCAAAAATTAAAAAAAATGTGCTGAAACGTAATGAAAGGCCAGTAAAAATAGATGGTTTTTTTGGTCAACTTTGCAATAAATTTCTAATCCAATTTTTTTCTATGAGGTAAAGATCACTTACTGAGCATAAAATTACAAAATGCTCACAGATCCAGGTAGAGCTTCAAACGCCAATTGAAAAAAACTATTTTAGACGATATTTTGGAAACTATATATTTTGACAATAATTGTAGAAAATAAATTTTGCATCTTTTGTTGCTAGTAAACTTTTTTTGTAAAACTTACCGTTTACGATTTATAACCCATTTAATGATACGATTGCGATGATGCCGATAATAGTGGATGTAAATGATGTGGTCTACGATGGAACTTGTTTTCTAATAGAAACAAGCACAGTGTACCTCGTAACCCCAAGGTTCGAACCTTCTACAAAAACCCACTCTGGCAATGCGTTTCACAGCTTAGTTGTTCTTATTACAAAAGTGGAGACCAAACTCTTCGTTCAACTCTTTAGTCATGATGATGAACGGTGCTGTTTATTGGAGCAACGAGCAATATGATAGAAAACTTTAATTTAAAACCCCGACTACAAAAAAATCTACACGTAAAAAATATTACCTACTATCTAGGGACACTTTGGCGAGTCAGACTAGTCTTAGAATATCTTTGTTACCAAAATCCATCCAACCGTTTGGAAGATATGTGGAAATAAAAGATTTACAAACATAAAGATACGCGCGAAAAAACATAACCCTTCTTCCATTCCGGTAAAAGGGACATGTTTATGCTACTGGGAACAGAATTTACATCTTATTATTTTTACATTGTTATCATCAAATTTGACATAATAAATCGTAATCGGTAAGTTCGAAAATAAAGTTTACTGGCAACACTAGATGGGAAATTTTATTTTCTACAATAATAATAGCTTTATTTATAACTTTTCAGAATATCAGCCAAAAACGTTTTTTCGAGCTGGCGCTTGAAGCTCAACCTGGATTTGTTATTATTTTGTGATTTTATGCGCAGGAAATGATTCTAAACCTTACCTATATAAAAAATACGAATCGGAAATTTAGTGCAGAGTTAAATTCTACGAGTAATTTTACTGCCTAAAAGGCTTCTTATCAAATTTGGTCGAATGTCTAAATTTCTATGAACAATATTAACATTTTCATACAAAAAAGAACAATAAATTTTGGTGGTGTCACAAACTTGGAAAAGTATAAAAAAATAAAAATTCTAACAAAATCATACGTGTATCTATGGAAAGGTGTTCAAAATTGTATTGAAGTTCCTAACATTTTTTTCTAAACTGAATAGTTTGCGCGAAAGTCTCTTCCAAAGTGGTAAAATCTGTATGTGAGGACTTTTCTTCTAAGTACTAAGTACCTTACTACCAAAGAATTTACCTAAATGGCATATAAATGCAAGTTAGGTATCATAAATGATACCTAACTTGGGGATTTACGCAGGGGATTTCTCCCCTCTCATTATTTCCTTATCCCGATCTCTGATTTAACGGACGAATATTTTACCGATACTTATCTATTTTCCATTGCATCCGCATTGAATTTTTTTCTGATGTGGTATCGACGTCAGTTTTTTGAGACTCCCTTCTGGTCTACAACATAAAATAAACAGCGTACTAATTAGTATCAGCGTTTATTTGCAATTCCAATGAAAACGGTATCAAAAATCAAGATCATAGCGTGCTTCACTAGTAATACCTACTGATATTGTTATACTGTGGCACTATGATTGTAATATTTAAAATTTATCGGTTGTCAAAATTGCAAAATCAAGCACAGGCCCGTCGTCCGTGAGCGCCGAAACGCGACTGATCAGGCTTGCCGAACGGCGCGCTATATATATGGTAGATATTAAAACATAGTGAATAACTGATACTTTTTATCAAGTCAAACTCTGCGAATGCATCTATAACTTTTTAATGGCTTTCGTTGAGTATAAAAATTTAGTAAAAAAATTCATTAGTTTAGTCATAAACTTGAAATAACTTTTTGAAAAGGGGTAACTTTGGGATTTTTTTCTATCAAGTAAAATTCATTAAATCGTGTTACTGACTGCGAATTACACTAGATTAGATCCTTAACTATTACACATATTTTTTTCAGAGCTTAATACACTATTTTAAAGGTCTTAAAGTTGTTTTAAAAAATCAAAATTACGGCCCACAGGCCCTTAACTCAAATATTAAATTTTATTTTCTATTTAATAAAGAAAACTTTGGTAAGGGTCTACTTTTTGTACGTAATTAAAACGCTATCCGCAGATAGACAAAAACAAATTAACATATTATTTTAGTCCGTGGCTGTGTTAGTTACGCGCGCATTTTTTGGTGAGTAGTACTGATTATTTTTTCCCGCCATAACAGAACATTTTTATTCGTTATAAGCTCGTTTTCATTGCTGAAATGTTTTTATTATTGTTTTATTCACAAGTGTGTTGAAATACGTTGTATGATACACTTGCGTATTGATGATTGCCGTCCTCGTATCTTAGAGGACATAGCTCTCGCCAAGGCTCGAGTCTCAATAGTGGTCATCAGCAGTAATCACCAACTTTACACACTTGTGCCATAATTTACTATTATTCACTAGCAAAATCAACTCACTTTATGTCGCTACATTTGATCTCAGGACATCCTTTATCAAAACGAAAGTCAGGGTCAAAATCCACCACACTGGTCAAGTGCAGATTGGCAGATCACACATGACCTCGCAAGATATTTTTTTTTTAAATATTGGTTTTCTCACAATGTTTTCTTGAACCGTTAAAACTAGTTGTGATGACAAAGTTATACTCGTTTGAAAAATAATCAGAAGTGCAAGCGAGATTCGAACCTACGACATTGTGAAAATGATATGTTCTCATCACTTTTTACCACGTCTTATTCTATCCCTTACCAAAAAGCACTTAAGGATATATTTCTTCATTCGAAGTAAAAATAAACCTCCAAATAAAAATCACGTAAGCGATTCCGTATTCACAGCTAATAATATATTCCCTCAATAATTCAGTTCCAAAGCTTTCCGACCTCATCGGTTCCCATTGATAATTAATAAGGTTCCTTATTTAACGTAACTCTGAATAAGAAACCGCTTCATTGAAATCAAGCTGGGATTGATGAGCCCCTCGATACGCTCCCACCACACAGTATTTATTAATGCAGTAGACGAAATGAAAATAAATCGTATATGAGGACCACTTACAATGTTTTCTGTGAAATTACGGGCATAGAGATAAAACATCTCATGTCTTTGGGAGACGAGTGCGGTGCTGTGCTACGTAATGATTTGGACTTTTCGTGTGCCACTGTGTCTCACTGTGATGTTATGAGCAGGCATAATGCTCACCACCAGGCACATGTCTTGTTCGTCTCGTCACACTATTACATGGACGTATAAAAAAAGTCGGACGTAGTCTCGCTAAAAACAAAAGCTGTGTCTATAGAGTCGACCAGTATGCTGTCACATACAGGCTGACACGAACACATCAAACGGTAATTCCACGCACAAACTTACACTGGCCAACTCTTTAGACACGGTTTTTGTTTTAGCGAGATCCATGCACTATACTATAAGAAAACCGAATTAATATTCGTACACACTTTAACTACCCACGTCACTTAGTTGTTAGTAAGTCTACCCGCCGAGCCGTCGGTCATGAGTTTGATTCCCATTCAGTACAAACATTTGTGTGATAAATACAAATATTAGTCCTGTGTCTGGATGTGTATACATGCTATCTAATTAATATAAAAAATATCAAAGTTTGGATGTTCGTTTCGCAATCACTACAGAACGGTTGAACCATGTCAGTGGGTTGAACGGATTATAGTTCTTCTACCGGTTATGTCTAAATCTGCTTTGGCTTGGTTGCTGCCTCTATAATTTAGAGAGAAATTTCAAAGCAATGACTCCAAAGAGTTTACATATACTACGTATAACAAACGCGTCACACCGAAAGCACGGATCTGATCGCTATTGTCATGTCGCTCTTGTGAAAGTGTCATACTTTTGTCGTAGCACATCACTCTGCCGCCATAGCTAACATACACCTCATCTGCTTACGATTGGAACAAAGGAACCGTGCGGAAAACCCTGATCTATTTACTTATTCTTTATCTAAGAATCACAGTTTTAGTCACGCGATAGACCTTCAGACTTAAATTTGAAACACAGATTATCGTCTGAAATAGTACACAGGCTTTTTACGAGATTATAACGCGGTCAGAAACTACGTGGGTGAAACTGGCGGCGGTCATAGTAGCTTATAAATAAATATTTGGGAATAAAATATTTCAACGGTGCGGATTGTCTTTGTCTATCTATTTATCAATGAATGAGAATCTGAGAATGATCTAAAAAAATTCGAAATACGAAAACGAGCATCAGTCATTCAACTTTTTTATTATTAGGCGATTGTTAACAAATATATAGTCAAATACTGTAACGGCTCAGCTGCGCTAACCCGTCAACAATCTCCAAATATTTCAATGATACTATGTATTTGGTAATAAGGTGTGATTTACTAATGTTTAATTGCATTGGTTATTGATTATTGGTTAATCGGCTAAATATATTTCATTGTAATAAAATCTTGATATTGAATACATCTACCAATGATTTAATCAATAGGGAACATACCTTAGAAGATTGCATTTTACACCTTGAATTGAGAGTGTTTGGGTAAATGTCGGCATCGGTGATAGTTCCAATAGAGAGGTGGATTTGTTCCATGTTGAAGTAAATTGGGAATGCGGGAGCCGTCGCTCTGGTTCCTTCATAGAGCATCAGTTGTAGTCTGAGGAAAAGATATAAACCAACAAAGTTACATTTATTACTTTATAGAACATACAGACAAATGAAAGGGCAGGTTAGTTATAATTGAGACCATTAAATGTGCAACTGGACTTCAATAATAGTTCAAAGAGCTGTAATTGATGCCTCTTATATTTATTCGATTGAGAACATTCAATGCTAAGTACTATTCTAATTATATGAATTGCTCTCTCTGAACTAAAAATACACTTATGTTCTCTCACTGCTATATGTGTAATGGGATTGATTACATAGAGAGAAATACCTAGAGTGGTAGTTTTGCATTTCAATCAGTTTCACATAATTTACTTGATTGGGAACATTTAGCATTAAGTACTATAATAATATATGAATTATTCTTCCCACAGAACTAAAGACTCTAATCATTCATTGTTATGTATATTACAGAATACATGGAGAACATACCTTGTAAAATCACTTCATAATTGAGATATGAGGTGTTGAACTTCATAATTGAGATATGAGATATTGAACTTTCACGGGGAAAAGGCTGCTTTCTTGTGCGAAAGATTTCACGGTTAGATTACCTAACCTCAAACACGGACAAATTACACTTTTGCGTTGAATGGTTTGGGAGACCGAATATATCTTTCAAGAGCGGTTTCCAAATACCTAACTACGATGTTAGAAATTCACGAAAGATTCACACCTTGAAAGTTACATATTCTACATTATTGACGTTGACAGAGGAATTATCTTGAATTTGCAAAATTAGTGAAGGGAAAATAATAAAATTTTGTGCTAATGATTAAGTTCAGAGGAATCATCATTTTAACCTCAAAAGACTTCCAACGAGACGAAAATGGCGGAACGTTCACGAAATTCGTTTGGTCAGCGAAGCACATATCGTCATCGAAACACATTTGGTCAACGAAACACAAACCGTCAGGAAAGCAGGAATCGTCGTCGAAACACATTTGGTCAACGAGACACAAAACGTCAGGAAAGCAGGTTTCGTCGACGAATTCCATTTGGTCATCGAGACACAAAACGTCAGGAAAGCACAGAACGTCCGCGAAATCCAAAGGGGCGGAGCTTAATAGCTAGACCACTATATATTGCAGTAGAACGGGAGCTCGCGGCATTAGTTCCTGAGCTCTCCGAGAGTAAGGACTCATTTCGGTTTCGTGAATTTTGGTGACGTAGTCCATGTAAATTGTAAATTGTTTTAAATTGTGGGTTTTTGGACTTTGTACTAACGTATACTTCGCAGTGAAGATATTGCTATGTTTTTAATGCAAAGGAACGTTAGCTCATTTTGAAGTCGGATTAAACCGGTACTCCACGTGATTTGGTTTTGAATGTAGCCGATTGTGGGAGTGAACCTTGGTGTCTTACGATTTCAAACTATTTGAGTGTTAAATTTAAATTTGGGGTAGTTTTGTTCTTGGGGATATGGACTACTGAACAAACATATCATACATGGTTATGATAGGGGTAGCGCGCTTCACGCCTACCTCATGTAGGGACAAATACTTACTCAGGGTTTCTGAGGCGGCCTGAGGTCGATTTTGCCCACTTTTATGGGATCGACAAATGCCTCCGTGTCCGATTTCTGGATTATTGAACCCTAGATGACCTCAATTTTCGCGGGTTAGTCAGGCTGTAAGCTTGCTAGACCAGTTCAATGATTCATTGGCCGGACATGTCTTACGTTAGGATTGGTTGGCTTCTGTTCGATTCCAAAAAAAGGATTGGCTTTGTGTTAGAAGCTGGTTCTGGTTCCCCCCGACATTTAGAATGGAAGCCTGCCCGTAGGGATTGTCAGGGATCATAGGATTTGTCAGTCTGATCAACTGTTAGGTAAATTTAGTGATTCAATGTTAGCAAGGGTTTTGCACTTTATGCCACGACACTTGGATAAAATAAACCCTTTTGTTAGATTTAGATTTTAAATTGAGATCCGCGAATCTCTTGCAATTAGGTATGTATCTCTTAGCTGTTAGGCCATGTAGGCTAGGATGGGTTTCATTCTAGGTATAGTCGTTACGTTGAACCTAATACGTCTAGTATGTAACGTATCTGATCAACGGAACATAGGAATCTATTAATCCTTTGTTTCAGGTTATTAATGAACAAATAGTTGGAGAATAACATAAACTTGTCGTTGACTAGACTTTAATTGAGTTTTATAACAATTTCCACTTACACAATACATTTACAATCTTTAAAAAAAAAAAACTAAATTCCTAAATCTGTGTAAGCCGTGATCTAGTTTTGGTAATCTGCACAAATAATAATAAAACACCACTTTATTTGAGCGAAAATATACATCACGACGTACATAACGGGATCAGGAATTTAACAAAGTTTCCTGAATACCAATATTTACAAAGATCACATGTTAAATCTTGGAAACTATCTAATAATCACCTAGGTATTTATTTACAAACCTAGAATTGTACATTAATTACATCATAAATATGATATAAACCTTATTTACGGGATAACAAATACATTTGCAAATTCAATCAAGCAGTTTAAAACATAATATTGTTTGATAAGCCTCTGTGTTAGGGCTTCAATGTGACTTCAACTTAAATATTACTTAACCTTATGCAGAAGTCTGCTAATTTATGGACATTCCTTTAAAGTCATACACACGTGTTATGCAGTCCACAGATCTAGCTGAAATGGGATCGAAGACATAAGTTATGTCCTGAAATTATCTGATTGGGTCGGTTGCACCTAGTTAGTCTTCCCACATATGCAAAGGAAGATCTGACATATCTGCATCTAAATTAATGGCTCGGTAGAAGCTAAACTATCAAAGTTACATTGGAAACTTGACCTATAAGGCATGTCTAACAAATTGACTAATTATTGTAAAACTAGTAAACATTTTGTTATTCCCGAAATAACATTCCAATGCTGTCGATCGATACAATAAAGTTCTATGTGACTTCAACGACTGACTACATGACTCTGACGTCAACTATAGACTTACAATAGGAAATGTAAACTCCTCACAACCGTGAATAAATTCTCCACTTCCCTTAAATAGCTTAATTTGGCAGGGAGAGAAACACGGGAGGTGAAGGTGAGTGTTGAATATTCGGAAAGGGATCCCTTAAACCTACTCCCGTGTCACAAGTCTCGGGCGCTACTCGGGGTTTCTCTCCCTCCCACGCGATGGACCCGGCACTCGCACGGTGAATCCATAGAACGCTAGGAAGTTCTCTCTCTACAAAACTTGCTATTATAGATACGAATCATGACAAAAACACTATTACGTCGTAAACTATTAAAGCCAAACTGTTTTCATACCTACTATCTAAAGCATAATATCTAACATGACACCAAGTACAAAACATATACTATAACTTATTACATTCCGATTATACACTATGGTTACATAGCTTCATTGACGCGCTCTGTCTTGCTATTTTAGAAATTAAACATGACAAAAATTACTATTACGTCATACGCTAATAAAACTATAATTTAATGATGCAGGCGAGAATATTTACATAAATTTACTTAAGTCACCTCAAAAAATATTTACTGTGTCAATCAAAGTTAATTCTTATTCAAATATTGTTAAGTTAGAATTCTTAGAATCATTAGATTAAATTCATATTTTTAGAGGTAGATCAAAGGTTCATTTCAAATCTGACTGAGTTACAACAACGGTTCACATACGTAGAGTCCTACTACTAGATGATCATTGGCCAAACTAAAATAAGTAGTAGACGTTAAAGCGATTTTTCATTAGTTGCAAGTTTAGGTGCGATTAATAATGAAATTTAAAATGTAACTTCAAATTATTATTTAATACAAAGAAATTATTTTTTTTAAAAAGGGGGGGGGGGTCGTTACAATTATGTGCCGCAAACCAGGATTAAAAAGAACCTTAGATTTTAGCTTTTAACTACTAATTTTATATAAGTAACCATGTCCATGTGCCTCCGTGTATATGGACAATTTGTTGCCGTGTATGTATGCGAATATGTATAGATTTGGGATGAACCTTTATCACCTAGCTTCTAAAATAAAGCCAAAAGTAAATAAGTAAAGTTGGGGGGTCGAGGATGTATAGATATGAGTATTGAGTATCATTCCAAAATAAAATAAAAATATAAGAGTTCAGTAATCATGATTAGTTAGAAGAAGTCTATTTAGCTTTAAAAAGTATTAATTTAGAAGTATCAATTCAAAATATCCATTGGAATTAAGCTCAATATATACCATACTATCTTGACTAAAAGCTTTGTTGTCAAATTATCATGTAGGAATTATGCTAACTGACATGTAGGAAACTTAAATCTATGTTAAGTTATAGTAATTTCAGTCTGGGTCTTCATGTTTGAAATTCTGCCAGGAGTCTGCATGATGTCCAGTTCATTCAGAGGTCCACCATATCTGAAAAATGCGTGAAATGAAGGATTAGTTACTGTTTTAAGATAAGAATGGAAAATAGTGAAAAAAAAAATAATATCTTTATCACTAATGACATAGGTGGACTCAATCAATGAAATGGTTATACCATGTTAGAGTTATTTAGTTCAAATTATTATCATTAATTACTCATAATATTGGGAGGTACTCTGATACTTCACAAACAATTTACAAAAAATAAAATATTCAAATAAATAAATTCATAATGATTGTCATGTATGGGAATCAAACTTACAATCTAGGATTCTTGAGCAAACTTATTATCAACTGTGCCATTAGGTCAATTAAACAGTCTTAGACCAAACAATTATTCAAATAAATAAATTCATAATAATTGTCATGCACAGGAATCAAACTCACAATCTAGGATTCATGAGCAAACTTATCAGCTGTGCCATTAGATCAATTAAAATGTCTTAGATTTATAATAATAGTCATGCATGGGAACAGATCCCACAATCTTAAACTCACAGGCAAACTTTTAACAACTCAGCCATTAGGGAAATCAAACTGCCAGCTACAGTAAGCATGGGCATAGTAAAAGTTGGGAATTAGTTCATAGCACATAGGTTATAACACACACTCTCAAACATTACATCATAAACCAAACACAGGACCATACAGAACAGTACTAATTACTACTAATTTTAGGATACAATCCATAAGTAGTTTATCTCCGGTGACAAGTATAGTGCAGTGCTAGGTAACAAACTTGACTCTTCATATTCTAATAGCTGTATGACACTATTATAGGCAAGCGCATTGTTTATTACCAGATTTATGTATTGTTAAATTTAGATATGAGAATAAGATTTTTAATTACCGTTATCTTGATGATAGAACAAGGTTGACATATATCTAGGAACAGGCAGGAACAACCACTGCTGTATCTCGGGCTTTTAATTTCCATCGTGAAGTAGCTCGCATACTCTGAAAAATAATAGGTATAAAATTATGTACAGTTTTAAGTAAGATTTTTCATGCATTTTACTTGATAATAGGCTCAATTTAATTTATATTTACAGACTTTAGTAAACATGGCTATGATTAACCTACTCATAATTTTCAAATCTTTGGAATACATGGTAGCCTATGAACCTTTTAAATTAGGGTCTATCATTTATACTCATTACTGTTCAATTGTAAACAATTACTCGCTTACATTTTATGTACAAATAAACTTAAATTTATATTAGTTCAAATACATCCGCTGTTGTGATAATTTATACATAAATTAACAAACAACAATACATATCTATCTATTTTGACATACATACATACTCAGATACACTATAGGTACTATTCAATCTATTGTCAACTTATTTTAGCCATTGTAGAATATTATAAACTATCTTAAGCATCAGGGCAGTTTGACAGTGGAGAGACAAAATTAACTTCAGTATAAGTTAGAAATACGCATTAATGTGATTGTGTTCACTTTGCAATATAGGTATATGAACATATTACACATAGTGATAAACACAAATATTAATCTAACCAAATTTACAACGGTGACCATAACAGATTAGATAATTAATACATAATTAGCCATAGCAAAATCAAAAGATATGTATAATATGAGATAGTGAATTAGATTTAGAATGGTCATATTGTAGGTCAAGTGTTCAGAATCAAAATCATTTATTGCAAAACTGTGTACAACTATAGTAGTAGATACTATCACTGTGAATAGCAACCCATTTTTAGGAAAGTCTCGAGATAATCAATATGAGTTTAGTTACAATGAATTGAATCACTTACTTTTGTGACAGCTCGGCTCAGTCAGCAAGCTGACAGGTTAGTATCATCACCTCTCATCTCACTTTAGGCTGGCTAATCATTTCTTGGCGATTTCCTTTTGTTCCTTGGTTTAAGTTTATCCACGGTTTGTCTCCAGAGTAGTGCATTCGTTAAGATAGCAAAATCTGTAAGATTAATATTTACATTTAGAATAATTGTAATATACTATTACAAAGAGGTTACTTCACTTTACAAGAGCTGAAACCCCGTAACTTCCTAAACGATCCAATCGTCGCCGAGTCATCAGTCAAATTATAATACATATGTATCAACGTCTTGTTAGAATTTATTGGAATAGAATGCAGAATTGGCAGGCGAACAATTGTCGAACAAATATATAGAATGGTATTTAAATACATGATCACAAAATGGCCGACTGAATACGAAACAATTATTACTTCGGGTTGTAAATTTAGGTCATAATCAATCTGTTAAGCATAGGATAGTGTAATACAATGTATTGACTTACCTTTTAGATAATTACGTTGTCATGTTAGTTAGAATTTCGTAAATAATTCGTCACAGAAGCATAGGTGCACGCAACCGTTATCAGTATCACGTTTCTTCTTGTAATCATTTAGACGTTTAACAAAACAATAACGTGGAAATTTAAGGTGACGTAAACACACACAACTTCTATTAATTATTGCAGGTTTTTAAAAGGTAAATAAGTACATAAAACACTGTAAAATAAGTAAATTTAGAATACGCATTTCAAATTTCGAACCGGCGAGAAAAATAAATCTTCTATTTGCTATTTGCTAGTGACGTAATGAACCGATGATACCAGTAATTGATTTTTAAAATGATCTACTCTTACGAGTTTTCAAAAATAAGTGCTACTTTCTGAGGATGAATATGTAATTACTTAAAAAGATAGATACTTAATTATGTAAATAGCAGATACATCATAGTAAATCTATAATGGTACAAGGTAAAGTGGTATTATTAGTATAATAAGCACGTTATAAACGAGAAAGATAGACGTTCTTATTCTAAAATTGGTTAACTTGCATAGAATCATTACGACTCAATAATTTTCACTAAAATAAACATACTTACTAACACATATGCATAAAAATATAACATGATTATGTCTGTCATATAGGCACGGGAAGTAAAATATAATAATTTGTCATACTTCTAAGAAACTGTAATAAGTAAATTATTCAAATCATTGATACATTTTATTAGTAGTAAAGGAATCTCGTAGCTTTGAATTAAAATTTCGAACTAAAATTACGATAATGTGGCAATATCAACATAAATTGTAGGATTGAAAATAAAAAAAATCTTGTCTACGGGAAATTGATATGTCAGTGACAGAATAAATAGTACTTTGTGTCAATTTCAAAACTGAATAGGAAATAAATTAATTAAAATTGTACATATACTCGGATTATTTCAGTATTTGTAAGTTTTAAAAGAAATTCCAGAATAATAACCAGTTCATACAATTTCACTAGGCCAGCAGCGGCTTAAAATTAAAACCGAAAATTAATAGGGACGTCCATGACTGTAAAGGCACAGTCGAGTGGGTTTCGTTAGAACGAAGTTCCCGCTAAAAACATTGCAAACACTTATAATACATAGGGCAGGAAAACAAATAATATATGTATTTTTACCACGTACAAAATAATTATAGTATGTGATTTCGATTTATCACTATTCATAAAGCTTTAGATTTTAATTTGGAAAACAAAAGTTAGAAAACAGAAATCCAATTCAAATTGATGCATTTCTAGTTACAAAATTAGGAACTAGATGGCGTTGTACGCTCCTAACACACGCTATTAAAGCTTAACTTGAAATTATGACCTAACATTTTACGATTTAATACAACTTTTGCGAAAATCAACGGAATTTCATTGGTACATCTTTATCATACGTATGTATAACCTTATAATATTATAGTTCATACAAATCTATACTAATAATTTTGCGTTTTGTTTACAAGTTAATTGCTATTATTTCGGAAACCACTGGACCGATTTGTAAAATTCTTTCACTGTTGAATAAGTACGTGATCACTGATTGCTGTAGGCTATGTATTATGTAATATGGGCAAAGTAGGGTCAGAACACTAATCTCATATACTGAGTATAGATATAATTTATAGATATATTAGATAAAATCATAATAGGTAAAAGTCATAAATTAGGCCATATTTAATGAATGTTTAGAGTTCAGATTGTATAATTCTTTAACAGTTAGGAATATGTAAATATAGTAATCTAATATTTTGGGAAAAACAAAACTTGTTCAAATAGACATATTATTGAATATTAGAGAAATCGATAGGATTAGACAGATACTTAGATTTAAGGACATAAATTAATTCTTAATTTCATTAGAATCCTAAAATTTTATGTTAATGGCAAAATGCAAGACAGAGTTAGTTATGAATGAATTGGAATAACGCGGAATAAGATTTCTACAGTTTAAATTTCATAGAATTTGTACAAGGTGTCACAACAATAAAACATACTTATTATTTACTTTTTCTTTTTTAATATTCGTTTGAAAATTTTGATATTTTAAGAATTAATGATTAACAGTTTTCTATTTTCAGTTTAGTCTTATTTAGATCCTTTCAGAAAAACGTGGAAAACCAAGGAAAATAACTAGATCGTTAAAACAATGGAATGAAGGGTCAACCATTGGAAATAAGACAGCGATGGAAATTCGACAAACTTGATGTGTATTTTAGTTTTAATGATGACAACAATTATGTTATTTAGAAATCAAACTGATTATCTTTGAAAATAAATTTTCTAGCAAGAATATCTTTTATTTTCACTATATTTTTTTTAATAACCTTTTGAAATTTAATAACCTTTTGAAATTTTTGTAATGATGGGTGATTTAGAATACACATTAAAATGAAAAAAAAAAAAAACAAGTTTTATGTTCAATGCACCTAAACGACTCTATAAATAATTACAAATGATATAGTTGTTTTATTTACCCAAGTTTGGTAGTTTTCTAGAACAATGAGGTAACCACGAGGTAACAGGGTATATGGTTGATATGGTAACGTTCTTAAAAGGTAAAGGTACAAATAAAAATTATTTTGGAAATGGTAAGGTAGTTTTATTTATTAGTTAGAATCTGGTAAAATAGCTTTATACATTTCATTTTAATGGGAACGTATAGAAGCGGAGTTCTAGAGTTTTATATGTATTTATATTTATATGTATACAATCTTAGGAACAAAGATAAAAGTGCAAACTTTCTTTTGTCTCATTTCTGTGGGAGTGTTTCCGAATCAAGTCACGCGTGTTTCAATGTAAGGAGGGGTATGCGAAGGAAGAATGAAAGAAAAAAAAACAATAAAGGGACTTGGAGCGTTAACACTACTTGGATATCAGACAGATCTGTCAGGGTTTAAGGGTCAACAAAACACTTATACAAAATAAATTCCCGAAGTAATCAGGTGTTAGGTTAGAATGCTGAACTCAGCGAGATTTCGATTTTGAATCGACTTTGGGAAGTTATTTACTCTACATGCAGCCAACTCTAAAATTTACACTCTACATTCTCCAAATCTAAGCAAACTTATTGGAGCATTTGATTTTTTGTGGTGATTATGAGACATACAGGCATAAGACTTTTCAGCTATAGGTCTTTTCTTTTAATTTGCAAGGATTAGAAGAGTACCTCGGTAATTGTGAAAGGTTGACTCTTACTAGAGAACTCTATCTATTTGCCATCTGCAGATTTGGCCTCACAAACCAAATTCCCTGCCGAATTTTAAGAAGGAACTGCTAATGAGTAAAATGTCTTTATGGTGATTAAACGACGAACTTAACGTCTGATGTTCCAGGATGTTTGTTTCTAGTTGGTATAAAAACACACTTTCTTATTGTAATAGGGAAACATTAACTCTACCACATTCCTTATTGTTGAACATTGGATTTTGACAGATTTATTGCACAATAGGATAGAAATATTTGGAACTTTATTTAAAATTTTAGGAAAAATTACTTCGCTAATTAAATATTCTGAAGCTATGTAATTTTTGGGGGTCGCTGTAACGGCTCAGCTGCGCTAACCCGTCAACAATCTCCAAATATTTCAATGATACTATGTATTTGGTAATAAGGTGTGATTTACTAATGTTTAATTGCATTGGTTATTGATTATTGGTTAATCGGCTAAATATATTTCATTGTAATAAAATCTTGATATTGAATACATCTACCAATGATTTAATCAATAGGGAACATACCTTAGAAGATTGCATTTTACACCTTGAATTGAGAGTGTTTGGGTAAATGTCGGCATCGGTGATAGTTCCAATAGAGAGGTGGATTTGTTCCATGTTGAAGTAAATTGGGAATGCGGGAGCCGTCGCTCTGGTTCCTTCATAGAGCATCAGTTGTAGTCTGAGGAAAAGATATAAACCAACAAAGTTACATTTATTACTTTATAGAACATACAGACAAATGAAAGGGCAGGTTAGTTATAATTGAGACCATTAAATGTGCAACTGGACTTCAATAATAGTTCAAAGAGCTGTAATTGATGCCTCTTATATTTATTCGATTGAGAACATTCAATGCTAAGTACTATTCTAATTATATGAATTGCTCTCTCTGAACTAAAAATACACTTATGTTCTCTCACTGCTATATGTGTAATGGGATTGATTACATAGAGAGAAATACCTAGAGTGGTAGTTTTGCATTTCAATCAGTTTCACATAATTTACTTGATTGGGAACATTTAGCATTAAGTACTATAATAATATATGAATTATTCTTCCCACAGAACTAAAGACTCTAATCATTCATTGTTATGTATATTACAGAATACATGGAGAACATACCTTGTAAAATCACTTCATAATTGAGATATGAGGTGTTGAACTTCATAATTGAGATATGAGATATTGAACTTTCACGGGGAAAAGGCTGCTTTCTTGTGCGAAAGATTTCACGGTTAGATTACCTAACCTCAAACACGGACAAATTACACTTTTGCGTTGAATGGTTTGGGAGACCGAATATATCTTTCAAGAGCGGTTTCAAATACCTAACTACGATGTTAGAAATTCACGAAAGATTCACACCTTGAAAGTTACATATTCTACATTATTGACGTTGACAGAGGAATTATCTTGAATTTGCAAAATTAGTGAAGGGAAAATAATAAAATTTTGTGCTAATGATTAAGTTCAGAGGAATCATCATTTTAACCTCAAAAGACTTCCAACGAGACGAAAATGGCGGAACGTTCACGAAATTCGTTTGGTCAGCGAAGCACATATCGTCATCGAAACACATTTGGTCAACGAAACACAAACCGTCAGGAAAGCAGGAATCGTCGTCGAAACACATTTGGTCAACGAGACACAAAACGTCAGGAAAGCAGGTTTCGTCGACGAATTCCATTTGGTCATCGAGACACAAAACGTCAGAAAAGCACAGAACGTCCGCGAAATCCAAAGGGGCGGAGCTTAATAGCTAGACCACTATATATTGCAGTAGAACGGGAGCTCGCGGCATTAGTTCCTGAGCTCTCCGAGAGTAAGGACTCATTTCGGTTTCGTGAATTTTGGTGACGTAGTCCATGTAAATTGTAAATTGTTTTAAATTGTGGGTTTTTGGACTTTGTACTAACGTATACTTCGCAGTGAAGATATTGCTATGTTTTTAATGCAAAGGAACGTTAGCTCATTTTGAAGTCGGATTAAACCGGTACTCCACGTGATTTGGTTTTGAATGTAGCCGATTGTGGGGAGTGAACCTTGGTGTCTTACGATTTCAAACTATTTGAGTGTTAAATTTAAATTTGGGGTAGTTTTGTTCTTGGGGATATGGACTACTGAACAAACATATCATACATGGTTATGATAGGGTAGCGCGCTTCACGCCTACCTCATGTAGGGACAAATACTTACTCAGGGTTTCTGAGGCGGCCTGAGGTCGATTTTGCCCACTTTTATGGGATCGACAAATGCCTCCGTGTCCGATTTCTGGATTATTGAACCCTAGATGACCTCAATTTTCGCGGGTTAGTCAGGCTGTAAGCTTGCTAGACCAGTTCAATGATTCATTGGCCGGACATGTCTTACGTTAGGATTGGTTGGCTTCTGTTCGATTCCAAAAAGGATTGGCTTTGTGTTAGAAGCTGGTTCTGGTTCCCCCCGACATTTAGAATGGAAGCCTGCCCGTAGGGATTGTCAGGGATCATAGGATTTGTCAGTCTGATCAACTGTTAGGTAAATTTAGTGATTCAATGTTAGCAAGGGTTTTGCACTTTATGCCACGACACTTGGATAAAATAAACCCTTTTGTTAGATTTAGATTTTAAATTGAGATCCGCGAATCTCTTGCAATTAGGTATGTATCTCTTAGCTGTTAGGCCATGTAGGCTAGGATGGGTTTCATTCTAGGTATAGTCGTTACGTTGAACCTAATACGTCTAGTATGTAACGTATCTGATCAACGGAACATAGGGAATCTATTAATCCTTTGTTTCAGGTTATTAATGAACAAATAGTTGGAGAATAACATAAACTTGTCGTTGACTAGACTTTAATTGAGTTTTATAACAATTTCCACTTACACAATACATTTACAATCTTTAAAAAAAAAAACTAAATTCCTAAATCTGTGTAAGCCGTGATCTAGTTTTGGTAATCTGCACAAATAATAATAAAACACCACTTTATTTGAGCGAAAATATACATCACGACGTACATAACGGGATCAGGAATTTAACAAAGTTTCCTGAATACCAATATTTACAAAGATCACATGTTAAATCTTGGAAACTATCTAATAATCACCTAGGTATTTATTTACAAACCTAGAATTGTACATTAATTACATCATAAATATGATATAAACCTTATTTACGGGATAACAAATACATTTGCAAATTCAATCAAGCAGTTTAAAACATAATATTGTTTGATAAGCCTCTGTGTTAGGGCTTCAATGTGACTTCAACTTAAATATTACTTAACCTTATGCAGAAGTCTGCTAATTTATGGACATTCCTTTAAAGTCATACACGTGTTATGCAGTCCACAGATCTAGCTGAAATGGGATCGAAGACATAAGTTATGTCCTGAAATTATCTGATTGGGTCGGTTGCACCTAGTTAGTCTTCCCACATATGCAAAGGAAGATCTGACATATCTGCATCTAAATTAATGGCTCGGTAGAAGCTAAACTATCAAAGTTACATTGGAAACTTGACCTATAAGGCATGTCTAACAAATTGACTAATTATTGTAAAACTAGTAAACATTTTGTTATTCCCGAAATAACATTCCAATGCTGTCGATCGATACAATAAAGTTCTATGTGACTTCAACGACTGACTACATGACTCTGACGTCAACTATAGACTTACAATAGGAAATGTAAACTCCTCACAACCGTGAATAAATTCTCCACTTCCCTTAAATAGCTTAATTTGGCAGGGAGAGAAACACGGGAGGTGAAGGTGAGTGTTGAATATTCGGAAAGGGATCCCTTAAACCTACTCCCGTGTCACAAGTCTCGGGCGCTACTCGGGGTTTCTCTCCCTCCCACGCGATGGACCCGGCACTCGCACGGTGAATCCATAGAACGCTAGGAAGTTCTCTCTCTACAAAACTTGCTATTATAGATACGAATCATGACAAAAACACTATTACGTCGTAAACTATTAAAGCCAAACTGTTTTCATACCTACTATCTAAAGCATAATATCTAACATGACACCAAGTACAAAACATATACTATAACTTATTACATTCCGATTATACACTATGGTTACATAGCTTCATTGACGCGCTCTGTCTTGCTATTTTAGAAATTAAACATGACAAAATTACTATTACGTCATACGCTAATAAAACTATAATTTAATGATGCAGGCGAGAATATTTACATAAATTTACTTAAGTCACCTCAAAAAAATATTTACTGTGTCAATCAAAGTTAATTCTTATTCAAATATTGTTAAGTTAGAATTCTTAGAATCATTAGATTAAATTCATATTTTTAGAGGTAGATCAAAGGTTCATTTCAAATCTGACTGAGTTACAACAACGGTTCACATACGTAGAGTCCTACTACTAGATGATCATTGGCCAAACTAAAATAAGTAGTAGACGTTAAAGCGATTTTTCATTAGTTGCAAGTTTAGGTGCGATTAATAATGAAATTTAAAATGTAACTTCAAATTATTATTTAATACAAAGAAATTATTTTTTTTAAAAAGGGGGGGTCGTTACAATACGCTATGAGCTCTACAAAATCAAAATTACGAAGTTGAATAACTACCAGTAACTGCTTATAAAATGATTCATTCGCTGCCGTAGCTCGCCACTGGTTTGTAGTACATAATTAAATGAAATGGGTATAAACTTTTGTAACTTTATTCCAATTAGATTTAAAAGCTCGAAGGGGCATTTCTCTTTCACTGCTATTTCAAAGTTTTACTGTATTGAAGTAATCTTAGGTTACCAAAAAACAAAGCTCGATATGATATTATACTAAAAGTGTGCAAACAGCAAATTTATTTAAATTTATAAAATGTCTGGTGTTTATTTAGCTCAAGGACTATGGCCTTGAGTAGAGAGAGAGGCCATGAGTTTTAGCGGTGGGAACATAAAGTTGGTTGATTATGCGTATACATTACATAAGCTTTGATTTGCCTATTGCTCAGACTTTTATACTATGGGGACAATAAGCTATAACAATCTTCTTCTCATATAAAATTTAAAAACCCTTGGAAAATTTAAAAATAGTAAGTACTCTATCCCATCGGCTAAGTATGGAAATGCAAGTATAGACAGTATTACTTTCTATACTTGCATTTTAGTCCCAGAATGTTATTGGAATACAAGTCTGATAGTCTGATAAAAAAAAAATTTCTAAAATAATTTAAAAGGTTAAACATACGGAACTGAAGATAAAAGATTAAAAAACTAGAGAAGTTAATAGTATGTTAAAAAATCACAACTAGAAGGTAGCAGAAGCAGTATCGTGGACACAAATTGTCTCGTATCAAAATTAAACTACGTACTAAGAACCAAAGATGTTTAAGAATCTTACACTGGAATAGAGACACACAAGGATAGAGTCCTACACTGAAAACTGTAATCCCATAACCTGTCCATGACTCATCTGTCGTAAACTTATAAAATTGTCTCACTTTACTATCATTTTTTCCAACAAAAATTCAATAAAGTTGTCCCATAACACATAGTTCCTAATTTACTGTCGTGTCTTATAACAAGCCACTATAAAAGCAAGGGACGCTCACCCCAATGTTATCAAGAGCGTAAAAACATGTAGGTGTCAACATCTCAACGCGTAAAGCACTGAATTTATTCCCTATAAATGTCTGGAAGAAAACAACAATGTTGGGGGAGTAGTATCGAAGGCATCTTTAGTGGCTGAACTTTTATTTGTTGGCGGATGTTTAGGTAGTGTCTGCAAATACTTATATTTGGCTTCCTTTTCCGATAGATGTGTTTATATAAGCTAAATATTTATTGTAGGTGCGTGTTTTTCTTTGGAAATCTCGATCTTTCTTAAAAAAAAAACTAAATATTTATTCGTCTAAAAAACTACTCTTACGAAACAAGTATTATGGAGTCTCCTTTTAAGCATGTGTATACTCTCTCTTTTGGCATAGAGCATCAAAAAAAGGAGATTGCTAGGCGAATCCAGCTTGGATGGGCAGCTTTCAAAAAACTAGATGAGATTCTTAAGTCACGCTCTATTCCACAATGTTTGAAAACTCGACTTTTTAACCAATGTGTTTTGCCCACTCTTACATACGGTGCTGAGACATGGACGCTTACACAGGAGGCTATACACGACATCAGAGTAGCACAGAGAGCGATGGAAAGGTCTATGCTTGGCATCAAGCTCCAGGACCGTATCCGAAATACCGAGATCCGACGAAGAACGAACGTTAGGGACGTCGGAACTACGGTAATGCAGCTAAAGTGGAGCTGGGCTGGCCACGTTGCTAGACGCGGTGATAACAGGTGGAGTAGAATAGTGACCGAGTGGTGGCCGAGGCAAGGTAAGCGGAGTGTAGGACGTCCGGCTGCAAGATGGGTCGACGATATTGTTTCTATCGCGGGTCGAACCTGGACTCGATTGGCACAGGACCGAGGAAGATGGCATGGGAAAAGAGAGGCCTATACCCAGCAGTGGGATAGAGAAGGCTGTGGATGATGATGATGATGATACCTGTAGTAGGAGACTCCGTTAATCTCTACAATAACACATATACTATAGTAGCCTTATAAGTATACAAAAAATGAAAAAGTAAAATAAAATAAAAACAAATTAAAATAACAAGTATGTTGAAAGATGTTTATGTTGTGTGTGTATGTTTGTTTGTGTGATAGAGTGTATGCTACTATTGCATGTGGTATTGATTTTTATTTTTGGTCAATGATAATGCCCAAATATTTCATTTGGGTGACCTTGCTTATACTGGGGCAGTCACAGTTTAACTGATTGGAACATGTGTGAACTGTAATACAAAAGTTTTTTTAGGTTGAGTGTAACTGTAAATGCTAAAGGAAATATAGTTTGTCTTGGCTGTGTTTAGCGTATGCAAGTTTTTATTTAGCTACAAAACAACTCTCGAAATTTCTACCTTACTATTTCTTCGAATTTCATCCCAGGAGTTCCCAGAAAAAAACAATAGCAGTGTCATCGGCGTAGGAAAACACTTGAGCATTTTCAAGCTTCATGTTGCAGAGATCGTTAATATAAATTAAAAAGAGCGATGGACCCAACACGCTTCCTTGAGGCACACCGAATGATACTTCTTTCTCTCTACTGACATAATCTCCCACTTTAAATTTTTGTGTCCTTTCTGAGAGATAGCTCCGAAATAAATTCAGCGGGGTTCCTCTTATTCCTACTTTAACAACTTGCTCGAATTTCTTACTCCTCTTCTCTCAACTTAAGTATGTAATTTTTTTGTTTGTTTCATAAATATATTATAATTCATCAGGCAATTAGCTAAAATTGGTAAATAGTTTTGTTGTTTGTCACAATAAAACTATAAAAACTATCAGATTCCAATTTTACGATGACATATTTATCCCTTGTAATGAAACGACCCAAATTTTAATTTTAAATTGACTATATAAAACTTTCTTTCAAAATAAATTTCAAAATATTATAAAATCATATTATTATATCAGATTGTTTAAATTTTCAACAGGAATGTATCGGAATGTATCAAAATACATAGTTACTAAAACAGCTTATAATACACAAAAGAAGTGGTGGCTATAGTAGCACTGTACGTGTAGAAAACGCTGTAACTGACAATGATGGACTTGGGAGGCCCAAAAGCAAGTAGTAATCGCCGCTTATGAACATTTGCAACGTATTTACTTACTTCTTACATTGGTGATGTTTTACGAGTGGAGAGCAGTAATTTTAAACCGACTTCAAAAAAAGGAAGAGGTGCTCAATTCGGTTGTAGTTTTTTATTGTATGTGTTTACGAGTATGATCCACGACAGCACCACCAACAGGCGTGACGAAAGGTCATGCAATTATATTAAAATACTAGCTGAACCCGCTACTTCGTTCGCGTAAGCAGATGTTACTGACTTATACATTAATTGGAAGTATCGTACGTCAAATATTTGGATTAGTCATTGAAAAACCTTTGAGTTTGAGTGAATTTGTTTTTCCACACAAATTTTTTATTGAATTTTATCATCTTTATTATTCTTTTTTTAAACAAAATCAAACATACCTACTTAGTAAGGTTTCGTAGTATCGAACATAGCCGCAAGTGTTAAGTTTGTAGGATTTTTATAGGATACATTATGAAAAGTCTGAAGTTAATGTGCATGATCTGATACCTACTTACCTATTTCTTTTTATCCGCAAGCTGTTTTCTAGCTGTTACCCGCGACTTCGCCGGCGTAAAATTTTGAACGAAGCCTGTGTGGAATCAAAATAATTAAAATGTTGAGTTTTAATGATATTCAAGCAAGTTGAACCCGTAAATCTAAGCCAAGTCCTAGTGAAATGTTAATGTATGAATTTAATTGTAGGTAACACAGAAAAAAATCAAGAACGAAAGAATCCAAATTTGGCATCCTTTTAGCAGCAAAAACTTATTAGTACAATTTAGAATACCAGTAACGCCACCTAGTGATGAAAGAAAAAATACATACCACAATAGCAAAACATCGATTTAAATGGCCTTTAGTGCTTTTAGATTTAAACTGGCATTAGCGCCGTCTATTGAGAATATTATGTTGCTTGTAGGTAATTTTGATTGTGAACGCAAATCACCTATCTACGCCAAAACGGGTGCATATATTTTTCATTTTTGGCTTTTACCTTGCCATCACATCAAGTTCCTTACGAAAATATATGCTTATATTAATATGGAGTTAAATGAAAATGTAGACTTATTAGCCCATGTGAAATTTTAGACTCTAAACTATCTGTGTTTCGTATGTCAACCCATATCGTTGTGCCGTTTTGACGTGATAGTTAATATTTGTTTCCATAGGGCCCATGCTTCTATTCAGGTTGATAGGTAATAAATACATAAATGTGGTATTTCAGACTATAAGTTATCTCTGTTTCAATTTTCTACCAAATTTGCTTAGTCTTTCCTACGTCACAGTAACCTATAAGTAACCGATTTGCTATTTCCGAGTTCAAACTATGTGTGTTTCGAATTCCATCCAAATATGTTCAGCCGTTCCAACGTTGTCCTGTAAATATTATGAATGTCACTGTTCAGATATTTGTTACGTAATACATAGAGTACTTATACATAGGCAATGTTTAGCCTATGTGTTCTTCAAGACTGTAATCTAATTCTATTTCAAATTTCAACCCGATCACTTGATACGTTCCGCCATGGTTAAAGCGGCAATAGAAATACATCATCTGCGAAAATTTCAACTGTCTAGCTTTCACCGTTCTTGAGATACACCCTGGTGACAGACGGACAGATGGACGGACGGACAGCGAAGTCTCAGTAATAGGGTCCCGTTTTTACCCTTTGTGTACGGAACCCTAACAACGCAACGGTCTGCTTCGGTCACCGAAGCTTGTTGAACACTACCTTTAAATTTTAAACAGTATTTGGATTGAAATAACACGTTTTCTAATAAGTTACGGCTGGTCTAGTAAGTTACAGCTGACCTAGTCGGGAGAACGGCGACTGTCGATCCGGAGACCCAGGGTTCAAAACCACGCGCACACTACACTATGTACGCACACTTTCTTTTCAGAGTCATGTTCGTAATGTCGGTAATTAAAACGGTGAAGGAAAACACCGTGAAGAAATCGAAATCTACCTATAATCTAAGTTCTAAGTCATATGTCATTCACCAACCGACACTGGGCCAGCGTGGTGGATTATAGCCTTGTCTCTCTCCTTGCGAGAGAAGGCCCCGACGCCCAGCAGTGGGAACATTTAATGGGTTGTTTATGCTGCTACTTATTATGCTGATATGTTTTCTCTAAAATACAAAAATCTACTTCAATGACAGGTAATTAAATTCTGTCATTCGACTAAATTTTATTAGAAGGTATAACTATGTCGTACAGATAAATCTAAGCTGATTTTAGTTTTTTGTTGATATTTGAAAACTACCTCCCTGTTTTCGATATCTAAGATCACCTCTGAATTATTTTCTACCAAACAAAAAAGGAATTATCAAAATCAACTAACAATTAGCGGAGTTATCGCGTAAAATAAAACCAAATAAAAAAAATGTAACCCGATTGAGAACATCCTCCTTGTTTGAAGTCGATTATAACCGAATGATGCTTGTTTTTCCACACAAAAATATATTTTTGACAATTATTTTGTCATCCATGACGACGCGACGCGATCACGTGGGCACTTTCTAGAATCTAGATATTCTGTGGATCGTCTGTGATACACAGAATACTTAGAAGTTAGTATGTACCGAACGCGCCGCGCGTGTCGTTATTATTTAATGTTTGTGTAATTTCCGAACCACCAAACCGATAATGTTCAAATTTTGATGGGACAATTTGAAATATGTGTTCTTTCTAACAAAAAAAGAATTATTGAAATTAAACAACGCAAACATGAGTTACAACCAAATACACATTTTGACTTTCACCCCCTCCCGCAAGAAAACCAATCAGAATTTGGGGATCAAAAGTAGCCTACAGCAATATCCTTAGTATAAACTAAAATCATGCCAAGTTTCAGCTGAATTGAATCAGTAGTTTCGGCGTGATGCGTGATCCCTATACAGAAAGACAGACAGACAGACAGACAGACAGACAGACAGACAGACAGACATGAAAGAAAAAAAATGCAGTTTCGCCATCAGCATCGACTATGGAGTGCCCCAAAAAAAAAAATTTCAAAATATCTTCAATGTACAGAATTCGACCCGTTACAGTTTTATTATAAGTATAGATTAGATAGGATGACAGTATTTAAATAGAATAAAATATGTACCAATTTTAATTTTGATATGTTTTAGTTCAACTTACTTAATGATCATTCAAAGCTGGTTATGCAAGTTCATTTTAAAAAGACGAAGTTATTAGAAAATGTATTTACCATTGGATAACCCATTCAATTTCAAGTTACTTTTGTTAAGAAACCAGTTTGCTAAACGCAATATTTAATATAGCTACCATACAAGTTTATGCGCGACGCATAGAAAATACGACAGTGTGACGTCACGTTCCTGTAGTGATTTGTATGAAGCGTTTTTGAGAGAGTCTAAAATTGCGATTTAAAAATCGTGATATCACGGGAAGTTTTTAAGATAACAAAGTAATTCTTTCACCTGTGGTTTAGTTATTGAATAGCCTTTTGATGGCACATTAAATAAAAAATAAGTCGACATGCCTATTGTGACTCCAATTTGATGTTTTTTTTTTTTGTTTAGTAGATAATTCAGAGGGACCACCCATAACAACATAAATTGTATCGAAATTAGTGTGGCGGTTTATGAAATATGAACAAAAAACTCAAATTTAGATTCGTTTATCTGGTTGACGTAGTGAAACTGATGACTTCTAATGAAATTTGGTCTAGTGGTGGAATAAAATTTTAAATTATAGTCGGTTTCTTTATACAACAAAGATTATTGAAGCTACGCTCATTGCATTGGTCCTTGATGAAGTTCGAAAAAAAAAACATAACTTATTGGCTTGCGTTAAACGTGAACATGAGCTTCGATCTTTTGATCAACCAACTAAAAAATAAATACAGGTTTGGTAATTCTCTGACTTTTAGTGGAACCGAAATAAAGTGAGAAAATTTGAAGCTAATTTCAATTTAATTAAAGGGAGCATCTTGTTAGTTTGGCATTTCAAAAAAATTACACTATCGCAATTACGATTTACAATTATATATGTATTTGTTTGTGTCTGTCACCGTTAAGTTGTAAACATCGAGCGTTTACTCAATTACGTCGTAACGTTAAAAGGTATCAGGTTGAAATTTGGAACGTAGATAGATTATAATCAGGAATAATAAATATGATACATTTTATAACGGGGAAATAACAGGAACGGAAACCAAGCGCGCAAAACCGCGGGGCGCTGCTAGTATTTCTTTTTTGTTAAATAAAGAGTGAAGAGACGAGCAGGGCATGTGCCTGATGGTAAGCAACATGCCTGCTATCACAACACAGTGACACGCAGCTATTGGAACATGTAGAGTCCAAATGATTGCTTAGCACTGCACTGCGCTCGCTACCCAGAGATCTAAGATGTTATATCTCTAAGTCCTGTAATTTCTCAGGACACATTGCCCTTTAAACCGGACCAATTTTTTTTTTACTTTTATAGGTTTACACTTCCGCCATCTCGCCTGATGTTAAACGATGATGCTGTCTACGATGGATCGTGTTAGTGTTAAGGAACACATTAATGTTTGTACAATACTGCTTGGCGGCAGAATAAATGGTAAAGGTGTGGTACTTCCCCAGGTGGACTTTGCTAGGAGTCCTACTACTACAAAGAACTAAATATTACTACAAAGTTAACTCTAAATAAATGACATGAAAAATTATGTTGTACAAAAAAGATAGGTTAGATTAGTTTATAATCTACTTATATTCTCGTTTAATTGTAAAGTGACGGTATTTACAATTTACGGTAACATCTAATAGGTACCTAAACGTATCCATTCAGTATCTTTACACCTATCCTCTGTTTCAACTTTAACTGAATCATGGAAATACGGCATCAATGCATCGTAGAATACAAACAGTACAACAAATGCAATAATCAGTTTAGGAACAGAGCGCGTCACGAACGGACACTGTGACGATGGGCTTAGCATTGGCATTCGGTGCAAATACCGACTGGAGGGTATGTCGTTTACACAGTATGGACGCAAGTGTAAACAGTTTCAAGATAATAATAAATAATAATGATAATAATAAATATTGGTGGACAATTCACACACAACACCATCTGACCCCAAACTAAGCAAAGCTTGTGTGATGGTAGTCAGATAGCTGATATATTACTTATATAGTTTTTAAATACATACTTATTATACATAGAAACACCCAGACACAGTGCAAACATTTGAATTCATCACACAAATATTTGCACTGGGTGGGGATCGAACCCACGACCCTCGGTTTCGCAGGCAGAGCTACTACCAACTAAGCTACTAGGTCAGTAGATTTTAGCTAGTCTCGAAACAATTTAAAATCGAGAATACGATGAATGCACAACTTTCCAGTTAATAACAGCTTTCCACTAATGACCGCTGATTAGTTAAAATGAAAGTACTCGTATCTTGCTAATATAGTAAATGCGAAAGGTTTTGTTTTTTTTGACATTTTACATACAGCACCACCTCACCCCAAACTAAGCAAAGCTTGTACTATGGAAGCCAGCTGATGTAATACTTATATATTTTTAAATACGTACTTATTATACATGGAAAACAGCGTATTAAAATACGTACTTATTATACAAGAAAACGGCTTCGCAGTCAGACTTACTACCAACTAAGCCACCACGCCAGCCAAGATATAGAGTTTGATGTACAAGACAAGTTTAGATATTTGATGTACAGTTATGTCGTAACGGCTAAACGGATCGTGTTTAAATTTGGAACGTAGTCAGATTATAGTCTGGAATAGTACATAAGTTACTTTTTATTGCAGGAAAATAAGGGGATCAGGAACTCTGGGGGGTAAAACCGAGGAGTGCTGCTATTTACTAACAACGGTATAATGCCGCGGGTACCGTGGTTAACCTTTTAGTGAAGCGAGTCGCCAACATTTCAAGGAATCATGTTAGTAGGTAAACAACGGGTTTAAAGGGTTTTTGTATTACCGTCATCGTCAACAAGTACCATAGTCCGTTGGCAATTAGTCTCTCCTATAATACGCCACTCAGTTCTATCCTCGGCATTTCTTTTTCAAACACTGCCTGCTGCTTTACGTATGTACCTATATAGTCACTCAATTGAGTACCAGAGCGTCCTACTCTACGTTAGGTCATTCCTGGTCTTTTTTTTTTTTTTTTTTTTTTAACTTTTATAGGTTTACACTTGACCGCCATCTCGCCTGATGTTAAGCGACGATGCGGTCTACGATGGAGCGTGTTTACCTAGAAGAAACCGATTCACTCTCGATTTGAAGACACCAAGATTATAACTATCGGGGAAAACCCACTCAGGCAACTCATTCCACAGCTTAGATGTTCTTATCACAAACGTAGAGTCAAACCTCTTCGTCCGTGTCTTTGGAATATCCACCATGAAACGGTGCCGCTTCTTTGAGTTCCGAGAAGTACGATAGAAAAAAGGGCAAGGAGGTATTAGATCATGCAGATCAGTTGCACACTCTCCGAAGTGTATCCGATAAAAAAACCGATAAGCTAGCAATCTTGCGGCGATGTTCAAGACTTTGAAGTCTTTTTCGCGCTAGAATGTCTTTGCCTATGAGCCTCTTGGCACGCCTCTCGATCGATTCCAGAGCCTCAAGCTGATACTTAGCCGATCCATCCCAAAGGTGCGAACAGTACTCCATACAAGAGTACTGTTCTCCTGTGTCTCCACTCTAGAACAGGTTTACCTCAAATATTTTGGGTCCTGGGATAGATATGACTTTTGTATAATGTTATCAAAGTATGTTAAATATGTCAGTAAAGATATATTGAACGAATCTGAGTCCAACTAAAGAAGGTTTTCAATCTGAGAAATAAAGTCAAAAACGGAATTAAGACATGTCAAGTTTTGTAATAAGGCGGCTTGTGTCCATACTGGTCGTTGTACAAATACCCTCGGCTTCGCAGACACCAGTATCGGGTTTTAGTTTCTAGTCAGCGGCTCCGCCAACAATAGTCCGACTTCAATCCATTTTCGAACACAAATCTCCCGTGGAAGTTGACTTTGCTCGAATATCAGCCCAAATCTGTGGATCGTGTTTTCGGAATTACTTCCGCCGTGGCTTCCTCTCTTGATGGATA
This sequence comes from Ectropis grisescens, assembly GCA_017562165.1. Taxonomy (NCBI): domain Eukaryota; kingdom Metazoa; phylum Arthropoda; class Insecta; order Lepidoptera; family Geometridae; genus Ectropis; species Ectropis grisescens. The sequence continues at coordinate 8,870,373 of CM029779.1, read as the reverse complement.
TACTGCCTTTTCAATTTCACGTATTGTGTTATTTTTTTCGATGTACATTGGAAAACTGATATGAATTCCTTCCGCAAAGTCTATATTTAACAAAGTCTTTCGTCGTTGTCGTTCTTAAAGTACCTACCTACATCTACATGATTTAAGTCCATGTCAAATGTACCACGTTGGGGAAAACGCTTTCAGGATTTATTTTTTTAATATTTGGCCCGTAACTTCATGCTATTCGTATTTTATCTTTGTTTGTTAAAAAATCTATCTGCCAGTTCTGTGATTTGTTCGTTCTATACGTGAAAATGAAAAATAGTGGTATTAAAAATTATGGTAATGAGGAAAACAGTGTTGAAAAACTGTTGATTTTTTTAATTCAGAAAATGTATTGTTTTTAAACTGTCAGGGTTTGAACACAAAATGTTTATATTGTACAGGACTTAATCACGATTTAATTCATTGTTTAAATACCTCGACGTTTCGGCAGCGTTACAACCGCCGTGGTTACGAGAAGACTCAAAAAATGTACTTCCAAAATGTTCAAATGCACCCCTCTCTACTGTTTGTAAACTTACTTCTCACTGATAATATAATATATAAAATCTAATTATTTTAATGTGAAAATAAAATAAGATACATCAACAAAAATGTGTATATTTATATTACACAAACAAATATACCATTACAATAGTAAAAATAGTAAGTAGTAAAAGATGATTTGTTATTTATTTACTTTTTAGTAAAAAAGAAAATATATACTCATTATATCTGCATTTTTTATATTTGACTGAAAAAAACAGTCGGTAACTGTAGAAATTAATAGTTGAAAAGTGTTTATCAAGAAAAAAATGCTGTCGGAAGAGGTTTTTTTTAATTTAAGTTTAATTACTGATGTGGCTAGTAGGACAAACGAGTATACCTGATAGTAACCAATCAACAGTGCCTGCTTGTTCATTGCAGCACAGTGCCACGCAGCTATTTGACCAAGAAATCACTGCCTGCACTGCGTTCGTCAACAGGCAACAAGAGATTTTTAGTAGAGGTAGGGCTCTTTGCAGAGCTGCGTTCGTCAACAGGCAACAAGAGATTTTTAGTAGAGGTAGGGCTCTTTGCAGAGTCCGCCTGGGGAAGTACCACAGCCTTGTCAGTTAGTCTTCCGCCAAGCAATAGTGTGCAGACATTACTTTGTTCCGGTTTGAAGGTCAATATTTCCAGACAAATTACTGGGCCAAGAGATAAAACACCTTATATCTCCCGGTGACAAGCGCAGTGCAGTGCTAGGTAATGATTTAATTAATAATATTGATTGCCTGCCAACTACAGGCCCATCTCGGTCACGTCCATACTCTGCAAGACTATGGAACGTGTCTTAAACCACAGGCTCCTGACGTACCTAGAATCAAACGACCTCCTAAGTGACCGGCAATATGGATTACGCCGAAACCGGTCCACCGGGGATATTCTAGCGTACGTCACTCACATCTGGAGTGAAGCTATTGAGAAACACGGGGAAGCACTTGCAGTCTCCCTGGATATCTCGAAGGCTTTCGACAGGGTTTGGCATGATGCCCTTATAAGCAAGCTTTCTAGTTATGGTTTGTCTCCTGGGTTTATTGCATGGATATCGGACTTCTTGAGGGATCGGTCCATACGAGTCGTCATTGATGGCTGCTCGTCGGATCAAATGGCTATCAATGCCGGAGTCCCTCAGGGGTCGGTACTTTCTGCGACGCTCTTCCTGCTACATATCAATGATCTGTTAAAGCCCGGTATTTTTGGGTACGCAGATGGATAGCACCGTCGTAGAGAGTTACATATCTAGCGCGAGAGCCAGTGGGCAGCAAACTCAGGTATTGAGAGAGAGTTTGATCGAGCGTTTGACATTGACCTTTGAGGCGGTGTCTAAATGGGGCGATGCCAATCTGGTCAAGGTCAACGAGAGTAAGACGCAGGCGTGTCTTTTCTGCGCAAAAAGGAGTCCATTTCAACTGACTCCTACTTTTCGAGGTGTGTCCGTGCCGGTTTCTGACCGTCTTGAGCTTTTGGGCGTCACTTCGACATCTACGCTCAACTTTGGCTCGTATATCGAGTCCAAGGCTAAATTAGCTGCCAAAAAACTGGGTGTCCTTTCAAAGGTGCAAAGGAACTTCAAGTCTGAACAGTTGCTCACATTATATCAAGCACAGATTCGCTCCTGTATGGAGTACTGTTCGCACCTTTGTGATGGATCGGCCAAGTATCAGCTGGAGGCCCTGGAATCCATCGAAAGACGTGCTAAAAGGCTCATAGGCAATGACACTCTTGTGCGAAAAAGACTTCAAAGTCTTGAACATCGCCGAAAAATCGCTAGCCTATCGGGTTTTTATCGGATACACTTCGAAGAGTGTGCAACTGATCTGCATGATCTAATACCACCTTGCCCTTTTTTCTATCGGAATGCTCGTAGCTCGAAAAAGCGACATCGTTTCATGGTTGATGTTCCAAAGACACGAACGAAGAGATTTGACTCTACGTTTGTGATAAGAACGTCTAGGCTGTGGAATACGTTGCCTGAGTGGGTTTTCCCCGATGGTTACAATCTTTGTGTCTTCAAATCGAGAGTGAATCGGTTTCTTCTAGGTAAACACGCTCCATCGTGGACCGCATCGTCGCTTAACATCAGGCGAGATGGCGGTCAAGTGTGAGCCTATAAAAGGTAAAAAAAAATGATTTTGACTCTTCGTATACCAATAGCTGCGTGTTACTGTGTTGTAATGGGCAGGTTTGCTGCTTACCATCAGGCACACATTAAAAAAACATGTATATATGTACAAAAACATGATTAAAATGAAAATTGTAACTGACCTACGTACACGTAAGTTACTTTCGTGACTTTTTATTGCAAATAACTAATTAAATTAAGCATTCTATTATCTAATTAGGATTTCTAATGACAAAAACACAACCTTTGTCACTTCTAGTCTTTTGTAATTGTTCCTTTGATCTATATTATCTCTAAAGGTAATTACTTAAGCCAATTAAGCAAAGCCAAGCAGGGCCTATGGAACGATGGAAAACAAACATGCTATAAGCTATTGTCTGCAGAGCTAAAGGGAAGGGAATGAGATGTGGAGCAGAGCGTAAACTTTAGACCAGTAACAAAATAAGATGTTTACTTAATGGGTTTTAGGTAAACTACGTAATCTATTTATTCATTTGAAGTATTTTAGATTACGAAAGATTTATGTTTCGAAATATGTTAGTCCACAATACGTTATTCATTCAATTAAAATACAAATAATATAAAACATGCATGAAGCTTATTAACATAATAATACATAGTATTAAAATAATATATTAGTTATCAACTCATTAAAAGGCCCGCGTTTTGATGCTCGGTAAAGATCTTAGAACGTAATTTGGAACGAAAATAAAAGAAGCTATAAAATAATAATCAATTGAATTGAGTGTCTTTTAAACATACATACATTTTTGGCACTTTGTGCGGTTAGCAAAGTGCGCTATAACTGATACATTTACTCAAATGATGATTTATTTGAAACGTTCCTGTTTCTTCAAGATGCTTTCTTCGCCCTTCAAAGAAATGATTATGGCAATCTTTACATATTAGGTGCGAAAGAACCAACTGCCTCGCGATTATAAGATCTGATGTTCTCAGCGCTAAACCAGTAGGTACGTCTTTATCGAATCTTAGGAACAAAAAATTTTTCGCATCAATAATAATATTACTTGGCATAAAGTTAGAGAAATCACAAAAATAAATAAAATCCGCTCTATAAATCCTGTCATTCCCAACATGCTTTGTCAGGAACATAGCTGTCTTAGCAAGGACTGTCAGCACAAGATTTAATACTGTTTTCCCTAAACTGTGATGTTAGTGTAATGATATTGGATTGGACAAGGGACGGACGGCCTGATAGATAAGATCGCGGACTACTTTTAGTAGACATAGACGAGTACAATTAGGCTAATGAAAACTGGGGAGTGCAGGGATGTGATTCGGAACAGACAAGACCAGCTGATAAGCCGTGCGTGTTTGGAATCCAAACTGTGCCGTTACTTATATGCTTACATTTGATGAGAGTTTGTATGCAGCTTTTGTGGCTTTTCTTTTGAGTACTTTGGATTTTGATTTTATCTTTTGAGGAACATGAGATAAAGATGAAATTAGTTACAGTACCACAAGGCAAAACTCTTTTATGCAATAATAATATACTTAATTTGCACTGTTTCTTTCCATTTCGTTGTAAGTAACATTTTAGGGTCTTCCTTAATTTTCAAAACTTGGATTACATTTTTTAGTGTAGTGAATATATTACGTAAGTTATTTTAACATTATATAACATTACTTACGTTATATTATTTTAGCATAGCATTAACACATAGACTAATTAATTATAACTTTATAAAAACTGCAGGATACCTTTAGAAATGATGCCCCAGCGTAAATTGTATTTGGCATAAACAAAATCGTAAAAAGTGGCAACTACTGTAGTATAATCTAAAAATTCTCAGCCTTCGTGTGTATTTTCTCAATCAATGAGAAAATAAAGGATTAAAGTGACAGTAAAAGGTTGAACAAAACTGTGAATTGTAAACCTTACCTTACATTATCGGATTAACTGTTAAAGCCCCCGGCTTTTAAGAACAGCTGATAGAATACACGGGGAGGGTATGTGTAAGTGTTATGTAGGTGTTCCTGGATATTAAGTTCTCAATACTATGTTTTATAACATACCAGCGGCAGTGGCCCTTTCCAGCCACACTACGATTTTGTCATATAAAGAATATGAATTGAAATAAACACTCGAATGATCAAACTGCATACGGTGTTCAAATTTGATTGAAATTGGTAGAGTACGAGTAGCTTAGGAGCCCATCACAGACAAACGACGTGACGCGTAATTTTTGTAAATTAGGAAGATAATGACGGGTCAAACTAGACAGAGGTGACAACCTAGATAGACGCATGAAGGTAAACTGGCTCATTACATCTAAATAGCATGTGTCTTTAAAAATATTTCCAGACTGTAGTCTAACTTTATTCTAAATTGCAACCCGATCCGTTCAAACGTTCCGACTTTTTTTTTTTAACTTTTATAGGTTTACACTTGACTGCCATCTCGCCTGATGTTAAACGATGATGCGGTCTACGATGAAGCGTGTTTACCTAGAAGAAACCGATTCACTCTCGATTTGAAGAAACAAAGATTGTAATTAACTAACGTGATTGAACCACAAACATCCGAACACCTAAACACCCAAACATTCGCAATCATAATATTAGTTATTATGAGTAATATTTAATTTGATTACGTAAGATACATACGAGTATTTCTCAGTCAGTAAATTTTCCAATTTGGCATCAATTACTTATAAGAGTCAATAGCTCGTACTTGCACCAGTGCCCGATAGTTCTATTACCGAAGTTTTAATGATACTCCGTCCTGTACAATTTAATTTCATACGAAACATGGAGTTAGCTAGAAAACAAGTCATTACTATCTAGGTATATTGCTGCCTCGGACTTTACTCACAGGTAACGATTCCGATGGATTTACGAGATTAATTGTACATCGAAATTTATTCTGAATTTCGATACCTAGTTACATAGTTTTTTAACTTTTTGATGTAAAAGGACATATTCTATGACATTTAGTCTCAGGTTCCCTCTACTATCTACCAAACTACTTGTAGTATTTCAGTCTATTCATAAGATGTCTATCCAAATATAAGAGACACTAACTTGCCGTTACATGTAGAGCAAAGTTAGCGTACAACATCATTTTTCCGATAAATATAGCGATGGGTTTGGAAACTATTGCGCATATAAATCAACGTCGCGACGGTGTCTAGTATTGGCATTATCCGTTGTAATTAAAAGCAAAGTCGATTATTTCAAAATAGGTTAAATTATTTCTGAACATGGGATTGGGCAGGACATGTTTGACAAATGTCAGGACACAAATAGGCAAAAGCCATTAAAGATTGGGTTTCAACAACAGCAAACTTAAACAAACAAACAAAGCAAACTTTTTATTGTAGTGGTAGGACTCTTAGCAGAGTCCGTCTGGGGAAGTACCACACCTTTGCCAGTTATTCTACTGCCAAGCAGTAATGTGGAAACATTACTGTGTTCCGGTTTGAAGGACAATGTTTCCAGAGAAACTACGGCTTAGAGATTTAATATCTTAGATCTCTTGGTGACGAGCGCAGTGCTCTGCTAGGTAATGACTTGGACTCTTCATGTTCTAATAGCTGCGTGTTACTGTGCTGTTATGTGGCAGGCATGTTGCTTACTATCCGGAACATGTCCTGCTCCACTCGTCACTTTTTATTTATAAAAACCAAAAAACACTACCTCCGGGTCGACCCAAACGAAAGTGACGTGACGATCTGCAATCGCAGGATAAAAACTGGACCACCAAAGCCGTAATTCGGGCTATCTGTAAGAAGAAGGCATTTGCACAACAGTTGGGTAATTTGGCCTAGTAATAATAATAATTATTTAAAAATTCATCCATCAACCCGCACTGGGCCTGCGTGGTGGTCTTGACTCCTTGCCAGAGTCCCAGCAGTAGGAGTATTTAGAGGGCTATTTTTGCTATGTTATGGTTGTTTCAAAATCGTATTGTGTAAGTTATCAGTTAGTAGGTACAGTCAAAAACAGTTTCCTGAACGACGAGGGAGCAGGCGCCCTCTCGGATTCAATTACACTCGCGCCAGATGAAATTGAGTTGTGTCTGTTTATAGCTCGCCTGAAATCACCCTATTACCTGGTTGCAGAACTTAGTTGGAGCTGGGCGTGCTCGCAACGATACTTTTAATACTTACGCAATTATGCTTGAAGTTACTTTCGAAATTCATTCTTAAGATGCTGCGGTTAGCTGGTCTATCATTTTGTACATTTCAACATTTTAAGACATTTCAGTTTTGAAGAAGTAAAAAAAAAGTTCCAAAATAATATTAGTATATTACCAGCTGGCTCTGAAAATATTGTTCTGACATATAAAATATTATATAAATTATGAAATTTCAAAGTGATGCGGCACTCATGAAAGTAAAAAACGCACACACGAGTGCTAAAATCAGAGGAAATGACGTAAAAGTAGTGGGCGGAGCGTACATTGCACCATATGATTGGTGATTTATGGTGCGATCTAGGGTCCTCCCCACTAGTTTTACGTAATTTGGTCTGATTTTAGGGCTCATGTGTAGAGGGTTTAACTTTACGTTGAACACTGAGTTGAGTGACTCTGTTGAACTCATTTGACATTAAAGCTTTAAATTTTTTTTACGTACCAATTTGACTCATACATTTGATATACGCGTGGCTCGCATAACTCATAAGAAATGTTTGGGATTAGCGCGAAACCCTTTCTTGATAGTTCATTTTGTTGCATTAAAACAGGTCTGTATTATTCGATATGCATTTAAATAACAATCATATCCCAGAAATTTTACATTTGTTTCACTTTTATATTTATATATTTTTATTACTTTGTCTTTATTTACATTCGTTAATACAACATGCACCTGATGGTAAGGAACTCGCCTGCCCATTTTAGCGCAGTACTATTGCGACTACTAAGACAATGCAAACCATTCCACCGGTAAAAGACCGTCGGGATATATCGGAGTCAACACTATGAACGGGCATGGTGTTCCGACTAAAACATCCACGGAGTTCCATCTTTGCTATTTACAGGAACGCGGGACCAATCTACCGCTCTCACATTGTTCCGTAAACCTGACGCAGCTTGTCCGTCTCCGGGCTTTCATTAAATTTTTTAATTTTTATTAAATAAATAGTGACGAGACGAGCTGAACATGTGCCTGATGATAAGCAACATTCCTGCGCATAACAGCATAGTGACACGCAGCTATCGGGACTTCAAGAGTCCAAATCATTACGTAGTACTGCACTGCGGACGTCACCCAGAGATATTATATCTATAATTTCTCTGGAAACATTGCCCTTTAAACCGCAACATAGGCTACTTACTATAGGGCACAACTCCACGAAGCTTGCCTGTCTCCAGGCCTTACTATAAATCACAACTCCACGCAGATTGCCCTTCTCCGGGCCTTACTATGGGCCACAATTCCGTTATCGGTGCACTTGAACTCAAGATACGCCATGACTACTGTGATTGCACAACAGATTTGATACTCCGCAACGGGTTAGCTATGTGATCCCATTGCCTTCCACTTTTTGGCTACAAAGAATAGGGAGCAGCATACCATATTATTAACTGGCCTCTCTTGTTTCGGCCTCCGCCCACAGCCATAATGCCCACCCACAAACATCGCAACCTACCTCAGCTGCACCGGTGCCGATAACCGACACCGCGCAACTTACCTACATAGCTGCATCGTCGTTAGCTTGGAAGCAAAGCCCAGACGAGTAGCCTTACCGCGGGATCTTTTTAGCTTCATCGTGAATGACCAGCATGGTCTACTACGACGTCCGATAAACGATATATCGGCCGAAGCTATGGACGTTTTATACCACGATACACAATCGGTCGGTTGATGACACAAAAACTGTCAAATCAACGTTTGTCGGGATGAACGAAACGCCCGATCAGATCAACCGACCGATTGTGTTTCGTGGTATAAAACGTCCATAACTTCGGTCTATATATCGTTTATTGGGACTTTGTAGTAGACCTGCAGGCCACGGCTACTAAGCCCCTCACCTCGTCGATGCGGGAACCTTTCGGGGGGGAACTAGCTGTCCGACAACTACTACCTTTTACGTTGAAAAATTTAACCATGTTTCAATCCAGGTTATTTATTAATTGTGTAAGAGTTTGTGATATAGTGATACATTTGAACCTATGCACATGTACAAACCCACAAACGACTCTTACTAAGAAGATTAATATTATTCAACACATTTCTATTACACGATCGTACATTTGTCCTTTTAGGTAAAAAATACGAGGCCAAAACATTTTCTACAAAAAAGCAGCCTACTCATATTTCACACGATGGAAATAGCGATTCTATTGTCGATAGAGCACGTCTGCCTATTATACAACCGTTAGTATTTTTATTCACTAAAATGCTTTTCTCTGAACAAGCAAACGAGATACAAATTACAGGGCAGCTTCAGTGCCAACAAAGGCTTCTAAGGATATAAATTATTCAAGTCTCAGTCACGAAAAAGTGTTTGCTATTGTGTAAAAAAATCTGTTGTCGCTCTATCGCGTGTTGGAGTTAGACTATTGCTGGGTAGATTGGGACTTTGAAGAATTTGGGCGTTTTATTCAAGACCTACCCATTAATTTTGTTGAATTTCTGAGACTCAAGTGTGGAAGACTAATTGGCAGTCTGATTTATCTTTTAAATAAACGAGTGAAACGCTATAATACTCAGTTTTGAATATTTTTTATTTACATATAGAGCGACTTCTTCTTCAGCAATGTGGTCTTTATGGGTGTTAATCTGTAGGAAGTCGTAGCCTTGATTCCCACTAGGACAAATATATTTGTATGATGTGATGCATACATAAAAAATGTTTGTTGTGACTGGGTGTTTCTTTGCATCATCATTGTGTATTTGGAATTACATAATTATTACATCTCTTTTCAAGCGCATATACCGGAAACCCTTGCTTAGTTTAGGGCTAAATTGTTTTGTGTGAGAGATGTATTTGTTCTCAAATATGCTTAGTAGATAGTATAAAACACCTATAATATAGTTTTATATCAGAGATTATCTGTAGTTCTACAATTCATGTCATCATCATCGTCAGTCTTCCTGACACTCCACCTATGCCTATGTTCACTGCTGGACATAGGCCTCTCTCATGGTGCACTACTCATTGCTCATTAACAATTATTTACAATGAATGTACAAAAAAATAAAAATAAATTTATTTGGCATAAAAGTTACGAGTACATTGTTTAATTAAGCGCTTATAGCCCTTGCACAAGGTGAGACCTGTATCGCAGAGACCATATCTGTTCCGATTACATGGAATGACGTTCGCGGTACGAAGTTAGTACAGTATGCTTATAAGGTTTCTTGTTTAAAATTGAAGATTTAAAATAATTTTGATTGTGAATAATAATTGTCATATTTTATTTACAAATCCAACAAAAGCGGATAATTTCAATAGTTATCAACTCTTATGATTAAACATCTTTGCGAAACAGAATAGAGGAAAACTAAAAGGTCGATAATTATCTACTTTCTTTTGTTTACGCTCGCTTAACCCCACAAAATGGCGTCATTTCGAACTCGCAACAAAAGTGGAAAAATTGCCAAAATTAAGAGTAATTCCGGACGTGCCTCTGCTAGAGAGTCTTTAAATAATAAAACAACCAGCGAAATAAAGCACTATAAACTATTCAAAAGCATTTCAAGCTCTCACGTGTCTGTTACGGTTTGGCGGTCCTCGGATAGGCAATTTCAGAGGATAAGCAGCTTTATGCGGATGTATTTTGGGGTTAAGGTCCCGTGGGGACAATTTACATTCCGCAATCAGGTGAGCGACGAGGGTTGAGGATTCGCTCTTCAACAATTCCGAATTTGCTACTCTGACTGATTTAAGAGAACGCAGCGAAAGAAGTATTATGAAACAATGCAGATATTGTTTTTTTAGGGTTCCAAAGGCTAAAAACGGGATCCTATAACGACACTTCGCTGTCCGTTCGTCTGTCACTCACCAGGCTGGATCTCAAGAACGGTGATAGCTAGACAGTTGAAATTTTCACAAATGATGTATTTCTATAGCTGCTATAACAACAAATGCTAATAAACTAAATTCGTACAAAAAAATTAAACCGACTTCAAAACCACAAATAGGCATACAAATGCGAAAAATAAACTAAAATCATTATTATAAGCGCTACTCACTCATCTATTTGAAGTCGGTGCCAGCCAAATCTAACAGGTAGTGGATAGATACTACTTACCTGTGCCTACTTACCATGTCCCTACATAGCATCAATCTACTAACTTTTTGACCTGACTGGCACCGACTTCAAATAGACAAATGAATAACGCTTATAATAATGAGTTTAGTTTATTTTTCGCTTTTGAGTGCCTATTTGTGGTTTTGAAGTCGGTTTAATTTTTTGTACGAAAATAGTTTATTTTACCCTTTTTAGTGTACAAGAACAAAATTAAAAAAATTGATTAACCCCCGACTACCTTGGATTTGTTATCTGTACAACATTCTACTAGTCAAGCCCTTTCATGTGATACCCATATTAAGGGAGTTGTGAAAAAAGAAATGTATTTCGTCATTTTGTGGTAGTGGCCATCTTGGATTTGAAATTTCTCATAGTGCAAAGTATTCTACTAGTCAAGCCCTTTTATTTGATACCCATATTGAGGTAGTAATGAAAAAATATAATATAATTCGCCATTTTGTGGTGGCTGCCATTTTGGATTTGATATTTGTTATAGTGTATAGTATTTTACTAGTTAAGCCCTTTCATTTGACACCCATATTGAGGTAGGTTGTGAAGAAATATTTTGTCCGCCATTTTGTGGAGGCGGCCATCTTGAATCGGCATTAACCAAACATAGCTAATAACGTCCGCTATGGTATTAACCTTGAAACAAAAAAAAACACGAATCGAAATCGGCCTAGCCGTTTGAGCTCTACGGTGCCACATACAGACAGACACATACACACATAGACAGACAGACATCGACGTCACTTATAACACCCCTTTTTTGGTTGTGGGATAAAAACAAGTTTTTATTCAAGCATTTACGCAATTCCGTATTGACAGGATCGAGTTTCATAACTTTTGTGAAATCTACAACTACGTCATCCAGAAAATTGTACGCAAATTTTAGTTTTTGGTTCATATTTCAAAAACCACCCGACCGATTTTTTTTGGTTCATATTTCAAAAACCACCTGACCGATTTTGATGAGATTTATATGGGACCATTTGGGAAGCATACCCATCCGAACACAAAAATAGATTTTAAAATCGGTGTAGAGGTTCTCGAGAAATCAGGTAACACACATAAAAAACATAGGGTCGAATCAATAACCTCCTCCTTTTTTGGAAGTCGGTTAAAAATGAAATAAAATAAATATATAATTCTCAAACAACAAACTTGATTTTTACAATTATTGTTGGTTTAAAGTTATTAGTTAAGTAAAGTGTCTGTAACTTGCAAGTTTAGGTTACAGATAATAAATATAGTGCGGAACTCTTCGTGCGCGAGTCCCACTCGCACTTGGCTGGTTTTTATTTAATATCTAGCTATCTCTGAGATTAGTGACCTATTTCTAAGAGTATTTTGCAAATGCTCGTAGGTAATGAGATCTTTATTTTACCGCGTTCTTTTAGCAAAGTCGTGAAGACGTTATCTCTCGACAACGTGTCATCGAAGTTAGAACAAATGTATTAAATTAACTAGTAATTGCGCCTCGCAGTTTTACCCTCGTTATTTTCCGAGATAAAAGCGTACGTACTATTGCGGTCTAAAATCAAATTTCAACCCGATCAGTTCGGCCGTTCCGACGTGAATAAGTAACAAACATTTAAACATCTAAGAAACATCCAAACTTTACAATCATAATATTAGTAGGATTGTCTAGTTTTAGGAAACAAACATTTAATTTGCCAACTAATTGACTTTCCACGGGCTTGAAACGGAACGGCTCTGAAAGGTTCACTTTCACTTACTCATTGTCAACCCCCAAGGATTGGAATACCTTGTGTCTTCCTGGTTCGATGAGACCTACAAACTTGGTGTCTTCAAGTTGAGCGTGAACAAGTTAGAGCTTTCTAGGCCTACGGGCTCTATCTGCGGTCACATCGTCATTTTCTACCGTTTGAAATGGTGACCATACATAAACACATTGTATAAATATACAAAAAAAGGTTGTTTGTCTTGTAAATAAAAAGTTCGGTTTTAAAAATAACAGATACAACAAGATTTTATTCCTAATGTACGTGAAAATGTCCAACAAACATTTATTTCCCATAGTTTTGATATTTTTATTAAAGTATTTGAGTTAATAAATGAACAATACCCAAACAAATACAATACCCGAATATTTATAATGAATACGGGTAACTAACGTAACATATAGTCAGTTCAGTCCGATTTTAGTATCGACCGCGTCCGGCGGCCTTTCGCTCTTACTGCTGCTCGTTTCACTGAAAGAGCAGCGGTCGCGCGCGTACACTCTCCTTGAAAAACGTCGCCGGATGCGGCTAAAACTTAAGTCGGACTAGATTGACTGTTTATCACGTGAGTTACCCGTAAATTCATTTAAAATGTGTAATAACCACGTTACTTTTCATACTAAAATAGCCAAATATTTTCCTTTGTTCATTGCCTTTTTTTTTGACAATGATTAGTTTGCCCTTGACTGACATACACCGATCCATTGTTATTTGCAGTAATGTCTACGATAGAGCGTATCTACCTAAAAAAAAACAATTTTCTCTCGACTTGAATATACTCGAACGAAGAGGTTTAACTCTAATTTTGTGATAAGAACATCTAGGCTGTAGAATGCGTTGCCAGTGTTAATTCCCAATGGTTACAATATTGGTGTCTTCAATCGAAAGTAACCCGGTTTCTTCTAGGTAAGCACGCTGGATCGTAGAGCACATCGTCGCTTAACATCAGGCGAGATGGCGGTCAAGTGCCAACCTATTAACAGTTTACATTTTTAACAATCATTATCATTCAAAAGACAGCATTTATCATAATGAATAATTAAGACCCTAGTTATTAGTTTTCCATTTCTCGCAATCCCAACACTGAGAACATATTTTTTATTCCAAATAAAAGTAACATTGAAAGGCAAACATTTATCTGACCTCATTTAGTTAAAGGGCATAATTTCCATTTAATCTATAAAAGATGGTTCACAAAAGGTATTTGCAGTCTAGTTTTTAGAAAGCGAACCTCACTCAACGCAATTAATTTCGAAAGGTTTCATAATCTGGAGACGAGACTGGCTCAAATTGGATATCCATTTACCTCTGGGTCAGGTCTTTCTATTCAGTCTAAGGGTTTTGTTAACTAGAAACCGTCTGGAGACTTCATTTAAGGAATTTTGGAGCTATTCTAGACTTTATTACATTATCAGTATTTGTTCTTTAATTAATTTTTGAATTCTATAAGTTTGTTCATGGTAGGTAGAAACGATAGATGCAGATTCAGATTCTTTATTGGTAACATACATTACATTACACGTCACAAAAAATATTTCCCATTACATACAGTAATTAATTATTACTAAACAAATTATCACAATTCAACTATTAAACAATAAAGTTTAAGTTTAATTAACAAACATTTTAAAATACATGTAAAGTAAATGTCAATAATTAGCAGGAAGTTAATAAATCACAAGTATTGAGAACTTTACACCCGAGCTAATCAAAATCTAAGCACATAACGTGTTATCAAATAAAAACATTCCAGTAAATACGAACTTCGTACGTACGTCAGAAAAAAATAATAGTAGGTAGTAGTATTAATTAATTTGTTTCATATAATTCCTTGGAATGATATGTCAAATTAATCACACCGTTTCTTTTCACACCAGATAGTACAAACATATTTATTTTTTCGGTAAATCAGCCAAAGAATCGTGGAATTTGCAGAGAAAATAAAACTCCTTTCACTCTTTCTCTCATCTATATTAATGATTCTGCACTTCGTTTTATGACGTCACCGTCATACGAGAAATATCAGCCACTTATGTGATTTTATTGTGTTTTCACAGTAGCAGAAACATATAATGCAAGAACGTACAGAATAGTATCAACGTACATAGGGCTGTCGAATGTACCTATAAAATTTTTACTAATATTTATTTAGAATTGTTTGCAGTTTTATGTATATTTCAAAGGTTTTTAAATTAAAACCACTCTTAAAATGTCACTAAAAAGAAAATCTAAAATTACAACATTTGCAGCTACATATAAATATAGCTGTAAAATATATAAATTGGGAAGACGACAGGGTAAAAAATAATACTATTCTAATGAGCTTGTCAGGTAGATTATGGCGAAATATGGGACACGTATTTTTTATTTAGTCAAATTATCAAAAATATATTGAGATATAGATTATCAAACTCCTGCAGTGGTAGGTTGTGACGTCAGTCACTCTCGTAAAAAATGTGCTGTAACGTGACGTCACTTGAAACTTCTAAGCATTTATCTTCGTCATTTTATGTTTGTGAAATTTTTCATGATGTCACTGACGGACTAATTAGTTTGTTTTAGTCATCTCGCCTATTGTACATAAACTATACAGCAAAAAGGTAAATTTAAACTTGGTTGATTAACTCGCATTTTACTATTTTAAACATGGTGAATAGCAATTAAAAATGGCAATATTTTCAAGATACAAACATACCTAGTTCTTAATTTTGATTGAACCAGTAAAATGCTTTCGGCAAATGTGATGTCCAATCATTCATTTATTTTGTGAGATTTCTCTACCAAAACCAAACATTACTTCCACCTATGATGAAATTGAGGACTGGGAAGTCTATTTGTATTTCGAAAATTCTGGCATTTTTAGCTACTACGCACCAGGTGAGTTATTTACCGCCAGATGCATGTCTAGCTCGTCTAGTCACACTATATCATCACAAATGTGTTGTGTGAAATGTCTACCCATGTTTATTTATTAACAAAAAAGTTACAAAGATTATCGAGCTTCTGGGTATAGGGGATAAATTCCATGAAAAATAAAAATATAACTTTTTCATTATTAAGCATCCCACTGTATAATTTTGGAAGGCTTGGGGCTTGGAACCTTCTCCCTCCCATATTGACGAAAAATTTTAGGATGATGCCGGTTTCCTCACGAATTTTTGATTTGCTTATCATTTAAGTCAGTTGTAACGACAACCATTTATATCTGAACATGAAAAAATACTGAGAGGTATAGGCGGGATTTGAGTCTATAACCTCAAATATAATTATGAATCGCTCTGCCACCACGCCACGGCTTACTGCTCGAATATACATATTCTTCACAAAAATAAATATTTTGGCTGAGAATCCAACACACTACCCTCGGATCAGTAAGCGGCCCCATTAAACTGAGAAAAGGCTAGGTAAATGTTTGGAACAAATTAACTGGTCCTTACATAATATGAAATTGGTGTTTTGTCGTTCTGACTACTTTGATCTCAAATATCTCTTCTTTGGTTAGGGCTATCAATTTCAAATTTATACAGCTATTTCGTGCTCATGCTTTCGTGTTTTGAAAACTTTAATTCATTCACTTTCCTAATGCTATGGTTCTAACGCTTAAGATATTTCTGACAGCCCTATTTTCCAGTACGTTCCGAGAATGTTGTCTCATGTCGCATCCGCCGATGGGTGTATTGATAAACGAGCGCCGTACCCGCGACACGCATACAAATATTGTCGCGAATTTATCATGTTTAACGCCCATACCGAGCCCGATGTCTGCTGAGATGACACTTAGATTTCAGATTACACCTACGTAACGTATTTGACACTTTACTTTCAGTTCACATGAACCCATATGCTTGTAGATAAGACTTTATTGAACACACCAAATAGAAATAGCTGCGCCCTCCGGTTCTACCCGCATAGTTCTTGATCCCGGTAAAAAAATATCCTATCCGCTTGCTTGCCCGTGTCAACTAGTAGTTAACAAATCTCAAATGCTAAAATGCCCGTGCCAACTAGTAGTTAACATCGCGATTCAGTCTAAAATGCCCGTGTTAACTAGTAGTTGACATGGCTCCGCACTCCAAAATGCCCGTGTCAACCTGTAGTTAACATGGCTCCCGCGGTCGAAAAAGTTTAATTTACTCGTCTTTATTCCTCTAGGGTTTAGTTTGTATTATTTATCTCGTTCTATGTTAAAGTTCCCGTCATATTAATTCCAGTAGAGTATCTAAGCCATAGAAAAAAGAAAAGAAATTACAAAAAAACGTTCCTTGTTAATCTTGTCATTGAGTGTTGATTCAGTGCGGGCTGTGTATGTTAGTTTTTCTGATTTTACTATTAAATTTAGTTTCAACAAACAAATGACAGATAATACACGTAATACATTAAAACCCATATGTCATCGCTTCAATTTTAGAGGTACTTATGAGCTTTTAAAAAAGACGAGCTTTAAAACGCGCTATCTCAATTTCAACATACCATAACTCTTCACCAGAATCGTAAACGGAGAAACAAAAGACAACATTGTATAGCTAGTTTCATATTAAATATAAAAAATATAACACTTTATAATCTTTCAAAACAAATTGATCCACAAGGAACGATTGCGTGAATCTCGACTCGCGCGCCGCAAGCGTAAAATCCGCGGGGCATAGCGAGGTGCGCAAGTATTTTTTGCCGGGCATTTTGGGTAGCAACGCTACAGGGGGCGGGGCATAGTGCGTCGCGCGGTTTGCAGCGACGGGCAAGCGAGCGGCTATGTGGTTTTTGGACCATTATCTGTCTATGTATCCAAATCTCTTCGGTAGTTTTTGTGTGAAAGAATAACAAACATAGATACATCCATACGTTCTTAAAAAAATACGTGTAAAATACGAGTATTAGTATGATTCAAAAGTTGAAATAATTTCTAACCCTAAAGCTTCTTTATACCTTCATTGATCTATGGATAATTCAGATTTGTTTAGTAACTTTAGCTTCAGGTATATAGCGCAATGTAGTTTTTTTTAACTATAATAGGTTCGCACTTGACCACCATCTCGCCTGATGTAAAGCGATTATGCGATCTATGATGGAGCGTGCTTACCTAGAAAAAACTGATTCACTCTAGATTTGAAGACTTCGAGATTGTAACCATCGGGGGAAACGCACTCAGACAACGCATTCCACAATCTAGACGTTCTTATCACAGACGTGGAGTCAGTCAAGTTCAGAATTTAGTTTTGTAAAAAATGGCTTTGTCCATTTTAAAACTAAAATAAAACATTTAATAAACTAGTGTTTATGCGATATAATTATGTAGAAATAAGCAGCTTTGCATTGGTTTAAATACTTATTTTCTGTTTACTTTCCTGTGGCGTATAATAGCCGCCTCAATAGATCAAGTTACAAAAATACGTAGAATAGCAAAGACATTGTACTTATCGAGTAAGATGGCGTGGGTATATATATTTAAGAGAAAACAAAGCTTGCAAAGGGCAGGTTTGCTTCTGACAGATAAATATAAATAAAATTATGCTACAGTCTACATTTCTTTGAAAAAATACTTAAGAATACGCTCTAGTCGTTTACTGTTTTTGTTACATAAAATATCAGTTAGACTGAGTTATTTGATACTGAACCGTCAGACGTTTTTATTATTTATAAAATAAATAATAAAAACGCCTGTAATGGTTTTATAATTTGTTTTATAATTCAACAAGTCTGAAAGGGGAAAGTTAGAAGATCGTCTGTTATTTTTAGATGAGATAATCGCAAGATTTGCACAAAATTAACTACATGAAGAGTATAAATATGCATAGCTAGCCCACTAAATGTTGCCAACTCTGGGACTCGGGTATAAAGTCAAAGTCCAAGTCAAAGTACTTTATTCATAAATGTACAATTTACACGTCAATTAAAAAATTAAAACAAAAGAAAGAGCATACAAATTGTTGGATATCTCTTAAGAGGATACTCAAGGTCTTAATATACCACCACTACCACACTAATCCAGTGCTGATTGACTGACGCATGACCTCTTAAGATTCTTGGAACAAGCCGGTTTCCTCACGATGTCTTCTTTCATCGTTAAAGTCAGTGGTAACGACAAATTAGTACCTTTATACTTGGAAAAATACTCCGACTTGGAATTAGGTTTTTTTTTTTTAAATAAAGAGTGACGAGACAGGCAGGACATGGCCCATAGGGCTTATTCATCGAAATAAAAACTATCCTCTCTCTCTCTCTCTCTCTCATAATTACACATGAATAGATTTTTTTAAGATGCTAGCAGCGCCCCGCGGTAGTTCCCATTCCCGTTATTTTATCGGGATAAAAAGTATAAATATGTGTTTTTCCGGACTACACGTAAAATATCTGTGTTGTGAATTTCAACCCGATCCGTTAATATGTTACGACGTGATTGAGCAACAAACATCCAAATATTATTATAATGGATGTTTAGATGTTTATATTATATCCATTTATAATATAAGAAGGATTGTGATAAAAACGTCACACCTACTATAGCTTACGGATGATAATGAACTGGTTGATATGATGAGTACCTAAATACCTTTGTACAAACGATATGAATAATTTGCTTACAAGTAGGTATGCTTCAAATATGGCTCGAGAAGTCTAGAATGCTTTAGATTTTCGTAGTTAACCTCAGGTTAATTATGATTCACCTTCTGTGCTAGTTCAAAGCTTAAAAGACAGTCTGGGTCTTACTTCCATAGCACGTTTTTGAATGTTGAAAAGACACCGAATTTAAAAGGATAGTTCCAATTTTGAAAAATTCGTAAAGTAGGTCCTTGGTTTATTTGGTCTTGCAAAATCATCAAATCAAAAAGGTATAGCGATTTTTGCTGAATGTAAAATATTCAGATCTTTATGCAATTTATAAAATTGATTGCAAACGTTATCTTCAGTTTGGTTTGTATTTTTATTACCTATTTATAGTTTCTTTAAAACAGCTCAAGAAAACTCACCTATAGGCTAAACAAACAGAAGTGAATGTATTATCATTAAAAAGATTTAAATAATCTATCTTATACGCAGCAAGTCGTACAATCGAAAATATTTTCACAACAATGTTATTGACATCCTTACTTTCAATACTGAAAAGCTTATAGCCTAAGTACTGTTTCAAAGATTTCTTAGAAAGGTCTTGAAAGAGATTCAAAGGAACTTATAAAACAGTTCCAACTCCAGAAAGCCTAATTTTAAACTGACAAAGGAATCTTCAGACTGTCGCATAACCTTATCCTGTGAAATATTTTACAGCGTTCTAAAGCGAGCGTTATCGGCGAACCGAACTCTCATGAGGGCTGACGAGCTCTCTATAAAATTTTGCATGAATTCCCGTCATTTTAGATAAGTCTAGCCGAACTGTCGATCTGTCTGCTGCTTGCTTTCAATACAGATTTAGTATCCAAGAGATTTTTGACAGTTGAATAGTTATTTTGAGGTTTATTCGCATGCTTGAAATATAAGTTTGGGATAGGTGGTACCGTGCTACACTTTTAAAATGATTTAACATTAACACTCAAAATCTAGTTGAATTTTGCCATCTATCCTCAATATTCATGTTTTGGAACTTATATATTCACAATATTTTTTTTATGGTTTCAATTTAAACATAACTAGGTATATATCTGAGTTATTTTTACGTTACGTATTGTACTTAAAAAAAGTAAAAAATTTCATAGCTTTTTGATTTACGGAAGCCCTGAGTTACTTGTTGGAATACGGCGGACCATCTCATTTACTTTGAAAAGAGTCAGTAAAAATATATCACGGTGTGAATGTTTGGTTTGGTTACAACTTAAAAATCGTGGGAAAATGATAAGTATACCAATAAAACGCACTTTGCCATTAAAAACGCTTAGTAAACATAATTTGGCATAAAGATCCCATAGGAAGAAAGAGCAAACCTGAAATATTTAACTTCTCAAACAATCTTCCTCTACTTAAGAACAACATCTACTAGTTCTTGAATTAAATTACCGTCTTCATAGTCAGATCTAAGGACGAACTTACTTATGGATAGAGTTCTGTGTCCGGTTAAAGAAAACAGTTTCATCAGTTGAATATAAATTTCAAGCCCGCGCACTAACGTTTCGGAAACAATTTATTTTAAAGCAAAGTCTACTTGTTGAGAGTTTAAGTAGGACATAGTTTCATAGCCCGCGTTGAGGATAGCTGGTCTGAGATGGTCCGTCACTACTAATAGCATAGTATTATATACATCTACATGATAATCTAGACACACGGCAGTGTGGCCAGCCAAGTTAATTCAAGTAAACTAGCGAGCCGCACCATGTGTAATTTGAACCGACTGTCTGAACTACACGAACCATTTGGAACTACTCTTGTCCTCCGCAGTTTTACCACTGCAATAAATATCTTTCTCGTGATTTCCCCGTTACCGCCTAGATCACTGTGCTGCAAGCATTAGCTAGATGTAAATGTCATGATTAAAATAAAAATAAATGGTAGTCATAAGGACTGCTGATTGAAACGATAGCTTAAAATTTTAATTTTAAACTGCAGCGATATTGCACAAATACGCCACCTATACAGCTACAGATATTATATTGCTTTTGCGCACGTCGCAATAGCATGTCGGGGACGCAAACGTATACAATTTCACTCATTCAATAAATATCGCGTTCAAAAAAACGCGTTCGTCCCGCTCCGCCGCGCCGTTACCTAGACTCTCCGACGCTACGCTACTACGCCGCTATTTTACTGGTAGCATGTCAATAACATACGCCCGAAAAATGTTCAGTCTCAACGTAGTTTTCACTTCACAAATACACACATACAAACTTTCGACTTGTTAACAATAGTGTAATTTGAAGCTACAGACAGCTAAAAATGTTCTCATATAATAATTGATGATAGATAAACAAAACGCGATATTGCAGAGGAAAATTAAACATTCACTATAATTTTATGGTTGTCAAGTTTGGTCCCAGATGAGGGATCCATTTTGTTTATCTTGGCTAGCTGTTCGCTATTCCCTATGGATATTATTTTTCCATGTTCCGTCGGTTCTCATATTAGCCAAAATGTTTCATTTATTTCTATCACAAGCTTGGGATAGTTCCAAGTCTATGATAAAATGTATTCGACCAACGCTGATAAAAACAATCCCAAAGATACAGTTTTATGTAATTTAATGCAGATAATTGGTAATGTGGAATGTAATTTTGTGACTGAATGGTTCGCGCTTAAAATTGAACGGCCCTTTGGGTGGTTCGTATTGCCAATTAATAAATCATTAGGTTCTATTATATTTCTCAATACTGTAAGTTGATAGATTTTAATTTGCTTTTGAAAAGTTCTAATACCCTGATGTTTTTTAATGTTTTGTTTGCGAGCAAATGCGAAATGTGAAAGCAAAGGATATATAACACGTAAGTAGACAATGATAGATACCACGATTAATACTAACTTATACTGGTGCCCTCGTGCCCCAGGCCGAGCTTCAAACCTCGGCAGGTAGCCAAAATATTTGTTATTTCCAAAGAAGTTGAAAAATTAGTTATTTCTAACGAAAACTCAAACATTTGTCAGTACGAATATTGACGTTTGACGTTGAAGGAAAACGTCATAAAATATATTATTAATAATAGGGATGATGACTGTGTCAAAAATATACCATTCTAAAAAATATGGGACAAGTATTTTTTATTTTATCGAATTATTAAAAATCGACAAAGACGCAGACGTCAAACTTCCGAAGTAGGGGGTTGTGAAGTCAAGTCTACATAAAAATCGTATGGAGACGTGTCGTCAGCGAAACTTCTAACCACTACTTTAACATAATAGGTTCGCACTTGACCACTATCTCGCCTGATGTTAAGCGATGATGAGATCTACGATGGGGCGTGCTTACCTAGAAAAAAACCGATTCACTCTCGATTTGAAGACACCAAGATTGTAACCATCAGGGAAAACCCACTCAGGCAACGCATTCCACAACCTAGACGTTCTTATCACAAACGTGGAGTCAAATCTCTTCGTTCGCGTTTTTGGAACATCAACCATGAAACGATGTCGCACTTTTGTGGAACGAGAAGTCCGATAGAAGAAAGGGCAAGGTGGTATTAGATCATGCAGATCAGTTGCACACTCTCCGAAGTGTATCCGATAAAAAACCGATAAGCTAGCGATTTTGCGGCGATGATCAAGACTTTGAAGTCTTTTACGCACAAGAGTGTCATTGCCTATGAGTCTAGTTAAGTTAGTCTAGTATTTTACAATAAGTACGTGTACAATACTTTTAAATAAATGTAACTGACAGACTAATTAGTATTTTTAGTCACCATCCCTATTGCATGAAATACGGTACTTAGACAGAGAGTATTAATTAGCATTGAAAAGACGTAAAATCCCGTATTACACTTTAAAACAATCTACAACCATATCCACCCAAAGGCTGTTTAGAAAAGACCGTTTTTTTCAGCGATTAGGTCATCTGTTGTTGTGGTGGCCCAAGGTTTTCGTAATTGATATTGTTTGCCTGTATATCTGTTTTTATTTTAGTCAGAAATAAAGAATATCTATGTACAAAAAAGGAAACCGACAAAATGTCACAAGAAACAAGTCTTTCGAGTATATGTGAGATCGCTAATTCGCACAATAGTGTATGCTTAGTGCACATAGTGGATTGGCCTTGATTCTGTAGATACTTTTACAAAACACTTATCCCAACACTGGGACCATGATGTAGTGGGTTGTTTATGATGTTATGTATAGACATGACCACTACAAATTTGCGTATCGATCTTTACTACATTTGAGTGCTCACATATCATCTACAACGATCATAAAGTTAATAAGCATACATCGGTTTACGACTGAAAAGCGGCACCGCGGGTGGCGCCTGAATAAACATGAATCATACATGTTTATGGCATTTGAACTCCATCGGTGGGTTCGCTGCATATGAATATGTCAAGACAATTATTATCGGGAGAATGGTTTCAGTGACGTAATATTCGTAACAAGTTGTTTTGCTAAACACGTCTCTTCACTGATATTTGACTCTCTCCAACGGTAGGTTCGTTTTGAAATAAAATATCTGAATACTGCAAACACAATATTAAGGAGGAATTTAATGAAATCTATTTGTTTTAATCACCTCATAAAACTTCACATTACAATGGCCGTGACCATGTCAAATCAAGAACGATAAAAAAAAATTACCTGCTAATCACTAAGCTTATTAACTCTGAGTTCTAAGCTAAGACGAGCTGTCTCGCAACAAGATAAATGTACTTTGTACTTTACTTTTGTTTATGTTCTAAATGTACTTATTTATTATTGTAACATTTGAAGCAATAAATGATTGAGTATTGAAGATAAATACTTGGGTGGGCCTTAAAATTAGAACTCAACTGTAGTTGAGTTGAAATCGTAAAGGGTATTAAGACGTTTTCAAAATGACAGACAGATGCGAGTGACAAACAGATGAAAAGATGTGTCAAATTACTACGCTTATCAAATGTCTGTAACATAATGAAACAAAAACGCCACCTGCTGTGCAATTCAGGCTTATTTTGAGAGGTCTTTGTATGCATTTGACATTGTGAAAAAGCTTTATTAGTATCTGGTAGAGACGTCGTCATATTCTTGGGCAATGACTGTTCCATGAGAAACGTTGCATTTTAACCGACTTCAAAAAGTATGAGGTTCGACTGTGATTTTGTATAGTACCTATGTTACTTGATAGCTCTGCTAATTTTAAATCCATTTTGACGATTTTTTTCGGTCGGACTTCAGATGTCCATATAGTTACATCATTTTTTTTTAAATAAGATTTGACGAGACGAGCATGACATGTCCCTGATGGTAAACAACATGCCTGCCACATAACAGCACAGTGACACGCATCTTTTCAGCATGAAGAATCCAAATCATTATCTAGCACTGCACTGCCCTCATCACCCAGAGATCTAAGATGTTATATCTCTAAGCCCTGTAATTTCTCTGGAAACATTTCCCTTCAAACCAGAACACAGTAATGTTTTCACATTACTGTTTGGCGGTAGGATAACTGGCAAAGGTGTGGTACTTCCCCAAGCGGACTTTGTTAGGAGTCCTACCACTACAATGGGGCGTTTTCAAGAGGCAAAAATACCTGTCAAAGTCAGTTAAGACAGTTCCCAATTTCGCCGTAGGTGACACAAACTGTTTTATTTTGTAGGAGAAATTTCACAAAAACCAACAGTGGTGCCACACTTGGCAATATTTAGAACTATCTTTGACAAGTCTTTTTGCGTCTGGAAATGAGGCGTTTTTGCATTGAAATTAGAGTGTGACGAACACAAATTCATTTTAAAACGAAAACCTTAGTCGTAAGGCCAGTTGTATTATAAAATAGCAAATCTGTTAAAATATTAAATGGAAAATTTGTCTAAACGCTAATAATATTCGATTCGCAAAACGTATTTAATTATTTACCCGAAACCCAGTGAGACGTGGCGCTATAAGCCGTTGAAAGACCGTGATTACCGAACAAACTAAGTGTAGGCACCAATTGTTTGTCTTGTTTCATTACCGTCATCCGCACGCTTACTAACTCGGTTAGACGCTCACAATTTACCCTTTTCATCGCAAATAAACCGGTTTGTCGCCAAAACAAGCGGCACATTAATCATATCAGTTAACTTTGATAATGTAAGCAATCGCAAGTTCCAGTGTCTTCAGAATCCGTGCTGTGGTTTGCTAAGAGATCGATGCCTCAAAAACGCGTGATCCGAATTCGAGAATACGCGATAACGCTTCTCGGATCGGATTTGAATATGAATGGAATATTAATGAAAAGTTTGCTGTTTACTATCAAGATGACGTAGAAGTGATTTGTTTTGGTGTTGCGTACCGAATGATAAGATCCGGGGAATTGGTTCCAAATTTAAGGCTGTGTTAAAACGTGTGGTAATTAATTCATAACTTCCAGAACACTTAATATTTAAATTAAACTAAACTATAAATATTTTTAATCGAAGATTCCTTAACTGAAATAAAATAAGTAAATTAACGTAATAAATACTTTGTATATGAAATTGAAACATAATAATAAAACATGTATTAGTATGTTGTGATACGACTCTTCGTAGAGTGCGCTGACGCGAGGATCAGTAGTAACCGTGGTCTGGTGACCCGCGGTGTATTTACCACGGCGAAAAAAACATTTTCGGTAAAATAGGCATCATCATCATTATCAGCCTACCTTAGTCCACTGTTCGACATAGCCCTCTCCCGAGACTCCCCACTCAGCCCAATCCTCAGCTCTACGATACCCTCAACTGCCTGCATATCCTCACTCCAAAAGAAAAAATAGGCACTTATCGGTATAATTTTGCTAGATAACCTTTTGATTATTATTTATTACTTTTTTTCCGGGCAGAGCCTTTATTAACAAAACTAAAATACAATGAGAACTACATACACTACACTACAAACCTAACTAACTACTTACACTAAGCACACCTGAATTATCTATATACCACTGTAGGTCTATAGATAATCAAGATGTTCAAGCCCACTACCAATCGGAAGCGTACCCAGCATGCTGGCGGCATTACCACGCTGAATGGCAATGCTTATGCGTTGGGCCAAATAAACGCCAGCATTTTGGTCACGCGTCGCGTCGACCAAGCGTCGACCAAGATTTATTACTTGATTTCATTTAGTAATTTTAAAGTAGTTTATAAACGATCAGTCACATAAAAGTACAGCAATTAACTATTGCAAAAAAATGGAGTTTTAAGAAGAAAATAAATTTTCAAAAGTCGTCTGGGCGACATTGAGCAATTGCCATACTTTATGTTAAGCCCCGTTTTTAATTACTACTGAGTACTTTCCAGTCCTTAGCTAAAGTAGTAACTTAGAAAGAATGAGACTGAATTTTTATTTTCTATGCATTTTCCAAAGTAATTTGAGAAAGTGCTTAGAAATGAAAGATTGGCGCGGAATGTTTTGGCATTCGTAAACACTATACAGTAAACATTATACAGTATTTAATCACGAACTAAATTATTCATTATTAGCAACCCTACGTATGTGTGCAAGTAAAAAAAGCCCCTAACGCAATTGTTAAAAGTTGAATGTCATACGTTTGTTTGCAAGGCCATTACTCGTTATGCGTCTAAGATTCCTGTTGAAGCTAACAAAATAGATTTGAAACGGTTGGACCGAATTTGAATAAACATAACTAAGAACACTTCCAAATCAAAGACCATAGAAAAATCATAATCGGTTTTTTCAGGACCTTCGATGCTACAGACAGGCAAACGCACAAACGCAAATTTTCCTGCGTTGCGCATTAAAACCCATACTACAATAGTTTGCTTACGCTGATAGTGAAATAGTATTCTATATACTAAGCAAAATTGTATCAGGAAACTGGGGCATGAAACAAATGAAACACGTAACACCCGACACATGAACAACCGACAACCGAAAGAGAATTCTCCGCGCCAAAGACAGCGCCCACACGAACGAAGATTTGTTTCTCTTGCTGATGTAAAATGTATAAGGTTCGATCCGGACGTCACATATAAAGCCAGATCACACTGGTGTAAAGTAATACTACTAATTCTAATGGAAAAATGTTTTTTTTCTTATGTTTTTGGATGTGTGTCGCTTCATCGAGGCGTTAAAACGATTGAACTCAAATTTAGAACTCAAATGATAGTCAAAGTAATTTTTCAAATGTGTTCAAGTATTTAGAAGTTTATCACAACCACAGGCTTAACGTTAAAGGAAAATATTATGAGGAAATCAGTATCTTCATAGAATCTTTCGAGAGAATGCGTTATCTGCTAACTCGCACTGGGCCAATGTGATGGAAGAGAGAGAAGACCCAGAATTCGAGTCGCGGAAACATTTAGTGGAGTGCTTAAATTAGGCAGTCTTGTCAAAACAGTATGTGTAGTAAATATGTAGCTATTATCATGCCAAGATATTAGTTTGCTTAAAGAGAGAACCAATGATAAATATTTTAAAGTAAATCTTGCATGCAAATAGTTTCGATTTGAATTATAAAGGTACAAATTTGAGTAATAATTTTAAAACAATTCGCTACACCGACCGCTCTCGTGTATGCTAGCCTTTACCTCACATGGTTCCTACTTGAGATTTCTAACTCTGCCAATTTAATACAACACCTTTTTGGGTTATTCCTTACCGTTTCCCGGTTTGCGGTTATCTAGATTTCGAATAAAATGAATTTCAGTTTATTAATTATTTATTTCACCATCTCCCACGTTTACACTCACATATTTAAAGAATTTTGTTATCGTAAAAACATGAGGAATATTTCAAAATGTTGTTACGTTTTACTTAAATAAGTCAATAAGAAATAAATTATTTGATTTGTAGTTTACGAGCTACTTTTTTTATATCAAACTATCTGACTCTGCAATCGTTGCTCTGCCATATAAATTATCAACTGGACAAACTGTATTTGCTTTCAGTAGTCGAAAAATCTTTCCTAGAAAAAGTCCTACGATACAATTCGTCCACATTACCCACACTAATGTAAAAGACGTGTCGGAGATTAGAGAAATTGTTACGTTAATAGAATCAGACTGTGCAATGGCATATGAGGGGGTGGAATACGTTTACCGTGGCGTG
Organism: Ectropis grisescens; assembly: GCA_017562165.1. Classification (NCBI taxonomy): domain Eukaryota; kingdom Metazoa; phylum Arthropoda; class Insecta; order Lepidoptera; family Geometridae; genus Ectropis; species Ectropis grisescens. The sequence goes on along the minus strand of CM029779.1, from coordinate 8,842,082 downwards.
GTTAGCCACGCGTGAAGCTGTGGCGTGATTCTTAGGAGACGGCGACGTTAATGTTCTTTCATCGAGTGAAATAGAGCAAAGAAGTTGGAAAAAGAGTTACATATTGAAGTTTCACTTTTTTGACGCGGTTAGAAAAAATGAAGATAGTGAATTATTAACAAATAGCGGACCGCCCAGTTTTGCCCGTGGTACACAATATATTTATACTAGTAGCTATAAAATATGGACTGTAGCAATTAGGAACTATAGCGCGCGTACACCGATAACCAGAAAACAAATGATAAAGTGGAATGGCAACAGCTGTCTCTTTGGAGTGTTTTTACAATGCTCATCGACATCCGAATTAGACAGACACAGTTTTTAAAGTGAAAACTTGCTTTGGCGCGCCAAACATAGATTTTTCAGTAGGCTGTAAGTGAGACTGGCTGATCAGGTGAACTTGACTTGACTTTAAAACACTATTCTATAGTTTTGAAGCAAGTAAGCGTTTACTGTTACGGCTGATCTAGTCGGGAGAACGGTGCCTACAGATCCGGAGACCCCGGGTTCAAACTTTACACGCACCACTGTCTTTTCGAAGTCGTGTGCGTAATGCCGCTAACTTAAAACGGTGAAGGAAAACATCGTGAGGAAACCGACATGTACCTAGAATCTTTCAAAATCATGTGTCATCCACCAACCCGCACTGGGCCAGCGTTATGACCTTACTCCTTGCGAGAGAAGGGCCTAAATCCCAGCAGTGGGAACATTTAGTGGACTGTTGATGCTGATGAAGCGTTTACTTAAAAAAATCGAATGAAGAAAATTCGATTAAATTCGTCTAAGCTATGGAATACGTTGTCTGAGTGGGTTTTCCCCGATGATTACTATCTTTGTGCCTTCAAATCGAGAGTGAATCGGTTTTTTCTAGGTAAACACGCTCCATCGTAGACCGCATTGTCGTTTAACATCAGGCGAGATGGCGGTCAAGTGTAAACCTATAAAAGTTAAAAAAAAAAGAAGAGTTGTAATATGATAGATACCCTTTCGTAATAAGATCATCTACATATACTATGGAATACCTAGCCCCAGTGAATCGGTTTCTACTGTACATAGCTGTAGGTACAGAAATTAATACATGATGAATCAGATGACATATATGATACAACCGATTAAAAGTTAAAAATGAAAAAAAGAAGAAGAAGACTTTATCAGCTGACTATTATTATCATTGTATAAATTCAGACCAATGGAAACTGCGTTGCCAGACATATTGCATGCCTCTAGAAGAAGAGGCCAGTTTGTATGGGTCAATTATTTAAATGTTTTGTATCATCTTATCTTACCTGCAAACAGCAATAAAGATTTTTGTATTTTGTACCGCATCGTCGCTTAACATCAGGCGAGAAAGCGGTCATTAGCACATGACTAATTTTTGCTTTGGAAACCTAAAACTGAACAAGCTAAGTAATATTCCGAAAGCTGGCACCAAATTTTGGGTAGGCATTTGAAGCAAGCGGAAAACTTGTCACATACGTACCTCCTTTTATACCTCAACACGGACCTGCATAGCTGCAGGTCTACTACGTAGTCCGATAAACGATATATCGGCCGAAGTTATGGACGTTTTATACCACGAAACACAATCGGTCGGTTGATGACACAAAACTGTCAAATCAGCGTCGGTCGGGATGAACGAAACGCCCGATCAGATCAACCAACCGATTGTGTTTCGTGGTATAAAACGTCCATAACTTCGGCCGATATATCGTTCATCGGACTTTGTAGTAGACCTGCTGGCTCAGGCGTAACGGGACAAAATGATGATTTAAAAAAAATGGTAGGTAACCCAAAATTTGGTGCTAGCAATTGGAATTGGATAAATCTTGAACAAGGCGCTTGCTTCAAAAACGCTACAGATATCTTTTACACCAACCACAAACGGTCGTCCAAATATTTAGTGAGAAGCGACCCGTTATTACGTTTCGTCCGAGATGGCCGGCTAAATTTAATTGTGCTCTCACCTTCACCTGAGCACGAATTCAGCACACGCAAGGCAATTCCATGAAAACAGCTTTCTACAATTTCCACTATTTTGATTCGTTTTTGGACCAGTGGTATTACAAGATTCGGCTAAAGCGTTTGACTCGCAATCACTAAAACAAAATCCACTAATATTATAAATGTCAATGTTTGAATGTTTGTTGCTCAATCACATCGTAACGGCGGAACGAATCGGTTCCAAATTTTAAACACAGTCAGCTTATACATACATAATCTGGATAGGCTGGATACATAAGCTACGCGACGCATCGAGATGCACTCGGTTCTGGATACTTACGATAAGTCGATTCAAGTCTGCATGAATGTTTGTGATTGAATCTTGATTCAATAATTTACGACAGTTCAACCAAAGTCATCTGTTAAACTGTTGTTGTTAACCAGTGAAAGAAAAAAAAGAAAGTATTAAAAAAAATGTTTCCACGGAATCAATATTAAATATATTTATAGTAACAGGTGCGAAAAATGCTTTTAACATTTTTTGTTTAAATCTTATTGACATTTAATAAGCAGTCTATCTTTACCAAAATGCTGTTTTATGGTGTTCAGTAAATACCGCGAGCCAAATTTATTTCTCGTGCCTCATTCTCGGTTTTGGCACAAATTTTGGAGTTTTGAAAATTAGGATTCCATATTTATGACAAACAATACCACAATCCGTTTTCGTGATTCAATGTGAACTTGTGTTAAATGTTTCCCTTAGAAATGAAATAATTCAATACTATGCGGTTTTAATTTCATTATTATGTTTGTAGCAGTGATTCTATTCTACTATTTCTACTACAGCCAGGCCAACCGCTGCATTATAAATTAATTCTTGCGGTTGTGCAACCCCGTAATCAACATATTTACGACTACATTTTGAACGTGATTTGTTTGTTGTTTTTTATGCTGGGGTCACACTAACGGGAAATGTCATTAACTAACGCGATAACGGACGTTAACCGTACGAGTAAAATACACCTAATGAACGTTTCCCGAAGGTGTATTTTTACACCTACGGTTAACGTCCGTTAACGCGATAATTAATGGCATTTGCAGTTAGTGTGACCCAGGCATTATAGAACAAAGATAAAGATGTTGAACAGAAATACGATTACAATGAATTATGCGACTATGCCTTTTGCTTTACTATAAAAACTGTGGTGTAAAAGGCAGCGAATAAGACAGTGACGAAACGAACAGGGCGTATACCCGACGGTAAGCAACATGCCTGCCACATAGTTTTATATGAATAGGTGAATTTTGTATATCACCTAATTTGAAACCAAAATGATACGAGTACAAATTTTAAAGTAGCAGCTCCCTGCAATTTTGTCCGTTTAGTTCCCGTTCCTGTTATTTTCGCGTGATGAAAACTAGCCTTTGTGATATCCCAGACGTGATCGAGCCAGTTATTGAGTTCGCGACGTGAGTGAGCAACAAACATGCATGTATACATCATACCTACTTACCTATTTTGTGACACGTGAAAGTCATGGTTGTCTGTTAGCGAGAACGTCTGATTTAGCAAGAGTTAGTTCGTCAGTTCAAATCCCGCCGGGACCCTATTATTTTCCAATTTTATAGATATAAGTACAATTTTACGAAACATCTGTTGTATATTTTATACCGATTAAATTTTACTTTGAGTTAATGCTGAGTGGCGTATCATAGGGAAGTCCTATGTCCAGCAATGAACGAATACAGGGTGATGATGATGATGAAATTTTACTTTTAAATTTGTATTTTAGCCCACGTAAGACTTGACTAAATCTTTGGAAAACGACACTAAAACATATTATGTATGTGCATTATAAATACGAATGTTTGTATGTGTGGTTGCTCAATTACATCGGAATAATAACAAATACATATTGGTGGACATTCATACACAACATAGTATGGAATGGCTGTACGGATTGGGTTGAAATTTAGAACCCTTGTTAGAATATATACTGGAATAGCGCAATGGCTACTTTTTAGCTCCGGTTAAATAACCGGAACGGAAACTGCGGGTAAAACTACGGGGCGTTGCTATTTTAATTTGTATGTTGTCAGTAAACAAATATTTCGTTTTCTAATGTCTGACATGAAAAAATCTATTACTTACCTTACAATGTGTTCAGATAAATAGCATCCCTAAGTACTTTTTAAGCACCTTAACTCCTCGCAAATACCGCAGGCAAGTCATTTTAAGCAATCGCAGAACCTCGCTTCGATAATGACGCAGCCTGTTTGATCTCCCCCGGTGTTGCAAATTAACAGTATGCAATATCGCCGTCTATTTCCGTTGCAGGATTGCAGTGACGGTGCGACTTACCTGGGATTTGTATTAGCCGCCCGCATACTTGACACAATAAGCAACTTGTAGAACAAATATTTTATTTGTGATCGGAGAAGCCATAGTTACGTATTTAATTTAGAAACTTATTAGTCATGTTGTGGTCAGTTTATAAATATGTAGAAGTTCGTTTCTTTTTCTTTATTTTTAAGTCATACTTTTTTGGTGCGTTAGGGAACAATGACAAGAGTAAATGTTTACAATGCTTTTGCGCACTTTTACCAAAATCAGACAGCCTGAAGTTACACAGTCAACATTTTGGTAAACATCATAACTAATTTCAGGTCAATACGTATTGTGTTGAAACGTATTATTTATTCTGTGGTTGAACTTATACTTCTTAGCCCAAGGAATAGTTAGATAAACTATTAAATTCTTGCGTGCGTACGACATGTGAACACACACACTTTATTTTGTAAATTGTAGAAGAAATAAAGTGGTAAAAATTACACTTCCATATTACTTTCTTTTTCTAAATTGTCATATGTTTAAAAAAATAAAAAAAATATTGATGATGTTGTGTGAGAAGTGTATACTCTTACACTACATCATCTGGTCCTAATCAATAAAAAAGCTTATGCCATGAGAAACGAGTAGATGATATTATATCAAGTAAAATGTAAGTACAGTATGTATAGATGTAGATGGTTTGAACTGATCTTATTTCAACCTAATAAATTAATAAAAATAAATAATAAATAAAAATAAATTTTTAAAATACCTACTTTGTCTTGTTTCATACTTATAAATTAAAAGATGTCTCAGAATGAACGCAAAAGTGTAAAGTGTGCGCAAGCCAAGCTGCATCTCTCGAAAACGGGAAATCAATTTGGCCCGACGAGCATTATACAGGCGACTCCAATTGAGAGTTTAAGGCGAGGATTTTTAATATTTTTGCCGACGAGGTCGCGACGTCTCGCTGCGAAGACGGCACGGTAATCAGGAAAATTATTTACTCATGTCTACGGGGTTCGTTGGAAATACAAGTAGGGCTGGCAAAAAAAACTGCTGTTTAACACATTTTGTCAAGTCCGAAAGAAAATTTTATACAAAACAGACCGTTTCTTGTGTGAATTCAAAGCTGGTTTCATAGTAACCATTTGTTAGAATGGTTACAATCTATGCTACAATCGTTTTAAGGGCGTGTAGGCCGTAATTTTGAATTTTTAAAACAACTTTAAGACCTTTAAAATAGTGTATTAAACTCTGAAAAAAATATATGTATTAGTTAAGGATCTAATCTAGTGCAATTCGCAGTCAAAAACACGATTTAATGAATTTTACTTGATAGAAAAAAATCCCAAAGTTACCCCTTTTCAAAAAGTTTTTTCAAGTTTATGACTAAACTAATGACCTTTTTACTAAATTTTTGTACTCAACGAAAGCCACTAAAAAGTTATAGATGCTTTCGCAGAGTTTGACTTGATAAAAAGTATCAGTTATTCACTATGTTTTAATATCTACCATATATATATAGCGCGCCGTTCGGCAGGCCTGATCAGTCGCGTTTCGGCGCTCACGGACGACGGGCCTGTGCTTGATTTTGCAATTTTGACAACCAATAAATTTTAAATATTACGATCATAGTGCCACAGTATAACAATATCAGTAGGTATTACTAGTGAAGCACGCTATGATCTTGATTTTTGATACCGTTTTCATTGGAATTGCAAATAGACGCTGATACTAATTAGTACGCTGTTTACTTTATGTTGTAGACCAATAGGGGAGTCTCAAAAAACTGACGTCGATAACACATCAGTAAAAAATTCAATGCAGATGCAATGGAAAATAGATTAGTATCGGTAAAATATTCGTTCGTCAAATCAGAGATCGGGATAAGGAAATAATGAGCGGGGAGAAATCCCCTGCGTAAATCCCCTAATATAAATGCAAGTTAGGTATATGCCATTTAGGTAAATTCTTTGGTAGTAAGGTACTTAGTACTTGGAAGAAAAGTCCTCACATACGGATTTTACCACTTTGGAAGAGATTCTTGCGCAAACTATTCAGTTTAGAAAAAAAATGTTAGGAACTTCAATACAATTTTTGAACACCTATCCATAGATACACGTATGGTTTTGATAGATTTTTTTAAAATTTCTTTTCCAAGTTTGTGACACCACCAAAATTTGTTGTTTTATCGTTTTTTGTATGAAACTGTTAATATTGTTCATAGAATACATGAACTTACCAAGTTTTAATAGTATACTTCTTATAGTTTCGGAGAAAAATGACTGTCACATACGGATGAACAGACATAACGTATATTTTAAAATTTGTCTACGAATCCCTAAAAACCCAACTTCGTTCATTTAAAACTTATTTAAAATGAAATTTAAACACTCGACCAAATTAGATAAGAAGGCAGTAAAATTACTCGTAGAATTTAACTCTGTACTATATTTCCGATTCGTATTTTTCGGTTTAGAATCATTTCCTGAGCATAAAATTACAAAATAATAACAAATCCAGGTGGAGCTTCAAGCGCCAGCTCGAAAAAAAAAACGTTTTTGGCCGATATTCCGAAAAATTATGACGCCTATTATTATTGTAGAAAATAAAATTTCCCATCTTTTGTTGCCAGTAAACTTTTTTTTCGAACTTACCGATTACGATTTATTATGTCCAATTTAATGATAACAATGTGTAAAAAAATAAGATGTGAATTCCGTTCCCAGTAGCATAAACATGTCTCTTTTACCGGAATGGAAGAAGGGTTATGTTTTTCGCGCGTACCTTTATGTTTGTAAAACTTTTATTTCCACATATCTTCCAAACGGCTGGATGGATTTTGGTAACTAAGATATTCTAAGACTGGTCTCATTCGCCAAAGTGTCCTAAGACTCCTTAGATAGTAGGTAATATTTTTTACGTGTAGATTTTTTGTAGTCGGTTTTTAAATTAAAGTAATTCTATCATATTGCTCGTTGCTCGAATGAACAGCACCGTTCATCATCATGATTGAAGAGTTGAACGAAGAGTTTGGTCTCCACTTTTGTAATACGAACAACTAAGCTGTGAAACGCATTGCCAGAGTGGGTTTTTGTCGAAGGTTCGATCCTTGGGGTTACGAGGTACACTGCGTTTGTTTCTATTAGAGAAGCAAGTTCCATCGTAGACCACATCATTTTCATCCACTATTTTCGGCATCATCACAACCGTATCATTAAATGACCTATAAATCGTAAACGGTAAGTTTTACAAAAAAAGTTTACAAGCAACAAAAGATGCAAAATTTTATTTTCTACAATTGTTGTCAAAATATATAGTTTCCAAAATATCGGCTTTATATTTTATGCTCAGTAAGTGATCTTTACCTCATAGAAAAAAATTGGATTAGAAATTTAGTGCAAACTTGGCCAAAAAACCGTCTATTTTTACTGACTATCATTACGTTTCACCACATTTTAAAATTTTTGACGAACTTGTGAATTATTAGGAAACATTTTAAAAAGATGCATGAAATTTTAAAAGCCGTTCTCAACTTATAGTGTGACCAAAAAAGAAAAGGTTGAGTTTTGTATACCTACGAGTATAGATAAATTGAATATTTATTCGTTTATATAGCAACAAAACTCTTATCATAAACAAACAAACGTAAACAAATCTTGAACAAAAAATGAGTTTAAATTACATAGTCCAATATTTTAATGTTATTTCTGCACTGTGGCACCGATTCCGCGGTCGGTGACGGTCGCGAGAACAAGACAGCGTTAAATGCCTACTTTGACAGAATTACCTGGCCTTAACATAAGTGTATTCTGCATTGGGCTGCATTTACTTACGAACACTAGGTAATTAAGTTAGAAATATTATTATTAGTATTTATTATACATAAGTGTTAATACTTATTACCTTTCAAAGTTCTGTTTCACATTCGGTGCTTCACATTCGGTGCAAAGGTGTAGTACTTAGCCCAAATAAATTTGTAGAGGCATTAAATCAGGAGTATGTATGATTTGTAGGATTCATCGTTTAAGGTTCCACATAAAACATAAACGATAGAAATGTAAGTCATAAAGTATTTTTTGGAACACAGAACGAGAACTCCGCCGCCACCTCCGACTATTTTTTTTAATTTTATAGGTTTACACTAGACCGCCATCTCGCCTGATGTTAAGCAATGATGTGGTCTAGGGTGAAGCATGTTTACCTAGAAAAAACCAATTCACTCTCGATTTGAAGACACACAGATTGTGACCATCGAGGAAATCCCACTCAGGCAACATATTCCACAGCCTAGACGTTCCTTTCACAAAAGTAGAGTCAAATCTCTGTGTTCGTGTCTTTGGAACATAAGCCATGAAACGATGTCGTTTCATGGTTTAATGAGTTGGACTATTCCAGTGTAGGTGAATACTTTTTTTCACGGTTACATTACGGTCTGTCTTTAAAAGTTTAAGAAAACGTGTGACAAGAACAACATGATACAAGAAATAAATTTTCCGAGAACACGCGCCAACCCCCGTTTCACATGAGTGATTGATTATGTCCATGAACTTGGAAAGCACCGTGTACCAGGAATGGTAAAATGTGAGCTATTAAATTTTCGAAATGAACACCCCTAAAACATGTCGCAAGCAGAATGAAGAGCTAGGGGGGAATACGCTCCGAGCTCGCTTTGTAAATAGTCACCGCAGTGGCTTCTTGCAGATTAATTTCAAGTGAGAGTGCAGTACGTATTGAGACTCGCTGCAAAACTTCGCCCATTGTGAACTGTAAAGGTACAAGTTCGCGCTGAGACCGCGATACGAGACCGCGACAGGAGACCGCGACAGGCACTTGACTCTATAGAATTGTATGGGCGGCAGTTCGCGTCGAGACCGCGACGCATGTCGCGTGTCGCGGTCTCGGGTCGCGATCTCCGGTCGCGGTCTCGTGTCGCGGTCTCCGCGCTAGCCGCTACCTTTAGACTACATTATTGTTGAAAACAACTTACTCAAAGCCAAGTGAAATGATTCCGTCTAACATTACAAGTTGCTGACGTGCTTTGCAAAATTTAGGCTATCCTTTACAAAGAGCAAAATTGGACACAAATTATGTTCTATAGACAGCCTGCGCTGTATTCGGAATATTAACTCGAAGCATATGTTATGCAAGCAAAAAGATACCATATTTTTAGGATAAGTCGAACTAGTAAAGCAATTATAGACTTTTCTTACGACAAATATACTCAAATAGGCAAAACAGTATTTATGTAATGTTTTTAGGGTTCCGTAGCCAAATGGCAAAATACGGGACCCTTAAAGATTCGTCATGTCTGTCGCTCTGTCCGTCCGTATGTCACAGCCACTTTTCTCCGAAACTATAAAAGCTATACTATTGAAACTAGGTAAGTAGATGTAATCTGTAAACCGCATTCAGATTTTGTTACAAAAAAATAGAAACAAACAAAAATTTTTAGGGGTATCCCATACAAAGAAATGAAACTCAAACATTTTTTTTATCAATACCTTACTTGCGGGGTATCTATGGATAGGTCATCAAAAATGATATTGAGGTTTCTAACATTTTTTTTTTCTAAACTGAATAGTTTGCGCGAGCGACAATTCCAAAGTGGTAATAAGTGTGTCCCCCCCCCCTTGCAACTTCTAAAATAAGAGAATGACAAAAAATAAAATAAAATGTATGACGTACATACGTTACTATGTAAACTATTAACGAAAATTGGTTTGGTAAGTACTTTTATTTTAAAACGTCATAAATTTACTATTGTTAAAACACTGATTAAAGTAACAACGAAGTACAAGAACTTTTGTATTATGTTACGTGCTGCTACGGAAGCCTTCATGGGCGAGCCCGACTCGCGCTTGACCACTTTTATTATTCAATAATGATGTTTGTGTTAGATGTCAAAATGATAGATAGCCGTTGTTTAGATTCTCATAATACATACTTTAAATAAAATGATGTGGAAATAAATTTTAAGTTAGGTAATAATATTAAGGTTCTTCAAAATTAGAAGGATAATATCAGTAAATTATTATTTATCATCTGCACTGCTGTTTTTGAGTTATTATTATTTGTTCAAGGCGAACCTATAGAACTTGTCGATTTTGAAGTAACATCAACTCTTAGTGAGCACAGTTTGAAAATGATTCTTCGATGTAATCCCAGGATGGAAAGAAATGGATAACACAGGAGAGATTTTTGCCCAGAAATGGGACAATTTATCAATAATTACGTTACATTAAAAACACTGTATTCTGAAATCATATGAAATAATTATTGTACCGTTTGGCCACACGATCAACAACAAAATTCCTTGCATTCGGACTTAAATTTATCCTATTGCAAGTCGAAGATTTATGTTTTTACGCTTCGTGCGTGGTGGGTTTTCTAAAACGCCGTACATCTTCTTTATTTATGTTTACAGCTTTATACCGGCCGCATCTATTCCCTATACAGGGTTACCCTGAAAGAGTATGCTGCCAGTATGATGGGCATTTGTTGTTGGCGATTTGACGAGCGCTAAATTAATGACTCCAAACATGTGTAGTGTTTAGGTAGGTATTTGACATTCTAATTTGTATTTTTCCCAATTTAAACAGTATTAATATAACTAATGTAACGCCATGGACGTATGAATAACACGGACAGAACCATCCAAAGACAAACCTGAGGCACCCAGAGATCCCAAAATGGCGGTAGCTTTTTAATGTGTGAAGGAATTCTGAGTTGCCATGTTAGCCAAATTAACACCACAAAAAAAACACAAACACGTAATCACAGACTAAGTAGAGAGATACACTCACGTAATCAATATTTTATTCTTCTTACTGCTTAACCTTAGATAGAAAATTTAGCCATTGGAGGGAGGTACATTAGAAGTTAGATTTTTTTCTTCCTTAACAACTTTATCACATTTTTTTGCAGGGCGCGAGGGAAACGTATAAATCACACAATTTTAACTTAAGCTCGCACAAAATCAACAAATCTTATAGTAGGTACCTACCTAATATTATTAGTAACAATATTAATTATTAACGATACTAAAAACAAACAGCATACTTGAGATTAGTAGTCAATTTGGATCGATTCTATTGATAGTTATGGCACTTAAAAGGTATTTGTTGATATTGTAAAATTTACTAGAAAATGTAAGGTTCTGTTCTATTCGGGAGAATGGTGCCTGCCGATCCGAAGACACTTTACACTGGTTTAAATCACACACGCACCACTATCTTTTCGAAGTCATGCGCATAATGCTGCTAACTTGAAAGGGTGAAGGTAAACATCGTGAGGAAGCCGACATGTACCTAGAATCTTTCGAGGTCATGTGTAATCCACCAACCCGCACTGGGCCAGTGTGGTGGATTATGGGCTTAAGTATATCCTTGCGAGAGAAGACACCGAGTCCCAGCAGTAGGAACACTTATAGGGCTGCTTATGCGGCTAGAAAATATGTAAAAATGTTATAATAAATTCATATTGCCGGACATTTCACCCATCACAAACTAAGCAAAGCTTGTAGCTACTGTGGGAGCCAGATAGCTCTGATGTAATACTGATCAATATATTTATTTAATACATACTTACTTATTATATACCTACTTAAAAACCACCAGACATAAAATAAATAATATTCATCGCACAAATATTTGCACCGGGTGGGAATCGAATCCACGACTCTCGGCTTCGCAAGCAGACTTACTACCAACTAAATCACGAGTTATAGAATACAGTATTTTATATACGAGTATTAGCTTAGATTGTTAATTTATCTTTTGAGGTATTGCATATTTATGTAACAATACGCCCGAGCCCTTCTTTCGTTACATATATATTATCAACTTCGAAATGTTTACTACAAATGACACTGTATTTGTTTGGGATCCAACCGTTTTCACAGTTACTATTTCAAATTATTGGGATCCAGTCATTTCGCTGAGCTTGATTTTGTTTAGGAAATCTAGCAAACAAAATAATAAAGTGGCAACTAATAAACAATATTATTATATACATACAGTATTAATATAATGTGACATAAATCTTTATTCACACAGTTCACTAATATTACTACAATTAATAAACTAATACTAAACAATCATAAATAATCTATGTCCCATATATTTTCGGTAATTATCACACGCTAACTTTGGCAACACTGGACTTGTAATGCGCAATATTGTTTTAGCAAATGAAGATTGGTTTAAATATTTAAAATGTGAAAATTAGTAACTGAATTATGTATCTACCTGTGAAACGTGATTCCTGGATGTTTTTTGTGTTAGTTAATACGGCTTTTACAGCATTTCACTACACAAGACATCCTGTGTGTTGAGATTTTTCTTTAACCCAAAACGTGTCGGCTGGCTGAGGTTTGCGCGCGTAATGGCCGACTTTTGTGAGTGTGTATGAGTGTCAACCTGTATGTGACAGGGAACTGGCCGACTTGATTTGACACAGTGCTTGTGTTAGCGAGACAACGTCCGTTATTTTCATACGTCCATGTGTAACGCTAAAAAATCATACACTTTGCTTCTAACCCTGTATAGTTTGAATCCGTTTATCGGATTTCGACCACGTCGCGGTCGGATTCTGTACCGTTGAACTTGATATATAACCGTGGTCGAATACCCTTATAAAATTACTGCCAATGTAAAGAATCGTAATAATACTGAATCGAATGAAATAAAGAGAATATTCAAATATTGCTGCAAGAATGTGGAAGCCCTCGTTTATTTATTTCGGAAATTGTATTTCATTCATATTTATTGTAGCGTAACATTATATTATAAGATTGGGGTGGATCCAATGTATGCTGGGGTTATGTTTTCACTGACCACGTATGCAATCAAGTGGAGTTTGAATTTGCTTCGTCAATGCAAAAAAAATTGTCTGTCATAGAACTGCGGATAAAAGTTAAAACTTATAACTTAGAATTTGATAGCTCACTTTAGAAGTTTCCAGTTTTCGTAGGTGAAACCGAAAGGCGTGGCCATAATCATAGCCATCTAGAAATGCGTCAGCATTGGCCAATGGGAAAAGCTGACGCATTTCTTGATGGCCAATGGCTATGGTCCTGAGCTTAGCCGAAGATTTCTTATCATTCCCGAGCGTGACGCTAGAAATCAATTCACAGCCCAAAGAAAAGCCAAAACGAAGTGTTCACTTCAAAAATTGGCAGCCACCGTGCTTGCCGATAGAAGTGAATAACTCAGAATAATAGTATTAAACATTGCTATACAAGTTCCACAATCCGTCATCTTCAAAGTTGCAGATTGCTGCTGCATTATGAATATCGGTGATGCGGACTCGCGAGATTTCCATCAACAGCCCACTAAATGTTCCCACTGCTGGGACTCGGGGCCTTCTCTCGCAAGTAGAGAGTTAAGGCCATAATCACCACGCTGGCCCAGTGCGGGTTGGTGGATGACACATGACTTCGAAAGATTCTAGGTACATGTCGGTTTCCTCAAGATGTTTTCCTTCACCGTTTTAAGTTAGCGGCATAGCGTACATAACTTCGAAAAGACAGTGGTGCGTGTGGGGTTTGAACCCGGGGTCTCCGGATCGGCAGGCGCCGTTCTCCCGATTAGCGTATGACCGTAACTTATGAATGCGAGATTAACTAACCTAAAAGCTTCTAACGCGTAAGACCCGTTCCGTTGCTCCGCTGTTGTGCAGACACTACGCCACTGTATTAGCATGTCGGCGACGCGAACCGATAACATTTTCCGCTGTCAAACCATTCCCGTTCCCGTAATTTTAAAAATAGTATAATAAGTAATATTATGGGGTGTTCCAGGCTATAATTTAACTGCGTTCCCAATTTCAACCCGATCCATTCCAACGTACCGACGTGATTGAGCAACAAAGATATAATAAGATTATTATTTATTATATTAGTAGGATGACATGTAAGAAAGCAATTTAAGTTTTAAATTTCATTTCATTGACGCTTACGAATTAGTTCTTCTGTATGTTGGAATTTTAATAAAATTTCAATCCACCTTGATAATAATATCTATACCTATAATAAAACTGTAACGGGTCGATTTCTGTACATTGAAGATATTTTGAAAAATTTTTTTGGGGCACTCCATAGTCGATACTGATGGCGAAACTGCATTTTTTTTTTCTTTCATGTCTGTCTGTCTGTCTGTCTTTCTGTATAGGGATCACGCATCACGCCGAAACTACTGATTCAATTCAGCTGAAACTTGGCATGATTTTAGTTTATACTAAAGACATTGCTGTAGGCTACTTTTGATCCCCAAATTCTGATCGGTTTTCTTGCGGGAGGGGGTGAAAGTCAGAATGTGTATTTGGTTGTAACTCATGTTTGCGTTGTTTAATTTCATTAATTATTTTTTTGTTAGAAAGAACACATTTTTTACATTGTCCCGTCAAAATTTGAACAATATCGGTCTGTTGGTTTGGAAATTACACAAACATTAAATAATAACGACACGCGCGGCGCGTTCGGTACATACTAACTTCTAAGTATTCTGTGTATCACAGACGATCCACAGAAAATCTAGATTCTAGAAAGTGCCCACGTGATCGCGTCGCGTCGTTTTGGATGACAAAATAATTGTCAAAAATATATTTTTGTGTGGAAAAACAAACATCATTCGGTTATAATCGACTTCAAACAAGGAGGATGTTCTCAATCGGGTTGCATGTTGTTTTATTTGGTTTTATTTTACGCGATAACTCCGCTAATTGTTAGTTGATTTTGATAATTCCTTTTTTGTTTGGTAGAAAATACTTCAGAGGTGATTTTAGATATCGAAAACAGGGAGGTAGTTTTTCAAATATCAACAAAAAAACTAAAATCAGCTTAGATTTTTCTGTACGACACGTATACCTTCTTATAAAATTTAGTCGAATGACAGAATTAAATTACCTGTCATTGAAGTAGATTTTTGTATTTTGGAGAAAACATATCAGCATAATAAGTAGTAGCATAAACAACCCATTAAATGTTCCCACTGCTGGGCGTCGGGGCCTTCTCTCGCAAGGAGAGAGACAAGGCTATAATCCACCACGCTGGCCCAATGTCGGTTGGTGGATGACATATGACTTAGAACTTAGATTATAGGTAGATTTCGGTTTCTTCACGGTGTTTTCCTTCACCGTTTTAATTACCGGCATTACGAACATGACTCTAAAAAGATAGTGGTGCGCGTGGTTTTGAACCCTGGTTCTCCGGATCGACAGTCGCCGTTCTCCCGACTAGGTCAGCTGTAACTTACTTGACCAGCCGTAACTTATTAGAAAACGTATTATTTCAATCCAAATAATGTTTAAAATTTAAAGGTAATGTTCAACAAGCTTCGGTGACCGAAGCAGACCGTTGTTAGGGTTCCGTACACAAAGGGTAAAAACGGGACCCTATTACTGAGACTTCGCTATCCGTCCGTCCGTCCGTCCGTCTGTCACCAGGCTGTATCTCAAGAACGGTGATAGCTAGACAGTTGAAATTTTCGCAGATGATGTATTTCTATTGCCGCTTTTATCATGGCGGAACTTATCAAGTGATCGGGTTGAAATTTGAAATATAATTAGATTACAGTCTGGAAGAACACATAGGCTAAACATTGCCTATGTATAAGTACTCTATGTATTACGTAACAAACATCCAAACAGTGACATTCATAATATTTACAGGACAACGTTGGAACAGCTGAACATATTTGGATGGAATTCGAAACACACGTAGTTTGAACTCAGAAATAACGAATTGGTTACTTATAGGTTACTGTGACGTAGGAAAGACTAAGCAAATTTGGTAGAAAATTGAAACAGAAATAACTCATAGTCTGAAATACCTCATTTATGTATTTATTACCTATCAACCTGAAAAGAAGCATGGGCCCTAAGGAAACAAATATTAACTATCACGTCAAAACGGCACAACGATATGGGTTGACATACGAAACACATAGTTTAGAGTCTAAAATTTCACATGGGCTAATAAGTCCACTCCATATTAATATAAGCATATATTTTCGTAAGGAACTTGATGTGATGGTAAGGTAAAAGCCAAAAATGAAAAATATATGCACCCGTTTTGGCGTAGATAATATAGGTGATTTGCGTTCAAAATCAAAATAACGAGCAACATAATATTCTCATTAGACGGCGCTAATGCCAGTTTAAATCTAAAAGCACTAAAGGCCATTTAAATCGATGTTTTGCTATTGTGGTATGTATTTTTTCTTTTATCACTAGGTGGCGTTACTGGTATTCTAAATTGTACTAATAAGTTTTTTGCTGGCTAAAAGAATTATGATGACAAATTTGGATTCTTTCGTTCTTGATTTTTTTCTGTGTTACCTACAATTAAATTCATACATTAACATTTCACTAGGACTTGGCTTAGATTTACGGGTTCAACTTGCTTGAATATCATTAAAACTCAAAATTTTAATTATTTTGATTCCACACAGGCTTCGTTCAAAATTTTACTACGGCCAAGTCGCGGGTAACAGCTAGAAAACAGCTTGCGGATAAAAAGAAATAGGTAAGTAGGTATCAGATCATGCACATTACCTTCAGACTTTTCATAATGTATCCTATAAAAATCCTACAAACTTAACACTTGCGGCTATGTTCGATACTACGAAACCTTACTAAGTATTGTTGATTTTGTTTAAAAAAAGAAAAATAAAGATGATGAAATTAAATAAATTTTTTGTGTGGAAAAACAAATTCACTCAAACTCAAAGGTTTTTCAATGACTATTTATCCAAATATTTGACGTACGATACTTCCAATTAATGTATAAGTCAGTAACATCTGCTTACGCGAACGAAGTAGCGGGTTCAGCTAGTTATTAAAATAAATGTTCATTGCCAAGGCAAATTCTAATATTCGAATTCTTATTTTTATGTTGTTATCACAGATAATTTAAAAAATCAGCGTGATTGAACTTCAGAATAAGATCTAACAAAGACAGCGTTGTAATTATAATAAAATTTTAGAATAGGTAGTGAATCACTACATAGTATAAAACAGAGTTACATACTTTCCGCATCTGTCTAACCCTATGTAAGCTTAGATCTTTAAAACTACCAAAACAGATTTTGATAAGGGTTCTTTTAATAGATGGAGTGGTTTAAGAGGAAGGTTTACATGTATAATACGGGCATAAAATAGTAGTAAACACTACATTGATTTTTTAAAGGTTTCCAATTTGTTTGTAATTGTTAGTGATGTTTTAAGGTTTTGTAAATAAACTAATTTTTTGCTTCAAACGCCGGCTGAACCTTATGAGCTAGATAAAATAATGTAGTATTTTACCCCTTCAAAATGTCTACAAAAAGTCTGCAATAGCGTATTTATGTCTAACTCTCGTTTTTTATTTGTAAATTTAGTATCAGCATTGCACCCGTGTGAAGAGTGAGTCGCTAGAGTAGTTAGAATATACATATTCTACATTTATAGTAGGTAGAATAAACTTTTTCACTTATTAGGACAACGCGATTAATTGTAATTATTTTCATTGATAGTATATGTGCAAAACTAAACAAAGACTACGGCACACATTCCTGACAATGGCATACAACCGGGTGTGGCAATTCATAACCATAATCTTTTCGTACGTCTTATCATGGCAAACAAAGATAACCTGGCCGATGTGTAATGCCTTATCTGTGATACGGGGCAGTTACGTTTCGATCGAGGCCGCGAAAGGTCCACGAATTTTGAATTTCAAATAAGAAATTAAACGTTGTGCAGTGAAGTGTAATGGCGGGAGCAGGGAGAGGTGAAGGGCTTGGCCCTGCCGTTGGAAAACTCGAGTCCAACATCTATTGTATCAAGTACACTTTGTTTTGCTTCAACGTCGTATTGTGGGTGAGTATTGCGCAAATTGAAATCACTGGGCTCTTAGCGTTTCATTTTGTTGGCTTTGCCGAGTAGTACTTCTAGGCTACGTGCTCCCATTTGCAGAGATTGCGCTGCGGGGAACGCTAGGTGGTTTGTATATCATCAACTTGCGATTACTGTTACGTTCTGTAATTTTACATACGATTCTACAAGATTATCTTAAGTTGTTTTGCATTTGTTTGAGAGATTTATTTCTTTGTATGACAATGATCGCATGTCATCCTTAAAAACAGTCAGATTATAACAAAATCGGTCGGTTTCGATGGGTTATATAATTTTTTTTGTAGCAACTATATCGTCCTTTTGGACATCAATAAACTGACTAATTTCGGTTGTGACCGCAAATTTTGTTTGATAAAACAAACATTTTGGCGTCAGTAATAATAAACATTGGACCTACAGAAGAGTAGATTAACATGTTGTTTCATTTTTAGCATAATTTTGTAAAATCGCCTCTTGAGACTACAATTGTACATTTATATGTGTAACTAAGCAAATAATCCGACAATCGATAAACCGTTATTTCTCTCTCATTCTTTAATAGGAGTGACCGTGATAGACATATTAACTGGTAGTCATAGACTAGTAATAAAATCGATTTCTAGTTTCGTCGTCAAACCACTCGATCGATGTAATTTGATTTAAAAAAATATAATTTTGCTTATTTTACTTTACTTTGATGATTTTGACTTAAATATCTCTAAACTTAGTTTGAAATAAGACAAAATGTATGTTTCTGTTTCCAATAAGTTGACGAAAGTCCAATAAGTGTAAAAGTACTGTAACGGCGGCCAGAAATAATTTAATTACTATTGTAAATATTATATTAATGATATTGTTGAACTTTTCTCACACAATAACTAGTCCTTAACTAAAGCCATTATTATAGTAGCCAGCATTATATCTGATATAATACTCATATAATAGTATGTAAATACACACGATACGAAACAAAAAAACACATAACGACAAACTATTGTTATTAAACACAAATATTTGTGTAACGAAATCAAATAGTCAACATAGAGTATCCCGCAGTTACCCACGTTGTTTTCGGCCATCTACCGCTCAGCTAAATCGGCTTTTGTTATGGTGTTGCGGTCTCTATAATTTCAAGCAGAAAGAAAAGAGAAAAATATCAAAGCTAAGACAGTTCTATCTTCTACTCCTTCTAATACAATCTAATGTTCGATTACTGTAGCAATAAGTACATAGATATGCTGTGCCAGACTATAAACTAACTGCGTTCCAAATTTTGACTCGATCGGGGGTCTACCGCCTAAATAAAACTGTCTTAGTTTTGATATTGCTCTATCCTTTCTCTCTGCTTAAAATGATAGAGACCGCAATAGCAAAGCGAAAGCCGTTTTATTTAGGCGGTAGAAGGGATGTTCATCCGTTGCGACGTTTTTTCATTTTTTAATTAAGAAGTGGCGAGACGATCAGGGCATGTGCCTGACGGTAAGCAACATGCCTGCCACATCACAGCACTGTGACACGCAGCTATTGGAACATGAAGAGTCCAAATCATTACCTAGCACTGCACTGCGCTCATCACCCAGAGATCTAAGATGTTATATCTCTAAGCCCTGTAATTTCTCTGGAAACATTGCTCTTCAAACCGGAACACAATAATGTTTGGCGGTAGAATAACTAGCAAAGGTGGGGTACTTCCCCAGGCGGAGTCTGATGACGTAATGAGCAACAAACATCCAGACATCTAAACTTTCACATTTGTTATATTAATAGGATATTGAATAGTCCAAAAACAGAAACCGTTTTCCTTTTCTCCATACATTTAGGTTATTTTTATCGCGTTTTATCGATTAAAACATTTTCATATCATTCATAACCTAGAATAAAAGGGCCGGGTATAAAGAATCTCTTATCTGTCTGATAAGCCACTTGTCCTGTTTTCCAAGTATAAAGCAGTCATTCGTTGAATCACGCGTGGAAATAACAAAGCGTGGCGTCATTTTTGTATGGAATTAGGCAGAAATAGAACGTTTCCGGAAAGTAATCAAGATTCAGGAAGTACGCTTGCGTGTTCATTTGTGTCACGTGACGTAGCTACACCTATAACAATATTATCGATAAACAGAGAAGATTTATAATTTTATTTGTAAGCGAGCTAGCCCAGCAACTTTCGTACCACCATATTTTGGCCGTGATTTTTTTTTATACGAGATTAGCAGGACATGTGCCTGATGGTAAGCAACATGCCTGCCACATAACAGCACAGTGACGCGTAGCTATTAGAACATGAAGAGTCCAAATCATTACCTAGCACTGCACTGTGCTCGTGATCCAAAGATCTAAGATAATATATCTCTAGGCCCTGTAATTTCTCTGGAAACATTGCCCTTCAAACTGGAACACAGTAATGTTTGCACATTACTGCTTGGCGGTAGAATAATGTACTTGACAAAGGCAAAAGTGTGGAACGTCCCCAGGTGGACTTTGCCAAAAGTTCTACCACTACAGAACCCGTTCAACAGTCTTTCAACACGTTTCTCGTAACCTCTGGTGTTAACAGTAAAAGAAAACAAGCTTATTCCAAGATAAGATGTATTTCGAAGATGTCGTCGATAAAAATGTAAATCTCTCCTAAAGATATCCCTGACTTCTAGTTCTTAGACTCGTTCTTAACCAGTGTGTCTTGCTATGGCCTTGGACTTGTGTTCGTGTGTGTAGGCTTCAAACATCAGCAATAAGAACAAAAAGAAGTCATCTTGTGCAAAATGATTTTCTTTCAGTCAATGTTTCTATTTCTCATACAATAACCAACAATAACCAAACACAAAACTGACAAGTAAGACATATATTTGAAATCCAAAACTATACGATATCAAAAAATAAAATATCACTACTCCTCCTAAACGGAGATGCAGATGGGATTGGAGCCTATAAACTGACGATTTTTAGACTATTAGTCCACCATAGCTTCAAATAAACAATATACAAATATTAGGAAACATTTTCCGTAAAACACCATCTAGCCCAAAAGTAAGAATAACTTGCACAACGAGAACAAGGTCGCTGCTATAATAATGCAATCGTAAGTAAATATAACGCAAAGAAACACAGAAACAGTGCAACTAATCAAATTTAACACAAAAATATTTGCCCTAGGTCGGAATCGAATACATGACCTATGGTTCTGCAGGTATGCTAATAACTGTTCCACCAGACCACAAGGTTAACAAAAAAAACAAGGGATAACCACAAACATTCACATCACTTTAACCAAGTACAGTATCATTCGCCTACCCTTATTCCACTTTATGTGGGATCGGTACAACGTGAACGATTCCTCCATTCGTCAAATCTGTGTTTACTCATTTCCTTTTCATATACTCTTAATCCAAACATTTTTGCACAGCATCCATATACTTAATATTAAGTAATGTCGCCTTCATCCCTGCTCATAACATGTCCAAAACACAATAAATTTACCAGCCACAACTAGTACAAATATTATTTTTAGTAATTAACCCAGCTCTCTACTTGCGGGCACGACTTGCGAGTAGATTTACTGCAGACGCCGCGTGCCGCTAATGTCTCGAACTTGCCACTAACTTTGTTTGTGATTTATACAGCTAACATGGTCTGCCATGTCTGTGACGTCACATACTTGCCTGTCATTTGTCACGAGGAATTCAGTGGAGTTGGTACGAGTAGCTTTGTAAAATCTACTAATGACTTACCGATTTTCCAGTTATATAATGTAATTGTGTTCCTTATTTCAAATAAATTCGTTTAGCCATCACACGTGATTGAGCAACAAACATCCAAATGTCCACATGTATGAATTGTATGTCAGGAGCACTTGGCGTTTCAAAACATAAAGAAAAATAGTAGATATATTAACTGTATTGACAGCCCAAAAAAAGTGGTTAGAACTTTTTTTGGGCTCACGGCTCACGGCCACGGCTCCCTTAGCATTACTTACACACAATTTTATGTATTTAAATTCTTTTGACATCTTGTAAGTTCAAAAACCCCTTAAAACTGATTTGGCTTTAATCATAAAATAGATAACTTGAATCAAATCGTCATTTTTTCGATTTGGTTTTCCAATATTGAAATACTATTCTCGATGAGAAAAGCAAAAACTTTGTATACCATTCAGGGTTGGGATTAGTGAAACGAATATTATAGACCCTAACACTTAACAGATGAAAGTAGACCTAGTTTAACAGGCTAATAAATTATCATTGTATCAAACATTACACAGACTTTTTAGGCTTGCGTAAGTCTGGGGAATGTTAGGACTAAACAGAGAAAAACAAAATTCAAGTTCAGGGATGATATGTAAAAAAAATTATGATTCACAATTCCACGATATCAATAAACCACGAGATTTGGAAAGGAATAAAGCATTAATAAAGTACCCGATAGACGATTAATTACTTTAAATTTGGAACAATCAATTTACTCTTAAAACCTAGAACTTTAGATTAAGAGCCGAAGCCCACAAACAATGCTCCTTCAGCCAGCTCAGAACAAACCCTCTAACTTTAATCACCCAAGTCGTTCTGTAAATTGGACCGTTGACTGCGCGCCAAAAACTGCGCGAACGGCGTCAAGTGTCATTCAAACCGCACCTGAATACTCGTTAAGGTGTTCCAGGACAAATGAGAAATAATTGCCGAAGTTGCTCTCCCGAGCCGATAATTGACTTTGGATTGTAGCCAGCGTTAGAAAGCATTCGGTTAGTGGGATGTCTGGTGAGTTGAGTTTCGGGTTAGTCACAATTAAATACTGAGTGCGAGTTTTGTCGAAAACAATACTAACGTGTTCTACCGTGAGCGCGTAAACATGAAATTTGTGTGAAAAAAATTATAGCGTGTCTGGAGTCCTACATACAAATACGAGTGTCATGTTTACGCTTTCATAGAAGGCATAGGCACTGTTTTCGACAAATTGCGGACGCAACATATTCGTTTTAACAGTTCTAGTTAGATTAGTGAAGAGACGAGCAGATCGCATTCCGAAGACAAGCAACACATCAACCCTTATCAGTACAGTATAAGCAGCCTATTAATTAATGTTCTCTGCTGGGACTCGCGGCCTTCACACAAGGAGATAAATTCAAAGCCATAATCGGCAACGTTGTCAACTGCCATTTTTTCCGTTACGAAAAGATTTACTCACGGTATTTTCATTCAGTGTTAAAAGCAATACTGATGACACACTTGTACATCTACTACTATATACTTGTATGAATACTCAGAATATTACAGAATATTATTATCATTAGGTTTCAGTATCGGTGTAGGTGGGATTCGAATATACGACATTGTAATCGTGAACGGCACTTTCTATCGACTAGGCGATCACGGATTTCAGTTTGGCTTTAAAAGATTTGTATTTTTGTATGAAACGAAAAAAACACTGAACGATTTGGTGACTATTCACTGTTGAGCGTAGGTCTCTCCTATTGCCGTCATAAGACGCAGCTTTAGGGACGGGCGAATAAAAAAAGTTTATTAAATCCAATGGTCCATAATGGTCTCGCAAATATTTTCTTTATGATGAAATAAAGGAAAAAAATGTATTTCTAAGCTATCGAAATCTTGTGTGAAGGTAATTAGGTTTAGGTTTTATCTTATTTGGTCTGAAAGCAGTTTTGACAGGTTAATTATGAACAGTAATTAGCTTTTTGTCAGTTTTGCTGCCAATACGAGGCCTGTAATTAGGTACTGCGATATTTTTTTCTAGAACATCAATTATTTTCACAGTCAGCTAATCAGACCAAAAATATTGACCTAATATTGGTTTTGACAGAAATATAACTTTTCGAACCTGTGAACTAGAATATGCTATTCAAAATCGTGAGGTCGAAGCCCCAAACCCCGAATATGTCAAATTTGTACATCTAGAATTTTAATAATATGTCAAATTGTAGATGTATAAATTTGACATTACCACTGACTTTAACGATAAGAAAATGTCATGTTTCAACAACCTATCAAGGTCCTTCGTCAGCCAACCCGCACTGAGCCACCATGAGGCATTGTGGTCTTCACTCTCTTGTGAGAGAAGACGCCAAGTTCCCGCACTAGGAACACGTAGTGAGCTGTTTATTATTGACTATTAGTATAAATGAAAGCATCTTTAATCACTCATCAGATAGCTCATGATCATTCTTCTCTTCTTTTCTCGGTCGGTCAGTTGGTTCTTGAACATTCAAGGGCGCGAGGAAAATTTGAAAAACCAAAACAAAAAAATAAAGTATTTTGTAATGAAACAGGGCTGAGCTAACGCTTGCGTTCTAGGGCTGCCACTTTGGTTTTTAAGCGACTTTTATAAAGGATTTTTTAAATATTTTTCTCAAAGAGGTCAAAACCAATTTAAGGAATTCTTTTTTTTTTTAAGCTTATATTGTAATTTATGGTATTCTTTTCAGTTGGTCCAGTTAATATTTTAACATTTTTCATTGGTGTCTATAAATCATACTTATAGTAGTATAAATATATTTATATATCCATAGTATTTACAATATTCTTAGAGGTTAACAAGTTATAAAATTATGTATTATTATATTGCTACCAAGTATATCTATCTACATATGATAGGAAAATGTAGATGTAATTATGAACATTGATCATACTAAAAGTGTAGCAACAGAACCGTTCTTACTATTTTAATTATTCATAGTAAACTTGTAGACTACTAAAACGACGAGTTTTACTTGACCGCTATTTCATATAAAAATACCAAATATTTGTCGGACAAATCCAGTTGCAAATAAATTGGAGTTTTAATAACATGCCTTCTGCCAACCTTACAAACCGTCTCATTCCATTTGCGAAATTTATTTTTCCACAATCTTCCCTGTAAACGTGGCGACTAAGTCTCGGGGCGTAGCAGTAAAGGAGTCACTTTTCTTGCATAAATTCTATTTATTCGAAACACAGAAACACTCAACGACATTTCTCTTCTGTTTAAACTTTCAGGGAGAGTACATTTCAATTGACGTTATAGTTGACAATGTTTAGTTTTTTTTTAATAAAAAGTGACGAGACGAGCAGGACATGTGCCTGATGATAAGCAACATTCCTGCCACATAACAGTACAGTGACAAGCAGCTATTGAAACATGGAGAGTCCAAATCATTACCTAGCACTGCACTGCGCTTGTCATCCAGATATCTAAGATGTTATATCTCTAAGCCCTGTAATTTAAGTTAGATTGTATTATTAGATGATATTATTACGGACTCAAATTAGATAGGTACCTAATTTTGTTGATTAAATTGAGGTGTCTAGATTTTAAGCTATTTATTATCCTAGGGCTTCGCCCGTGGTACAAAATATATAGTATATAGCACCCAGGGACGCTAGATATGGACGTGACATATGCAACGGTATAATATTTTTTGAAATCGATTCAGTAGGCCTCGAAATTAACGCGTTCCAACAAACACCCTCTTCAGCTTTGTAATATCAGTAGGTATTGTTTAATTTTTTTTAAACATTATTAAACTTTGACTATATAAGTGCAATTAATGCAATTATTATAACAATTCGCGATACAGTACCAGTACCCAATAATAAATACTCTGAATAATATTTTAATAGAATTTAAAATTGCCAGCATATTAAATTTGCCAATGAAACTGACAATAGTTGATATGAAGTAGTTATCTAAAATGATGGAATTGATGTAGATTGTAATATTTTTTTAATTCAAAAAACTCGCCGCATCAAAGTTTTGATTTTCGTAAATAAAAGGTGCAGTGCAGAGGTAGTTAATTATTTGGATTTTTCACGTTGCAATAGCTGTGTTTCACTCTGCAGGAATGGGCAGACGTATTACTTACCATCAGGCACATGTCCTTCTTATCTCGTCACTCGTAACTATATCATAAATACTAGTATCGGTATTTATAATTTTTGTAACTTTAATGTTTGTTATTTAATCTACAAAATATTCAAAAATAGAACAACAAACGGTAAACAAAGTTAACCTTAACTAATTTAATATTTGCTACAGCCAAATATTTACACGAAATAAAACAGCCATCTAGACTGAATAAATACTGAACAGACAATACAATCGCGTTTGCAAAATAGCGTCTATTTGTTCTGGCTAAAATTGCGTTCTCCCGGAAAGTCAAACACTTCAACTTTACACGGTAATGCTGGAACAAAACGGTTGAAACATCGATAAATGCTTTAAATCTATCTTAACTTAACACGTCAAAATGTTAGGGGAATTGCTTAGGAAAAGCGAGAAGACGGATTCGTCGCAGTATAGATAAAGCGTACCGCGTAAGATATTCAAATCCCTTAAGTGCACGTAGCGGTTGAATTGCGGGAAAAAGTCCCATTTTGAAACGTTGTAAAAGTCTTTATTATTCTAGCTTTGCAGGTGTCTCTGAGGAGATACAATGGGCCGCCGAGTGACGCTTGCCGGAAAACCGGGACAAGCGGCGAAATAATAGTTTTACGCTTCGAAATAGGTTATACAAACTGAATAAAAAGGTTGGCCAACTGGCACGGCTGTTAGTTCCCTACAGGTTTTGTTTAATAAAAAAATTTAAAGATATTGTTTTGTTATTTACAAATTAATACAGTTATACTAAGTGTTACAATACTTACATAGAGTTAAGAGTTAGAATCACCAAGATTGCTATGCTTTAGTGAGGTTCATTGTGTTATAACTTGTCTTTGTCCGCGTGATTTTTTATCTGTAACGTAATGAAGTCATAAATAATTGAGTATTGCATTCGAAACTCTCTTTTCCTTTCAATTTGCAAACAAAACATATTACTTTGACTGTTTATTGGTTTTCGCAATAATTGGTTAGCACTTGACCGCCTTCCTGCTTTTATCGCATTTTCATCGATGTCAAATGGCGATGCGGTCTACAATGGAGTATGTTTACCAACAAGTTACTGAGTCACTCTCGACTAAAACACTAATATTGTATCCATCAGGAACACAGATTTCTAAAACAAAAGGAATCTGTGATCAGGAAAAACTCTATCGGGAAATGCGCTGCCATTCCACAGCTTAGGAGTTCTTATTACGAAATTGTAGTCAAACCTCCTTAATTTTAGGAACGTCAACTATAACAATTTTAGGAACGTTCAAGCTAGAACCAGAAAAACCATTATTATATTGATTATATTATTGTAAAAAATACTCAGCATGTAAATTAGTCGAGAAGAGGATACTTGAAGTTTGATAAGAAAATACGTGTACTAGATATACACTGTTGTATCGTGATTTCTCGAGGTGTAATTAATTAATACACTATAATTTTGGACAACATGTTTTATTTCTCACTAAGCCGCTGACAAAGAGAACCATAGATCTAATATTTCTACCTTACCATAACTATGACTATAACTATAGAGGACAGTGTTACCATCTACTTATTAAATACAACATACACTATACAGATATACTTAACAATAAGAAAATTAAAACAAAAACATGTCGATTGTCTCAAAAATACGCTTTCATATCATTATTCCGAGCATTACGTCACAGTTACAATGTACCTCATATTCGTAGAGTCGGCAAACGAGCGCGGTGACTTTTTACGAGCCCATAAATTTTTAACGTCTCAAAAAAGTACCTCTTTGGCTCCCGAATAAGAGCAAAACGCATTTACGCAGTCCTACTATGATGGGAATACAAAACGGTTTCGTAATAACTTTGTTTTTCATTTTAATTGCGGACATATTAAGCGAGCGCCCAAGGGGAGCCATCCGAATTGAAAATCGAGCTCAGATGAAAAATAATCCTCTCATATCGATGGAATTGAAAGATAAACGTGATTCAAATTATTATTCGATTCTTAATACCATGCGATTGAAGATCGAAATACATTTTGAATATCGAATAGCATCATTTCAGATTCAATGAATAATATATCTACATAAATATAAACGCTAAGCTTCTGTCCAGTTTCAATCTTCAATTTTGTTTACTAAACTTACATAGAGTACTTTAATCATAAACTCTACGAGATGAGGGTTTTCCCCATAGATTCCCGATATAATAATATAAAATTTTACGTCCAAACGGTGCTTTTCATTCCCATAACAATAACATTCCATCGCAGCCCTTATCCAAAGAGCGGCCACAAAAATATCTAGGATATTATTAAAACTTACTCATATGTTATACCTTTTTCATATCTAGACAAGAACCGATATTAAAATTTTGTTTTATTGATTTTGTTTCATACTTATTAATAATACGTTCTTGTTGATTCGCAGAACATATTTATAGAAAACTAGCAGCGCCCCGCGGTTTTACCCGCGTAGTTCCCGTTCCCGTTATTGTCTCGGAATAAAAAATAGCTTGTCTTTTCTTCCAGACGACAGTCTACCCATTTTCTAAATTTCAGCCCAATCCGTTTGTACGTTACGACATGATTGAGCAAAACACATCAAAATATCCAAACATTGACTTTTTAATATTAGTAGGATGTTTTTTTACAGACAAAATAATATTATCATGCTCGATAAATCAGACACTATCTGTACCCACAGAAGGTTCATTTTTAGAAAGTTTCCAAATCTTAAATCAGTACAAGGCATTGTTCGAGACAACCTTTGTGCAAAAATATCGATAGGAGCAGTTAAAAGCACTTTTGTAAATCTATGACATTATTCAATCGAATAAGCCTGCTCAGACCCGCCCCTATCAGTCTCTGGATCTTTGTCAGGTGATTTAATTTGATTAATGCTAAGTATCACGCTTAAGGACGAATCTAGAAAATCGGTGCTAAAAATCTTTTTGAGATCTTTTTATCTTTTTGAGTGTTTTCCTTCTCTGATGTTTGATATCTTTCTTTTTTGTTACAGTAACAGTTGTTTATATGATATTACAGTTATAGTGAATATATATATGAATTGGTGAATGATTTTGGTTCCTCATTTATGTAAATACGTCCATGTAAGTATACAATACTCGCCGTATAGGTATCGTGTATAGGTACGTTGACGTCACTCATTTCATTAATTAATTTCAAAAAATATTTCACTATAGCGTGGTTTGCAGTTCTTTTGATTTCTGTTTGTTTTCCTTCACAAATGTGAAACTTGTTCATGAGAAGTTTCAAATTGGTGAAGGTAAATTGAAATTAATTTGAGTGACGTCAACGTATCTATACGATTTTTATGAAGACGTGACGCACAAACACTGGAAGCTTGATGCTCCACATCATTGTCAATTAGTAATTTCATAAAACAAAAAGTACGTGTCCTACATTATTTCATTATCTACCAATCGGATCAATTAGAATGGTATATTTGCGATTACTTTTGTCATCATCCCAATTGGCTACACAATAACAAGATGTTACGCCATGTTTGTACAGGAGTAAGGCACTGTGCCCACTGTAACTAGCTATAGTCAACTTTCCGCGTCATTTGGCGGGCCTTAATGGATTGCGAGCTGTTTGCTGTCTCTGTAATAAGTGGAATGCAGTAATGCAGTTCACCAAAATCAGACGACGCAAAACCATTTCACAAAAGTTGATACCTCTCTTGTCATTTACCGGAACATTCCATTTTGTGACGGCATTTTATACCAAATTTGTTTTACTAGGTCGTAGATATTGTTATGTAGTAGGTATACATTTTGTACAGCGCAGCGCGAGAAACTGTTTTTGAAAACTAATTTAATTAAAATCAAATTAAAACTAAATAGATCTAGATGCTCTGAAGAGTTTATTCAGATTAATTTGCTAATACATTAAGGCTTATAGATATCACACAAAATTTTTAAAAAATAATGTTCCGGAAAGTAACAAGTGACAAAAGGGATATCAATTTTTGTGAAAACGCCCGATAGCAGTTTGTATAGTAGCAATCTGTAGCTAAATTGGCGTTTTGTGCAAGATTACTGCTGTTAATGATTTAAAAACTCTTATGTTATAAGTTTTCACATTTGTTGGTAGTCCTTGCGACTGGTATTTTTTTGATACTAGGCAGCTATTTCGATAGAATTCGTTATGTTAAAACTGATCAATAGAAGCACGGCCTAAGAACTACGATGAAAAAGAATCTAAGCTCGTCGCCCAAACTGAACACAGTTTCATAAATTACTATGTAAATTAAGTAAAAGCTATTTGCGTTTTGCAGTTTTTCCCTTGTAGTTCCTGTCGCCATAGTTTTACGTAGTAGTCAACACAGCTATTTCAGACCATGTATATAACCATGTTCCAAAATTAAACCCGGTTTGTTTAGCCAGCATGATTGAGCTACAAATATTAACACTACTATTATATGTTTATAATATTAGCAAGAGTTTGGACAGAAATATAAAAAATCTTCCGTATTCACATTTTTACACAAATGTTTGTACTAAGTGGAAAACCGACCTCAAGACCAATGTCTCAATGAGCAGAATCACCATCGAATAAGTCACGAGGTAATTTCTGTCTACGGACATCAGCAATGTCAAGAGCAGTCGCAGTGTATTGCTTTCTAGGAGGACTCAAAACATCCTTTATTTGTAACGCAACTTGAATTCAGAAAGTCTGAATAAAGAGTTCAGTTACTGAATTTTTGGCATCACGTTGTTTCTACAACGCTTTTTGCAGACAAAGTATAATGATGATACGGCCCGGTTCTTTAGTTACGCTCTTCCGTCCCAGATTGAGGTACATTTACCTATTTCTTGTATTTGCGCTGTCAAATTGTTTTTCTTACTGCCTTAATGGTGGGTACCTTTGGTGAAAGGGAGGCATTAGTTTGCGTCTTAATCGTCATTATTGCTGTCGTTAGACGGAATGTTGTGAAAGATACTGATATGACATTGAAAGGAATGCGAAGTAGCAACAGTGTCTTTTTAAAATGTGTTGGTTTTTTCACGAAGCTTTCCTTCACCGTTAGCCAGTGGCGATGACAAATTCATACATCTGCACTTGTTAAATACTCAGACCTGTGTAGTAGACAAAACCAGCGTTGCGTAGTGTTGTCTGCACGAAGCTAGTAGTACTAACATGCTCGCTTGCTATCCTAGCTTGAAACACAAGACTCGTATCGCTCGGCCATTATCGGCTCTTTGGAGGAATAATGATAAAGTTACAACATACATATATACATAAAAAACTTTGCAACTGTCGACGCGGAGTGGAATCGCATAAAAATGGTCTACAAAGAAACCAGCTCCGTCGTTCTCGGACATAAAACACACACACGAGAAGAATGGATGTCACAAGAAACTTGGGATCTCATCGGCCAAAGGCGAGAACTTCACCTCAGAATTGTAGCGCGGAACGTCGAGCATGTACAGGAAGATCTCAAACGACAATACCGGCAAATCCGAAAGGCTATCTATCGCAGTACTCGTCGGGACAAAAGAGTCTGGGCAAACGGTATTGCTGATGGAGCTCAAAAAGCAGCGGACACCGGTAATCTGAAGGAGATGTACAAGGCGACCAACTTACTATCAGGTAAACGAAGTGCGAAGAATAGGCCACTGAGAAACAAGGAGGGACAACTTATTGTGACATCAGAGGGCCAACTACGGCGCTGGCAGGAACACTTCCAGGAAATCTTCCTGGTCCCTGGCGACCTTCCTGACTCCTCATCGGAGGAATGCTTGCCGCTGCAAAATCTTGACATAGACTGCTCCCCACCGACTGCAGATGAAGTAATCCATGCCATTCGCTCGCTCAAAAATGGCAGTGCCCCAGGTGTTGACCTCATAGCTGCAGAAATGCTGAAGGCGGATGTGGCAACAGCTGCAAACGCCTTAACACCACTGTTACAACGCATCTGGAACGAGGAACAGCTACCAGACGATTGGAATAAAGGCCTTCTTATCTCAGTGCCAAAAAAAGGAGATCCCAGTCAATGCAGTAACTGGAGAGGCATTACTTTGCTTTCGATCCCTTCCAAGGTGCTTTGCAAAATCATTTTGGACAGGCTTTCGAAGGCCGTCGACCCTCTTATTCGCAGTGAGCAAGCAGGATTTCGCCCCAATAGGTCGTGTACAGACCAGATCAACACTCTACGTATCATACTGGAGCAAGCATCAGAATGGCAAAGAGAGATCTACCTTACCTTTGTGGACTTCGAAAAAGCTTTTGATACGCTGAGATGGAACGCTATCTGGTCCCGTCTGCGCAAAATTGGAGTTCCCGATAAGATGATAAGCATGGTGAAAGCCATGTACAGGAACTATTCATGCCAAGTGACACACAAAGGGCTCTTATCGGAGGACATAAAAGTTCATGCAGGTGTTCGTCAGGGCTGTCTTCTATCGCCACTCCTCTTTCTTGTCGTCTTGGATGGTGTTCTGCATAAGACAACAGAAAACAAGCGTCGCGGCATAGAGTGGGGTTTAACCAACGTCCTAGAAGACTTGGATTATGCAGACGACATATGCCTCTTAAGCCACACTCGCGCAGACATGCAGGCCAAACTGGACGACCTCCGGAGAGAAGCCGAAAAGACAGGGCTTAAAATCAACACCGGGAAGGCCAAGGAAATGAGGTGCGGGGCAACGAGTTCATTCCGTTGGTTATCGGCACAGAGGAGTGGAACGGGTCCACAAATTCACCTACCTCGGAAGTTGCGTGTCGGAGACTGGTGGAACTGAAGAGGACATCACTTCTAGGATAACCAAGGCAAGAGCAACTTTCGCGCAACTTAGACCCGTTTGGCAGTCGCGGAAACTGACCCGGAGAGTTAAACTCAAAATATTCCGGTCGAACGTAAAATCTGTATTGCTGTACGGGTGTGAGACGTGGAAGGTCACCAGGGACATCTCGCACAAGCTCCAGGTCTTTGTCAACCGATGTCTTCGCAGAATCCTGGGTATTTACTGGCCAGAAAAATTTCCAACGAACAGCTTTGGGAACGCTGCGATGAAGTCCGGATCGACCAGCAGATCAAACGCCGTAAATGGAGCTGGATAGGTCACACTCTCCGAAGGGATCCAAACCACATACCGAGGCAAGCCCTAGACTGGAACCCCCAAGGAAAGCGCAAACGTGGTCGTCCAAAACATACCTGGCGGCGGACTATCATTGGCGAGGCGAAAGCCATTGGAAAAACCTGGAGCGAAGTCAAACGCGAAGCTCTAGACCGAACGGGATGGAAACTCACTGTGGACGCCCTCTGCCCCAGCTAGGGGACATAGGACCTTAAATGATGAAATGATAAAAAACTTAGTCTAATTTACAAAAATAGTACCACTAATATTATAAACGTTATTGTTTCGATGTTTGTTGCTCAATCGAGCCGAAAAGCTTGAACGAATCGAATTAAAATCTGGAACACAGCTTAAGAACTTCTTCTTCAACTTCTTTGGTACAGTAAAAATATAGTCTAGAATAACATAGAGGCTACTTTTAATTACAAAAAAATACTGGAACGGGAACTACGCGAGTCAATTCATTTTCAATTTTAAAACATCTTTATTTCATAATAATCATTTTACAAGAGGAAACTAGTGTTATTTTAATCCTAGTATCACAAAATCATATAATAACTAGCTGTACCCTGCCACGCTTTGCTGTGGCACATTGTGATGCAAAAATTAGATAACAAGAACAAAATTAAAAATTTTGACTAACCCACGACTACCTCAGATTTATTATCTGTACAACATTCTACTAGTCAAGCCCTTTCATTTGATACCCATATTGAGGCAGTAGTGAAAAAAATAATGTAATTCGCCATTTTGTGGTGGCGGCCATCTTGGATTTGAAATTTGTCATAGTGCAAAGTATTCTACTACTTAAGCCCTTTCGTTTGATACCCATATTGAGGCAGTAGTGAAAAAAATAATGTAATTCGCCATTTTGTGGTAGCGGCCATCTTGGATTTGAAATTTGTTATAATGTATAGTATTCTACTAGTCAAGCCCTTTCATTTGATACCCATATTGAGGTAGGTTGTGAAGAAATATTTTGTCCGCCATTTTGTGGAGGCGGCCATTTTGAATCGATATTAACCAAACATAGCTAAGAACATCCGCACGGATATTTAACTTCAAATAAAAAAACCGCATCGAAATCGGCTTATCCGTTTGAGCACTACGGTGCCACAGACAGACACACACAGAGACAGACAGACAGACAGACAGACAGACAGACATACAGACAGACAGACAGACAGACATCGACGTCAAACTTATAACACCCCTTTTTTGGTCGGGGGTTAAAAACAATCCTTGATGCGGATTATATTTCATTCTAAAATCTCAGCTCGATCGGTGCAGAACTTTTTGAGTTTTTGAAGAGTATACAAACCAACATAGCATTTTATACATAGAGATTATTAACTACGCGAGTAAAACCGCAAGACGTTGCTAATATTTGAGAAAACTCACAGAAGACGCTCAACCTAAATTCATATTGAACCAAAAACATACATTGAGTACCTAAATCAATATTGGATTCACTACATAATTCAAATGAACCTCGCAACTTCACAATTTCTATATGCGTCCTCCAATATCATCCCGGGGGCAGAAATAGGATGTTATTTGTGGTAAATTGCCGAACTAATAGGGTACGACTAAGATAAAAGATATGCCTAAAGTTCGCGGACTTTCTGTAAATCAATACTGATGAAAATAGCCTGAACGGGAAGATTTACTACTTTTACCCTTTTGCCTCATAGGATTAAGTTAGAAATGTCGATTTGTTCATGTCGATATCAGAGATATTTCTGGTTGACTGTAGTAAGTAAAGCTTATTTTTACAGATTATTTATCAATATCTCCCCGCGAATTTGGTCGCATAGAATTTAAGAATGATATTTCCAAACGACCTTTATATTTATTGGTGCAATAAATACTAGGTTCTTAGGTATGAAATTGGTGTTTTGTCGTGATGACCAATACCTATCTCCTCTTCGGTTTGGAATTTCCATTTCAATTTTATACAGGATATTTACAAATTAGTTTTGTGTTTTGAAAACCGTAATTCCTTTGTTTTTTTTTTCTTTCGGTCACTCTGGTTGAGTGTCCGTGTCAGCATGAGTAAATAGGTGTATTCATTTGAAATGTAAATTCCAAACTAAAGAGGAGATATTTGAGATCAAATTGGCCAGTGCGACAAAACACCAATTTTATATCATGTAAAGATTTGGAATTATTTCCAAATTTTAAGCTGATCCGTTTAGTTCTCACAACCCAATTAAGCAAAAACATTAAAATATCCAAACTTGACCACCATTTTGCCTAAAACCAAGAGACGATGTGGTCTACGATTGAACGCGTTTACAACTTTTGCGTTTAGACTTGAAATCACCCGGGTTTTATCCATCAGAGAATTCCCTCTCAAGCAACGTATTGCAGGTCATTTCTGGTCTACTCAGGAGAACGGGGACTGCCAATTCGGAGACCCTGGGTTCAAACCCCATGCGCACCACTGCCTTTTCAAAGTCATATGCGTAACGCCGCTAACATAAAAACGGCGAAGGAAACATCGTGAAGAAACCGACATGCGCCTAGAATCTTTCGAAGTCATGGGTCATCCGCCAAACCGTGGCCTTGACTCTCTTGTTGTAAGAGAACGCCCCGAGTCCCAGCAGCGGGAACATTTAGTGGGCTCCTTATGGTTTAAGCTACGTATTCCAGAGCCTACTTGTTATTTTTACGAAAGCGAATCTTACTTACTTAACTTGTTAAGCTTAAGGCTTTAGGGGTTTCGGTATCCAATAAACAAATGCATATTTCCTTCTAACAATATTAAAATAGACGTATAGATTGACTTAGCCATAATTTGCCTACACCAAAACACATAAAACTGTCTAATAACATCGTCTGGCAAAAATACATGTTATAGTCAAATAGAACCCATAAAATATTATACAGACAACAGTTATATCTTATCTCGGAATATCTCTGAGGCAAAAACAAGACTATTACTTAAAACAAAGTTCAAGTCCAAGGATTACTTAGTATTTTATGATTGTTTCTTATTTTCCGCAATTTTAAAGATATTATTGGGCATTGTAAATCTGTAGACTGAAAAAAAACCAAAAAAAAAAACACAATAGTAACAGTGTCAATGATTAGAGCATTGTCATTGCCCTTGCTCCTTGCTTATCGTGGTTATACTGCCAGTATACTGGGCACGCTTCCAACTCGTAGTAGCTTTGATGGGTTGTGAGATATTAGCCATCTAGGGCGATTTTGGAACTATTTTTTTGCTTTGAAAATGACTTATTGTGGCAATGCCAAGATACGAATTGTGTACTAGACAATTATTAACACTTTACAACCTTAGTACGAGATATAATTCATTGAAAAACGGATGATTAATTCTGTGTGAAAATTGTGGCTTATGTTTTACGCTATTTAGTGACAAAAATACATCTCATTCTCCTTTTTGCGTAACTCTGTATGACAAAGCTACTTCCATTAAAAGTATATTAGCCAATGCGGCAGCTATTTTATTTTCATGTACGTCATTCTCAGCGAAACATTCCTCGTACGTCGAGTTAGAGCCGCACAGCAACGTAAGAGCTTTTAAAAGCTTTAATTAAACTCGTTTTTGTTGTCAACAAACTACCATTCACTTTTATTAGTTGAGCTTCTCTGATCGTTGTCTCGTACTGAATAAAACTTGACAACACACTCTCGGCATTAATGAGATTGTAAAACTTTTACCGAGGTGATAGGTCGCGTTTTCGTCTCCTTGTTTTTGTGTTGTTTCGTGTGGGCTCTTATTCCCGATAGTCAGTTACGAGGCATGTATTTACTTGCACAAGACGAAGAACGAAATGATCAGTTGAGTGACGTCTTAGCGTCGTGACGTCGGGGTTTTGTCGGTAGTAAATCTGCCCGCAAAGCCACAGGTGTAGTTTCGACAAATACCCACCTTGCGCTAATATTTGTTATTTATCTGTATGTTTATAATTACGTACTTATTTACCGTTATAAAAGTATTATATCAGTTTTAGTATGAAAACTAACATGGTTATTACAAATTTTACATAAATACACGGGTAACTCACGTTTAATATAGTCAGTCCTCAGTCCAGTCCGACTCAAGTTTCGATCGCGTCCGGCGATCTTTTTCAAGGAGAGTGCGCGCGCGGTTTCGCAGCAGTGCTAAACCGCGCAGTGTCTATATTAAACGTGAGTTACCCGTGTTTTTATGTTAAATGTGTAATAACCATGTTAGTTTTCATTGACTAAGTATATTAAACGTGAGTTATCCTTGTATTTATGTGCAATATTATATCAGTTATCTGGCTTTCATAGTAAGCTTTACTTAGTTTAGGGCCAGTTAGTGTTATGTGAGGAATATGCAGGCTAACCTTACATATTGAAGTTACTTAACGTCGTCGTTTTACACAATAACATGTTGTGTAAGAAATACCAGCATCAGCATTTAATGATAAACATCCGACCAGCTTATCATTTCAATTATTTTTACGTGGATATGAATAAAATTGTTGATCACAATTAGCAAGCCATGATGTGGTCAAATGGGATGCGCTTGCCCATGAGGCATATGCATGCTTACCCGTTATAGGTAAATACTAGTCTTGAAAAAAATTCAAGGTTGCATTATTCAGGAAACATCAAGGCAAGCTGTCTTACAAAAAAGTTTACATAGAGCGTGATTCTGTGCCATTGAACGTCATGTTAACAGCCGGTGAATATTTGTGTTTTGATTTCTGATCCCGGGAATCAGGACCCTGGCTTGTTAGTTTTATCAGATCGGACGATCAGTAAACATGTTTTTGTTGTCTATGTCTATCACTAGCTGCAGGTATATAAAGCTGTGATTAATCACTGCGTTACATAACTAACATGAGCTTATTTTTGTTTCTTTGAGTCCGTTTGACCTCACACACTGAATATTTCAGTTCATGTACAAAAATTTTAAAGATTATTTTTCAATCCTTACCTTGATTAAAAATGTATAATTAAAACGATATTCTCTCACTATAGTCACACATACATAATCATTCTCACTGTAATCAGATATGTTTATTTGATGGTATTTTAAATTATTGTTTTATTGTAATTGTTGCAGGCGAATAATATTTTTGTAATAACGTCGTGGCATTGTATTAATTCTATGAATCATGTAACTTGAAATAAATAATTTTTAATTTGAATAATATCTAATATTATTCATATTAAAAATTATACGAGGACAATATCGTGGTCAAAAGTGAATAAGGACTAGGAAGACCTTGCGGTCGTCAATAAATAAGATGTAGCCAAAAGAAAAATAACTTGCAGGAGAATTGAAACTGCCCAAAAGCTAAATATACTCCGTATTTTACCACCACAATGAGAAGTATTCTGACGTAATTGGATATATAAGACATAATAATATACATAACTAAGCCTCTTTACATGACGCCCGACGGGCCGATTCGAGAGATTTTAACAGAATTAAAACAGAAACTATTCTACACACTACACACCTAACTTCACGCCGTGACGATAAATTTGAAAATCAATTTAGTAAAATTTTGTATGTAGGTCAGATACCTACAGTTTAGGCTGAAGACGTAAATAAAATATTCGTACATTTAATTGGATAACGGGACACTCACGTATATACGGTCGGTCAATCCGACTCGAGTTTCGGCCGCGTCCGGCGGCCTTTTTCAAGACGAGTGCACACGCGCGGTGTCTGCCCGTTTGGCACTGCTAAAAAATGTGAAACAATCACGTTAATTTTAATACTAAAATATTCGTAATTTTACTTACAGTAGGTATATTTAAAGACGTGAATTTATTTTTCTTGCACAGAAAAATGCACACTGCCCTAATGTTCTAATATCATGGTTACGACTCTTAGAAGTAGTTTCGCAATATAAAGATCATTTCAAGTTTGAACAAATCTCGTAAACTTAATGTTCTTTGAAAGAAATTCAGTCATAAGAGTATCCGTTCGCTGTTAATTCTTAATTGAAGTTTTACCGTTTGTTTTGTTTGTTTGTTATTTTCAGACTTCAGATCACGTTAACAAATATTTAACAGCTCCATATTCTCCAGACGTTAACAGAAGTTGACACATGGCCTCGAAAGATTAAAAATACATGTCGGTTTCCTCGCGATATTTTCCTTCACCATTTTAAGTTAACGGCATTACGCACATGACTTCAGTACCCGTGAGAAGGACAATGGTACCCGTGAGATTTGAATTTCTTCGCTTCCGGATCGGCAGGCGTCGTTCTCCCGACTAGACCAGCTGTAACTTCGAATCGTCGAATAACAAATGCCCACAAAAGATGTGTTTGTTAACTTGTAGCTACCGTGCTGTGCTTCAATGTTGAGGCTGGTGGATATAACAAACCTGTAAGATGAACAAGTTTGTAGTATCTACTGGCTATAATTTCAGATAATTTAGAAAAAAAAAGCTTGTTGCTCAAACCTACAACGTCATCATCATGAAATCAGACGTTTTCTTCTCTAGGCCACATCGCCTTTACGCGTTTTTCAACAATTATTGGTTTGCGCTTGACCACCATTTCGCTTAAAGTTATCTAAACAACGATACAGTATACAATGGAGTGTCGACTTCACTTAAATTGCGTATACGGAATAGTGGAATTGGCGAATTAAAATTCTTCCTCTTATGACATTCAGTGCTCTGAAAGAGTTATCAATGTAATTATAACTAAAGCATGTACAAAGGTAACTGTATCAATATATTATTTCGTGTTTTTTCAGTTGTTTGGCGTATCCATATTCGCTCTCTGTCTATGGATCTGCATCGAACCCGGCTTCAACGAATGGATGAGGATCCTGGAGCTCCAGAAATACTTCATAGGAATCTACATCATCCTCATTGCTTCTCTCGGAATTATGGTCATCGCCTTCCTTGGGTGCGGATCTGCACTGATGGAAAATGTGATGCTGCTATATGCTGTAAGTAAATACTTTTTTTATAATTTGATAAGGTTTGTCCAGGAAATAATTAGGATAAATATATTGGTGAAAAGAGATAATGAAGACTCGAACGTAGAAGTTTGAATGTAAATTCGTTATTAGAATACCTACGCTGTGGGAATACGATTCTCGAGTTGAAATTATCTGATGGATAAGGGGTTTTCAAGTCGACAGCAGAAAGGGTTTCTTCTAGATAAGCGCATTCCATCATAGACTCCATCGTTGCTTTTTGCATATTTACTTATTGCGGTCAAGTGTAAACTATAT
This sequence comes from Ectropis grisescens, assembly GCA_017562165.1. NCBI lineage: Eukaryota > Metazoa > Arthropoda > Insecta > Lepidoptera > Geometridae > Ectropis > Ectropis grisescens. Next base: position 8,801,750 of record CM029779.1, on the reverse strand, counting down.
AACTAACAAAGAAAACTCATAAAGACGCCTGTTAGTTTATAGAAGTAAGCTTGCAGGAAAGAGTTAAATAATTTCTTTAATTTTTTTCAGTACATAGCCTCCCAAATCGCAGTATTCGTATTCGGCTTGGTTGGCGCCTGCGTAGTTCTTGACTTCTCGACATATGACTCCAGCATTCAACCTCTGATCCGTGACGTCATTGTGCGACTGATGAACAACCCTCAGCATGAAGGTAGCCGGGAGATCTTGAGGATGGTGCAGGAAGGCGTGAGTTTTTAATATTTTCATAGTAGAATATTGAATTGCACAAGTTGCCCCATTTAAATAGTGTAATGCGATCAGTGGAATTACAAGGTGATAAATCATCTTAAATCTTTGAAAGAAGAAGACGGTGCAAAAATGTCTACTTTTGAGGTTCAAAAAGATGCGTGGCACTGTGCAGTTACTGGCAGCATCTTGCTTATCATCAGGCGTAGGCATTTGTTGTCCTCGTCCCCTCTTTGTAAAATAAAATATATGTATAGATATAAGTATGGTTGTACGGATTTACCCTGAACGTGACCAAGCAAGTGCCCATTTTCTAATAAAATATACACAGATACTGGTAATCAGCCTGTATTCATTTAAAGGCATGGTCTGTACTCTCTCTTGCTCTAAAACTTTTAATAATGTTTATTTATTACTTATTATTATAAAATAGCCGAAAAAAATCTTTTTGACGTGACAACGTCTTATAAATTGGTTTGTCGGGTGACACTTCAAGAAACTGCGTTACGCTCCGCTCACGTTATGCGCTCACAACGAGAGCGAGTGAGAGGCACGCGTCCCTTCCACTCGGGCATGGTTAGCCCGCCTAAGAGCGAGAGAGACAGACATGAAAAGTGAAAGGCACGCGTCCCTTCCGTAAAATTATTTTACCACTCAAAGTCGTTGTCACGTAAAACTTTCGCCCGTATACCGACTTTACAGACAACCAATTTTTTTTTATACTATAGAACATAAGTTGACGTATTTAATGTACTTAACATGCCCTTAAAAGAACATAGGCTGATTACCAATAACCCTGTATACGTCTGTACTTAACCAAAAAAGAACATGTTATGCTTTATTACATTTTTTACTACGAAACATACCACGAATGGGCGAAAAAACTACAGTTATCCCACTGCACGTTGCATCGCTCAATTTCTTTCACGGTCGTAGTAAAAACTGTAAAAGCAGAATGATTTTTCGAACGCTGAAAAAAAGTGAAGAGTAAAAATAGCAGCAGGGCTACGTAACGAAGCAAACTGCATTCGTATTTGTTGAATGGTCTATGGATTGAAGACGGGCGCACTCCACACATATTTCAATTTCGCGTTTCCCAAAATTCTACTATTTCGAAGGGTTGGAAAGTACGAGAGTGTCCTTCTGTTGGGTATTTATTTATAGGCTAGTAGCTCGCCGCAATTTTATACGCATAGCTACCGTTGCCTTTTTTCCGCGATGAAAAGAAGGCTACGTCCTATTCCAGACTACACGTATAAACTGTGTTCTAAATGTCAACCAGATCCGTTTAGCGAACGTTTAGCCGTTCTAGCGTGATTAAGGGACAGAACTTGTTTTTTTAATCAAACTACCGCATATGTATGTGTCTGCAGGCTACAGATGATGATGGATGACCGCATATGTATGTATTCTAAATATGAATGTTTGGACATTTATGGCTCATTCTACACGAATCTCGTTGAACTTAGAAACGTACTTAGTTAGATTATAGGTAGTCTGAAATAGTGCATAGGCTACTTACTCTTTATCCCGGGAAAACAAGGGAAACAGGTAGTGTGTGGGTAAAGGTGCAGGGTGCTGCTAGTACCTTCATAAACAAACAAACTGTTAATTTGAAAAAAAAACTGTTAATTTGGAAATTACAAACAGATACCAATTTAATCTCTATATATAAAAATGTTATGTTGGTTTGTGTACGCTTCAAAAACTCAAAAAGTTCTCCACCGATCGAGCTGAAATTTTACAATGATATATAATCCGCATCAAGGATTGTTTTTATTTAATTTTTGCGTCACAATGTGCCACAGCAAAGCGTGGCAGGGTACAGCTAGTTTTTATATATTAGTACCTATAACATAATGAGAGCGAGAATCGAGTACCTACCAAATATAGAAGCTGACTCGCCAGCCAGGTTGATATTTATCGCAGATACGCATACAAAACATCATATTCTGCTATTCCGATAACTGAACATGCTACGTGTATGACACGCTCTAATCAAATGTGCTTGTGCGTCCTGTTTCATACTCTATTGAGCACGACTCCAATCATACTCTATAAATGGCCTCTATGTGGAATCTGTATTGAAATGATTTTGGTCAGATTTTACGGTACCTATCGTCTGACTGTGGGCAGGAATAGGCAAATATGGAGAAGTTCAATCATTTATTCTTTTTCTTTCTTCTTTCAATTTAAAAAAGTTACGTTTTCTTATTTTTTCTTCAGATTGGATGCTGCGGCGCAGACGGCCCCATGGATTTCATCAACATGAACAAGCCTCTCCCCGCAGAATGCCGAGACTCCGTCACCGGGAACGCATACTTCCACGGCTGCGTGGATGAGATGACGTGGTACTTGGAAGGCAAGACTGGCTGGCTCGCAGGCATTGTGTTGGCCTCCTGCATGATTTCGGTACGTTTATCACAGATCATATGAAACACTAGAAGCATAAGATAAAAATAATTTATTTCCACACAGAAAACAGCTTAAGGTAACTTTTACAATTAAAGTACAATGTACCAAACTACTAGTACCTACGTGTAAGACTTGTATCTCGGGGTCCGAGTGCAATCTTACTTCTACATGCAGATATTGCGCTGTTCAGTAAAATGTACTAAAAATCAGTAGAATAGTAAATCAAAAAATTAAAAACACCTTGCGTGCTTTGCTACGCCACCTGTCGAAAATTGGTCGACCAACACAGAAGCCTTCTTTGGGTCATATACAACAACTTTGCCAAAGATCTTCACATGATTAAATGCATAGCTTACGATTCTATAAACGACATACATACAAACATTCATTTTATATAACAGCAGAATAAAATTAAAAATTTTAAGTTACCCCGACCTCCTTGTAAAGAAACTACACGGCATCTCATTACGATGCTACAGAAAATCGTAGCCCCTTAATGAGTGAAACTATTTATTTTTTGTTTGAAAGGTGAATTAATTGGGAATGTTTCTAGCTATGTTTCATCAAAATGGGCTCAGCAGTTTCAAAGTTATTAGCTCTCTTGTTAGCTGCAGAGGTTGTTAGACGCGATATGTTGCCCGAAATTTTAAACAATTGGCTTGAGGTAATTTTTTTAGTTATAAAACTCATTTATGGACTCTGTCAAATATAATAATGTTAAAGTGAATCTGTACAGAGAGACAGATGTTAAAAGTTGCCACTACAAGCTATGTTGCCGAAATTCTTAAGCTTTCAAAGTTATATTATAAGCTTGTAAAGTTGTAACGTTCTTAATTTTTTTTTTCTTTTAGGTCGTGAACGCTGTCATGTCATTAATCCTTATCCAAGCTGTCAAGAAAGAAGAAGAAGAAGCAACGATATACAAGAACTAATAAAGTTTTTGTAAAAACAAAGTTAATATGTAACTAATTTTAAGCTAACTATGCTAGTATGAAAACGTTTTCCGAACATAAAATATAACAAGTTTTCCTCGAAACCACCGTATTTTTTAAGTTTTATTATTATTTAATTGTTCATTATATTGTGTTTACGGTAGAATTTATTTTTAATAAACGTTTTAAATAAGGTTCCTGTAGTTTTTAATAATTATAAAAAAAAAGATTTAAAAAAATGCATGTGTGCTATAAAATGGAAATTTCATAAAATAATTTCAAAATCGTACTTATATTAGAAATGCGATAGTATGGATACCGTAGGAGCGGCTGAACGTACGTGTATTAGGCTAAAATTTGGACATAGATAATTGTCTAGAATAGCGCTTAGACTACAACAGAAATGAGAACTTCGCGGGTAAAACCATGAGGTGCTGGTAATATTTTTAACCCCCGACCAAAAAAAGGGGTGTTATAAATTTGACGCCGATGTCTGTCTGTCTGTCTGTGTGTGTGTCTGTCTGTGGCACTGTAGAGCTCAAACGAATGGCCCGATTTCGATGCGGTTTTTTTTATTTGAAAGTTAATATCCGTGCGGATGTTATTAGCTATGTTTGGTTAATATCGATTCAAGATGGCCGCCTCCACAAAATGGCGGACAAGATATTTCTTCACAACTTACCTGAATATATGTATGTATGGTATCAAATGAAAGGGCTTGACTAGTAGAACACATTGCACTATGACAAATTTCAAATCCAAGATGGCCGCTTCCACAAACTGGCGAAATACATTTCTTTTTTCACAACTCCCTTAATATGGATATCAAATGAAAGGGCTTGACTAGTAGAATGTTGTACAGATAACAAATCTGAGGTAGTCGGGGGTTAATCAAAATTTTTTAATTTTGTTCTTGTTTTAAATAATTATTATAGGTGTGCTACACACAACACCATCTGACCCCAAACTAAGCTAATTTTTAATTACACTGTTCTGAAACTAATTTAATACATTGGTTTTCAATATGCTTAAGTATTTGGTATTTATTACATCGACGTCTCTTAGAAAAATTGTAAGTACCTACCTTGTTTTTATCCGATATGGATTAGGATATTTACTCGTATTTATTTTAAAATCTTCGAGCAGCATTAGTTGATGGCATACCTTTATCTCAGTGTTGAAATAACAAATTATAGGTCTGTTAAAATTATATTGTCATTCACTATCCATTTGTCCAGTTCGTTCTTGAAAGAGTTCAATGGCTTTGCTGAAATAACATCTTCAGACAACCTGTTCCAGTCGTAAGCTATTCTGTTGCTAAGGATATGATGTGCAGTGTTTGTCAATGATGGCGCGTGGCACAACTGGGACTTATGACGCCGACTATCTCTCGTATGCTCCTTTAATCTGTACAGCTTCCTTATGTGAGGGAGGTTATAAAATCCATTTTTTTTTTACCTTTTATAGGCTCAGACTTGACCGCCATCTCGCCTGATGTTAGCGACGATGCGGTCCACGATGGAGCGTGTTTACCTAGAAAAAAACCGATTTACTCTCGATTTGAAGACACACAGATTGTAACCATCGGGGAAAACCCACTCAGGCAACGTATTCCACAGCCTAGACGTTCTTATCACAAACGTAGAGTCAAATCTCTTCATTCGTGTCTTTGGAACATCAACCATGAAACGATGTCGCTTTTTCGAGCTACGAGCATTCCGATCGAAAAAAGGGCAAGGTGGTATTAGATCATGCAGATCAGTTGCACACTCTCCGAAGTGTATCCGATAAAAAACCGATAGGCTAGCGATTTTTCGGCGATGTTCAAGACTTTGAAGTCTTTTTCGCACAAGTATTTTAAATGCATCGGTAAAGTGTATCTTCCAATGTAGTGAAGCGCAAGGCTTAAGATTTACCTCGAAGGGCATATGGCAATTTTGTCGCTTTTTTTGCACATTTTCAAGCATGTGATATGCTTATATCTTTTTTATAAAAATTTTTGGACTTCACAAATATCTGCGTTGTTATGAAATCTTGCGTTTACTACATATAAAGTAACATTAGAATAATTATAGGACAAACATAAGTGTGATAAACATCATTGATGTAGACGGGTTCTGGAGTGAAAATTGGGGATCGGCAAACGTAATATGAAGGACTATGAGACTAGATGTAGTGACGATTTATGAAAGGAGGCTGGTGACAGCTGGAAGCGTTAACGCAGGGATCGGCCTAAGTAGCGGTTTACTGATGAGGTCTATGTCCAGCAGTGATTGACTGTTGGCTGACTATGATGATGATGAACATGATTTGTGTGAGTAGAACAAAAGTATTTATGTTGTGTTACATTGTGTTGTATACATTGTGTTGTATACATTGTTGTGGTATTACATTGTGTTGTATACACATGTTTCTTAGTTATCTATTTACTGTTATTATCTATAAGTATCTATCATCTATCTAGCCCCCATTAATCAAGCTATGTTTAGTTTTATGTAAGGAATTTCTAACAGAATGTATTGATTTATTCATTATTAGAATTGGAATCTCGTTCAATCCATCAATAAAACATAATGGGTACTCATTTATAGATATTTCAAATTAATTCAAACTGGAATCTTAACTATCTGGATTAATAAACAAATTTTCTATGATACCTACTACTTGTAATTCACTAGAAAATAATTTAGCAAAGTATCATAGCATAAGCAGCCCATCTAATTTTCTCACTATGGGAACTGGACACCTTTTCTCACTAGGTGATAGTCAAGGTCGTAATCCACTACGCTAGCCCAGTGCCGGTTGGTGAAGGTTACATGTACATAAAAGATGTTCTTCTTGGATACTAGTTTCATCCCGATACTTTCCTTTGGCCGTCAAAGTCAGTGCGGATGACAAGTTCTTCTATCGGACTTCTCGTTCCACAAAAGGGCGGCATCGTTTTATGGTTGATGTTCCAAAAACGCGAACGAAGAGATTTGACTCCACGTTTGTGATAAGAACGTCTAGGTTGTGGAATGCGTTGCCTGAATGGTTACAATCTTGGTGTCTTCAAATCGAGAGTGAATCGGTTTTTTCTAGGTAAGCACGCTCCATCGTAGATCTCATCATCGCTTAACATCAGGCGAGATGGTGGTCAAGTGCGAACCTATTGTAGTTTAAAAAAAAAAGTTTGTAGGTACATTTGTACTTGAAAAAATACTCACGAAGTCCAACTGGGGTTTAAACCTACGACTTCTTGAATTTCAGATTGGACGTTTCCGCCACTAAGCCACAACTTTTTACAAAAAGTAAATTTGCAACCTAAGAAAAATTCTTTATTTCAAGGTAAACAACCTATTTCTTTTAAAATAATTAGGTAGCCTACAGAGGCTGTGTAAATTAGAAGTATCAAATCTTGTAAAAGAAAATCCAGGCCACGGTCTGAATTCTCAGAGTTACTAATTAATTAATTTGATTAAAAGATAAAGTAGTCTATTCACGAGGATGTTGTCTGTGTAGTTCGAGAAATATTTCAACTTTCAAGTACCTCTGTGATGTTTTGAAGATAAAACCGGTCTTGTCCTTTGTCTATAAAAAGATCAAATTTATAAGGACATTTGCGTGCCAATTCTAGTTTAGAAAAAAAAGAATTCTTTGTCAAGGTGAATTTATTATATTCCAAGAACTGTTACCAAATTGTGAGTAGGTAGTTATTTAAGGCAAGTTGAGAATTTGTAAAAATACCTTTCCAATTATACCCAAACAAGCGGACCTCGCTGGTGAGTAGCGGGGCAAAATGAATCCCTAAATTTAGATCACCTGGCAGATATATTCCATGACGATCCCACCATACCACTAGAAATCCAATGATCCACCACAAAGATCTGACTTTTTGAGAAACCTTACTTTATAGTCACAAATAAAACGTAAAATTGGTTCAAATATTTTTTTAAATATTTTATGCAAAATCAATGGGCAACCCCGACTAAATCATCAGGCTTATTTTTTTTATAATTGCATATTGTTTCAAACATATTTATTGAACCAAAAATATTTTTTTAATGCTTGGATTCACTTTTTCTACTCACCAGCCAGGTTTGCGCCTCCGTGCTGGTTGGCCTGAAAGTCTGTCTGCGAAGCCGTGGGTTGTGGGTTCAATCCCCATCCAATGCAAGCATTTGTCCGATGAACATAAATATTTGTACTGTGCCTGGGTGTATTCTATGTAGGATAAATATGTACGACGTACATATTTAAAAATATATTAATATTTTATCAGTTATCTGGCTCCTGGGTCCAATTGTACAAGCTTTGCTTAGTTTAGGGGCTAGGTGGCTTTGTGTGTGAAAAGTCCAGAAACATTTAGGTATACTTATTTATTTATAATACTAGCTGAACCCGCTACTTCGTTCGCGTAAGCAGATGTTACTGACTTATACATTATTAGTATGAAAACTAACGTGGTTATTACACATTTTACATAAATACACGGGTAACTCACGTATAATGTAGTCAGTCCAGTCCGACTGAAGTTTCGATCGCGTCCGGCGATCTCTTTCAACTGTTACCCGCGACTTCGCCGGCGTAAAATTTTGAACGAAGCCTGTGTGGAATCAAAATAATTAAAATTTTGAGTTTTAATGATATTCAAGCAAGTTGAACCCGTAAATCTAAGCCAAGTCCTAGTGAAATGTTAATGTATGAATTTAATCAAGAACGAAAGAATCCAAATTTGGCATCATAATCCTTTTAGCAGCAAAAACTTATTAGTACAATTTAGAACACCAGTAACGCCACCTAGTGATGAAAGAAAAAATACATACCACAAAAGCAAAACATCGATTTAAATGGCCTTTAGTGCTTTTAGATTTAAACTGACATTAGCGCCGTCTAATGAGAATATTATGTTGCTTGTTATTTTGATTGTGAACGCAAATCACCTATATTATCCACGCCAAAACGGGTGCATATATTTTTAATTTTTGGCTTTTACCTTACCATCACATCAAGTTCCTGACGAAAATATACGCTTAGATTAATATGGAGTTAAATGAAAATGTAGACTTATTAGTCCATGTGAAATTTTAGACTCTAAACTATATGTGTATCGTATGTCAACCCATATCGTTGTGCCGTTTTGGCGTGATAGTTAATATTTGTTTCCTTAGGGCCCATGCTTCTTTTCAGGTTGATAGGTAATAAATACATAAATGTGGTATTTCAGACTATGAGCTATTTTTGTTTCAATTTTCTACCAAATTTCCTACGTCACAGTAACCCATAAGTAACCGATTTGCTATTTCTGAGTTCAAACTACGTGTGTTTCGAATTCCATCCAAACATGTTCAGCCGTTCCAACGTTGTCCTGTAAATATTATGAATGTCACTGTTTGGATGTTTGTTACGTAATACATAGAGTACTCATACATTGGCAATGTTTAGCCTATGTGTTCTTCCAGACTAATCTAATTCTATTTCAAATTTCAACCCGATCACTTGATACGTTCCGCCATGATTAAAGCGGCAATAGAAATACATAATCTGCGAAAATTTCAACTGTCTAGCTATCACCGTTCTTGAGATACAGCCTGGTGACAGACGGACGGACGGACGGACAGCGAAGTCTCAGTAATAAGGTCCCGTTTTTACCCTTTGTGTACGGAACTCTAACAACGGTCTGCTTCGGTCACCGAAGCTTATTGAACACTACCTTTAAATTTTAAACAGTATTTGGATTGAAATAATACGTTTTCTAATAAGTTTCGGCTGGTCTAGTAAGTTACAGCTGACCTAGTCGGGAGAACGGCGACTGTCGATCCGGAGACCCAGGGTTCAAAACCACGCGCACCACTATCTTTTCAGAGTCATGTTCGTAATGCCGGTAATTAAAACGGTGAAGGAAAACACCGTGAAGAAACCGAAATCTACCTATAATCTAAGTTCTTAGTCATATGTCATCCACCAACTGACACTTGGCCAGCGTGGTGGATTATAGCTTTGTCTCTCTCCTTGCGAGAGAAGGCCCCAACCCCCGACGCCCAGCAATGGGAACATTTTTAATGGGTTGTTTATGCTGCTACTTATTATGCTGATATGTTTTCTCCAAAATACAAAAATCTACTTCAATGACAGGTAATTTAATTCTGTCATTCGACAAAATTTTATAAGAAGGTATAAATATGTCGTACAGATAAATTTAAGCTGTTTTTTTTAAAAAATTTTTTTAATTTTAGTTTTTTGTTGATATTTGAAAAACTACCTCCCTGTTTTCGATATCTAAGATCACCTCAGAAGTATTTTCTACCAAACAAAAAAGGAAGTTTGCGGAGTTATCGCGTAAAATAAAACCAAATAAAAAAAGATGCAACCCGATTGAGAACATCCTCCTTGCTTGAAGTCGATTATAACCGAATGATGTTTGTTTTTCCACACAAAAATATATTTTTGACAACTGTTTTGTCATCCAAGACGACGCGACGCGATCACGTGGGCACTTTCTAGAATCTAGAATCTAGATATTCTGTGCATCGTCTGTGATATACAGAATACTTAGAAGTTAGTATGTATCGAACGCGCCGCGCGTGTCGTTATTATTTAATGTTTGTGTAATTTCCGAACCAACCGACTGATATTGTTCAGATTTTGACGGGACAACACAAAAAATGTGTTCTTTCTAACAAAAAAAGAATTAATGAAATTAAACAACGCAAACATGAGTTACAACCAAATTCACATTCTGACTTTCACCCTCTCCCGCAAGAAAACCGATCAGAATTTGGGGGTCAAAAGTAGCCTACAGCAATGTCCTTAGTATAAACTAAAGTCATGCCAAGTTTCAGCTGAATTGAATCAGTAGTTTCGGCGTGATGCGTGATCCCTATACAGAAAGACAGACAGACAGACAGACATGAAAGAAAAAAAATGCAGTTTCGCCATCAGTATCGACTATGGAGAGCCCCAAAAAATTTTTTTTCAAAATATCTTCAATGTACAGAATTCGACCCGTTACAGTTTTATTATAAGTATAGACGAGACTGTTGTGACAAGTTTTGAGCTGGCTAGCTCAAATAACTACCCAAGAATGGAAATAACTTATTATCAATTGTAAAATAGATACTACATCGACTAAGATAGATTATTCACACTACAGAAAAAATATTATCAGAGTTCTTTATTGAATAGACCTTTTTAAATTATGCGTAGATGAAGTAGTCAATATCACTACATAGTATAAAACAAAGTAACTTCCAGTTGTCTATCTGTCCCTATGTATGATTTAAAACTACCAAACAGATTTTGATGCGGGTTTTTTAATAGATAGAGTGATTCAAGAGGAGTGTTTATATTTATAATACGTGCATTAAAATAGTAGCAAAACAAATGGATGGAAAAAAGAATGGATGACATGTACATAATGTTACATATAATGAACTGCGTACGTAAGCAAACATCCACATGGTACCCGCCAATTGATATCAAAAACAAAAAAGCAAATATTTTATCACTCCGGAAAATAAACACATTTACCGTTGATTGTTCCACCCGAGCAAATATGCTATTGCAATGGCGAAGTAAAAACAAAAATCGTACTAGTATGAATTTGGGCTTCCTCATGGGTTTTCACTTATTAAACGAAATGGCTACAAATGCATTTTACGATAATTAGAAAGAACATTTTTTGCGTAGGTGTTTTTTTGTGAATATTATTATGAATAGCTCAGACGGGATTTGTTTGTCCCTAGCTGACATTTGCATGAATTATCTTATTTTTATTACCTTTCACATTCGTAGGTAGGTAATTTTTTTTTTAATAAGGAGTGACAAAACGGTCATGACATGTGCCTGATGGTAAGCAATATGCCTGACACATAACAGCACAGTGACACGCAGCTATTGGAACATGAAAAGTCCAAATCTTTACCTAGCACTGCTCTGCGTTCGTCACCCAGAGATCTAAGATGTTATGTCTCTAAGTCTAATGTCTTGTAATTTATCTGGAAACATTGGCCTTTAAACCGGAACACGGTGTGGAACTTCCCCAGGCGGACTCTGCCAAGAGTCCTACCACCACATACATTAAAAATAGTAATCATTAATGAGTTTCTCCAAAAAAACCCGTGAAAACTTTTCCCCGTTTGCCATTCGCTTCCAAAAGCCGACTATAATCTTAAACTGGTTGTCACAATAGCATTCTTCCCATCCCCGACATCAATCTTTCCAATAGTCTTTTTCCGTCAAGAATCGCTATCAGATAAACAACAATATAAATTAATCTGCCGTTATTCCACACAGAGTTATTTGCTCTTTTCCGTTCTATTCCTCCCGCCATTTCCTTGACAACAACAACGCTTGTCGCACGGCGGAAGACACCGTCTTACATGAATTTTCCTGGGATCCAACCGACCAATGTAAGAGAACCTCTTTGCATCCCCCGTCAGTGCTAATTGCTTAGACAAGCGACTGCTATTCGGTATTTCAGAGGTCTCCGTCAAATGGCTGACTTATAAACTAACACATAAGTCTGAGCGCTTGTCGGTTCATTTACCGAAGTAATAAGTTGGGATCTTTCGCAGTTTGATAGGTTAGTTATTAGAGGAAATTTCAATGTGTTCTCATATCTACTTTGTTATATGTGACATTATTTCTGACCTTCTCGCCCTGAGTTATGAGTTGCCTATTTGTGGGAAATGGAATAAAAATGTTAAATTTAATTCTGAGATACGGCGAGTCATGTTGCAATACCGGGCTGTTGAAATACCTATACAATCGTTATCCCAGCGTGTTTTCCATTGTTATAAACAAAACACATTTTATTTGAATGTGTTTACATGATATCGTGTGACAATTAGAATGTGATCCAAACTAGGTCGGGCCTGTATCGTGGGACGAAAGCTCATATTAAAAGGTCAAAATCAGTCAGGAAAACTCAAAATACGATACAAGGAATACCTTCGAAATGTAAACAATTTCTGGGTAAATTTGGAAACAACACGCCCAATATACACATACCTAAGGCCTGTAGTTCAAATATTACAATATCTCTTAAAGGTTCCAAGATTTCGCAGAATGTGTGTTACCTATGTGATTTTGTTAGCTACAAGTTAGTATTATCAAATAAATGACATTGCCAAATAAAGTGCGCAATCGTATAATAATCTAACAATAAATTCATTGCACAAGCTTTGCTTAGTTTGGGGCTAGACGGTGTTGTGTGAAAAATGTTGACCAATAAACAAAATTTAATATAGGTATTACTTATTAAAACTATTTATCTATTAATTATTATTTTTAACTATCTAAATTGTATTTAATGTCGTAATCTTTAGTTAAAAATAAACGGTACATTTTAAATAATACAAAAAAGTATGCGTCATTAATCTACTAGATATCTACTATTTTTTTTATTATATTAGGTAATACCGCTTAATACCAATTAATACCGCTTTCATCTTATTTTAATTTGTTTCAAGATTTTGGATTTCAGTGGTTAGTGATCGTATCGTCCGAGATTTTATTCACATGAAATTAACAAAAAACACTGAAGTACCCTAAGGAACTCTGCAAATTCAAGGAATAAAAATAGCTTATGCTATGTAACATTCTAGACGAAAAAAAACTAATGGTTTAATCTAGTAACAAGTTTCAGCCTGATCCATTCATTCATTCGGATTTCTGACGTGATTCAAGGACAAACATCCGCAAAATCACATTTATACGTAATACACGTGATAGGAATCAGTATACACGTGTTTCTAAAATATCAGATACAAAACATTTGTTATTAATATTCGAACCGTGTTCTCGGGAATCTGACAATGAGGTTAAAGGTTCAAATAGTCTATTCTGAGAAATTAACTAATTAATGGTGAGTGTTCTTATTATTATCTACACCAGACTTTGTAGGGTTGCAATCAAACGCGGATCCAGGAAGGGTCATGGGGGTCATGACCCTTGGGCTGGGTACAGTACCTATCCATCATGGAACTGTGAATGGAACTAGTGGCAACGAACCGGTGGACCAGTGATTAACTGATTGAAAAACATGCATATAGAGGTACTTATCGCACAGTTTTGTGACTTGACCACTAATATGTGAACCCCCCCCCTTCCCCTCCCAGGAGCCAAACCTGGATGCGCCTTTGGTTACGACACTTTTGCAGAATATTCTACCACCTTCTTAGGTACATAATACATTTAACAATAATACATTTCAACTATGCCGTTTGTTATTTTTCGAAAGTTGATCAACCACTGAGTGAATTGATTAACTAACGGTTCTTGTTATTTTCCAGTGACAAATACATTTCTTAGGAGTTATATACAATTCCTACATTTCATCAATTTCCGGTAACATAGATATTTTCTAGCAATTGTAATATAATTCCTACATTATTTCATACGTGTCATCATAGATAACATATATAGAAAATAATCCTTGAATTCAACTTAGCCTACGCAAAACGTATCACGTGGCGGCAGTCATTTGTAACAAGTCGGCCCGCAAACAATTAGTAGAAGTTAGGTTCTGTTTGCACCGAGTCGTGTTTGTTGGCTGACGCCCGGATATTAGGCCTTGTCCGGATGTAGAAGAATGTGCGAGCTTCTTTTGTTTGTTGGCTCTGAGTCAATATGGGTGAAAGTTGTTTGCTGGACCGATGGTACCTAAGATAGTAGTGTCAGTCTGAGCGACAGAAACCAGAACAAATCAAATATATACGAAAGTTTGGATATTTTATGTCTGTTGCTTAATCATGTTGGAACAACTGAACGGATCGGCTGGAAATTTGGAAGTCAGATTGTAGTCTGAAATAACAACCACACTATTTTTGACATTTACCATACCTACTTCTTTTATTCCATTCCGCAAATTATTCGTATTAGAAATCGTACTCGTAAAAATATTATTACATTTATAAATCGCAATAAGACGTTAACAGCTCGGACAATTCATTCAAACAATAGTTCAAAACATTGTTGTAGTCTTGTAGTATAAGTCTCGATCGTATTTTATTGGCTTCTAGTCAATAAGGGTGAAAGTTGTTTGCTCGTAGGTATGTACTGAAGTTAGGAAAGTCTTTATGTTAGGCGTTCCATGCTCAACGACTGAAACACAAATCAAACCAAAAAAGCTAAACGATAGCAGCTTGACTTATTTCTAAAGTGGATATTTCTTTAACCGGCTGAGAAAAATTTCTTCTACCAACGCGGGTCTCTTATGAGCTCGCATCACTGACACGCTAAAGTATCGGTAGCGTTGGATCGGCAGCGGAGGAGTGGAGCGACCCTTCAACTGCCTACCTAAATCGGCTATGGCTTTGTTATTGCTGTCTCTATAATTTCAAGCGAAAAAAAGAACTATATCAAAACTAAGACAGTTTTAGTTAGGCGGTAGATCCTCGGGACGTACGCGTTTAATATTTATTCGAATGGGTGAAATCCTGTGAGTTCCAGTTACCGACATGAGTAATGACAGTGCACGTGTTAATAGCAGTATAGATATACAGGTAATGTATTATGCATTATTAGAGTAATACTAAAATTCTTAGTTAAAAGTTTTCATTTCATCTGCAGTCTGACGGCCAATATAGCCGGCGGCGAGGCATTAGGTCGCTACGGTTTGTCGTCTGTCGCTGATCTCAGAATAGCACCTTAACGAGGGTCGATGCGGTTTTCAACTAAGCTAGAACTATTACGTCCAAATTTACACAGGTCTTCTCGGTACTCATAGGTTTATTATATGTCCAGTAATTTATATCGTCGGCATTTATTATGGACCTTAAAAGGGCGGTAGTCTGGACACGAAAATGTCCGATTCAAGATTGTATTGTTAGTATGGTGGTTCGAGTCCAGCATAAACTGCACCTTTCTGTCAGTTTTCGAGAAGATATTCATAATTGAAGATATCTTTGCGAATATTGGTAAGTACAAAAGGATCTTAAAATAAGTATGTGAAACTTCATAGTCAAATTTTTCGTTATGCAAATTCGAGAAGCTGTACGAAACATTTTCAGAATTTAGAATTAACATTACACTCTCGTAATAATTAAACTTATCAATACTAATCAGTACCTACACTGTGCACCGCAAATCTATAACTCATGAGTCATTGTGTTTTCCGACAACCCGCTTTTGATCAGCGTAGTGGATTATCAACTTGACTTTCAGCTTGTGAGAGAACGCTCCAAGTTCCACTACTGGTACGTAGCATAAATGGGCTATTAATGCCACGACTTAATTATATACCTATTCAGAATACGGCGGGGACAGTTGGATCTATTATTCAGTTAAAGATATAATTGATAGATTCCAATCATTAGATCCGCATGAAGTTTGTTTGCGAATCCTATTGATGAAGCGAACGCAGCCAATCAGGCGTCTATATTTGCATAGCCACTTGCTGCGCTTACATGATTGGTTACCGGATATTGCAGTCGAGAGAGCATCTCTGTAAACGGAGAATTTTCCATTGATTGCATCGAGCAATGGGCATTATTTGCGCGAGTACTGATGGAGTGTGATATGAATATTTGTAACTCATTTTCACAACTTTGTATTTTCCAGAGAAATTGCAGGACAAAGAGATAAATCACGGCGATTTATCTCTTGCGATGATAAAAACAGTCAAAAATGCTCATAACTAGCCAAGGTACATACAAATACAGCAATGAAGACAAATAAGTTATGGCTGGTCTAGTCAGGAGAACGGTGCCTGCCGATCCGGAGACCCCGGGTTCAAACCCCACACGCACCACTGTCTTTTCGAAGTCATGTGCGTAATGCCGCTAACTTAAAATGGTGAAAGAAAACATCTTGAGGAAACCGACATGTACCTAGAATCTTTCAAAGTCATGTGTCACCAACCCGCACTGGGCCAGTGTGTTGGATTATGGCCTTAACTCTCTCCTTGGGAGAGAAGGCCCCGAGTCCCAGCAGTGAGAACATTTAGTGGGATGGATGATGTTGATGAATGAAGACAATAAATAGAAATGAAACATTCGTCATAGCGCCTCTGTTTTTTTAAAGTACCATTGTATTTACGACTAGATAATTATGATACCATTTGTTTTTTTTTATAATACACGCTCTTACTTTGGGGCTTGTTGGCGTTGTGTAAGTATGTCCATTGTGCAATTATAGTTATTTATTTAATATTTATAATAAATAGTTATATAAAAGCGAAAAGTATCGATCAACATCTCAAGAGAATTTTGCTAGACAGTTGGGTTAAGGGCCAGATGCAGAAGGCAGTCATCCTTGACACAGCGCGCATAGTCAGGAGGTTCCTCACTCTGCAGCCCTAACCACCGCGCACCGGTAGCTTGGGCATTGCCCCGCTGCTGGCGGTTATCTATGTTTAAGTTTTTATAATGTTTTATGTTGTTTTATGTATCAATATTGTAAAAACTTAGGCTTAAGAAAGGAAATAAATACGTGAATATATAATAGGAATCAGTATAAATAATTGTTGTTGATAATGATTGGTGAACACCGCTTAGTTTCATTATCTGACATCAAATTACCTGATTTTTCCCAAAGTTCCCCAAAACAGCTATAAAAAACAATATCGACTAGTTGTTTAGCGAAATTGTTGTTTATAGCGTCTATTAAGGTCGGAGAAGTGCGATAGATCCAATAGAACTTCGTTAGTAGAAGGCGAACGTTATAAATCTCAATCGTGCGCTGTAGCCAACCCTACAGCTTAAACTGTAGATGTACAATTTTTAGTTACCATAGCAAAAATCAAACTTATTATTTGGTGAGTACAAAATTTATTTAAAAAAAATGTTATATACAATGTGTAGACACTGTATTTAAGTCAAAGTTATTATACAGTAAACACACATTTAAAGTTAAAAATGTTATATTTATACAATGTGTTAAACAGTAAATTTAAGGTAAGCTTGCCTTATATTAAGCTGCGTTACTGCTCATCATGATTTATAGATAAACTCTTTGTTGCACTTAAATTACAAAGAAAAATAACAATAATACAGAAAAAAAACCTAAATAAAGTAGTAATTGGCGACCCTATCGCTAAGAGCGATTATCATAATTCATGGTCAATCATGTGCCCATATTATGTAAAATAGAAAGTTTTGATAGAAAACCCATCTATCAAAATTTAACCAATGTAATATCAGTTTTATGACTTTACTAGCTGATCCAGCGAACTTCATCCCGCCATATTTCATTCTTGCAGTAATTCACCCGTTCACCTGCTGGATGAACTACTGAAAGTTTGTCACTCAGTGTTTTGCCATTTTTATGATGTAGGTATCTCTCAGTCGCTAGTCTTTTGTGAATGAGTGAATACATTCAAACACTCTCCATACTATTAGATTTAAAAATATCGACTTTTTGAGATTTTCTTGTATACAAACCTTGTTCTGATAAAAAGATTACGAAAAAAAAAGAATAATCCCCTTTGGTGCAGTCATTAAGCGCGTAGGTACATACAATTCGATGATTATTTTTTATTCTATAAAATAGCAACGCCCTGCGGTTTTATCCGCATAGTTCCCGTTCCCGTTGTTCCCGTCATTTTTTTTTTCAGAACATAAAGTATCATATGTCTTAATCCAAGGTGTCATATAACTCCATACCAAATTTTGCTAAAGTCGCTTCAGCCGTTTAGACGTGAAGAAGCCTGTAAGCCTATTTCTAATTGATCCAGTAATTGTACGACAATAATAACAACCTGTTTCCGTTATTTCTTGACAAATCCGTAGCATAATTTTCGGTACGATTTATTAGACTTTAATCTACGCTAGCAACACTGATCACAGCTCGCTTCAATAAAGCATTAGGATCAGGGTTCGTTTCTTCTGTTTGCTCGTGAATTTAAATTCGCCGTTCGTTTTCATTCCAGGGTGCTGGAAGGTTTACAGGTTATTTACACGGTCGCTCTTCGAAGCGAATGGCTTGGGTGATAGTAGTTTTTACACAGCCTTATTAAGCATGTCTCATTTAAACTCGTAAACGAAGAGTCGAATTGTATCTGAGAGAGAATTGAAATTTAGAGAAGAATTGTAACAATCTAAAAAATTACAAAATATTAATTTATAATTTTGTAAAAATTCAAATCTTTTTACAAAGCAGCCGCAGCCCTCGCACCAATGTCACCAGCGTGTGGATCAAGGGGAAAATACCGATGGCAATTGACCTCTTAAGTGGCCTCTACTGCCTACCGAATCATGGAAAAACGCAAAAGGCCTAAGGACTTAAGGTTCTCGGCAGTATCTGGCTTAAAATTATGACACTATATTCTATTAGGGTCACGATTCTGCAAAGTCCGCTTGGGGAATTATCACATCTCACAAATTGGCTTCACTGTGAGTATGTTAAGTAGCTATGACAGGAATAAATAAATCTTTGCCACCTTACCACCAAATAATTATATTATGCAAATATTACGATGTTCCGGAATGAAGGGCAATGTTTGTAAATATTGTTTGAGGTTAAGAAATAAATAATGTTGTGTCTCTGAGTGAAGAGCACAGTATAGTGGTATATGCAGTGGTAGATAATGATTTAGTCTTCTCGATAAAATGAAAGTAGCACAACGCTGTTACGAGCCATCATGTCGCTTACCATCAAGCGCTCGTCTAGCCCATTTCTTCGCTCTATAGAAAAAAGAATAGAAAGCATGCTTTTGTTTAGGTCATAATGAACACGTAACATATTTTAGTATAGCTTCGGCTTTGTCTTCGACTTAGTTCTTAGTTTAGTTACTGGTCTTAAACTCGCTTGAATCCCTCGTTCGTAGTTAAACAAACAAAACACATTAGAAAAGCCACATTTAAAGCCAGTATCACCTGAGCTTTAAAGTTCTCAACATTCGATTGCATCGACAGCCATTGTAGTCATTGACTGCATTTACAATGCGACAGCTATTAAACCATTGAGAGCTAGAATTGTCTTTCACAAAGGCACTTTCTAGATTCTTTCATTTATAGCATTTATGTATCCATAGGCATCAGAACATACATGAAGCCGTTCATAGGTACCACTGAAGTTCCACAATTCGTATATGCTTAAATTTGCAAACTCAAGCTCAACCTAGTCCCTTTGATTTTATTGATGTCACAAATTTTCCAGGTTAAAACTATTTAACTACGATTTATTTTGTTATTTCATTAAATTTTAGTATTTTTTCGTGATGTAAAGTGCCTATCTAAATGCTATCTGCGTCCCATATTTTAATATAATTATTTCAACTGTTCTGGCCTGATTCATAAAAATCGTGACCCGTGCTTTCGGTGTAAAACGTTTGTTCTAACTCTATACGTAGTATATGTTTTTTTTTATTGGCTCACACTTGACCGCCATCTCGCCTGATGTTAAGCGACGATGGGGTCCACGATGGAGCATGTTTACCTAGAAAAAACTGATTTACTCTCGATTTGAAGACACAAAGATTATAACTATCAAAGATTGTATTGTAAACTCTTTGGGGAAACCCAGGCAACGTAATTCACAACTGTTTTTATCCCGTTAAAAGTTGTTAATAAGCGTTGGATTTCAGCGCAGGGCGCAGTTAATGCTGAAGTATTAATTTAAGTACAATAATGTATGAAATTACGAAATAAAACTATTATTTTTATTATATTATCAAAAAATCAGTTCCAGCTCCTACCCTATTTCAGCTCTACACTGGGAAATGAAAGCAATTACAGAAAACACGGGAAATTGTTCAATATCCTGTGTAATGCTGGTATTTACAGAGTACACCACACACAAACCTCAATCGAACCTTGTCGCATTATATTACAGTAAAATGAATACTTCTGTCTAGAGCGATCGGAGATGTAGGAAAGTACGACATAGGCCAATCGTGGTAACAAATACACGGAAGTTTGTAAAAGCACGAAGACCACAATTACCGCAAGTGATGTTGGAGTACTGTTCCCAGGTTTTATTTTGACGCAAACAAAAAAATTACAATTAATATGTGTCCCACAGTGTACCTATTGGAAAACAACATTTATTTTTATGATCGAAAATGACTGGTGATAGCAATCATTTTATTTTGTTTGTTTTATTTTGTGAGACACTATTAATCCTACTGATATTGTAAACGCGAAAGTTTGTATGTTTCTGACTCAATCACGTCGGAACGTTTGAACGGATCGAGTTAAAATATGGAACATAGTGAGGTTATAGTTCAGAATGGCACATAGCCGAGACACTGCTAACAATCATTTTATTTTGTGCAATGTAAGTATGATATTATACTCGAATACGGAACGAGAAATACAAGCGCTTGCCCATATTAGCACAGCTGGTACTCGATTAGTATAGTAAGTATCGTACGTTTTTCGAATGCTTCAAGGCAGTATTTCCCAAAGTGGGCGATAGCGCCTCCTTGTGGGCGCTGCGGGACTAAAGGCAGTAAGAGACCCAGAAAAAATAGGGGTGTTGTGTAGAGCCTTGGAGTCCGTTGTGTGTTACCTACTGGGCTCAGGTCTCAAGTTAACTCTTGAGAGTTGTAGTAAATGTCTCGTTTAATATAAATGTTTAATCTCCGCTAATATATGTAGCTCACAATACTTAATTAGTAATTTAATTTGAAGTTATAATGGTTTTCAATTGCGTGTAAAAAAGGGGGCGCTAAAGAATAATTTATTCTCAAAGTGGGCAGTAGACAAAATAAGTTTGGGAACGCCTGCTTTAAGGTATTCTTTACGTTATATTCCAAGAGCTAGCAGCACGTTTTGCGTAGGTACTTAAGGCAAGCTATAAACGTCTCACATAGCTCTCCTATTAAACCCTAACACGGAGGTGCAGACCTGGTTGGTGAGAAGCGAGGCAAGATGATGACAATCCCTACATCTTTTAAATCTTTTTTTGTTCAATAAATAACATTATGTTTGAGACAATATGCAATTTTAATATGTAGATGAATGTTCAAAGAATAAAACGACTATAGGCCAGACAATAGTCGGGTCTTTAACAGTGGCAGACACGAGGAAAATAGTTTTATAATAAATTTAAAAAAAGTATTTGAGGCAATTGCAATTGAGAGATTTTTTTATTATTTATGATAACGAAAATGGGATTCTCAAAAAGACTAATCATTTTGGAGGGACTTTCTACCTGTTAGGTGATCCAAATTGAGGGTTTTACCCCGCTACTCATCAGCCAGGTCTGCACCTCAGTGTCGTAGTATAATAAGAGAATACGACAAGTGAATTATGTGCCAAGTTTTCAGTTTCCCTCAAATACCTACCCAAAAAATTTGTTGCCAACTTTTGGAATATAATCTAGAGCATGTTTGTAAGTAAGCATTACTATCACTACATAGTATCAAACAAATTCAATTTTCGCGTCTCTCCGACCCTTTGTATGCTTAGATCTTTAAAACCACCTAACCGATTTTGATGCAGGCTTTTTTATAGATAGAATGGTTCAAGACAAAGGTTTATATGTAAAATACGTGCACAAAATAGCAGAGAAACATGAAAAATTTAAAAGGTTTCTAATGCAATGTGATAAATAAACACATTTTGGGCTTACATTGCAAACGTTAGCTGAACCCTATGAGCTAGATCAAAATAAGGTATATCAAAATTTTACCTCTTCAAAAGGTCTATAAAAAGTCGGCAATAGTATATGTCTATCTCTTGGGAATAACCCACAATAACCATTTTTATTAGTACTTATGTTTAGTATCAGCATTGCACCCGTGCGAAGCCGTAATAAGTGTAGGTAAGTGGGTGGTTAATAAGTGTACGCTTTCTGCACTACCCCACAATCGGTACACAGTAAAGACCACCGAAGACCTGCTATACATCCTTCAATACATAAAGATAGCTAACATATTCAGGCCCAAAATCCGAGCTCATATCAAGCGATCGAAAATAGATCGAGTAATGGCTCCTAATTCGGGTTCCGTAGATTGAGAGCGAATGCAATTATTCCACCCGCCTCGGGCACCCTTAAATATTTGGAATCAAGGGGCGGTTATCTAAAACTACTCTAACCGATCAATACCGCGTTGTGCAGAAAGGGTATCTTAACGTTGAAAGAGTTTGACAGTTATTCTACCGGTGTAAATAAATGCAATGCAAATATTCCTGTGTTCTTGTTTAAAAAAGCAGTAATGCGCAAATAACATTCCGATTTGAAGGGCGATGTTTTCACAGGTGACGAGTGCAGTGCTATGCTGTAGATTGGACCCTTCGTATTAAATTTTATCATCTTTTTGTTATTCATTGTGAGGCCGATTGAATTCTGAAAAGTAAAATACAGAGTGTAAAACTTATGTGTTTTTGACATAATGTGTGTGAAGTTTCAGCTAACTTTATTCGATTTAAGGACACATCTCCAAAAAAAATGTATGGTAGATCACAGAATAACATTTTACCTATTGCTCAGAACTTGTTACGGCTAGTCTAGTCGGGAAAAATTGAACTATCAGAGAGTGTTATTTGTTTGTGTTGTTTAATAATAAAAATTGTGAAACGAATTCAAAAACGTTTCATCCTTTCAAATATAGAAACAGTGCCTAGAGTGCCCGCAGAACTGAAAATGTGTACAATTATTAAATATATTGATACATGATGTGTATGTTAGCTATAGTATATTTATAATCTTTGATGTTAGCTAATATAGAGGTATATATAATACAGCGGTATCGACGACGAACAGTGTCACGAGTCAACTGTTTTTTTATTATCTCAAAAGATTCCAAACGCGCTTAAAAAATATTTAAAAAAAACATATCATGCAAACATAACCGAATTGATAACTGGACGAGGTATGCTAATAATGTAATCGAAGATTTGCGAAATCATTTCAATAATTAGATATGTCGTGTACGCTTTCTGCTTAACCCTGAACTTAGAATCAAGGGGCGGTTATCTAAAACTCTAACCGATCAATATATCCCGGCCCGGGGAATTAATTCGGTTTGCTTTTGGTTTGTCAGGTTTGTTTATAAAGGTCTATTCGTGATCAAACTTATTACTCTTTCATAGAAAAAAGTCTACTCCACTATTTTTCCTTTTAACTTCCTATAATTATTAAAATACATACGTTCTACTCTTATTATTTTAATAGTATTTGTTGCGCTTTAAGTTTTCCAACATTTTGTCCATCCCTAGGTTGCCTGGAAAAAATTGCTTTCAGCGACAAGGCAGCCAGTTTTTCAGTAGTTTTACTGGTTTCCTAAATTGTATGTACTTATCATTTTAATGGATGAACAAAAAATAATTTTCATTCATTCATTTGTTATGTCACGAAACACAACACCAAAATTAAACATTAAATTTTTGAGTTACCTCCGACCATCTTGGATTTGAAATTTTTAATAGTGTATATGATTTCTACAAGTGAAGCCGTTTCATTTCTCCATCAATATACGAGTAGGTATTGAGTTGTGAAACAATGTAGTTCGCCGTTTTGGCAGCCATCTAGAATCGAATTTGGTAGTGACCAAGAATAATGACAAGAAGTAGACAAAAATAAAATTAGATACGCACAAATACTACTAAATTATTCACATAAACGTACCTATGTGTGTTAGTTACTCTTTCAAGTAAAAGTACTAAAAGGAATCTGACTAAAATAAAATATAAAAATATATCTGTAGACAGGTATTAGACAGGAATAAACCACAAGCTTTTTTACTACTGCTACGAGTACTTTTCATAAATAGGTATTCTTTATTTTTCACACCATAGTAAACAAATACGTGATTACATACAAAGATAATCAGTAAATAAACTCTTGCTACAACGAGCGTTTTTCCCCGAAAAATAATCGGATCGAGAATTACACCAGTGAAATTGCACTAAGTTTCAAGTAATTCATAACTCTAAAATTTGAAATAATTTTGGTTATTCCTGAATTAGTATTGCCTATCAATATCACAAGATAGCTTGGACATTCCAATCGACCGTCGGTGGCTGGCAGGTTAATACATTCCTGTTAGAGCCCGATTATCAGCTGGTATCATAATTAATCTGCCTGTTGGCTGGCCTGTCGGTATGGTCGATTATATCCTTAATTGCACGAGCCAAATACGAGTACATCTTCTAGTTAATAGATTTAAAACATATACATATATGAATTGATCACGTCACGAAACGTTTGATGTTATATCATCAGCATGAGAACTTTCCGTTAGTATTTTTGTTTCCGAAATAGCATATTTATTGTACCTATCCTATTACTTACGGTAAGAGGCTATTGCGTGTTATACAGAATTAGACGTATCATAGAGCCTGTGCTTAGCCAAAATAAAATGTTTTTACTTCCCATTTAGAGAATTATTACTTGCATTAAAACTAATATCGCGATTTGATGGTAGGTACTAATCAAAATAAATAAGTAATAGTGGTCTAGTCAATTGATCGTTCGATTCAGAATCGTGGGATCATAGGTTCAAATACTACCAAAAATACTGCTGGAAAAAAATATTGGACATGCACTTTTGAAAATTAAACATTGGCGCCACCTTTTATGATATTGAGAAATCGATTTAAAAGAAAAGTATTTTTAACCCCCGACCAAAAAAAAGGTGTTATAAGCTTGACATCGATGTCTGTCTGTCTGTCTGTGTGTGTGTATCTGTCTGTGGCACCGTAGAGCTCAAACGAACGCTCAAAAGATTTCGATGCGGTTTTTTTATTTGATGGTAAATATCCGTGCGGATGTTGTTAGCTATGTTTGGTTAATATCGATTCAAGATGGCCGCCTCCACAAAATGGCGGACAAAATATTTCTTCACAGCCTACCTCAATATGGGTATCATATAAAAGGGCTTGACTAGTAGAATGTTGTACAGATAACAAATCCGAGGCAGTCGGAGGTTAATCAAAATTTTTAATTTTGTTCTTGTTAAGTCACAATATTCACTTAGCCGAAGTCTGATTATATCTTTTTTTCAAAATATAAAAAGACCCACCTGCAGTCCTCATAACACCACGGTGCCACACAGGATACGAGTATTTTCATCATTAATTAATACTGAGTAACACTGGACAAGTCTCGTCACCCGAAGATTTAAAAATATTTATCTCTGTGCCCTATAACACAATTATCTGCATGTAGTGAGCTACAAATCGGGATACAATAATATTTGTGCATTAGTACTTAACGATATAATAACTGGAAAAGATATGGTACTTCCCCAGGTAAACTCGGGAGAGAGTTTTATCACTACAAAACCAAAGAAACCTCGATCCTTTTAGAATTTTGTTTACGCGTTCTTAATCTTAATCACATAGATTTGCTCACTGAATAAATTTGCATATATTCCGCACCAACGAATCCAAAACTTTTACGATTATCGGATGATCGGTAAGGCCGGCCGGTACAACATAACAATTATTTATGTTTGTGGCAATTAATCGTTCTAACATTATTCTCTTGGGGTTGTATGAAAATTACGATAGTGCTGATGTTTAAAGCAATATCATTTTCCAAAACATTCCTGCTGGAAATTCGATGATCAGTTCGTCTCGATCTACATAATTAGGACGGGATCCTGTGAATCCTTTACGGAAACCCTTCGACCTAGAAAGCTTCAAGTTATAGGTATAAAGACCCTTTCGAAATCTTGGGACAGGCAAGGGCTTAATTTGGGCCTTCTTTTATCTCTGTTTGTGGAAGCAGAAACGGGTCGCGTCTGGTGATGTGGGTGAAACCAGGTAATGTGATGATTTTGCAATCTTTGATCTTGTTTGCTTCGTTAATGTTTTAATCTTGATGTTTACCTTTTATCTTTATATGTACGACTAGTCCATAGATATTTCGACGTATACTTATGTAGTAAAAGTATCCTTATATACATTATACACTGTACATACTTTTATGACTGGCCTCGTGGCTTAGTAGGTAGTAACTCTGCCTGCGAAGCCGAAGGTCGTAGGTTCGATACCCACCCAGTGCAAATATTTGTGTGAAGAATTCAAATGCTTGCACTGTGTCTGGGTGTTTCTATTTATAATAAGTATGTATTTAAAACTATATAAGTATTATATCAGCTATCTGGCCGCCATAGCTTTGCTTAGTTTGGGGTCAGATGGTGTTGTGTGTGAATTGTCCACCAATATTTATTTATTTATTTGTAGGATGAGGGTCAATAAGCTTACCTTACCTGATGGTAAGCATTTGTCATCGCTTATAAACATCTGTAACATCAGAGATGTTTACGACGTTCGGAGAGGACGGAGAGGTGTTTAAAGATACTATATTTAATTTTTTCCAATTTTTTCTTATGTTTCACACTCAACGTCAAACTTAGCAATATGTACTATGAAAGCTTCTCCAATACCAAATTTCAACCAGATCCTTTCATAGTTACGACGTGATTGAGCATTGACCAACATCGAAATATTGAACTTTAGGAAATAAAATTATAAATGTTTTATATCACCTGTGTGGTTCTCATGTGACAAGCTTTGCTTTGTTCGGGGATATATGATAATTATGTCTGTTTAAAAGTAAAATGTTATACAATTTATCTTAAATGTATTCTGACAGTCTGATTTACCTTTCTTTTGAGTTAAACGGAGGAAACCTTTGACCAGCAGTGGATGATTTTAGGATGAGGATGAGGAGGATTGGTTTTATGGTTATAATTAAAACGTAGCCCAGTCTGAAATTGATAACATTTAATATCGTACATTCCTTTGAAATTAAACTCTACTTTAAATTAATTAATCCCATAAATACGTGGAGTATCCCAATTTCTAACAAAACCGGGTTCTGTAAAAGGATACAATTTCAGAGGGCGCTAATCTTGAATTTTCGAACAATTTCTGAAAATAATAACACGTCATAAAACTCGCTGGGTGTGTTACCTGTTACACAGGGTACAGAAAGCAGTAAAAATCGTTAGAAATTACAATTTATTACTACAGCGGTATGTAATGAGTGATTTGCTGGTAACATTGATGATGGTTGAAAGTTGAAAGGGCATAAGCGTAAGCAGCCCTCTAAATGTTCACACATCCACTATGCTGGCCCAGTGTGCGTTTGAAGATGAAACACGCCTCGAAAAATTCTGGGAACATGTCGGTTTCCTCACGATGTTTTCTTTAACCGTTTTAAGTAAGCGGCATTACGCACATTCAGGGCAACTGCCTGAGCCTTAAAAGCAGTTAACCAATCTGTAGTACTAAAACCCACAATTTCCATGTAATATGTTTATATACATCGCTAATAATTATAATTCTTATATAGAGTATATAGGTCAGCTTATATTGCTCGATTGTCCTATTAACACTATAAAACTATTATTTTTTATCCTTTATAGTCTTACACTTGCCCACCATCTCGCCTGATGTTAAGTGACGATGCGGTCCACTATGGAGTGATCTGAATCTACGATCTCAATTTTGGATCATTTTTGCTCAATCGCGTCACGTATTAACAGATCGGGTTGAAAATTGGAACACAGATTCATCTTTATCGCACGAAAATTACGGGAACTACACTATAAATTCAAACTCAAACTATTTTTTTTATTGTACAAGCTCAAATAAATGATATAAATATAATGCAGATTCATCATCTCCGAACTAGTTATAAACTGTATTTTCGAGTCTAGTGGTCTCCTCCCAAGATATCTTCATGTTACTGTTAAATATATTCAGCAGGACGCTAATTAAATTCATTTACAACTATAATAATAAAAATGATTAGTTAAATAACAATTTATATAAATTAATTTCGGGTAGGTACATAGAAAATATAGATTTTGTTGTAATGAAAAATACTAACGTTATCTTCTGTATTTACTGTGGCAGTGGGCCGAAACAAAAGGACGGTGGGTTAATTAAATACGGAGCCCCGAACATTTTCACCGGCCATTTTAATGTTATTAAATTGTTCGACGGCACTCTACATCCTACTTTACGATGTACTTCTAAACCAATGAGATTTAATTTACTTAACTGAGTAATCAGATGTATTTTGTTAATCCCAAATCTTCTGACTAGATAGGATCTGGGGTTGTTGCTTACATTTGTTGTGGTGAGAACGCCCTTATTTTGAAGGTTTTAGATTCAAATTTTGCTTGTCCTA
Organism: Ectropis grisescens; assembly: GCA_017562165.1. Classification (NCBI taxonomy): domain Eukaryota; kingdom Metazoa; phylum Arthropoda; class Insecta; order Lepidoptera; family Geometridae; genus Ectropis; species Ectropis grisescens. The sequence continues at coordinate 8,773,119 of CM029779.1, read as the reverse complement.
GATTCAAAGTTTTATTTTTAACCGCATCAAGTTCGGTAAGAAGTAGAGAACACTTTACACCAGCTGTCAAAGGTCCTTTTAAATTTTTTTTAACTAACAGGTACCAAAAAAAAAAGGTTTTCGAGTGCATATCACTGCCGGACACTTGGCCAGTATGATGGGTTAGTATCTTGACTCTCTCCTTATTTAAGAAAGCCTCGAGTTCGATGGTAAAATAAAGTTGGATTCTTAGATAAACTTTTTGTACAATAACTTTTACAATACAAAATTTGACTATATATTTGAAAACACATTTTAAAACTCCAATTCACACTTAACCAGTTTAAATCTTAAGCCTAAAACCGTTGTAGCTAAAGACCTGAAATCTAAAATAATCGATAAATGTATTAATTGAACACATCAGAAAAACAAATCCCAAAGTGGAACATTTAATTTTCAGTTGGCGACCTTATAGATATTGATCTCTATTCCAAAAACCTAAAATTTAAAAAATACTGTGTAAATTACGTAAATAAACGGAGTAAGAAAACTGGGGATAAAAATAGTAAAAGTAGGAATGAACCGGTATTTCATTACAAAATGAAATAACTTAAATTAAACTCAACCGTGTGGTATTATCAAACCATAATATCAAAGGAAAGACGTTCATAGAACTCATAAGTACTTAGGTACTGTATTCCAAACAATTTATTTGACATTTTATAACCTAAACAATACCACATGAAGCATAAAACCCTACATTAAGCCTAGCTGCATATCTATCATTTTATAGCTTCAAGAAATTCCTTGAGTTAAAACTATAATAAATATATGTACTCAAGTAGTAGCCACATTAAATTTACTGAAGAAGGTCTTATCTGTTTTAGTATTATATTTAAGTTAATTTATGGTGACATTGTTAATTAATTTTTATACCTATGTATATTTGATTTGTAAATAATATTTACACATTAAAGATGATGATTATCTTATACCTTTAAACGACCAATTCTTGTAGGTATATATGTATAGAATCTGAATCTCGGAAACGGCTCGAACGATTTTCATTAATTTTTTTTTTTACTATAATAGGTTCGCACTTGACCACCATCTCGCCTGATGTTAAGCGATGATGAGATCTACGATGGAGCGTGCTTACCTAGAAAAAACCGATTCACTCTCGATTTGAAGACACCAAGATTGTAACCATCAGGGAAAACCCACTCAGGCAACGCATTCCACAACCTAGACGTTCTTATCACAAACGTGGAGTCAAATCTCTTCGTTCGCGTTTTTGGAACATCAACCATGAAACGATGTCGCCCTTTTGTGGAACGAGAAGTCCGATAGAAGAAAGGGCAAGGTGGTATTAGATCATGCAGATCAGTTGCACACTCTCCGAAGTGTATCCGATAAAAAACCGATAAGCTAGCGATTTTGCGGCGATGATCAAGACTTTGAAGTCTTTTACGCACAAGAGTGTCATTGCATTAAATTATGTATACAGGGGGTTTCGGGGACGATAAATCGATCTAGCTAGGTTTTATTTTTTAAAAACATCATTTTATGCGCGTTTTTAGACAATGAAAAACTCCTACCATGTCATTAGAATACGGTAACTTATTTCGCCACTGGTTTTTAAGTCTAAATCGCTCAGACGGAATATGCTCGCCCTCGGAGTCAACAGGCCCCGGTTTGAATCCTGATGGTTACACTCGGGACTTTTCTTTTTGTTCTTTTTTTCTGAGAAAATCTTTTAGAGCCTTTTATAAACGCATTTAATTCGTATCTAAGTAAGTCATCACTACGTAATTGGTACCTGCCTAAATATCGTTTTAAAAAAAACGAGCAAAGCTCGGTCAACCAGGTACTAATTATTATCATAGCAACTAGGGGCAAAACATGTTTGATATTTTTCAACGCATGTAAACAAATATTAAATGTTTGTATAGTTTATATTTAAAGGTTGAATAGACAGGTAGAAAACAAATTTGGGCTGGGAACTAACATGTGAGTCAATTTTGTGGAATAACCATAATTGGTTTAGGTATACTCATCGAACTCTTTCTTTAGTTATATCGATGGGTATACGTGAACTTCCGAGAATCACGACAGAATAATGTCAGGTTTACGCCCTACGAACATATGGTCAGTACTTATAGTTCAATACTAACAATATTAAATACTATGCCGCGGACCTGCATGCTGTGATATGGGCAATGTGTCTAAAAAAAAGAACTAATCCATCAGCTAGATTATAAAAAAAATTATAAGTCTAAATTATTTGTTTAAAAAAATGTTGAAGTTAGTTCTTAGAAGTTTCGAATGACGTCACATACTTTTATGTAGAAATGACGTCACATCCCCCCAATCCGGAAGTTTTTTTTGAAAGAGTGACGAGACGAGCAGCACATGTGCCTGATGGTAAGCAACATGCCAGCCTTATAACAGCGACACGCAGCTATTGGAACATGAAGTGTCCAAATCATTATCTAGCACTGCACTGCGCTCGTCACCCAGAGATCTAACGTTATATCTCTAAGCCTTGGTTGATATCTCTAAGTTTGATGTCTTTGTCGATTTATAATTTTATAAAACATATAAAATACCGGCCTAGCCGAGTTTAGGTTCCATTTTCCACTTAGCGAATTGTAAAAATGTAAACTTGTGAACTGAATAAAAATTTATTTTATCTCATCTTATCTATCTTATATTTCCATTATCCACCTAACGGACTAATTATAATTAAATAATTTTTGATCCAGTCATCATCTCAAGTCCCTTACTCAGAAAGTTTTTGGATGAACTTCGACAAGGATAAATTTAAAAAGGGTATCTTTAAACACCTCTACAGGCTGGCAAACCATTGTCAGCATCTTTGATGTTGTAGATGTTCACGTGATCGTAAATTGCAAAATCGGTCAGTTTACAATAACACGCGTGCGATTGTAAGCCTACGGTATGCTAGGTTAGTTTATGATCTAACCTTGCTAGGTTGTAAACGAATGGTATTTACAATTTTACGGTGACATAACTGAGATATATTATAGTTAATATATAGATATATAATTCTTCCTTAACTGAACTGTGGGCCTCATAACGAAGCTCAAAATCACAGCTATGGAGAGGGCTATGCTCGGAGTCTTTTTGCGCGACAGAATCCGTAATGAGGATATTCGCAAGAGAACGAAACTGGCCGACATAGCTCAAAGAGTAAGCAAGCTGAAGTGGCAATGGGCAGGCCACATCGCTCGCAGAACTGACAACCGATGGAGAAGAAAGGTTCTCGAGTGGCGACCACGAACCGGAAGACGCAGTGTTGGACGGCCTCCCACTAGATGGACAGATGACCTCATAAAGGTCGCTGGAAACCGCTGGTTGCACGTTGCACAGGACCGTTCGTTGTGGAAATCTAGGGGGGGGAGGCCTATGTTCAGCAGTGGACGTCTTGCGGCTGATGATGATGACTTCAAGTCTACTAGTACTATAAGTAGTATTACCTCTGCACGATCCAACCAAAAAACAATATAGTAACCTATTCTATATTTTTCCCCCCACAAAGAGCTATTAACTATCCCTCTCTGCTCTACATAGGATCCCTAAACTAACCAAATCCAGTTATTTCTCGTTTGCGAAGAAATAACCAAAGCGACGGATCAACTGAACTCATCACAAGGTGAAGTCTACGCCACACCACAAGTCATAGGTTGAAAAAGTTGAACTATTATAAAACTATTTTAAATATGGTGTTAAAACGCAATAGTGGCTCCGCATAGCAGTGGACAAGAGCGGTGGCACGGTCTATGGGAACATAGTCGGTAAGTTTCATACTTTACGAGCTTCTCCGAGTGTCTATGTGAATCGTAATAAAATGCATGGAGACGCAACCGTAACCTCGAGTAACATAGTACACTATCATAGCCAGGCGAGTTTCGACGGTAAATTCTCCAGTTATATTAGGAAACCTAAGTGATATTTTGACTTCACTTTGAGTAATATAGTATAATGAAGGCAGTGAAAGAAGCACTGTCGCTCTAAAGATCAAGTACGTCATTACTATTGACTTTAATAGTGATTGGAAACATCGCGAAAACATCCAATACATGACATGTTTTGGACAAAATCGATTTCTTAAGTTCGAATCGTTGGATTTTACAATGTGATATCCAACAATACGAACTTAGCCAGCATGTTGGATAATGATCATAACATGAAGTTAAGTTTGTCAGAAAAAGCTCGGGATATGACCAACGCTGTTAATACTCCACTTTTTTATGATATCGAGTGACGTGACAAGCAAAATAAAGTGTCCACAAAACTAACGTAACGATAAGAAAGTACTAACGTAAATCCCGTGAAAAAGTATACGAAATAATGTGAATTAAGTGATTGATCAGAACAGCAGATACATAGCCCAGTTTACGTAATAACAACGTTTGATATATATATTGTTTAATAACACTGTGTATTCTTATACTTTACATAAAAACACTAGATTTTTTTCCGAGGGCATAAATGAGATGCGCCCTAATAACATAATTAAATGAAACTAGTTGTCAGCCCCGGCTTCGCCCGTGGCAGATAAAATATATAGCGTGCAGGGATCACGTACACATCCAATGGTAAAAGAATTTTTGAAATCGACATCGACATCGAATAATTTTAAGTTTTAGATCTACTTACTAGGCTTATATATGCGGGCAAAACAAATTCCTGAACTAATGTGGTGTTCTTTGAAAATAAAATATACCTTGTAACATTTCGCAACCTTTTCATGGTAGAATGGCTGCCGGGCACATAACTACAATATCTAATTCTGGGATGAGAATAAATAAGGGTTCTTGCTTGGGTGATTGATTTCAATTTCGGTTGGATCGAGAAGCCGTAATCTGTCTCGATGATAGGGTTTTGAATAGGTGGATAAAATTAAGTAAATAATAAAGTATACTTTACTTGTTCAAACCTTTCGCTTGGTTTGAACAAGTAAAATATACTTGAAAACCTAGAATCCAGACTGCGAACGGATTTTACCCAAGTGCAGTATAGAGTCGTGGACGTACCAATGACGACGCGCCGCCCTGTTTGGTTATTTTTCGTAACTACCATTTTGAGACTTTTTGAGTGTAATGAGACTATCTCCCATACTTAGTATGCGGTGTAATGCAATGTTGTACATGAATTAACATTTAACATGTTCCTAGATTCTTTCGAGGTCATGCGTGATCCACTAACCCAAAGTCTTGAACATCGCCGAAAAATTGCTAGCCTATCGGTTTTTTATCGGGTACACTTCGGAGAATGTGCGACTGATTTACATGATCTAATACCACCTTGCCCTTTTTTCTATCGGAATGCTCGTAGCTCGAAAAAGCGACATCGTTTCATGGTTTATGTTCCAAAGACACGAACGAAGAGATTTGACTCTACTTTTGTGATAAGAACGTCTAGGCTGTGGAATACGTTGCCTGAGTGGGTTTTCCCTATTGGTTACAAGCTTTGTGTCTTCAAATCGAGAGTGAATCGGTTTTTTCTAGGTAAACACGCTCCATCGTAGACCGCATCGTCGCTTAACATCAGGCGAGATGGCGGCCAAGTGTAAACCTATAAAAGTTTAAAAAAACCCGCATCGAGGTGTATTATTGCGTGGCTTGGCTTTCTCATTGAGAGAGAGGACCCTAACTTCCAGCTGTGGGAAAAGTTGCTGAGCTACTTGTGCTTGTGACATTATGCTCCATCGTTGACAGTAGTCAGAGTAAAGTAAAAGTTTAATGCCTGGCTCATCAAGGCCTGATGCCATCGAACCATCAAGCTTGGATTGCCAAAGAAACGTTTGTACTTCAATCGGTACCCAGCACGTTTGACGACCTGGCGTTCCTAGATCCCTAAAATCAATAACAAAACATAGCAGAATCAGAAAATATGCTCAATTTCAACTTCAAATGACAGCAATTTTCTCGAAACTTCCTCACAAGTACAAACGAGTAACAAAAGGAACTTGTCACTTACGAACTCACAGGACCTAAAGTTGGAGAGGTTTCGGGTGGATCACTCCAAGGTCTGTATTCTGTCACTGTCAAATTAAAACGCAAACCGGTTTTTGTTTGACTTGTAAATCTGACACGCCAATCTATGCCAACATTTTTATAATAAAAAAAACACTTTATTAAAAGCCACAAGATACAACACAAGAGAACAAAATAAACCTAACATAACATAAAATGATACAATTCATTATTTTGTTTTGAATGCTGCCCAGATGCCGAGATGCAGAACTATTCATGATTTTTAACACCAGGTCAAAGGTATTAAAAACTTGATTTAACTTTTACAACTATATTTGACAAATCTCAAAAATATATCGGATTGACTCTTCTAAAACATGACACATTTTTGGCTCGCATGAGGTTTCAGCTCAGATTGAAAACCTCGTATCTTGCTTTCAATACGGTAATATGACTTTCTACAACTTCGGGAGTCAATGTCGTTTGAACTGTTGGTACTACAACATCGTCATCTACTTGTATAACATGACTTTGTCAATTCTGTGGAACCAATTTTTATTGCATCAATACGACCGCGTGGTGAAAGTTATCTAACGTAGATTTGCATTGTGAGTGTAGTATTTACAGAATACAGTCCCAGGAGGGTGTTAGTTTTATTAAAAAACTGTCCCCCGTTTCTTTGATTCGTTGGAAAAGTTTCGCGGCATTTTTGCAAGAGGCAAGTTTTAACGAGGTACCATTGACTTGTTTGCGACAAAGCTTTATTTAAACAACTTTGTGCTTAGGGGTACTTTTTGATTTTGTGTAACGGTATAGTCATGTGTCGTGTGAAATAAATTAAGATTAAAAAACCTTTTGTCCTTGGAACTGCCCTATACTGAAAGTACTCAGTGCTCAGTTTTTTAAAAATATTTTTTGATTAAATTATATTTCGAAGAAAAGTTTCCAGTAAGCAATTTATGTTGAAAACTACTGATTGTACGGCTTTGTCTAAGCCAATACTTGCTTCAAACAAATTTTCTTAATGATGTAAGCATTTAACTTATAATTTCCTCTCTAATCGTGCCAAATATAAACGTAGTTTTAATAGACGGCCCGTAGTCTAACGATATATCCTAACATGACGTAGAATTACATTGTCTTACGTAATAAGGGAACATTCTAAGTGTTTTCGTTATTTAGATCTCAAGGTAGTTATAATAGTCACATATTTTTTCTGAACCAACGAATGATTCCAACGAATATTGTATAAATGTGAAAGTGGGTGTTCGTTGCTTAGCACGTCGAGACGCTTGAGCGTATTGTGTTGAAATTTGCGTCACACTTAAATTATAATCAGGTATAGCATAATAAAACCAATTTTAATCGAAGTAAAATAACTGGTAAGATGTTCGTACTGGAATGGAACTCACTGTTTGCTGTGCACTGCAGCACAATTCAATTTTTAATGCATGTTAAATGTTTAGCTTGTAATAATCTCAGTAAGAGAATTTATTGTAATTCAATTGAGATTAATAAATATTCTTAAACTAGAAAATAACGGAGACGGGAACTAGACGGGAAAAGCCAATGGCCTAATAAAGAGGCTAGGTGCTGTAAAGGTAATCCCGCCAAACTAACTAACACGGGAAAAGCCGCGGGTCCCTGCTATTCTTTGCCTAAAAAAATTAGGGTTGAATCCTTTTTAGTGCCTAGTAGGTTTCAATTCTTTCATTAACATCTCAATGTTATTTTTGTAACCCTAGATTGTAATCATTGATCTTTTTATAGATATCCAGAAAAATTCTCATCAGCATTATTTGTTACATTATTGTTTTTAAACCGATTTTAAATCGCCCAATTTTTCCTGTAGCTATAATGTCGCAGTATTTCTGTATCTAAAACAAGTATACAGACAAGAGCTTGAAGCTGATAACACTCATATTAACATTAGAATGAAATTTAAAATTGCTTACATTAGTAACAAATACTTTGGTAAACCTCACTCGTTAATAGATAATGCAGTTTCGCCGCAGTAGAGTTTACGTCATCACCCTCCTCTGAGTTACTTCTTCCTGTCAAATTATTAAATCGTTATGAAAAACACCCCCTTGCACGTGCCTGTTAAAAATAGCACAGTGTATGTGTTCGCAGACGTCAAGTTTCGGACAAATACAAAAAAAAAATCTTTATTGCTGTTTGTAGGTGAGATAAGATGATACAAAACATTTTAAAAGTTGCCCCATACAAACTGGCCTCTGCGAGAGGCATGCAATATGTCTGGCAAGACAATTTGTTAGTAATTTATAAATAAAAAATTAATTAAATAATAGTCAGCTGATTAAAGTCTTCTTCTTCCTCATCTTCTATTAATTTCTGGTTTTTTATTTATGTCATCTGATTCTTCATCTTAGATTAATTTCTGGCTTCTATTTGGTTGTGATATATATTTGTGTGAGATAAATGTTTGGTGAGCACAATTTCGCCAACATCTTGTGTTTCATCAGGATATTGTCTTGTGTTTTTGAGTTTGATCAATATATCCATCCAGGGTCTAAGGTCTTGCATTAGTAGATCTTGCAGTTCATCCATGTGAGGAATGTCAAAGAATGTATAAAGTGTGATAAATGTATATAATCAAAAATGTCGTTAATTATAATATTCATGTAAATACTGACAAAATGGAAATTTGACAAAGATTCTACGTTTTTAGGATTGGATACAAAAAAAAGTGTGCGCTTAAGACCACGGCACGGCAGAAGTGAAAACTAAAATAAGAAATACTTATATTTAAATACCACTAAATAATTTTAATAATTAAAAATACAAATTATTTATAAATTGAAAATTAGGATATACCTAGTAAGCACAGCAACACGAGAATAACATGTGGCGAAATGACCTATGATCTATGACCAAGAATATATAAAAACAAAAATTTACGCGGTTCGGAAATAGGGTTTGACGTTTGACTAGCATTTTTGTGGTGTTTACTTGTGTGTATTTATTTATTTTATAGGTATTTCGCTAAAAATACATATATATGTTGTGTTTAAAGTGTATGTGTAAGTGCTGTGATAAAACAGTAATACGAGTATAATATTGCAACAAACACTTTTTTGCAATGGATGTGAAATTCAAATTTAAAATTTCGTGACAAGTTCAATTAATGACATTAGTGTGGTAAGTACCTAGAAGTAAATGTCGGTATAAAAAGATATAAATATAATAAACACAGGCTCACAGGGACTATATTATCTTTCTCGCTCTGACACGGCTCTTTGATCTATTTCGGGTCATTTTGAACCGTAATTTCTACAATGTTTACGGAATAATTAGTTCGACGAATTTTTCTACAATTTACATATATATAAAAAAAATTAGGGGATATAACAATTTTACTATGAAAACTAACGTGATTAAAATAAATAATTATTGGTGGATATATATCACGCAACACCATTTAGCTCTAAACTAAGCAAATCTTGTACTATGGGAACTAGATAGCTGATATAATACTTATATTATGTTTAAGTACAGCACACGTAAGTTACCCGTCAATTAATTTAAAATGTAAAATAACCATGTTAGTATTCACACTAAAAACTTCGAAGAAATGAATAAATGTATTCACAAACACAATCCTACGTAAGTTAATGTACTGTCAGGTTAGTCACAAGATGAAATACGTGTTTTAAGTGCACGAATTGAAAATTGCTGTGTTGAGAACATAAAAAGGTGCTTTACACACAATAGAAGGCAACAAAAGAATTGTTATGCACGACAATGTGACGTGGGATTTCCGTATTATTACGCACTAACTAAAAAAAGCTATTTTTTCTGCTGAACGAATTTAAACGCTTTGGAACAAAGCTTAAAACCCAATAAATTTTCCCAATGCTGGGGCTCGTGGCCCTTTCTCACCTGAAGAGTTTTTTAGGTCCACGCTGTGCCAGTGCATCATGACATATGCTTATCATCGCAACTGATAAAACACAAACATTCATCGTTAACATTCAATAGACGTGTATGAGTCCATTTGACTCCTCATAACAAGAGGGTCTACGTTATGAAATGCGTAGCCTGTGTGCGTTTTTCCTGATTGGTTGGAAAGATTGTACAATCTTCAATGGTCATTTAGTCGAGACTGAATTGATATTTTCTAGATAAAATACACTTCAACGTAGACCGTACCGTTGCTTAACATTATTGTAAAAAAATATTTAGAATTTATTGTGAGAAAAATTAATTAAATAAAAAAAGTATTGCAAATTAATCTACGGGCCGTATCTCAAGCACCATTGCTTTCCGTGACTCAGCTTACCATAACACAACATTACTCTTCGAAAACAAACAACGATCACAGAAGTCCTTCCTCGCAATCGGAAAGTTCCCGGACCTATTCCGTTTTGGAACTTTTGATTCATTAGGCTGTATCCCTCGGCGTAGCTCGTCGTCACCGACTAATGGACCGCCGTCACTTTCAAGTTTCTCCATTCCGTTATTGTAACACATTTTTCAAGCTGATCCCATTTGTTCTTGTTCTTTGTGAGCGGTAGAAACAAAAGTTTGTAATAGACTGAAAGCAGCACAAACTATTACGCGACTTGTGATGTACATTCTGTCTTTTGCTGCTAAAAAATGAATGGCAGTAGAGTGCTCGTATGTCGGACAAAGATTGTTGTGCTATTTATTCGACGAAATTAAGTAAGAGCTTTGATAGTCCAATATCCAACTCACTCAATTGTTTTTGAAGTGATATCTTCTTTAGATTGAGCACTTTTGTTAAGGAAAAATCGTTTTACCGACAATTTTTTTTTTTACTTTTTAGGTTTACACTATACCGCCAAAAATTGTTGAACTCAAGATTTGTCCTGAACATTTTGACATTGGTAACAAACTGCGTCTGTGACATCTGTCTTTATCTAAGACATCTCTGTCTAAGACATCAATTTCGCTCGCGCTAGTTATAATTGGTATCATTCTCTCTCTGTCACACGGTGGTATGTAACCGACGGCGGTGATGGTAGGTATGTTAAAATATTAATAGGATGTAATTAGAAAATATTTAAAATAATTTTAAATGCTGTACTTGCTTATAGTGGACCACAAGCACCAAGAGCCTGTATCTTACTTCCAAATAACATTCTTGTGTATACGCTAACTGAGTTCTGTTCCAGGGATCTGGTAACCGTCAGTATCCTGCAGGCTCAGGGCTCGAGCCTCCCGAACCTGGTGATGGCCTCTGCCTACATGGCAGATGACGAGACGGCGCCACCACCAGAGGTATCAAGACTGGTCGAGCACTGCGAGCGCCAAGCCCAGGAGCTGATCATCGCAGCAGACTCCAACGCACACCATCCAGCGTGGGGTATGAAGGCAAGCAACAAGAGAGGTGATGATCTGATTACCTATCTCTTTTCTACCAAGCTAGCTATTATTAATAGAGGCTCTAAACCAACATTCGTCACTAGACGTAGTAGAACGATCATCGACGTGACACTTGCAACGGAGGGAGCGGCGGAACTTATCCAGAACTGGCACGTGTCGGACGAGGCATCTTGTTCCGACCACAGATGGATCCGCTTCGACCTACAGGCATGTACGATGATTCCTGAGCCAACTTGGAACCCGAGGAAGACCAACAGAGCCACTTTTGCCAAAACAGTGCAAGGTAAGCTAAGTGGCACCCGGTTGTCGGTTCGGCTCCAGACTAGGCCAGGCAACCAACAAGACATCGAAACACAGGTAAACCTATTCACTGACATAGTTATAGGAAGTTACCACACATCGTGTCCTCTAACCTCAACCGCCAGGAACAGTAACAGAGACAGTTCATGGTGGGGTCCCGAGCTCGAAAGAATCAGGAAAAAGGTTAGGCGACTCCTAAACAGGGCCATGAACACCAGTGAGGACCAGGACTGGGACAACTACAAAGAGGCCAAAGCACAATACAAGAAACGACTACGCTACAGAAGTTCGTCATCCTGGCGCGGATTCTGTAGCAACATCAAATCCTGCAATGAGGCAGCACGGGTAAGAAAGATCCTATCCGCAGGGGCACAACAAAACATTGGGTCCCTATGCAGGAATGACGGCACATATACTGTCTCTCTAGATGAGACATATGAGGTACTACTCCAAACACACTTCCCAGGTTGTCAGCTCACCCAGAGCATAAACTGGGAGGCGGACAGCTATTCGCCCTCAGAAAATGACTGGCAGACCGCCCAGAAAGTAGTAACATATGAAAAACTCTCTGGGCCATCAACAGCTTCCAACCATTTAAGGCGGCCGGACCGGACGGCATTTTCCCCGCTATGCTGCAGTGGGGGGGTGCTGAGCTCGCGGAATCTGTAACAACAATCCTACGAGCGTGTCTGGCCTTCCAATACATCCCCCTTAAGTGGCGAGAAGCTAATGTCATCTTCATTCCCAAACCAGGTAAGAGTGACTACACCAACGCTAGGTCCTATAGGCCTATCAGCCTCACCTCCTTCATGCTGAAGACGCTGGAAAGGCTATGTGATAGGCATATTAGAGACACAACGCTTTTATTGACTCCACTGCACAGGAATCAACATGCCTACAGTGCGGGTAAATCAACTGAATCAGCACTTCATGCTATCGTAAGTGAAATCGAGGCAGCCATCCAATCCAAATCTGTATGTTTGGGCGCCTTCATAGACATTGAGGGAGCCTTCGACAGGACAAAGTTCTCTAGCATAAAAACAGCTCTGAACAAACATGGAGTGGACGCCTTACTATCAGGTTGGATAGTAAAAATGTTGAGTCATCGCATCGTACGACCACCAGGTAATGCAACCAAAATAGCATTAGTTGCGAAAGGATGCCCCCAAGGGGGAGTCCTCTCGCCCCTGCTATGGAATATGGTGGTTAATCGAGGTATTGAACGCGCAGCGCTTCTACACGATAGGCTACGCGGACGATATAGCAATACTTATAACTAGTATCCACGCCAGCACCGCTTGTGACCTGATGCACGCGGCTCTAAGACTAGTAGAGAGATGGTGTACGGACTCCGATTTAACAGTGAACCCGTCAAAGACGGAACTGGTCATGTTCACACTCAAACGCTCTCTGGGCTTGTACACACTACCAGGTCTGTATGGCGTGACGCTACAGCTGTCTGACGAGGTAAAGTATCTAGGGATGATCCTCGACAGCAAACTGAACTGGAACAAGCACATAGAGAACAAGATCAACAAGGCCTGTATCATCTTCTATCAATGTCGTAGAATGATAGGTAAGACATGGGGACTTAACCCAAAGGTCACCCTATGGCTTTATACCACAGTGATCAGGCCAATAATCCCCTACGGGGCTCTGGTCTGGTGGACCAGGACGACACTGGCTACAACCATCGCGAAGCTGCAGCAATTCCAGAGATTGGCATGTCTGGCGACTACCAGCGGTATGTGCACGACACCAACGGCAGCCCTGGAGATAATGCTGGATCTGCCTCCTCTCCATTCACACGTGCAGCAGGAGGCGGCGATGTCTGCAATAAGACTACGGACTCTTGGTCTCTGGCACGACACAGGTATTCCTCACACGCGGGTCCTTCAAGACAAACTGAAGCATCAACCCATGCTGCTGGCGATAAGTGATAGAATACCCAAACAGTATGTATTTGATAAGAAATACAAAATTCAACTCGTGGAGCCTCCTCCGGGGATCATAGCTCCACCGAGTTGATGGTCTTCACCGATGGTTCGAGAACCAACGAGGGCGTTGGATCCGGCACCTTCTCGGAAGACTTGAATATCAGGTACCACACATCTCTCGGGGCCCACAACTCCGTCTTTCAGGCAGAATGCGTGGGCATCACGAGGGCTGCTACCATAATCACCGACAGAAGGGTGCAAGGTTATAACATCCGCATACTCTCTGACAGCGCGGCGGTCCTACATACCCTAAAGAGCAACACCATCGCTTCGGGACTAGTCCTTGAATGCCACAAGTCTCTAACGGAGGTTTGTGAACACAATCAAATCGTTCTCCAATGGATTAAAGGCCATAGCGGATCGAGAGGTAACGACGCGGCGGATGAACTGGCGAGGAGGGCATCAGCGGAACAGGTTCAGGGCCCTGAACCGATTGTCCCGCTCCCACTATCGCAGGTACGGAAATGGCTGCGAGAGAGGTCACTGAAAGAACATAACGACAACTGGACCAAGAGGTCGGACTGTAGTCAGTCCAGAGCGGCACTGGGGGGCCGTAACTCACGGTACACCCGGCAGCTGCTAAGCCTGAATCGTCAACAGTTGCGACTGGTCACGGGCGCACTGACAGGTCACGGTTTGTACAATAAACACCTATTCACACTAGGTATTACCGACAGTCCTCTTTGCAGAGCTTGCCTTGAGGCTGAAGAAACGGCCGCTCATGTGCTCATGGAGTGCACAGGAGTGGCGGCGCATCGAGCGAAGTTCCTGGGCATACCGGGGACGCTCCGTGAAGCATGCGGCAACGTTAAGAAGCTGCTAGGCTTTCTGTTGGAGTTGGGTTGGCGGGAGTGAAGCCCACTTCCCCACACGCAAAACAGGCGCACCAAGACGTCGAGTTGCGGAAACAGCCCGCCCACAGAGCCTGAGCGGAGCGCTACTAAATGCTGTACTTACGCATGAAATGTAATTCTATTAGATTTATTTGAGTTTCTATTATTATTAGAACACTTTTTGAATACACAGGAAGGCATAATGTTTTATATTTACGTTCAAAATTATCAAAATCAGTTATAGGTATAAACGACCAGCGTCCCCCGCTTCCTACACGGAAAGAGTGACCTCACTCTTCCCAACGTTAACATGATTCCGTGCGTCCTGAAGTTTGTGAAGGTTAATCTTGAGTTCTACGATCTATGTTGACCGCCATCTCGCCTTATGTTAAGCGACAATACGGTCTACCTTGGAGCGTGCTTACCTGGAAGAAACCGATTAAATCTCGCTTTGAAGACATCGAAATTATAGCCATCGGGAAAAACCCACTTGGGCAACGCATTCCACAGCGTACTCACAAACGTACCATGCACTTATCGCAAAAGTAGAATAAAACCTCTTTGAGTTAAGCTATGAAATGATGTCGCTTTTTCGCTAATGTGGCGACGTAGCGATGTAGCATTGGAGTAGCGGGAACAGTGGAATGGGACGTGCACACTAGATACCTTTTGGGGTGCAGTGGAACGGGACGTGCATGCTAGACGCCTTTTGGGTGCAGTGGAACGGGACGGGCACGCTAAACGCGTTTTGGGTACAGTGGAACGGGACGTGCACGCTAGACGCCTTTTGGGTGCAGTGGAACGGGACGGGCACGCTAAACGCCTTTTGGGTACAGTGGAACGGGACGTGCACGCTAGACGCCTTTTGGGTGCAGTGGAACGGGACGGGCACGCTAAACGCCTTTTGGGTACAGTGGAACGGGACGTGCACGCTAGACGCCTTTTGGGTGCAGTGGAACGGGACGGGCATGATAGACACCTTTTGGGTACAGTGGAACGGGACGGGCACGCTAGACGCCTTTTGAGTGCAGTGGAACGGGACGGGCACGCTAAACGCCTTTTGGGTACAGTGGAACGGGACGTGCACGCTAGACGCCTTTTGGGTGCAGTGGAACGGGACGGGCACGCTAAACGCCTTTTGGGTACAGTGGAACGGGACGTGCACGCTAGACGCCTTTTGGGTGCAGTGGAACGGGACGGGCACGATAGACACCTTTTGGGTACAGTGGAACGGGACGGGCACGCTAGACGCCTTTTGAGTGCAGTGGAACGGGACGTTTTGATGACGTTGCAAAGTCTATCTATCGTGTAATACGTTTTTACAAACAACACGTTTTTTAACGTCTAGATAAACTTTTCCTCAAAATTAATTGCTGTAGATTTATCAAACAATTTATTGTACACTAGCAGCACCGCGTTGTCGTTTTTGTGATTTTCCAGTCTAAAATCTGTGTTCCAAATTTCAACCCTATCCGTTAAGACGGAACGACGTAATTGAGCTACAAAGATCCAAATTTTCGCATTCATGATATTAGTCGGATTTTTATTTGCATTGAATTTGGACCCGAGCTATGTAAAATGAATGACATCCCGCACTTGACCAGTGCGGCTCTGATCGTATATTCGTATTTTCTCTTCTAGAGAGGTGCATTTGCTCTTCTTGTGAGCAAATCCCGATTCCCGATAGTGTTTTAACTTTAATTATGTAGGTCTTATAATAACAAAGTATAATTTACCCCACGACCAAGCACATTTTAACAATGTAAATATTTTCTTCAACAAGTCCTGTTTATTTTAATTGTCATTAATTATCTTCTAAAAGCTTTGGTAGAATCTTTCAGTCTTGATTCAATATTATTATCTTCATAATAACTTGGAAATGAGACCGAATTCTACAAAATAATGAAACCAAATTTTAATTTTGGCAGTGAGTCATAAACCTGTTTTATAATGATTAGATTTTTTAGTAGACTAGTATTAAAATTATGGCGTGCTCACGAGATAGTCATAAAGGAAGGTAATGATGAAGATTTTGGAAAAATCTCGCTCAGGAAACCACTAAACGAAACTTAAACACGGGCGGGCGTTAATTCCTAGCCAGCGTTCTACTTTTGTGGAAACTTCAACTGTTTCCGGTGTATTTCCCATAAAAACGGCAAGTTAAACGCGAGGTAACTGCACTGTACCACATCTGCGGGAAAATTTCCTTACCTAAAATGGTAATTTCGAAACCACCTTGCCAGCGCAACGCGGGAATTCAAAAATGCTGAACCTTTATTCCCTCGTGAGACCATCGCTGAGCGGTCCAAATCGTCGGTTCAGCTCAACCAAGTTTAGAATATTCATTCGATGGGGCAACATTAGATTTTATGTCGCCAAGCGTTGCCAGCTATAACTTGGAACGTTCCCGTAATGCTTTACCGAAGAACGGTATGAATGGAACACGAGCATTGTTCGACCAGTTTTATTCTATTACTGAAGTAAAACTTTAAAGAGGGCTTGCGACTGGGACAGCTATAAGCACTAAATCAAAACTTCCCCGTTAGGGTTCGGTGCGCGACTAGTTCGAGTGAATACCTACTTCGGGAGGCGACGCCCGATATTGTCAGTTTTCCATACAAACTCTGAAGAACAAGGGATGGGAAATCACCCCGTGGAACTTTGATACGGTAATATTTTACCGAGATATTACCAGATTAAGATGAAATATGGCGGCGCACCGCAAGTGAGGGCAAACAAAGGAAATATATTATTTGATCTCATTCGATGGATCCATATTTTTCTATTAACTTTTTCTATATCCCTATTCATCGTGTAGTTTATTTCGATTGACTGAATCGCTTGTAATCGCCATTTTACCAACATTCTGACTTATGGCATCCGTGCTTTGTTATAAGATATCACGATTGTAAGTGTACAATCGTTTATAGTATGTGTAGTGACACTTACTTACATCTGACATCTGTTTGACTTGTGTGTTACTAATTTATACATGCTATTGATAAAAAAAAACTTATGAACTATGTATAATTTTGTATTGAATATATTTTGTTATTCCATATGCCAATCATTGGCAAACTAGACAGATAGCTTGTATAAATTAGAGACGATCTTCTTAGCATTCCATGGATTCACCGTGCGGGTGCCGGGTCCATCGTGTGGCAGAGAGAGAAAAACTCGAGTAGTTCCCGAGACTTGTGACTCGGGCGTAGGTTTAAGGGGTCCCTCTCTGACGTACATCAACACTCACCTTCACTACTCGCTTTTCTCTCCCTGCCCAGCCAAATCTGATATGAGCCTACTAGTGCAGCTTTAGGTACTCGTTCCAGCATAGAACTTACTGCGCTTCTGGATAAGCCAAGGTCTTTCAGTAGGTTATAGAGAGATTTTGCTGGTATACCTCTCGCTCCCACTTCTACAGCGTATAAACTAACTACATAGCCGTTTTTTGTTAATTCGTTTAGGAGGTCGTAATACTTATTTTGTTTCATCTAACATATTAAGTACTTACGTAATTTTTTATGGAATTCATTTAAATTAACTTTTGTTTTATAGCAGCGTAACACTGTCCTGTCATGGGCAGGCGTGTTGCTTACCATCAGGTACATGACCTGTCAAATCAGTATACAAAATGTTATGTTTCTAACATCAGTAAACTTACAGAGGCAATATAGAACTTAAAAAATGTTTCCGAAAACTAAGGTAATATTCGTATGTATGATCGCTGTATCGAACAATAAATTATAGGTCAAGTCACACATTTGTATTTTGGTTACTGATCGTCGGGAATCACGTTCCATGCTTTGTAACCTCACATCTGCCAGGAGCCTGATAACTGTCTTCAGTATTTCAGTCGGTAGAGTCTGCTCACTGACCATTTTTGTAATAGAAACTGATGTTTGTTCTGTGTCCAAGTGTTTCTACACATTAAAAGTATGTTTTCATAGTTGTAAAAGGATTGTATCGGCTATCTGGCTGTCATGTTTGGGGATTTGGGGATGGCTGCTTGGGAATAAATAGGGGGATGTGTGAAGAAAGAGTAATTATTTTTTTTCTAAATTTAAAACAGATATGTTCTGTTATTCCGACGTGACCAAGCAAAACTTATCCAAACTTTCACTTTGTTAGGTATAGTTAAAGTTAGTATTGTAGTCACTAACTAATAACTAACTAATTTGACATTGTATAATATTTTATTTTTTTAGTAACAAACATTTTGACATCGTTTCAATTAATTTTTGCATACCTCACACGAGGAAAACATAATGGACATGATTCTACGAATTACACCTAATTTATCTACATATGTTTACGCAAATAAACCTCATTTCATTTCATTTTTTTTGGATACATTATTTTCCTCAAACTGTGAAAATTAATCACATTAACTCCATCTACGTATAATGGCATATGATGTAAGGTTGTGTTAGTGGAAATAGGTCACGCGGTCTTCAATCTTCTTGTCACATACGAGTATAATGATTGGTGTGATATTTACCTGACATTTACGGACAAGTCGTACTTGGTGATATACCTGTGACATAGCCGAGGTTCATTAGACGCGCTATATCAAATTCACCTTTTCGTTGTAACTTCAACTATGAATGACTAGCTTCTACCCATGGGTAAGCCACGACCTGACAACCTGTGTGTAATCCAGGTAATTTCTAAGTAAATATTTGTAGTCAAATCCGTTTAGTAGTTATGGGGACATATGGGAACAAACATATTTACAAACCCATATACTTTCGCCTTTACAAAACGAGTATATATACATATAATATTAGAGTGGTGACATAGAACACCTATCGAATTTACTGAGATGTGTGAAGGTGCTCGACAACATTTTCCATTAATGGCGGAAGAAGCCGAAAAACATATAGGTATTAATAAAACTTAATTGTACGTAGCTAAATATGTAACAGATCAAAGGATCGAGACAAGTGGAGTACACAAAAAGAGCCCTAGGCTCAGGCCCACAGCTGAGATAACGGTCTGAAAAAGAAGAAGAAATAGGTAACAACGTGAAAGTGAATTTAGGAATTTTAAACAATACAACCAATAATAAAAAAATTAGTTGTCTGGAAAGTTGGTTTACGGACGATGGTTTAACGTGACAACATCATCACAAAACATTGATGAAATGATTGCATACAATGGAATCGAGTGGAAAAACAAGAACAAAATTAAACATTTTGATTTACCCCCGACTACCTCGGATTTGTAATCTGTACAACATTCTACTAGTCAAGCCCTTTCATTTGAATCCCACATTGAGGTGAATAAAGAAATGTATTTCGCCATTTTATCACCACAAAATGGCGAAATACATTTCTTTATTAACCTCATTGCGGCCATCTTGGATTTGAAATGTGTCATAGTGCATAGTATTCTACTAGTCAAACCCTTTTAATTGATACCCATAATGAGGTAATAGTGAAAAATAATGTGATTTGCCATTTTGTGGTGGCGGCCATCTTGGTTTTGATATTTGTCATATTGTATATTCTAATAGTCAAGCCCTTTGATTTGATACCCATATTGAAGTAGATTGTGAAGAAATATTGTCCACCATTTTGTGGAGGGGGTCCATCACTTTGAATCGATATTAACCAAACATACCTAAGAACAAGCGCACGGAAGTTAACCATAAAATTAAAAACCGCATCGAAATCGGCCCATCCGTGCTCTTCGGTGCCACAGACAGGCACACCTGTGACAGACGGACAGACACACAGTCAGATATCGACGTCAAACTTATAATACCCCTTTTTTTAATAAAAGTATCCTATGTGACTGTGTGTGATTTTGAAAGTAAGACTAAAACCGTAAGAAAAATAAATATCGGAAGTGACGCGTGCAATTACGTCGCTAACGACTGAATGGATTAGAACAAAGATATAGACTGATTGAGATTTATACTCTTCTATCATTCTACATAGGTCTCGTGATGGTTCATTTGACCCATACATGTTGTTCACGGGCCTGTAGTCTAATAGCTTATAGTCTGAAATAGCACAGAATCTGCTTTTTATCGCAGGGAAATTCGAACGGGAACTACGCGGTTGAAACCGCGAGGAGATGTAAGTGAATAAGAAAAGTACATAAACATTTTAAATTGTTGGTCAGTCAAATATAGTAATCACTCAAATTCAGATTCAATTTATCAGCATCATACAATTTGTCTCCTGAAACTTTGTCACTCCGCTGGAATATTATTACATTGGCAAAAAGGAAATGGGAAAGAAATAGAGAAAGAAGGTCTTGACAGTTTTTCACAGATTTGTAACAAGATAGAATTACTCTAAACCAAAATTACAATACACGTAAATTCCAGTCTGTTCATCTACGTAAATAGTTTTATTTTTGCTCTCACTGTTGGTACTCCATCTTTTTCTTTCTCTTCCAGAAAAATCGTAAGTGGAAATGCATCTACGATTTTTTCCCTGTATAGATTTTTGCTTGACCACGATGCTGTCTACAATAGAACATGCTTACCTAGAAGAAACCAATTCACTCTCGACTTGCAGACACCAAGATTGAAATCATCGGGAAATGCCCACACAGGCAACACATTCCACAGTCTAGACGTTCTTATCGTAAAAGCGAAGCCAATGCTCTTCCTAGTTCAATTCTTTGAAACGCCAACCATGAATCGATGCCGATTTTTCGAGCCTCAAGCAGTCTGATAGGAAAAGGGCAAGCTGGTATTATATCATGTTGATTAATTGCACACTCTCCGAGATATATATCCGATAACAAACAGATCAGCTTGCAATTTTGCGATGATGTTCGAATTTAAGTCTTTTCTGATCAAGATTCTAATTTCCGCGTGACGTCACTTGATCGATTTCAGAGCCACCAGATTACTCAAAGGTGCAAACACGCATACCCTTCCAACCAAAGGGGAGGTGGTCGGGCTATGTCGGACTCTACGCCTGCTTCTCCTACTAATTAAAACCTCCGTGGGAGTTCCACCTTTGCCTGATATCACGGGAACGTTGCGAACGGACTCGCATTCTTCGTCTTTCCATTCTTCCGCAAGCCTGCCGCATCCACTCCTTACTATTTTTGATAAATTACCAGCAGTATCCCATGGTTTTTACCTGCGTAGTTTTTGTTCCTGTTTATAGGCAATAATCTGACAGTGTCTCTAGTTACAACCCGATACGTTCAGCCGTTCTAATGTGGATCAGCAACAAACATCCAAACTTCGCATTTTTAATAATAATAGGATAAAAATATTTTTAATATTAGTACGAGAAGAAAGATACTTGGAATGATTTTTCGGTAGGATAAAAAAGCATATGACGATGATATCCTTTACCAACGACCGTTCTACCTTGTAGAATACCCCAGCGTCTATGGATACCGCATCACATGTTGCTCCCGATCTGTCCCCGCAGTCCCCGACAGTCTGCCCGTGATTGATGCACGGTATATTAAATAAACCACCCACAATATTACGCTTCAAACGTATTATTTATATACTATCTATTACGAGGAAGATTGATCGGTACGTTTATGGAGAGACTGTACGCGTCATGCGGCTTTACTTTTGACCACAGAAACTGTTCCTAGAACATAAATGCTTCATTGTTGACTGGTGCCGTGCTAGCAGCGATGATGTCAACTTTCACGATCATAAAGTCGTAGGCTCTAACCCTGTCCATACTTGTAGGAGTTAGAATGGTCGTGGCACAAATGATACATAATGTTTATAATGTACAGGACTTAATCACGATTTAATTAATTGTTTAAATACCTCGACGTTTCGGCAGCGTTACAACCGCCGTGGTCACGAGAAGACCTCTCGTGACCACGGCGGTTGTAACGCTGTCGAAACGTCGAGGTATTTAAACAATGAATTAAATCGTGATTAAGTCCTGTACATTATAAACATTATGTGTTCAAATCGCAAAAGCTTAAAAACAACAAATGATACATAGAAATACCTTGACTCAATAGCTCTTCTAATACATTATTACCCAACGCCGTTCAAAAATCTTGCGACAAGGAGAAATTATCGAGAGTTGTAACAGCTTTCAAGTGACGGCATATTGCTGATTCTTATTATTTTATACCCTTCTATCATCCTACATAGGTCTCCTGATGGTTCATATGATCCATACATTTTGTTCACGGGCCTGTAGCCTATAAAGCTTCCTTCAAAATGTTAAATGTAGCTTTAATTTAAATTTTGGCAAAGATACAGACCCAACAGTCTGTGGGGGGTTAAATCTAAAATAAAAATCCCACTTGCACGACTGAGCATTTTCCGTGTTCTGATGAACAGGCTTTAACAGTGAAGAAACACATCGTGAGCAAAACGGAAACGTTTCAAGAAAGACATCTTTCGGGGACACGAGTCATTAGCTAGCACTGGGCGTTATGCCTTCACTGTTTCCTTTCGAGAGAAAACCCCGAATCCCAGCTGTGGGAACATAAAGTTTGCTGTGTATGTACCTACGTATGTAGTTAGACTTTCAACAATTGCATTACTTCAGTATTCTAAACGTTTACTTACTATTTACGCGAACCAAAATGCAATTGAAATATTGGTATTAGAGAAATTTCAATTTGGAACAGAATATTTTCAACGTTTAGGACGTTAAACGATCCCAAAAACTTTAAATATATCTTAAGTTAGTAAGGCGGTTAAATTTTGTCATATAATCAAATGTACACAGATATTCTCCAATATTTAATTGGATAACGGGACACAGTCGGATTGACCGACCATATATATATGTACGTGAGTGATATATGTGTTACAACAACGTTAATTTTAATACTAAAATATTCTCCAATGTTTTGTCATATTACATGTTTAAGTAATTGTGTAACTAGTGCTTAGGCTTAGTGGATAGTAACTGTACCTGCGTAGCCGAGGATCGTGGGTTCGATTCCCACTCAGTGCAAATATGTGAATGATGAATTCAAATATTTGAACAGTGCCTGGGTGTTTCTATGTAAAATAAGTATGTATTTAGTATCTCTATACAAGTATTATATCAGCTATCTGGCCATTCTCACAAACCGTGAAATGAGATAGATACAAATGGCTTTAATGCTGTCAATAGTTTAATTAACTATACCCATTATAAACATCAATTCTGCTTTGACACTAAACTAATGGTATTCCGAAGGAGTAAATTGTCTTTTATAGTAATGAAAGGTCACAGAAACGACCGCTATAAATATACGTCAGAAATATCCTGTAATTCATCAAACGCCAACTTGCAAATTCAGTGAATGGGCGAAGGATATTAAGTTCAATAAACGATCTATTTGAATGAGACGTGTATTTATAAAGTATCAATATTTGGTATGCTAAATTGAACCAATCTGTTTTCAATTTGCGTATTTGACTAAGTTTAGGCAGCTAGATAGGTACGTTCAGTTACGTATTTCACTCACTAGATACTTCTTCGTAAATTGATTTTGGATAAAAATAACTTTGTAACAGACATCAATGTTTAACTTTATAACCGAGGTTTCTCAATTCTGCCGTATATTTATTTTTATGTCCATTTGCAGATAACTTCGACGTTTATTAACCGATTTTGATGATTCTTTCTTTATGACATTTGAGCAAGATGCCAAAAATGGAAATTAATTGTGCTTTCCCATACTAGAGCAGTATTACGCAGGTATTTGAACATGAAGAGTTAAATTACGCTATCATCATGCAACAAATTTCCGAAATTGTAATAATATAAATAAATAAATATTACACATTCCTCGGATAACATCAACCAGCCCAAACTTAGCACGGCTTGTATAATGGTTTTATCGATTTTGGTAATTTTGATCTTGAAATATTTGTGGTAGTTTAGAGAAGGTATCCATCCGTATACCTTACCAGAGAAACATAACACATTATGTAAGTGACACGAAGTTCACCGGAACATCAACAAAGTATAAATATGTATTATCAATATTTCACTGAAAAATAACATTATGTTCGGTTTACAATGTTTAAATATTTCGGGTTTCAGCAAATAGGAATACTATTTTTTCGACTTCATGTGCATTGATCGTCGTGGGTTCCATTCCCACCCAGTGCAAATATTTGTGTGATGAATTCAAATGTTTGTACTGTGTCTGGGAGTTTCTATGTACAATAAGTATATATATAAAACTATATAAGTATTATATCAGCTATCTGACCGCTATAGTACAAGTTTTGCTTAGTTTGGGGTCAGATGGTGTTGTGTGTGAATTGTCCACCAATATTATTTATTTATTAAGACGCCTGCGAGTTACATATAGTCGTAGTCCTTCTAAAGTATTTTTTCAGAATTTAATATTGTGATTAATTGATAGACAGATAGATTTACTTTATGGACCCACCAATATAATAGGGTAAATGTAAGATAACAATTAACGAGAAACTTTAAAAATAGTGTGACAAGTTCGCGGTCTTACCGCTGAAAGACTCATCGCTAAAAGCTTGAAACCTGATTGTTAGGGTTTTGGGAAATCACGACCATTTTTTGGAATATGTACAACGATTAAATCCTCAGTCCTTGATAGTTCTCACCTTCATTACAAGCCACAGATTAGAGTTGTAAGACCACCTTACTTTCAGAACGCTAATAAATCTTCATCTATCACAATTAGGGAATTGTTCAGCCAACATTCAATTTGATTAAAAGCTTTCGAGACCAATTCCGAGTTCTTCCGTGTGGTCTCAGCCGAAGATCGTTGTCAGAAGATGGAAACGCCATCTAAAATGAAATAAACCGCAAAATAAATTTAATGCGTGTTTAACATAACACTAAATATGATGTGTTTTATACTTTAACTGCTACAAAAATGGGAGTTGCATGTTTTTATTTCGGTTTTATAGATGGTTGTCTATACTTGTACTGTAAATGCGAAAATTTGTAATTTTCTTTTTTTATAGATTATTATAAAACGATGAGCGGGTGGGTTATCAGAACATGTGCGGGATGATATGGAACACACCCATCTAACACAGTGTCAACCAGATATTTGAACAAGAAGAGTCCTAATCACTCCATGGGGCCACATTGCATTTGCAATCCAGATAAATTAGCTAATTTGCGTTTTTTCTCTGGAAATATAGCCCTTTAAACTGAAACATGTAAATTTTGCACATCACTGTTTGGCTGTAGAATAACTAAGGTCTAGTGTCTAGTACGTCTCTAGGATGACAGCAAAGATTCGCTACCCCGGAGGGTCTACCGCCTAACAAAACTGTCTTAGTTTTGATACTGCACTCTCTTTTATTTTCACTTGAAGTGATAGAGACAGCAATAGCAAAGCCATAGCCGATTTAGTTAGGCGCTAGAAGGGCAGATCAGAGCAGTACTTTGGTTCTACACTCTGCCAGTTCCGCTGCAATAGTCATAAGATCAGAGAACACTTTATAACAATAAAGTGCTCTTACAATAGATTGCTCTAAGCAATAAGGCCGCCATTTGTGGCGCTAGTTCAAAAGGATTCTACTGTAATATTTCTGTTTTTGTGTCACAATAAAGAGTTATCTATCTATAACCTTATAGCTATTTATATCTATATCTTAGCTGGGTTCGCCGTTGACGAATACGTCAAGGAGGACTATTATTATTATTATAACCTTATATCCTACTAATGTTATAAATTTCAATGTATGGATATTTTTTATTCCGGAAAAATGACGAGAACGAGAATTACGCGGGTAACACCGCGGGCCGCTGCTATTATATATTACTAGCATTTGCCCGCAGCTTCGCTCGCGTTTTGTAAGTCGTATGCGTAAAGTCTAAGCTTTTATATGAAATTTTCATTCCCTATATGTACAAGTTTTATCCCCTATTTCACCCCCCGTGGGGATGAAATTTTGATGAATCCTTCCCTAGTTCCCTATATCATAGTAGAAATACGTATGTGAAATTTTAAGTTTCTAACCTTATAAGGGTTGGAGGAGTTGGAACCCTGTGCGTTTATATAATATTTTCATCCCCTATTTTATCTTCTTAGGGGTTGAATTTCACAAAACCCCGTTTTAGCGAGCGCCTACGTGCTAAAAGGCACCTTCATGCAAAATTTCAGACTCTAGCATTTATAGTTTCTGAGATTTTGTGATGAGTGACCTTTCGCTTTTATATGTACTCGTATAGGTTGTCATCATATTTTTCAAAGTTATGCAAATGATTTAAAAATAATTTACTTCTTTTTTTCTTTTGAGCGATGTAACTACTGCATTTGATTGCTCATGAATGTATTTCTTGTCTATTCTTGTGTCTATATCTTCTAATGTCTTTGAAATATTATTTAATTATTTGGAAAAATCTATAGAATCCAAAGCAAAGAATTGTGAAATATGTAAAAAAATACTAAACTTATGTATGTGCTTAACTTATTTATGCATCCATAAGATCGTAAGTAAATTGATTCAGTTATAATACAACAAATAAAATTGGCTTATTTGTACAAGTCCATTTTACTCTACTTACTCGAATAATCCATGGTCGTGATAAATCAAAAGTCCCCATAGCAATCGCCACACACGAGATCAACTGCCCCGAGCGAAACCAGCCAACTTTATCACCAACGAACCAACTTTATTGTCTTGGAAGTTTTGCAGCATCAATCCTAGTCAACCCTTGCGACTAAGTTTGGCCAACGCGCGACCAACTTCGGCCATATTTGATCAATTTATTGTAAAGTTTGTGCAACTGCGCAAGAGGTATTAATACAGTACTTTGAATTCTCGTTTGCGTAACACTTTTGACAGAGGTAGACGTGGGGTAGTACCTAGTTAGTGATTACTATCGAAGATATACTTCGTCTTTTACTTTCATACGAGTAAACGAGCGGACCCTTAACTAACAAAACTAAATTAGAATATTTTCACAATATTAACAACAGTTCGCTCTCTGACTGTGTTGGGAATATGATCAGGAATAAAAAATTCGCATTTATCAAAATTTTATGATAAACCAATTGAATAGAAACGCTGGATTATTTAGGATAGGTCATGTAATGATGCTACAGATGCCGAACCCGCCAAACAACCATCATCGAGGTACCACTCATTAAATTATGAATTTAGTTCTGAAATAGTAGGATGAATTCCCAAGCTGAAGATAGCTGGGCCGAGTGGGTCACATTGCTGACACCCACAGAAGAAATTATTTGTTAAGTACCAAACATCAATTTTGTAGGGGTTCCATAACACTGCCACATATATTTATAAATTTCTGGTATATTATTTTGAATTTCTGACAAAAGAACACCCCTGGCCAAACTATTAGAATGTAAACTACAATACAAACCTATTTAATACTTTCACCAGCATAAGAATAAGCAGCCTACTAAATGTTCCCACTGATGGGACTTGACGCGTTCTCTCGCAATAGGAGTCAATGCTATCCACCATGCTAGTCTAATCCACCACACTAGTTCAATCCGGGTTGGTGGATGTTGCATGATCTCGAAATATTCTAGGATCACATTGGTTTCTTCACGATAATTTATTTGTGGATGACACATGACTTCGAAAGGTTTCCTCACGATGTTTTCCTTTACCGTTTTAAGTTAGCGTCATTACGCACATGACTTCGAAAAGACAGTGGTGCGCGTGGGATTTGAACCTGGGGGCTCCAGATCGTCAGTCCACCTGGGGACTATCCCAGGCAGACTCAAATGTCATCCACCAACCCGCACTCAACCAGAGTGGTGGATTGATAGCGTGCTCTCTTCTAGCGATAGAAAGCCCCGAGTCCCAGGTGTGGGAAAATTTTGTGAGCTGTTTATGCTACATAAAAGTTGCTGGGTAGATAGATGAAATCTTGGAATCTATTCCGAAATAGATGAAGATGGAACACTTGGATGAAACCAAAACTATAGAATTCTGATTAACTTAATAAAATACAATCCATAAGTAAACAAATCCTTTCAGTCCGCCTTTGAGGCCAGTTCTAATTTTAGCATTTCATACAAGCTCCACAAAATAAGCCATTTTTCCCCCAGACGGGGTTTTTTCGTAATATTCCACACGTGTACAGTTTCAAAGGCCACAATTGTCATTAATCAGTTTCATAAAACCTCACACAAAAATAGACTAGACCTAGACCTAGACTTTCGGGAACATTACTCATTCTCCGAGGTAAATGGTATTTTTTGCGTTCCCGTACATAGTTTGACTAATGAAAGTAGAAAATGGAAAAAATATTATCGTATAGTCGGTATGTATTTCAAACATTTGCTCGATGTTTACACATAAACATATTTAATAAGAACAGCTTTTTTAACTTTTATAGGTTTACGATGCGGTAAACGATGCAGGATACCTACTTACCTAGAAGAAACAGATGCATTTTCAATTTGAAGACACCATTTTCATTTGAACAAGGGGGAAAATCCATCGGGAAAAATCCACTCAGACAACGTATGCCACAACCTAGATGTTCGTATCACAAAAGTAGAATACTCTTCGTTCGAGTCTTTAGAACATCAACCACGAAACGATGTCCCTTTTTCAAGCTACGAGCAGTTCGATAGAAAAAAGGGCAAAGGCATATACGTATGCGCGTTTGTTACGATTTATGAACTTGAAGCAGAGCAAATGTAGGTAAAGTTTGGCGTTATAATCGTTATAAGTGTGTCTGGGTGTTTCATGTATAATAAGTATGTATTTAAAACTATATAAGTATTATATCAGCTACCTGGCTGCCATCACACAAGCTTTGCTTAGTTTGGGGTCAGATGGTGTTGTGTGTGAATTGTCCACCAATATTTATTTATTTATTTATAATGCAACGGGAAACGAGAAGTTCGAAATTTGAAATTTGTATGATACACTATTGTTTGTAGAGTTTCGTTCCCAAAGGGTAAAACGAGACCCTATTGCTAAGAACGTATGTACGTCTATCTGTCTGCCTGTCTGTCTGTCACGAGGCTGTACCTCAAGAACCGTGATAGTTAAACATTTTCACAGATGATGTAAATACAACAACAACACATTTCTGTTGCTGCTACAACAAAAAAAAATGAAAAAGCAAAAACAGAATAATATAAATGTTTAAGGTGCTCCCATACAACAAACGTGATTTTTTTTTCGATAATGATAACAGCAACAGTAAATGTCAATATATCTCTGGGTGATGAGCGCAGTGCAGTGCTAGGTAATGATTTGGACTCTTCATGTTCCAATAGCTGCGTGTCACTGTGCTGTTATGTGGCAGGCATGTTGCTTACCATCAGGCACATGTACAGTTCGCCTCGTCACTATTTATTAAAAAAAATGTTCCAATGTATGTTGGTCAATGACGTAGTAGCGTTTGAATGGATATGGTTGAAAGTACACATACTAGGTAGGTAGGTTACTTTATATCCCGGGAATGTAACGAGTACGGAAACTACGCGGGTAAAACCGCGGGGTGCTGCTGGTATTATTATAAATGCGAAAGTTTATATGTTTGTTGCTAAACCACGTCGGAACGTCTGCTTGTGTCATTTTGAAATTTGGAATAGCAGTTGACTTTTTATCATGGGAAAATAACGGGAACTGAACTTGTAGCAGGTGAATATGTGAACCGTAGATATATAAAGATTCATTTTTCAACCCGCACAAATTCTTGGCGGGTTGCTATTGGCTACCTAATAAAATTAATGAATAGCAGTCGTATATTTCTAGAAGAAATTTAAGCTCTCAGGTAACTTTCACAGGTATAATGAAATACTCGGAGCCAAGTATTTAGTAAATCTTTTAAACTGGATTAATCCCAACCACTTGTAAGCGTTCAGAAACAAGTGTCTGAAATTGCTTTAAGTTTGATGTATTTGCCTTCTCTCCTCTAGAGATAAATTTGTTCGAAAACTTGGTGAATGTGAAAAGTTCCAAGCTCACTTCGATCCATTACATGAGTGAAATATTTCTTTGTTTTCCGACTTCACCCGGAGAGTTTACAAATCTGGTGTTTAGCATATCCCGTTGTCTCCGAAACTTTACTTGGCTAAGTCTCCGCTGAAGAACTTGCTACAGCCATAGTTCTATAATCCGTACAGTTGGGAAACAAATGTAGGTACTTGCGTCAACAACGGCAGGCTGTCCAGAAAGAGGCCCTCAATTTATGAATGCTATTTACATGGCGATGGCCCTATTTTACGATAATTCACGAGTGTCATATTTCCATCTGCTTTTTTCTAAATACATAGATGCTATGTTTACGACCCATGTCTGAATTCACATTTTATTGACGATATTTTCTATTTGATGCGTACGACGATTTTCGTGGGTTCGATTCCCACCCAGTGTAAATATTTGTGTGATGAATTCAAATATTTGTACTGTGTCTGGGTATTTCTATGTATAACTAGCTGACCCGGCGAACTCTGTTCCGCCTAAGAGACGATAGAAGTACAGACTTTTGATCTTATCAAGGTCAATTTTTTATTTGGATAATTAATGTAAATAAAAAAAAATTAAGTGTTTTTATCATCATCAGCCGCAAGACGTCCACTGCTGAACATAGGCCTCCCCCTAGATTTCCACAACGAACGGTCCTGCACTACCTGCAACCAGCGGTTTCCAGCGACCTTTATGATGTCATCTGTACATCTAGTGGGAGGCCGTCCAACACTGCGTCTTCCGGCTCGTGGTCGCCACTCGAGAACCTTTCTTCCCCATCGGTTGTCAGTTCTGCGAGCGATGTGGCCCCAGTGCCCATTGCCACTTCAGCTTGCTTACTCTTTGAACTATATCGGCCATTTTCGTTCTTTTGCGAATATCCTCATTACGGATTCTGTCGCGCAAAGAGACTCCGAGCATAGCCCTCTCCATAGCTCGCTGTGTAACTTTGAGCTTCGTTATGAGGCCCACAGTTAAAGACCACGTCTCAGTTCCATAAGCCATCACTGGCAACACGCACTGGTTAAAGACCACCTCCCACTAATTTAAATGATGAATGCCAAATGAATGAAATGAATGAAATGAATGAAATGAATGAAATGAATGAAATGAATGAAATGATGAAATGAATGAAATGAATGAAATGAATGAAAATGAATGAAATGAATGAAAAATGAATGAAATGAATGAAATGAATGAAATGAATGAAATGAATGAAATGAATGAAATGAATGAAATGAATGAAATGAATGAAATGAATGAAATGAATGAAATGAATGAAATGAATGAAATGAATGAAATGAATGAAATGAATGAAATGAATGAAATGAATGAAATGAATGAAATGAATGAAATGAATGAATGAATGAATGAAATGAATGAAATGAATGAAATGAATGAAATGAATGAAATGAATGAAATGAATGAAATGAATGAAATGAATGAAATGAATGAAATGAATGAAATGAATGAAATGAATGAAATGAATGAAATGAATGAAATGAATGAAATGAATGAAATGAATGAAATGAATGAAATGAATGAAATGAATGAAATGAATGAAATGAATGAAATGAATGACAACTGTGACGTCGTTTTCTGACGTCCCGCGGGAACGTGATAATGTATCCTATGTCTATCTCCTGGCTCTAAGCTACCTCCTCACCAATTTTCAGCCAAATCGGTTCAGCCGTTCTTGAGTTATAAATGGAGTAACTAACACGACTTTCTTTTATATATATAGATAAGTATGTATTTAAAACTATCCAAGTATTATACCAGCTATCTGGCCGCCATGGTACAAGCTTTAGTTTGGGGTCAGATGGTGCTGTGTGTGAATTGTCCACCAATATTTTAATCGATGTTTTTCAAAATGTGACAATTATTATTATTACATCTGATGGTTGTTGCAACCATTTTAATGTACCCCCGATCCCTGATTTCGTTTATTTTGCTTAAGCGCTGAGGGGAGACGCACTTGCAACTTGCAAGAGTATTTCATCAACATCTTAGTGTCTAATAATGACTATAAATAATGATTACTTAAAGTAAACTTTAAACCACGACAATGCTCCTGTATTACAAAATAGAAATAGCCACGTAACTATCTGGCAGTAAAACACAAGGAAAGAGCTAAAATATAGGTATCTGTCCAAATACATTATTACATAGGTAATTTTTTGACAACCCTTGCACATTTTGCAACTTATAGCGTAAGTACCTATAAGGATGTACACAGGAGGCGATGTATGCTGATTTCAAAGGCGTGTCGCAACTGTATGGATTATAAAACTGTCCTTACTTACTTTATCTCACTACAATGATTAAATGCAACCTATTAACACAATTTTAACATCCATTAATACATTTAATCATTTCCAGTGGTTGAGTATTACAAAGCTAGAGTTATGCACAATCCTACCTACTTAAGATAACGGGACAATGAGCGTTACGGGACAATGAGTCATCGTTTTTCGTGTGTGCAGCCAGCGTTCATCGATTTATTAGACGTTGTCACGTCAAAAAATACTTATAGGTATTTGGTTAACATAGGTAAACGTAAATATTAATGTCTAGAATACGGTTAGTGTTTGATATACACATTAGACGGTTTATATTTCAACTTTTTTCTGGTCCGGGCACAAAAAGTAACTGACGGTTTTACCTGCGTAGTTTCCATTTTCTTAATTTACCCGTATTAAAAAGTAGCACAATCATCTGTAATATACTTGTACTATAATCTGTCTGTTTACTAAATTTAATTCAGATTTATTTTCCACCTTTTTCATGAAAAAGTGAAGTGATACTTACCTATACGATAATGATTAGATTTACAATATTTCAAGATTTATGTTCATATTATTCCTAAATACGTAACTCGAAACACTCGCAAAAATTTTAACCAAGCGAATCAAACCTTTTTACATCATCAGCAAATTCGGCACCGCCCTTCCGTCCATTTTCCCTTTTTGCGATCACAAATTTTATTCAGATCACAAAGCGTGGCAAAACGAGCACACTCCGTAATCTCATTACACAAGCACTGTATTAGACAAGCGGGTGTGGATTTAAAACAAAAAAATCAGGCAGCACCTGAGGGCCATTGTGGGAGACGTGAGGGTCTGTTTATTCGAGGCCAGTTCACCATCAATCACTGCGCAGGTTGTGGGCTCTTTTTTCGGAGCTATTGGTCCCGTTAGGCGCGAGCTGCAAGCGACATCCCTTGATGACCAGTCGGGCAGTGGGCTTTGGGCGGCTCTGAAAAAGTCGCATATGGCGACTGTCCCATGGGTGTGGATTAGCCCGGTTTTTGCTGCGGTTAATTTATATGTATATATTTTTTCTGTTTCATCCAATTGATGGTGTAATTTTTTCAATGGTCAGATATGTCTTTGGTGCTTACACGAAAAACAAAATATGTTTTGTAATAGTTTTATGCTACCACGATTGTTTACTGTGGGTGGTAGTGCTGCTAATTACGGAATATTTACCGTGAGACGGTTATTTTACGGCAAAAGTCCCATGATTATTAATACTAGTGTTACTTGGTGTGACCTATTTTTATATTATACACGTATGTCAAGATATCAAGATCAATTTTATATAAGTAAATATATTAATGAACAAATCTTCTGGAATAATATATGTACTTAATAATTAATATATGTATATTAATTTATACTTTGTATTAATATTATTTGTATTCATAGGCTAGTTTGTACTAAAATAAAAAACTAAATTACAAAAATTGGTTGTCTGTAAAGTCGGTTGGTTTACGGACGATAGTTTAACGTGACAACGGCATAACAAAATATTGATAGATGCGGCGCAAGCGTACAATGAGCGTAACGGGACATAACGGACACTTTTTCGTGCATGCAGCCGGCCTTCATCGATTTATTAGACGTTGTCACGTCAATAATAGCCCAAGATCCCAGAGCCGCCAGACGTCACGCATTTTCTGATGAACGAAATGTCGACGATTGAGTAGCGTTTGTACGTACTAAGAACACATGCTTACCCGTTAACTTGCTTAAACGGCCAATTTTGAGATATGGGGTCCAGAAGATACATTACTTATTTCACGTATTTTCTGATAACTGATTTTCACGTATGTTATAGGCAATATCTTTAAAATAATGCCCCAATACTCCCAGACACTTTCCGTCGGCAGTTTTGCTTAACAGACGCTTCAAAACTCCCAAAATGATGATTAACTTCACTTAAATTCTCATACATATAAACATATATACAAATGAATTGTATATATGTTTATTAGATAACTATTTTAAAGCGTTTTCTGAAAAGACAGACCGATCTAAGGAGCCAATCATCCCCTAAACTCATAATCTCGGACATAAATGTTTTTAAGTACCTTCTGACCCCATATCTCAAAATTGTCCGTCTAAGCAAGTAAGCGGGTAAGCAAGTGTTTTTAGTCGTACTAACTCTACTCAACGAAATATGTACATATTTCGTTCATCAGAAAACATGCGACGTCTGGCGGCCCTGGGATCTTACTCTATAACGGGAACGGCAACTGCTAGTTTACCTACATGTTTACCTAAGTGTATCATACCTATTATTTTTTTAATATCTCACAGTGCAGTGAGATAGGTAAGATTAGTTAGACAGTTAGGTAAGATTTGGTATTTTCACGTTCCAATAGCTCATTGACACTGTGCTGTTATGGCCAGAGGTGTTATTACCATCAGCCGTAGGTACCGCTCGTCCTCTCCCACCAAACTATAATAATAATATGAAATTTGAAATGAAATGAAATTTATTTATTCAGTTTAAATACATTACTTAAAACAATATAGCTTAGGTACTCCCATAATATGTTCAGAAAAAGTATCTAATCATGTGTACACTGGTACCCACACTAGGGCAACCTGTGTCGTGGGTACCAGGCATATCCATTACAGAAATACAAAAAGTAATAAAACTATGAGAAATACAAATCTGACTATAGGTATATGAAAAGAGAAAAGAGGTGCATTTAATATAAATCATTTATTCATTAAATATACAATTGCAAATAATAAATCATTTATTCATTAAATATACAGATAACTAAACAAAAATATCTTTGCAATTTAAATAATATAATGGGAGCAGTTTT